>JACAXG010000001.1:36261037-36861037 GCA_018881555.1 Amblyornis subalaris | reverse complement strand
CTTATCAGGTGAAATATTTGGGAACATACTTGACTTTCTCCTCTAGATCATCTAATATATATGAGCTTTAAGGCATTATTTTGCTGAGGCAAAAGGCAATTGATAAGGTGCATATTCCAGGTCTAAGAACTTGAAATGTTAGTAAATAGAGATAGTGCCTTTAACTTCTCACTGATTTGAGCACTGCGCAATTTTGCTTTCATGTGCATTGTAAGTGTTAAGTAGTGCCAATTTGAAATAACATAGCATTATACATTGCACAGAATTATGTAAGCACTCATCAGCAAATGAGGCTTGATGCACTAGATGGCACATGGTGGAAAGATCATAAGATAAGCAAAAGCATGAGCTGCAGCACACCCCTGGCTCAGATCACAGAGGAGCTATCACCTGTGAGACTCTCTTTGGCAGCCATCAGGCCACTCAATGCACAGTGCAGGCACTCAACTTGCTCTATGCAAAGGAGCTCAGGGCTGAGAGTACAATTTGTCCTGGTGTCCAGTTAAAGTCCTAGTCCATTCTACTTTCAGATGAGTGCTTTATTTATGAAGTTGCTTGGAGGGTTTGTGTTAGTTCTCTTTCAACCCAGGTTCTGAAGGAGCAGAGTGAGTCAGACTGGCTTTTGAAACAAAGTCTATTCACATAAAGACTCAGATCTGAGCAGGGCAGACATGTAAATGAAAAAAGATATCCGATTCTGTAGTGATATTCCTGGTGCAGTGGCCTCGTGGTTAAATCCTTTGGTACTGCAGTTCAACCAGTGGCATGCATCCCATGAAGGGACTCCTCACGCTCTCTTTTTGTTGTAGGTGGTAGTGTTGCCCTCTCTCCTCGGTAAAAGTAACATCATTAATTGAGACAGAAGGTCTTCTTCCTTCTCTTCCTTTTCCCTGCTCCTGTCTCCAGTGAACTCTTGTAGGATTTGGGGTACTTTTTTTCAGCTTTGAATCTGTAGGATCTGTTTCTTTGAAACCTTTAAGAGAAAGAGAGAAGTGCAGTTAGCAGACACATTCTACTTTGTGCTCCTTTGTGGTAATGCTAATTAACTACTGCTTCGGTGCTACCCTTCACTACCCAGTCACGAAAAGCTAGTAGCCGCAAAGAGATAATTTTGCCTTTCTTGCTGGAAATTGCTGCCAGCATTTTACTCATTTTTTCAACATTATCATACTTGTTGCTTTCTAGCCAAGTAATACGATTCTACTGAGCTGTATGCTTGGATGCATGTGCGTGTTTAACTTTTTATTAATACCATAAGAGCAGGTCTCTGAGTTCATACAGTCTGATGAGAGTCCCAGATCAAGCTTCTACCAGCCTCCTGTCAGGAATTGTACACGAGGAGTTGCAAGAAGCAGCAGAAAGTGCAAGACTATTCATCACGGGGAGCAGGCACACTGGTGGATATACGGCATCTTCATTCCCACAGCTGCACCCTGCAATAAACCAGGATCATTTGGCTGAATTAAGCAGTGATATCCATACATTTGTCTTCTCCATTTTGATACAGTTTCAGTAGGCTGCTTTGCAGCATGTAGATTTCTGTTGGAAGTTACTACGGAAATACAAATACAAAGCACTATCCCAATTAAAGCAAAAGCAAGAGCCAGAAGATTTTAGGTTTCTCTTTCCTGCAAGACTGAATATCATGCTCCTGACGAAGGTCACCATGCTAAGTGCCCCAAGGCTTTTTTGTCTTTTACTCCATATTTTCCCACTCTGATAGGACTGGGAACACAGAATTAATCTTCAGAAAAACAGCACTCTTTAAAAGCAGTTGCAAATATATGCAGGATCTCGGCTGAAGACAAGTTTAAGAAATCTATTAGTTTCTTACTCTGGGCTTAGATACTGCTGGCATAGTAGAATCAAGCTCTTCCAAGACAGAAAACGAAGTTTATTAGTTTGTGTGATAGAAACAATGTCAAATTGGCTGAAATAACTTGACAAATCTCAACAAAGGGCCGTATTATTACAGCATCATTGTGAAGAGCAGAGCTTGTATAGGCGCAATTCCACAGAGGACTTCAGATGCAAAGATACAGAAGCTACTCAAGAATACCGAAACTTGATCTAAGAGAGCAACAGTTTATCATCCACTGTGTCTAGTAAGATGAAATATATTTTACCATGCTTTGTAATTTTTCCGCAGTGGTTTGTTTTATTTCTATATTGATCTCAAATTGTTTGTTAGGCAGCTTTCACATGCATATTTGAGCTATGTTTGTGTGCTCTCAGTCACAGAAAGTTTTGTATGGGAATTGGAAGGTCTTTTCCAATTTTGGAGTTTGCTACTTGGAATTTGTGACCGAGCACTTTCACTTGAACTCACCCCATCTGATGTCAGCCACTTCTCTAGACTCAGGACTCTTTAGAGCATGGCTCAGCCCATGTGAGGTCTGCAGCTTCAACTGGCTGTGCAGAACTCCCTGGGAAGTGTCCAAGCATACAACTTAGACTGGTGTTATAAATCTGGAACCTGGCGATACTTCGGTTCTCTGGATGGTGTTATCATTATCAAAGGTTTTCACTGAAGCATGTTCTGTTTGCCTGAAGAAACACTGTGTTATTTGGTCTATTAAATGCACATATTTCTAGAGGCTTAAAAGTCCCTCCTAAGCAAAGCTTCATACCAAGCAAAATTTTGTCTTAGTACCTGACCTTGCTTTAAATTTGCAAAAGAGCATGGCAATGCATGACAGGAAGGACGTGACAAAAAAAGACAGAATACTGATCATTGAGAAATTTAATTATTCTGACATTTCCTCCGAATGCACTAATGGGATTAGTAATGCAGAATATATATTTTTCCATAGCCAATAAAACAAAGCAATTAGGTAAAATAGAATCAACAGTGGTCATTAGGGGAACTTTTTATTACAATGAATGAAGAGTGAAGTGCTCACGTCTCTCTAACAGCAGTGGCAGATACTACGTCAATTATTTCTCTTGCACATCATCCCAGAGTAATGTACCCCTAGGTGTTTTTTTCTGCCTGATTTTCATTTAAGTGGTTCCTGCAAATTATGATATAATTTCAAAATGACCTTAGTAAATCCTTCGGGAATAATTATTTTAGCACTGTGTAAAAATGACATCCTGTAATGTCCTATGCCTCATGTTTGAATAAAAGAATGCATCCACATCAATTTAAGTAATGTAACTTGTATAAAATCAAAGAGACCAGTGACTTACGTGATTGGGCTTTTGCCTAAATATTTGTAAGAGAAATTAAAGTTTTCAAAGAACCAGAATCACCATTTGTCATGTGAATAATTTTCTGACATTTGGTTCACATGGCTACAGGGATCTTAGAGTATCTGCTAGGACAATTTTTCCACCTGTGTGGACTTGTAAAATGATTTTTCTGGTGGAAATGTCAATATTTTAATCTACCTTATCCATAAAAAAAACATCACTTTGACATTCACAGACTACTTTAAATTTGGACATGCTAGATAGTGACATGGACCCCAGTATTTTCTGTGTGTGACTGGTTCTCACCTTGCATAGGCAGCCTAAGGAGCTACTTTATTTAGCATATGTTATGCTTGTCATTAGTTGATCTAAATGTTTGTGCTTTGTGTTGTTATTTTTGGACCATTAAATACCGTCTCTCTAATTGCTGATCTGACTGTCCTGCACTTAATTTTTTCATAAATCAGCCCCTCAAAGCTCGCTAACCACTTTCATTATTCCTTTCCGTGCTCCCGACACTGAGAACACATTTCTAGAAACAACACACTCTGAGGCTGTGCACATCACCCCAGTGCAGGAGCATGTCAAGTTTTGATTCTGCAGCTCTGCTTAGACAAGCTCAAACCAGCTTGTACATATTTGGCAGAGTTTGTGAGACATCGTGATAACCTGGGTGGCATTTCTTTGTTACAATATATGTGACAAGATAATTTTTTCTAACTGCATTCTATTCATTTCCACATTTCTGACAATATCGCATTTTCAGAGGAAGCCTGCAGAGTGTGTTGTCAACCGAAGTGCTGAAGACAGCAAATGGGGAAGAAAGACGTGTGCCTCTGCAAGTATTTAATAGTGCCATGGCTTTCGATCCCTCTCTGACTGTCAACAAGACACAGAACTCTTTGTTGGCAGCAGCTGGTACTTTTTGCAGGGAATGTGTTCAGCTTTCAGTTCTGCTCATCTCTCCAACAATGATCGAAGCACTGTCTTGCAGGCAGCAGTGGCTGTAGCAGGGAAAAGTATATAGAAAAATAGGAGAGAGGGAGTAATTGGTGGTCTAAACCCCATTTGAATTAAGCAGGAGAGATACAGGATCTTTGGTGGGACAGGGAGGAGGCAAGAATGGGGCATAAATAATCAAAATTCTGGAAAGGGAAGAAATAGGACAAGGCAGAAAAGATGGGCAGAGTTTGCACCATGGTTAGCAAAGAGAAATTGAAAAAGCAGTAGTGTGATACAGGCAGCTGCAAAAATATAGGAACATCCGAGTGACAAGTGAGTGAGAGGTGCAAATAGTGCAAACAGCCTCTGCTCAGACCAGCACAGAGAGAAGAGGCAGGTGGTATCAAAAAATTCCGGGTACATCCTCAGAAGACAGAGAGAGATGGAGACAAGGTAGGGCAATCAAATAGGAAAGTGAGCTTGAGAGGAAGTTTGTGAGATGAAAAATAGAATCCTTGAAGTCAATAATGTTCTCAACCACGAGAAGCTAAGTGTGTAGACAACTTTTTATTCTGTCTCGCTACCTTCATATGCATCTCAGACGTGACAGGACATTCTGGTTCTGTTCTAGGAAAGAGTCTGAAAGGTAGTTTAGCCCAGAAAGGAAATGTTCACTATTTTCTAGGTCTTTACGGAATTATCTGTCATCTGCACACCCATTYCTTTAATAAATTTGATTCCTTAATCATGGATTAAGGAATTTATAAACTTTTTGGTGTAGAAGCAGTTTGAGTTGAACAGTGATTCATGTATTTCTCCTAAAAGTCTGTTATATATGATAATTGAGCCAATATTTTGCATTGAATTTGAACTAAATCACACTGGAAATCAGTTGTCCAAATTCCAAAAGGTACTTCTACTTTGTAGAAAAATGAAAATGGAAAGATTTGTGAGGGTGCTCAAAGGACAACATTGTAATTGCCATTTGTGAAAAGAGCAGGTTTCTCCGCTTTGTACTTGTCCACCTGACTATTTGGAGAAAATAATGACTGCAAGTATTTCACTCCTTTTGCTTTGAACTATGAAAAAAATAGTTTGCTAGAGCTTTCTAGATTAYGGAAATCCTGTGGAACCGTGGAAGTGCAGGCGAGGAGATTAAAAAATGCAAATTTCTGTTTCAGCTGTCAGCTCTGTTGTTTTGAGCATGGCCTCAGCTGAATTAACAGCAGCCATGGACCATCCGAATGCTGAACAACCTTAGGATGCAGCAGTTCCAGGGGGCTGGAGGTGGTGATGTTGGTCTCCTGCCACTCTGATCTTGCTGGGATTTGGAATCCAGCCTCGAGCATCATCAGATAACAACAGAGGATACCTTGAAAGGTGACTGGATGGGGACTTGGACCACAATGGCCTCTCCTGTGTGATACAGCCCTCTTGCCAGCATGAGACAAAGCCTTCCCTCACTCCCCTCCTCTGATCCATGAACTCACACTGAGCTCATGTCGGAGGATCTGCYGTGGCACTTCCATGGGGTGATAGAGGAGCATGGTACAAACGGAAAACAAAGGCTGACCTCCTCATTTCTCAAGTGCAGAGGAAATTTTCATTCGTATCTTGCTCCTTCTAGTTGTGCTGGTTCTGCAATAAACAAAAAAGCATCCATGTTGATTACTTAAAGCCAAAGTCTTCCCATCTCAACAGATACAGTTCCACAAACACAACTTGACCACTCCTGTGAAACAGAAATATTGTACTTGGGGGAAATATCTCKTGTTCAGCTGACTGTAAGCCTGTTTCAAAGGTTAAAATGTTCACTCTTCCTTGTCAGTTTTCAGTTGAAACATTTTGATTGGTAGGTAGAAGTATTTATTTTAGTTGAGTTCAAGAAAGCATCCAACTAAACTTCAAAATGAAAATTTAGGGTCAGACTGAGAAAAAATAACATTTTTTTAGTTAGTGGGAGTTCAGGTCAGCACTTGACTTTTCCTCTGCAGTATGATACACTTCTCTCCAGGTTTCTCTCTTCTTTGACTGAGTAGATGAGTATCAGCTAATTTCTCATTATATTACCTCACAGGTTTTCTATTTGGATCTTTTTGTATCTTCTCACATTTTGGATATCTTTAGTTCCCAATGTACTATTCCTCTGCTCTCAGAGGTAATTGCAGTTTCTATCCATTTGTTTCGAGTGAATTTCATTAAGGTTTTTATTTGTTCTATTCCCCAAATTGCTAAGGCTAACTTGCCATATTCCCAAAGCATATTTCACCCTGCATTACTTTCCTGCCTGACAAGTCCTTTTGCATAACAGGTTTTCAGTTATATTCCAGTGATCTCACAAAGACTGGATAGCAATTAATTTTGAGACATGTTTTAAATGATAACAAACCCAAAGAGTTTTCATATACCCTTCCAGATTTGCTAACAATTATTTTTTTTTTTTAAAATCAGGTTTAACTGAAGACATTTCTTCTTTTTTAAAGCTTCCTGCTTCCACCAATTATTCATTCTTATGCTTACCTTTTGGCCAGTCATTGGAGACCTTGAAAGTGAAGACTGTGGTACGGTTGTTTAATTCTTAATTTCATTTTGAATTAAACCAATATTCTCTCTCTCTGTGTATATGCAAGTTTGTTTGCCTGAATTCATTACACCACCTGTACTAACTCTGCCCTGGTGCTCCTGCAGATGGTGATGGCCATTAGTAGAAGCCTCAGTTACAAAAGACAAGGGCAAGGTCAACRTGTAATGTTACTTTCCCATCACACCCTCCCAGCCTCCAGCAAGCTACTCTCTCAGGGACTTCCTGGGACAGAACTGTCTTTGAATTGAAAGGTCTCAGTAGGACTCTTCTCTCAGAGCTTTGTCCAATGGCTTTTTCACCTCATGCATTCACAAAATCCTGTAGCAAGGAGTTTGAAAACATTAGATATGTATTACATGAGTGATACTTCAGCCCAATTATCTTGGATAGAAGTATACCCAGGTACTAACTTAAAGTTAACTGACAAGCCTTTTCCTTTAATTTCTTGTCTCTTTTCCCTCTTTCTTGGCCTTTTCCCCCTTAAAATAGCTTTTTTTTATAACTACTTGAAGGAGGTAAAAGGCCTGAGGAGAACCCAGCTGAGGAAAGCAATTCAGTCAGTTTATGAGGTTGAGACTTTAAAAAAAGGTAACCCAGACAATTACCCCAAGAGAATCTATTCTTTTGCTCTATGATGTAGTCAGACAAACATACTATAGAAGAATAGATTAAGATATGAAATATTATTGAGCTGCAATTAAATATTTACATTAGTTTTCACTAGAATATATTTGATTTATGTCTCCTAAATGGACGTTTAATGGACAGAGCACTCAACCAATGACAAGTCATAAATTACCCATCTCAGGAGGCACACCACACTGGGCCAGGTTTGGAGACAGCCTGCCAGCCACAGAGCTACCTCCTGTCTCCTCCTGAGCTGGTGGGAGCAGTGGCTAGTTAGAAAGTTAAAAATATATTGTTGCCTTTCCCAGTGAATCACAATAAGTCACGGGCACCAGCTGCTGCTTCCTTACTTCCACCTGTTCTGGTACACATGCATGTCCTGACCAAACTTGAAGTCTGGCCAACTCGCATAGGAGTTCTCCTTTTTGCTGCCTAATCCCCATGTGCTCGAGCTACTACTGTGTCCACCAGGTTTTGGCATCACAGTCAATACTTCCATTAAAGTTTAAACCTCAGAGCACTGAACAGTCTCTCCTCATGTAACATTAGCTGAGACCTGTTCATATATTGAGTTTTTATCTTGTCTGCAAAGAATGATTAATCTGTTCACAGAAAACTATGCCTGTTTGAAGAGGAGAAATCTTTGCCCTGTATTCATGCAAATTGTGGAATATTTTTCCATTGCCAATCCTGAGGTATTTTTGGATGGGTGGCATAAAGAAGGGAGGAATTATATGAGCAGTATAAAATATATTTTAATAGGTTAGGAAATAAAAACAAATGAAACTTTGYCTCTAATGTTTGAGTTTCTTCTAAAAACATGTCTTGCCGAAATTTCTAGTTTCACTGGTTACAGGGATTTTGATCTACTCCATTTACTACCTTTTAGAAAAAGATTACAGCAGCCTTGGGGTAATTTGAAAGTGATGAAAGAGACTCTACAGAATCTTTCTTTCAAATATTAAGTATACATGGTCCGATCAGATTAGCTATAAAGCAAATCTCCAATGTTGCACCTTTCCCACCTTTAATTATCCACCTGAGCATGCAGATTTTCTGAAAGAGASAATCACTTTCCTTTTGTCTGAGTACAAAGCCTTTTCTGGTAATGAACGATGCCATGCAGTTCATAAGTCCTTCATATGCTTCTTCAAATCATTTTACAGCAAAAGAATAAAATCCTACACCAGGTTCTTTTGCTTGCATAACAAAACCAAATTTTTGATAGCTATATGCCTTTTTTATACTATCCAGACTTATACCTCTGAAGGAGTAATAGATTAACCAGAGAGTGGAACTGAACCCGCACAGTGAAAGCCAGTGATACTTTCCCAAAGACAAAACTACCATTGTATTAAGGGACTGGAAAGCACCCGTTATTCTGGTGTGTGTGTATGGGAGACAAAGACTAGTGAAAACACTGATTTTATCACTGTTATGATGTTTCCAAGGATTTTGAAATAGTAAACATCCATTTTATCTTTTTTTTTCCRGCAAAAGATGAGGGCTAAAGTTTCATAAATCAGTGACTAGACTTCCAAGGACAGTATATGAAGAACATGATCATAAGTTAACTGTAAAATGAGTGAATGATAGAGATTAGAAACCATTTAAATTGATGGACCACTTTATCCAGAAAGTATATGGAGCAGCAAGAAGTACTCAGAAATTCATAGAAAAAATAAGCAAATTTATTGCTTATGCAAACATTTATTCAATTCATGGGAAACCATCAAGGATAAGAAGATGGCTGATAACATACCACCATTATTTCAGAAAGCCTTGGGATATAGCATAAAACTGTAAACAAGATATATGAGAAGCTGCACTTATTTTTGGAAAGGCCTGCCTTTGAAGCAACTGAACTGTGGGTGGTGAACTGCAGCAATATGTTAACATTCACTTGGTTTCCAGTCTGTAAATTAAGTGGAAGTTGAAGCACGTTCTCTGTGACACAGTAGTTACATTAAAGAAAAGGAATGCACTAAACAGACTGCRTATTCAACAAGACATTAAGACCAAGAATTAGTCATCTTACAATGTAAGTCGATTAAAGGGGCTACAGTGTTCTCTTGGGTCCTGCTGATTCTTTCTGATCTGAATATTACCTCTTTTCATTCCTGCTGCATACATATAGAGGGATATCAGCTCAGAAAAAGCTTACAGGAATGAAGAGGCAAGAGGGGGGTAGGAAATGCCAATTTTCTTTTTTCCATGAGGACTAGAGTAAGATAAGGGAAGTCACGGTTAAGTAATTTAATTCTTGAATTTCCAGAGTCTATCTCCAGTACGTCTACCAATGTCACACTGTTTACATCACACATTTGCTAATGGCTTACGAACACAACTCTCCCACTTCAGTTAAATTACTTATAATATATCAAGGTAGAAATACGTTTTTAGGAAGCTCTGAGAAGTGGGAACAGAGAGCACGATAAAAAGGTGGTGTAAATTTTGCCGGATAGCTCTGAAATTTAGTTGTTCATACATTTAGTTATATATCAGCTGAAATGTTCATACAGGATCTGCTTCAGAGAAGATGACTTTGAGACATTCAGATCTGAGGCCAGAGAAAAAAGTCAGATGTCTTTTTCCATTATGAATAATCAATATGATGGCTTTATTTGTAATATTCCAGTCACTTCAATATTTTTAGTAAGGGCTTGAAATATTGCTTGGGAAGAGCAACAGCTTTTTAATGAGGGGTGTACTATTTTTTTGCYCACCAAATCTGACAACATGAAGGGAACTGTGAGTACTCAGGGAAGGACAAAATATGGAGCCAGTGTTGTGGAAAAGACAGAAAGCCTGTGACAGAGACCCTGGTGAAATGGGAATGGCTAGGCTGTCAAACCAGAGTCAGGATGAGAAGTCTGAGGAGTGCGGGTTGGCACTAAACTGGAATGAGGTTCCAAGGACTTGGGTCTGGAGCATTCCTCATTTTATATTTTTATAGCTGGTTGAGCCTACTTCAGTTGGCACTTATCCACACCAAACTGTATCTAGCTTTAAAGACTCAGACCCTAAGTCTAAGACCTCTAAAGGTCTTAGAGACACAGTTTTCTAATGAGTTTTCCATCTGCTTTTCAGCAGTTTTATCTAAACCATGTTTTCTTGGCTCATTGAGGATATCATCCCTTTACAAGAAAAGCATGAAAATAATCTGAGCTTTGTGATTACATTTTCTCTTTCTGCATGAATTCCAGTCTCTCTTTGGACACCAAATTCTACTTTCCGGATGAATTAGGAGTCTGTGATGAAACAGTCCTATTTCTTGAAGGATCCTTGCTTCAGTTGTAGCAAAAGCTGAAAACTGTGTAGAGAATGGAAAAGGAATTGGGGGAAAAGAATGAATAATGGTCTCCTGGCTGAGGATGTTGAAATCCATCCAAGAGACTGGATTGTAAATGTACATCTGCCAAAAATTTCTCAGTGTGATCCTGGGCAGGTCATTCACCCAAACTTCTCACAGGTGTTCTGTGGTTGTGTTTTTTACCCACTCTTACGTATCAGTATGGCTGGGCTCATGCTGTTTAGTTGCAGAAGTGCCAAGTAGTGACAAGTCAGACTGCAGGAAGCTTTATTATTCAAAGGATTTGAAGATTTTGAAATACAGGTTTGTTCCAAATCAATGTGTATTCCTTAAATTAAATAATTTTAGTGGCTCAGGTTTTTTTTAACAAGTGATTTCACACTGTTTAAACAGAGCAGTTAATTTTGAGATTGTACTATCATACAAGAAATCTATCAGCTTTTTAAATGTTTGAAAAATATTTGTTTAAAAAAAAATCAAACCTAAATTTAGACATTTGATATTCTCAAAATCCAGTGCTTCTGTCAAGATGAAATTTGAGTGTTTACTGAAATAGAATCATGTTTGCAAAAATCCTGCTTTCAAGAGAAGTGTCCGTTCTAGGAGACAGGATTTCATTTGTTTCCAACACTGGTACTCTTCACAACGATAAGCTCGGGGTGTGGGGTCTTAAACACACATTGCTTTATAGTGTTGATGTTCTGAAAATTTAGGCCCTGAAGTCTCAAACTGTCTGCTTTAAATGAATGGTTATTTTTTTACCTTAATGGATCTGTGCCTTGGCTCTCCAGCCAAAAAGTGAGGATAATAACCTCTCAGGATTTTTCCGTGAATATTCAGAGATAACAGTAACAACTGTAATAGAAGAGCCTAAGAAGAAGTTAATATTTCTAACTTTTAGCAGGATTTGGATGCTGTGCAGTAAATAAGACCTAGGGCTATACTCTGTAAAATGAAAAGTGCCAAGTAGCTCATCAGTAATTAAGTATCAGCTATTTCGTGCCCTGATGCAGCTGAAATGGCACAGACAAAGCAGTATATGATCATGCACTAAAAGGTATGATAAACATTAACCCCAAGGAACTGAGCTGACATTTTACAAGGAACCAAATTTTGTCTCTGCTCTGGGAGAGCTCACAAATTAGGACAGACTGCAAATTATAAAGCTTAATATTGCTGCCTGAAGAGTAATTACAAAAATTATTTCAATTAAGTTCAGATTGCCACAGACTGTCCTACACTTTCATTAAATTTGGAGGAATAGATATGTATAAATTACATTGAAAGAAAACAGTATATGTTTATTTATAGTATTCTTGCTTTTTGAGCCAAATTTTTCCACCTAATTAATAAAACCTGTGAAAAATATTTACTCTCCTAATGTTTCCAGTGCCAGTAGATTTCAGGAGAAGTTTTTCCCGTCTGCAAATCCTTGTTTATTAATTCTAGGTCCAGCAGTAGGCTATGAAGTACAGTTACAGAATTTGTGATATGCTATAATGGTCCAAAAATTTTTTATCATATTGAAAAGAAAGCACTGAATTCTAGCTATTACAAATCGCCAAAAAGAATGTTTTACCAGGCTTTTAAGTTGTAAACTGAGTATAATTGTTGAAGAACTGTTGAGAACATGCAAAACCTGTTAAATTAAATGAAAGATACTCTTCTGAAAAGCCTCTCTACCTTCTTAATGAACAAAAAGAAATAATTCTCAGGGAATCTCAAAGGGACCAGAACTCAGATTTTCAATGCCAAACAAACCTAAGAGAGAAAGGGGGCTTTTTTACACTCTCCCATTGCTCTTTCTGGAACAACAGAAAAATTCAGTTTGAGCCTTACCTAAGAGTTAAGAATACTCTCAAAAGACAATGATTATTCTTACACATACAAAGAAGATTTAGGGAAACTTTTAGGAGAAGATATATCCATCTTTCAAAAAAATGTTTTTGAACTATCAAAATGTTGTTAATATCATTTTTGTTGTCCTTACTAGTAGTATTAATACAATGTTAACATTCTCAAATTTAGTAAATGAAAATGTGCTTGAATAAAGAATATTTACATTCACTTGAGGATTAGCTGGCTATAAGGCATTATTTATGCAGCAGACCTTCAAAAATAGGATAGACAATGCTCTCCTCTTCCGAATTTTTAAGAACTGTATGTATGTCTGTGGGGACTGTTTATGTCAAAGAATTACTTTAAGAACTGTAAAAAAATCAAACACTTAATTTGTAATGACTTATTTATTAAAACATGCATGTTTAGACTAACTTGAAACAGAATTTGAACTTCTGTCAAAAGTTTAATTGAATTAAATAAATATCTGAGAAAAAGCAGTGAATACAAGAAAGACCTGAAACTGGAAGTATCCCGACACAGAGCACATGTATCCCCCTGCACACCAAGGAACTGAAGAAGCTGCCGGCACTGCACCAACAAAGGACAACAGCATCTCACATGCAAATTTTGGGGAGTCCTGGACGGATGTTCTCTCTTTTCTGAAACCGTGGAAGGTGGAAGGTAAATTATCTTCAAATGGAGCAAGCAAAGCAAAGCAAAGCAAAGCAAAGCAAAGCAAAGCACAGTTGTTATGTTTCACCTTCGGTTCTTTTGCTATCTCAGCACACTCCCCTTCCTTTTTCAAGTAAACAATCAAGAAGACCAAGAAAGGAGCTGACTGGCAGCATCGTGAAATTTTACCCTCTGTTTCACTGTAACTTCTGCAATATCAGGGTATCACCTTAATACCATCACCAAAGCAAAAAGAGCCAGAGAAAAATTGTGAAAACCTACTAATTACATTTATCTCTTTCTTCTAATGATCTAAGGAAATAATGTCATTTTGTTTTAAATACCAGCAGACTTTCCTGCTGAACAGCAAAATAACTGTAACCTATAACTGATGTTACAGTTGGTTCAGTTTTCTGACTTAAGGCAGTTACTCAGACAACTGATGAACCAAATTTAAATACTCCTTTTGACTTTATCTGTCTTATTTATGATCTTTTCATTCGAGTTTTATACATAATATCTGGGAGGAACTGACTGACACTAAATGGGCTTCTCTTGGCTGACTGAAAACTATGCTGCAACACCACGAAACAAAAGCCAGGTCATAATTTTAGTGCAATGTGCTTCATTGACTTAGATGGAGAAGACTCCCCCCTCTCAGAGGTCACATCAGTCTCCAAATTGTGTCTTTTATTGTATCAGGGAAGTCAGTAAAAAATGCTTTGTCTCTTTTCTAATGATAAAAAGACTGTAGTTAGTATACCCTACTGTTTTGCTGCTTTTTCACTTACAATATCCCTCCAAACATRGGAAAGAAGTTAATTAGCTAAAATAGTGAGTCACACTTCTAAATGGCTTTTGAGAAAAGTAGTGTTTAAGATCCTGTCTGACACTTTCTGTTTCTCCAAAAGGTTAAGTAACTTCTTGGTATGGCACCAGGTTAAAACTACCCTTTGTGCCCTGCCAAGGCTCTTTTAATGGGATGTTGTGCATATGTAACATATGCGGGGTTAACAGGAGGACTCAGAGCAGCCTGGCTTACTTTTTACTTTATATGATTAACATTATAAGCAGATTTAGTGCTGCTAGGTTCTGTGGGAAAAATCCCATTGCACTCTGACAAGGGTTTCATAGTTGTTTGTGCTGACATCCAGCACTAATTGGTTTTTGGCACTTTGGAGGACATTTGAATTCAACCATCCACTCTGTAGATTTGCCTGGGAGAGTACTCTGGAGCGCCATGCAGTCTATGCACAGATAGGGCCCTAATTAGCCTCTCTGGAGGTACTTTCCCACAGGTACCAGCTGAGCACAATGTTGTCTGTGTAAGCAGGAAGCATCAGGCTGACTTAAAGTGCTTTTTCTCAATGTAGAGAATACCTCAGAACTTACTTTTGCTTCACAGCTGGACTTCTGCTAATGAATACATTAAAAAAAAAAGAAAAAAATCTCTGTTTGTTTGTTAGAGAAGACTAGCTAAAATCTCCTTGGTGCTTTAAAGGAGGACTTTTCAGGTTGAGCTCAGATCACCTAAACCTGCCAGGTGAGCGATGTTCTGTGTCTTTACTCAATGCCTCAGAGAGAGTTGTCAATGTTGGTTAAAGACAAGACGATGGTGTGGCAATGTTTGTGTGAGAGGTGTTACTCATGAGGAACACAAGGGGCACTTCACGTTTAAGTTGTCAATAGGAGAGCACTAATTTTGAGGTTCATCTGCCTGGATCTAGAGCTATATAAAGCTTGCAGATACCATAGGGGGCTGTTCTGGATGGCTACAAGAGGTTCCTCCACTCATCTGCCTTTTAGCCTGTCATATTACATGCTGTATGCAGGCATCCTAGGAAGACTAGTCTCCAAAGGTATCTTATATGAGCCAGTGTAAAGACTGATTTCTCAACTCTTCTCACCCAGTGTCAATGCCAAGACAAAGAGACTGCAGATTCAAGGTAAGGAACAGTCAAACACATGACTTTGCAGCTCCTGGAGACGAGAGGTTATACAGAGAACAGGAAGAGGATGAGAGCTCTGGGATTAAATCTGTGCCTTCTGGCTCATGTGTCATATCAAGGGAGATAGCAGAAGTAGGAAGTGAAACTAAGAGTAGATGGGGGGGCTTATGCTCTTATGCCCCAAGACTGCCTGCTGAAAAATAAAGTCGAGCCTCTCTGGGGTTAGGCCAATGGTGATTGCTCAAGGTGGTGTGGGTCAGCTGTGCACCATGTACTTGGCTTGAGGATAAAGTGGGGCACAGATGGGAGGAAAATCTTTGCATGCAAAATGTTCCACTTGTAACTAAGCCAACTTGGACTGCTTTGTACTGAGGAAGAGACAGGGTGTTTGTAGGGTAGCCAAGAATGGAGGCCAGAAACTTCCGCATTGTCCTGCTGACTGTCCAGACTTTCAGTGATGTAATGGCACAAGTCTTCTCTTAGGAATTAGCTCTTTTGTTGCCTGATCTCCTATTTCCATCCTATGTGCAGCATGAAGCATATGCTGTGGGAATAGAAACAAGAAACAAATCTGTTTTTTTCATTTTGGATGCTATTTCCAGTTTTCTTCAGGGGAATGCAGCTGCAGATGTAGGTATACTCAGTAAGAGGGCTGAAGAATTGGAAACTTCCCATGTTGTAAGTGATGGAAAGCTCTTGTTTTCCCCAATCTCTGTAGATAATGAAGCAACAGCAGTGTGAGGAACCAAGAAAGAGTTTCTGCTTTGTTCTATTAGCTAGAAGATTGTGTAAGCAAAATCAGACTGCCACTACTACTCAGAAGAACTCACAAATGCCAGAGCCTCAAGATGTATAAACAGTCAAACAAAACAAATGTCAAACAGGAAACAAAACAATGAAATAGGTGGCAAAGTAAGGTAGATGATGATTATTCAAGTTCTTTTAGAAAACCAAAAAGAAAAATTGGGGAAAAAAATGTCCTTTGTTAATAATTACTTTCCTCCTTTTAACTTCAGAAAGGCTGCTGGCCAACCTTCAGCAGACTTGCTAAATGTGTTAGGAAAACCAGTTGAACAAAATATTTTCATTCCATACATGTGAATCTACTTAAACTCAGCAGAGAAAATATAAATCCTAATGGAAACAAAGTACAAGTACGAAAAATTCAAACTCGTACTTTAATTGTGTTGCATCTCCAACCGTTGTAATGCGGCAACCACAGAAAATAATTTAGTTCTGTTCTCTGAGCTGAAATTCTTTTTCACTCTCAGTTTTACCTTGAAGAATATGGATGCAGTTTTCTTATTCTGAATGCAGATATTGCCACTGAAGTACCTCCAAATTCTTTCTATTCACCAGAAACTGGAACAGCTGTTTACAGGGCAGTCTGTTGTCATCATCCAAAGATCTCATGAGACAAGCAGAAAAATTTGGTTTATATTCACAGTAGGAAAAAAGGCATGGTTGTGAAGTGGGGAAGAAAATGCTCTTTAATATAAGCCATCGCTTCTGAGAACAATATGACTTTGTTCAGAGTTAAGCATTTCAAAGGAAAACTAAGAAACCTGGTATACTTACTTGTGAGTGGTGCATTTTGCCCTTCTTTCCTTTTCAAGGTTTATGGAGGACAAACTCTCCTCTTTTCAAGTGGGAAGGATGACTCAGAAGGAAGAGTGTTCACTTAGGATCTGGCACATCTGGGACATGTTCCTTACTCTGTTGCAGATTAATTGCAGGAGTTTACACACAGCATCCAGACCAAACCTGAAAATAATGTCAAAATGCAACACTGAGGCATCACCAACATTCATAAAGTCCTTGCAGAGTTTTGAGCACTGCTAACTTTTGCCTGTGCATAGGTGATATTCTCAAGCGGTGATTGGCATGTTGAAAGCATATGTAACTTATGGAAATGAGCAACTGCAGACCAAGACTTTCTGGGATGGCTATGCGGTTTTTTTTAAGTAATAAAACAATGTTGAGAGTATAATTCTGGGCTTAGATCATCACTGTGCCTCATTAAAAGTAAAAAAGTTGACCTATATCTCCCATATATTGAGAGACAAACACCAGGCTCTCGAATGTGTTGCAGTCTGTTGCTCACGCTCCATTTTTGAAACTGTTCTGCTTGTTCATTTTTTTTTCTCTAAATAATTAAAACATTGATTATGTCTAAGAATGAAGAAAGAAATCAAGAAGCTGACACTCTAAGCCAATTGGCAGGCAGGAGAATTGAAACAAAAGTCTCATTTTATTCTGTGTACTTTCCAGCTGGCTGAGTTATACACCTTCACAGAATTACAGGATTGTTGGGATTGGGAAGGACCTCTGGAGACAATGAGTAAGCTTTGAAGCTCTAGATTTTACTCACAGGCTATACCTAAACTGCAGGAAATGCAGAGACCTCCCAGCTCCCACTCCCTTTTGTCCAATCTACCTGCATCCTGATTCAATGTCAGGGTGAGATTTAGGTGTGTCCTTTTTTCAGCCTCACTTCCCCTACCCCACTGTCATTTATACAGGAAGAAGCTGTCAGAATAATGGGGGTTCTCATTTGTGGACAGTGCAACATTACCAAACAGCAACACTTCATGAGTTTTCCAAGGATTTAAGCCTTATGAAGGTGTCAGAGGAGCAATCATTTTTGTTCAATTCATTTCTTTACTTCATCTTAAATAGAACATAACAAACTTAGTTTAACCTTTGAGCCTCCCYCATTTCATAACATGGAGGTTTTTTGTAAGCGTGGCTCTTATTTGTTCTGCTTTCCATCTCATTCCCAAACTTTGGTGCCACTGCATGTACATTCACCAGGAAATGAGGGAGAGCTGTAAGAGGGGCAATAGCCTACATCCTGTTGTTGAGGAGGTTGTCCTGTGCATCTGTGATCTGCAGCAAAGGCACAGCCCTTCCCAGCGCAACGAGAGTTGCCATGACCCTGCCTCTCCCAGCATCACTGGAACAGAAACAGGACCAAGCTTCCTTCTTCCAAAGATAACCTCTTTTCTTCCAGATGCAGGCTGATGATAGCTTCATATATGATACACTGTAAATCTACACATCACCAGCCAGAACGAAGTCCCAGAAGGGAATTCATTTTGTGGGAAAAGACTGAGAGAGCTGTGCTCTTTCTCAAGAGAGAGGAAAACGTTTCATGCTGAGCTAAAAGCTTGCATTTGTTATTTTTAGTCAAACTAATAACTGTTCCATGTTAGCAAAGATAAAAGCAAGGACATGAAAAGAAATAGATGAACAAAAAACCATGTTGAGGGAACAAATAGGTAGAATTATATCAGCAGAGACTCTAAGGGAGTAAAAATACAAACAATTTCCTACATTTTATGGGAGTATTCTTTTTGTTGATTTTATTCCAGTACTGATCAAAACTGAAAATGAGCCACAATTTGTTTATGAGAGAGGGCTAGCATTTCTTCCAGTTCTACTAGACAGCACATTTTCAGCTACAAGATTCAGACCAGATACTGTTTTCATTTAAAAAAAAAGTGAAAGGAAAAGGGAGAAGGAAGAAGGAAGAAATATGACCACCACTAATATTTGCTATAGTCCAGTCAAAGGAAGGTTGCCAAGAGATTTAGCAAACCTTGGTGTCCAAAGAAATCGTAAGGAAGTGCTGCAGAGGAACAACCATCTGCTGGGAAGACTGACAGGAAAACTTCTTCCAAAGCATAAAGTGGATTGAGAAAGAGTGTTTGCTTGCTGAATAAGTACAATGAGGAATAAGAAAAAGTGAATATATGATTACAAGAGGGAAAGGAGCTTTGTGTTACAGTCACTAATAAAACAAATGTTTTGTCAGRTATGCATGCCAGAAAAACCTAAAGGCTTGTCCAGTGAGGCAGCTCTAATGAGATCGCCTGATGTATTTCACAAATCACATCCAAGAAACAGCTAAGTTTTACAGTTAGTCTCTGAAAAAAAACATATAAATGATTGATTCGGTCTCAATTAATTCTTTATATGGGCAGTCTACAGTGTCTGAGGACATTCCATGAAGAGAGAGCGTCTTCACCAGAATAAATGGTTGCTCAAGTAAATTTCTGGTCTTCAAGGTAAAACACTTACAAGTACACTTAAATACTTTCTTTGATAAAAAAAATAATATCCTTAGTGAATTATAAAAAGGAAGTATGATATAAAACTTCATAATTATAATTTATATTATAATAATAACACAACTATGGATTATTAATGTTAGCAAGACATTTTTTGCTGCTTAACAGAGTAAAACATATGAAAATTGAAGGTTTGCAGGTCAGAAGAATAAAAAATTTGTTGGAAAAAAAAAAACCCTTAAAGACCCAAGGACAAAAAGTGATATTTCAGGAGGTTCCTTAAATGCCATTCTAGGTCCAGAACTATTCAGAGTTTTCCATATTGCAATCTACAATGACTTCAGGGGATAATTATGAGGAGACTTTCCAAAGTTGAAAAGATTACTAATGCTTGGAAAGATAGAAATAAATCAAATAATTAGGATGATAGTCAACAAAAATAAACATTAGTTCTCCAAAAAGGATATATGGCAACTACAAATGAAATTATTTCATCAATCAGATACTTCCTGTTGCACCACTTGCTAGAAGTGCTTACAAACATAACAATTTCTTTGACTAAGAAGTTGTGATTACAAATGTATAACATATGATGACCTAGTGCCTGTAAGCTTATTCCAGGCAAAATTCACACACTAATTTAATCATCCAAATTAGGTTTGTGAAAGAACTGACTCTGCAGTCCAGATTAGGAATGTTCTTTTTGTTACCAGGTGATAGAAAAGCAGTTAAAATTATAACAGGCAGGAAAACTTGTTGTAAGATCCAACACACATGCATTCTAGTGAGTGGGATGTGGTGGGCCAAGGAAGTATACATGATGGGAAGAGCAGCGATTTCTTCATGGCTTTTCATGAGGTGCACCACTTTATTTGTCTGGTTTGCAAGGAGCAGAGCAGAAGTGTGCAAAGTTGGGAGAACTGCTTATGATTTTAATTTGATTGGTAAAATATTGTAATTCATAATCACTTCTTGCATCCCACCTGGCCCCAAGCATTCATTTGATTTAATCTTGTTGAAAGTTGAGTGGAATTTCACTCTTCTTCACTCTAAAAAAAAAAATCTGACCCCAGGTCGGAGATATCATAAACTAGAGAGCAAACTGTTGTAGAGGTAATTAATAGTTGTCAAAGGCAAAGACTATAAAATATTTATTACTTGGATGTCACTTGTTTTCTTCCTCCAGCAGCTCAGAGCCCATGTAGTCAAGCACCAGCAGAATGATGGATACAGGTGCCACTCTCAGCATTTACACCCAGGCAGTGATTGATTAGGCATGAGAAAGGAAAGGCGYAGATAAGGCTCACACCCAGACAAAGCCATTCAATTTAGTAAGGAAGCAAGGAGAACAAGGAGAAATTCAGTGGGTCTTTGATTAAATTCACAAAACCGAAAGATTGTCAGTCTACGTTTGCGATAAAGAGAAAAGTCCATACTTTTAAAAAAAAGTTCAAAATTAGAGGAAAGGCATCTTTACACTGAGGTTGAAGGGGAGAATTAGTAAATGAATTGCTTCTTCAAGGCAATCAGATACAAAAAAAGAAGAAAGAAGGGAAAGTTTCTGTGCCTTTTTATTTTGTATGCTGAAATTATGAGAATTATTTGACGCATGCTACAAAGATATTCTTCAGAATATCCTGGTTTTTTTTTTCATCTCCTATTCCCTCTGAATTCATCATGAGCAACTGGAAAACTGGTAACTTTATGACAATCAACAGAAATGCAGCTGTTTCCTTGAGGGAGAAAAAATTATTAAACTAGCACCTAGTTTTTAATATACTAGGGACTAGAAAAATAACACTATTTAAAACTTTGTTTTCTATTTTTTAACTCTTTCATTACTTACAATTTAATTCTAATACCAGGAATAGCAGCCGTGAGGAAAAAGAAAAGTCTTTGTTAAAGACTTGAACTGTCTGATCTGTTTAGGAAAAGCCTGAAATAGCTCCCCAGCCAGTTCTTAGTTAACCACAGAAACTTTTCTAACTGAGCCAGGAATTACTCAACTTGACACTAAAGATATATAAAGTGTATATTAAAATAATATAATCCTTTTACCACCCAGAACTTGCATTTAAAATAATTAATAGTTGACTTTGGAAGGGTCCTCTAGAGGCCGTCTGATCCAAACTACACTCAAAGCAGGACTAGCTTTGAAGGTTAGTCCAAATTTAAATTCAGATTAGGTTGCTTGGAACCTTGGCGTAAAGTTGTTGATTCCAACTTTGGGTTACTCATTCCAGAAAGAACGACACCCATTATTAATGCCCTGAAGAAGTGTTAATACAGATTTAAAGTCTTTTAAGTGTTACTTCTAACCCTACCCTTCAGATAAAACAAAATTATAGAAGACCACAAGGGCACAAATCTGTTGGTGAAATGACCACCAGAAGTGTGCTCAGAGTAATTCACTACCACGCAGGATTAAAGTGGGAATTGTATCCATCTTGGTGGAGGACACATTAGAATAATATTATGTAGCCTAGCTGGTTTAAGAGGGATCTGTGACCCGAACATACCTATGCTTTCCTCTAAACTTCTGTGTATTGGCACCAAACTTTAACTAGCTGAACCTCTTGTCACCTCCTGCAGCTCAGTTGCAGTCACTCTTCAGCATGCTCCAAACCATGCAGGGAGAGGTGATCGCCATTCTCATAGCGCRCCATGTGTTTGTCCTGCAGAGATGCTGAAATGCCTTTCTGGGGTGGGACGGCCAGTCTTTAGAAGTCGCTTCTTTTATGCATTTATCAGAGATTTCATTTAGGCAAAGAGCATTGATTACCTCCTTGATCTTCTGTGCCTATCTGTGGGGTACATTTTGTGTCTCAGCCATACTGCCGATTGTTAACTCTCTTTACATATATCTAATTGCATTGCTCTAAAAGCCTTCCGTAATATTTATTTCCTGTGTTGTTTTAATGGCTTCTACATCGTTATTAATGAAATTACTCCTCTTACTTGAAATTACTGGGCCAGTATTTAGCTTCCTTTATAATTTTCAAACAACAGTTTAAGAAGGTGGTTATCTCCAAAAGGGTCCAAAAATCTGTGTGCATATATGTCCGTAAACTGCAATCCAAACAATCTCTCTGCTCTCACTCATAAAACAGAACCTTGGCAGCAGTGTTGTCTCAGCTCATCTAAGGAGATCCAGCAAACCTTTGCTATAGCTGTAAGCCAGCCCCCTGGTTTGTTCTTTACTGGCTGTCCTTTTCTGAGTACTGCTTGTGTTTGTAATTCCAAATGCTATTGATTTTTATCTGATGTCTAAGAGGGTACAAAGCTCAGCATCTCTTAGATTGTATCTTCAGCTCTTAGCTGGTTATATTGTGTGAGTCATACTGATTTGAAGGAAAAGAAGGTAACAGCAGCACTTGTTTTTAGATCAAGAGTAGTATCTTGAAATTCTACTCCCTATCATGGAAAGAAAATCTATTATCTGAAAAATTATTTGTTTGTTTATTTGTTTATTTATTTTCCACAGCAGTCTTGGTGAAAACACAGACTCAAACTGTGTTGAGTGAGATGATGGACAACAAAAGTTTGTATTTCAATMATCTCCAATAATTTACACTTTAGACTACACTTACGGAACAGGACAAGGGCTGATGGTTACACAGAGAGAGAACACTTAATGGACAAAACCTACTATGCTCTCAATGAATACAGTATTTTGTTACATGCAAATTTCCATGCTACTTAAGAGAATTAGTAGTTTGCTGAAAATGGATAAAATAATAATTAGAGAGAAACAAACGATACTGAGACTTTTGTTAGAGTGGAATATCTACTTATTTTGCTCAAGCCTTATCAGACGGTAACACAAATGAACAAAGATATATAATTTTTTCTGCAATAACAAGCTGCTAATCTCAGACGGTGCAAAGTATTTCATAGTGGCAGCACTACCTTCTTATAGGGAWTTATGAAGGCAAAGTGTGAATGAGTGACACAGCTGTTGTTTGCATTGATATCCAAAGCAGAGCGATACAGAACCACCAGCAAGTATAGAAAAGTAATTTGTAACATCTGACTACAGTTGTGCTATGTAGAAATCAAAAAGCCTATAACTGACAAGTTTACAAAGTGATGATGCAAATAAGGTAAGAGTTCAAGGGAASAGTCTAGACCACATCACTGGTGCCTGCTTTGCGAGAAATATCCTGCCTCACTTTGTAAACAAGGCTGTTTTCTGCCACTGGATTTAATGAGAAACATCTTATAGGCAGCATGGACTTCTGAGCTGAAAGTTCAACCTACTTCTGGAATAAGACCTCACCCAGTGTTTGTACAACTGACCAGTTAYAGATGTGGGCTCACGACACAAAGTGTTGGGTGCTTCCAACCTACTGTTGCCTTATACCTGAGCCCAGCGGTCCCTTTAGCACAGGCTGGAGTCAAGGCTGGGTGCCTCGACCAGTCTGGGAAGGACATCTGTAAGGATGGAGCAGAGAAGCAGTGCCGCATAAGCCCCAGCTGACTGCACAACAATCACAAAATTTGTTAGTAGAGGAGAAGTCAAGGCAATTCAGGAAGCATTATACTATTTCTGATTGTTATGTTCTCTGTAGTATGATGTATTCGTGAAGACAGAAGCCATCAGGCTTCACACAGCTCTGGAGGAGCTGGGAAYATTCTGGCTGTTTGGACAGAATCTCTAAACACATTTGGTTTTGAATATCCAAATATTCACAATCCAAATTTCTTTGACAGTGCTTTTGAACACATTAATTAATTCTCACACAAATACTTATAAAAGAATAAATTAACTAAATGAAATTAATTGTAAATATCATTTTCATAGTTTCCTTGGCTATATCATATTCATGTTGATGTCCGTGATTTTCATCTGCAATGACAGTTGCTTTGGCTGTTYCTGTGTCAAATCATTTGTCTTTCTCTTCTATCTCATAAACTACATGAGCATTTTTGAAATTGCTGTCCCATTTGTTCCTTGATGGGCTATAATAATCCTAATCAATATTGTGCTGGAGTCCATTTGGCCCACAGTACTGCCATTTTTGCAGCAAATGGGAGTCATTTGATGTCTTCCTGTCTCATACAAAAATAAAAAATAGATTTATACTTTTTTATTCTTGCAGTTAACTCTGCTTGTTCTTTGTGCAGAAAGAAAATAAGAAAAAACAGGTTTTGTTTTTTTCTTTTTTCTTTCCCTACTAGAAATCAGCAATATCTTTTCTGTAAAAGAGTTGACTGGGAAGGGAGAAGCGGAAGAACCTCCTACACACTGGACACCTTCAAGAAATTTGTCACAGACCATCTTCCATAAGTSGAGAGTTAGTGCTCATAGCTGTGAGAGAGTTTTTACTGCAGTTTTCATGTTACACACTTGGAACTTGGGCTTGACATAAATTTACCTGGATCTCAGCTTTAATATAAATTGATTTGTTATACACACACCAATTGGAAGGAAGAAAAGCATTTCCCATACTTTTTCAGTGTTTGCATTTCTTGTCTTACTTCATACCAAATGCAATCAACACAAAATTTTGCTTTTTAAAAACAAAAAACTGCAAAGGCCAAAATAAACCTGTTCACCAGAACCTTCTCATCTTCTCCTGAACATTCATGGCATAACTCTGGATCGAATGTCAGATGGAGAACAGGATGTTCAGAAAGCTAGGCTTTTGCAGAATTTTTAGGAACACCTTCTTTATTGAAAGATAAAAACAGAAGGGAGGCCATCTTAAACTAGAGTCTCCAGCTCTAGCTTCTTTCTTCTGTTTCTCTTTCTACACCACTCTGAAATATTCCTTCAGGTTGAGACTTCTGCAAGGGCGCAGAGTCCCACCTTCTGCAGCATCACAGAGACCTGTCCATTTTGAGCTTGTTAATTTTGCAATTACAYTGGAATGCTGTCTCGTACAAAGCGTGTCTGCATTTCCTCTCTTCTAGCTCCATCAAAATTCTCYGTGTGGATCTATGGTGCCCGTGAATCTTTTCAAGCCTTTTTCTGCAGTTCATATGACTTCGGGATTTTTCCACCACCTGCACTCTTCTGCCTCTGCAGTAAGCCTTCATTAAATATCCCCCAGCTCAGTTGGTCACCTTTACAAACTTGTGTGGACACAGCAGACTAGCTATGACCCATCTTCACCTGTGCAGGGGAAATATACAAGGTTTCTTCATCAGAACCCTGTATTTTGTCTCCTTACAGAGGCAAACAATATCATACTATTAAGTTTCTAACATCAACTAGCTATTCTCAGAGTCCTCAGTCATTATAATGCTACTCAGTATTTAATTATCTCTGCTTTTCATTAAGTTCTACTTCTTGTTTGGACACAGATCTGTATTCCATCTCAAAAATTATTTCCTTTCCTCTTTTCCTTTCTCAGCCTTTCCCCGCTTAGGTACRTCATATAATCTTTATCAAAATAAATCTCCACAGAAAACAAAGACATTTAAAAGACCATTTTAACTGTTGTAAAATCTGTAGCCAAACCACATTATAAACTAAGTCTTTACGGAGTTGAGTACCAAAAATGAATTCTTAATATTCTGCCTCTCCCTCCTTCCTTAGTTTACAGAGAGACTTTTAGTGATCGCATGACAGTGTCTCAAAAGACACATTCCACATTCTTCGGTATGTGTCTTTTAAACTCACATATCTATAAGGTTTTTCTCATCTCCTCTCTGCAAAAACAAATTCTATTAAAAGCAATGCTTTGTTTGTGACTGTGATTTATAAATTTCTGGTGACTTCCATGTGCAGGACTGCAGGCATTCTCTGGCTTGATTGGTTTTCATTGATTTGAAGCTTTTGCTTACCAGTGGGAGCACAGTACTTCAGTGTACACTCATCCAAAGGAAGGCAAAATTACTCTTCATGTCCACAGAAAGGACTCTTCCATCAGCTGATATGGATGGTCTTTTGGCTAAGATTGTTAATGAAATCTGTTCATATTAGAATTTGGGACTGCACTCTTCTTTTTTAGTTGTTTTTGCTGGCAACAATCTTGTGTCCCATTAAGAAGACARAAACTGTGAAATGTTACAGTGAAAGATCAACCTCTCTGGAAGAAGGATGAAATTGTTGGGGAAAATGCTTGGAGAAGAAGACCTAGGGAGGGAGGCAGCAGAATCACAGCACAGCATGGAGGCTTGCAGTTCATACCAAGAGAGAACATATTAAAAGCAACAGGGAGTTTGCATATGCTTCTTCCCTAGTAGTGTTTTTTTTCAAATTTAATTCCACTTTTTGGGTAATGGATTTTATTCTACAGTTTTTCTTTGCCCTTAAACCCACATTTCAGTCTGTCTGTTCTCTGCAATCTAGTAAGCAGATGGAAAATCCTACAAATAATGTTTCTTCATTTATAAAGAAGCTTCTATGTGTCATATGCCACACATTCGTGAGCTGCATAAACACATRTTCTGATCTGGAAATTTTGCTACCAGCAGAAAATTGCCTTGAAATACTTCACTTGGGCAAAGACTGGTGACTCTTGGGGCCASCTAAGATACGATTCTGTGGACAATGTCCTTTTACTCCTAGGAATTTTGGCCCAAAAGCATTCCAGTATCTTTGTAGTATTGTATATGTGTTGTGACACCTGCATCTTTCATCTGTTTTATACTTTCAAAGGCTCCTGCTTCACACTGGCAAAAAGAGCCGTTTTCACAAACCTTTTGAAACCAGACTTGGCATGAAAGTCAAGGAGAACTAGGTAAGCCAAGTCTTGGCACACATTTAATAGTTTTAAGATGAGAAAGAGCTTGGCGTTTACAAATCTCATTTCAGAAGGGTTCATATTTTCCTTCCTGCTTCAGCAAATAGCTAATGTCAATCAGTCAAATGCACACCTAAATGTATAGTTAAGCCATGAAAAATATATCTGTCAAAAGAGAGACTGAATATTATAATCCTGTCTATTTGTCTTTGAATACGAGTGTTGATGCAGCAGTCCTTCTCCAAATTTTGTCTGAAATTAAGCTTTTATCTTTTCTTGTCTTTTTGGACAGGTAATGTTAYTTTTTCCATTGAACAGAAACAGAATAAACCAAGACCGTACTAAAAGTTTCTAAGAGCTGGGTATCAGTTGTTTGAAAGAATTCTTGGGAGTTTATTCAGGTTTTTTGAGGGGCATTTCATGGCCCGTAAGGGTTACTGCTTCTGGCTAAAAGAAGGTAAGGGAGGTTTAGTGAAGGAAAGAATGAGAAAAGGTACATATTAAGGCCATTAGAATAGAAGTCATACTACTGTCACGTGAGGGAGTTGATTAATTTTCAGAGATGGTTTGGGAGAGATTCCAAGAAGAGCTTCAACTAATTTATTTTGAGAGGAATCTAAAGCAAAATTTCTAGATATTTTTGTACCCAGTCGTTTCCTGAAAGAAAGATTTTCATACTACAACTTTTCAAGAGAGGTTTTCAATCATTTACCCGTAACTGTTATACTTGCAGGCTATCTTTTTGCCCAAAGGTTGTCTGTACAATCGTTGGATGAACAAGAAAACACCATTCAGAGTTAAATTGCAGAAAATTGTTTTTCCATTAACTGATAATGTTGAACTGACAATTTTGATGACTAAAGGATAAAACCAGGACTGAAAACAAGTGCTTCTTGCTATAGCAAAGAGCAAGTGGAGASAAAGTGTCACTCTTCATTTGTTGAAAATCACCCATTTCTAACCAGACTGGATTTGCAAACACCAAGGATGTCAGTAGCCAAAGATTGAACACTTCTGTCCTTAACCATCAGGCCATTTTTTTATTGATGCAGTCAGATGGGGGAAAAGAATGATGGCGGGGACTAATACAAGATAAAAAACCTTTTTGAAGCTGCTCAGAGGTTTTAAGTCTTCAAAATAATTCTGCTAGAAGTGAGTTACTGTGCAGAAAGCTGGCCAGCAGTTAAATTTATTCTAAAGTTCTGCTGAGCCTTCAGCACTGTTTGGACAGGGTGCAACACAGAAAGCATGTGACTGTTATAGCTTCCCATAATACCTGCAGCTAAGATTATCTGTCCCTTTCTAGGTCAGCGAGCCTTTTCATCATTTAAAATACTAACAAAATTTTAACTTTTGGTGATAAAGTACATAACATTTGGTGCCTGGCTTTATTTTTTGTAAGTTTGAATGAAAATATGACAGTTGTATTAAACGACTAATTGCATAGTATTTTGCCACTACCATGCATCACAAGATTTTATTTTATGGCATTGTATTTTGTCAGTTAAATAAAGCATTTGAAATTAATCACAGGCAAGGACTAAAGTTTGCATATTTGTATCCAACCTGAGGGAAATCACTTTCAAACAGTAAATATTAAGAGTATGAAGAAACACTGATATGCTTTCATAATTTAATTTTGTCATATATCTCAGTGCTGGTTCGGAGCACAATGCATGCAAGCAACAACAATGAGAAGAATTTCCCTGTTTGAATGTTACAGTTTCTTTACTTTTTATTACAGTTCTCTGACAATTAGTAATTCTGTCCTGTTATTTCAGGTTTTGCCAATAGTACCTCTCTTTGTAACTGTCTTAACAAAATCTTTTGACTTCAGTTTCCTGCTATTAATAACTAACCACTGACAAAGCTCAATCTGTGAATGTCAAACATGATGCAGCATTATTACATACAAACAAATTGACTATCAGCACTTTCTATAAAACTCTTTTTTGGAATTTATCAAGACTATTCTTTTCCATCAGACACAGGAAATAAAGTTCCTGTCTTCATTCATATTCTATAGGCACTGTGGAGTTTGGCATCAAAAAGGAAAACTTCTGAGAGTATATTTAAATCCAAGGTAGCTTTCTAACTCAACCATTGCTGTAGTTAAATTCCACTCATCCCTTCTTTTGTCTTGACAGCCTAGGAATGCTAAGAAATTACATTACTTTCCTTCAAACTATTAAAATGCAATTTGCCAGGTATCACATTTTATAATACCCAATGCAATCTGTATTATATCATTGTCAGGAAAGAAGGCATTTAAAGCACAGACCTTCAAGCAACCACGTCCAATGGGCCAAAGGGGAAAGTGAATTAAGTAGAAAGGGAACATAATTTGATATCTGAAGTACTGACTCTGCATAAAAAGGTGGATAACTCTTGTCACATTCACCATGTTCCACTTGACTTCCAGCTGCCTGAGCTTTATGTTATTAAAAAAAAAAGGATAAAACCAATATTTTCAGATGATGAATATTTCTGAAGTATTTCAAACGAGACAGACAGAAAATGAAACATAAGRGGAAAAAATACTGGAAATGAGATGTGATTGGGGAGCATTATTTTTCATAGGGAAGAATGATAAGCTTTAGGGAAGGGAGAAGGATTGCTAATGAAAGCCCTGTKTTTTGAGGTGGTGTACGGGGTTAATTAATATCGGCTGATCACATAATCACAAAAGCAGTGATTGCTGGAAGGGACCCCTGAAGGTCAGCTGGTCCAACCCCCTACTCAAGCAGGGCTACCCAGAGCTGGTTGCCCAAGACCATGTTGAGTCAGGCTTTTGAGTATCTCCAAAGAGGAAGATATTATGTGCTCCACCTCCTCTGGTCCTGCCACTGGGCACCACTGAAAAGAGCCTAGCTTCATCGTCTTATCAACCTTCATTCATGTATTTATATACATTTGTAAGAACCCACCTTTGATGGCAGGCAATAGTCGCTGTATTACTCGTCCTGTTTTCCTATAAAGCAAATAGCAAAGAAAGTAACCTCCTTTATACAATCATTTAACATKGTAAAGAAAAGGTTTTTCAGGTAAGGATCCATGGAGAATACAGAAGCAAAGGACTTGGAGTAGCTATTGTAAAAAGTTCAATGTAAACACAAGACCACAATATAGAAAGTTGAGGGCAAATGATAGATATTTGGAAAGAATGGTAATTTTCAGTGATTCATGGTAAATAATTAGCAGCAGTCAGATTACTATCTGAAAACGGCAAGAACAGAGAATAATTGTTAAAAACAAAGTAGGGGCTAATTGCTGGTATCTAATATTGGCTATCAATTGCTTAAAAAAGTAGTTAAAACTAAATAGCAGTTGTTTATTTGCAATGATATAAAGAGATGGACTTTGGTGACAAAGCAAAGCTGATGGAAAATGAGAGTAGTAATGGTAAGATGATAAATCCTGATTGTATKAAACTTGATCACGTAAAGTGGCATAGCAGGGAGAGAGATGAATATGAAAGTTCAGCAAACAGGATGAGTAAGGCAGTTAAGTGAATAAATGTGGATCGAAAATAATCAAAGATGTGGTTTTAAAAATAATTTTTTCTGCACTGCCTAGCATTCTTCTAGTGGAGATGTTGATTGGTAATAAATTTAAGTCTATACATATTTAATATTAATTTGTTTTAGGACTACAGATCGACAGATTAGATTGAAAATTACTTCTCTGAGGAAGGAGTGGAAAGCAAAATTGCAGTTCTAAAATCTTTACTCTTAGTTGTAAATGAAAATATGTGCAGTGCTTGAGAACAACCATTACAGTGACAACAGTGCTGACATAAAGAAAGAAGAAGCAGTTTCTGGTGCTGAAGAAATAAATGTGCAATAAATTAAAGCAAGAGAGACAAAAATGCAAAGGAAGATGGAGATTGAACCAAGCCCGTTGTCATAAAGTCTATTCTCATAGAAAGAGTTTTTACAATTCTCTGCCTTTGTTCAAGTAACCCATTTGGACATGAGCCGTGGAAGGATGTTAGTCTGTTTTAATGACGTGTCTAATTCCAATCAATTTTCTGCCCACAGGCAACAGTGGAAACAAATCTGTCAGCTGTGAGAATGCCTTGATTTCCACTGTGGCCTCAGTCAAAATACAGGGATAGAGAATAAGAAAGCTGTTTGAAGAAATAGAGTAACTCTAGCTGGTGGATTCTCAAACTCTTACTTTAAATTGCCGTATTTCCTTCTTTAAACTTCCTGTGTCACAACCTTTCATAAAATACTTAGGGTTTTCTTTTCAATATTTAGCTTAAGGATCAGTCCCTGCAACTGATGAAGGAGAAACAGAATGGCAATAAAAAACCACTGAGAAAAGGTTACTTGGATAGGTGATATTTGCCACCTAATGAAATTAAACAGGTATCTGGTGTTGGGAAGAAATGGTGGAGTTTAGCTAACCCTTGTTAATACCACTCTAATAGTCCCTAAACAAGATCTTGTTTGAATTTCTACCTAATACTGTTGCAGTTAGTGTAATATGTTTCAGCTCCCCTATTCATTTTAATGTTGCACAAACAGAAATGTGGGTTTGTCCAACTGGTTCAATAACATAGCTGTAAAGAGTCTTAAATTTTGCACCACAAAAAATATAATATTCACCTTCTAAACCAAAGTGGGTAACTATTGCTGTTGTCTCGGGGTCAGAGGCAAATCACGACATAAGCACGATCCAAGAGTCGGTGAAAAGTGGCATTATTTATTAATATAAAGACCTTTTTATACTTTAATGTGCTTGAATGTCATAAGGTCATTGGCCCTTTGGCCATCCACCTCTCAGGATGATTGGTCGGGGTGCTGCAATGCCTTATTGAAAATATTTGTACATTTGGTATAATAACAAGTTCACAGGTGTACAATAAGAAGAAGTCCCGTTAGAAAAACATCTCTGCTGTTTACATAGCTTCTGTGAAAAAGGACAGCTTCTCACAGGATGCAAAATGCTAGAGAATTTCTCTGCTGAAAGCTTTTCAGCATCCACAGGTAACCAAATCACCACATGCCAGCTTGTTTAAATTTTCTTTTTAAATTTGGGAATCTTTTTCTAAATAGTATAATACTTGGCTCTTAAAAGAACTAAGGATTATGCTGCTTTATTAAGATTTAAATGTAGAGTGAATGCTACAGAAATAGACTGTTCATAATCTTCAGTTCATGGAGCTTATGTTCTTAAAGACACAACATTTGGAACTTCGCAGGTGATTCCGTCTATTGTAAAGAAATACAACTAGTTATCTATCTATCTATCTATCTATCTATCTATCTGTCTATCTATCAAAATGGTTTAAAAAGAAAAAAGTATATCCATAATTCTAAAGCAAGCTGTGGTCACCAGCTTTATCACTGACAAGAAAAACACATCTTACCCATGCAGGAAACAGACTTCACACAGGGACAGACTGGGGACGGAATAATGTAAAACAGACTTTTACAGACTTTACAAACTGATATCAGGCAAATTTTTTTTTTAGTTGTTCTTTCTCCTATAGAAGTTCAGAATAGTTTGTGTGTGTCTAATTAAATAACATGAGAAGAAAAATATTCCACTGCACTCATTCTTCCCTATGGGAGAGAGATTGAGAAAACAAACATATGGCACATGTTAAGTACATTCCTTCAGACTTTATTTAGGAAGTGCTTTAATGAGATGAATATGACATAAATACTTATAGAATAGAATATGTTTGATAGAAGTATTAGTGTGTAGAAACCATAATTTATGCTTAAAATGTTTTTTTTTAAATCCTTATAACCTAGAAGACACTACTATAAAAAAAAAGTAATTTCAAACACCCATGATGAGTTGAAGATAGTAAAATAGGAAAGAAATCCTGAGGGAAAGTATGTTCTGCCATTCATTCTTATCATATTCAAAGTCTCCATAATGATCACTTAGCCTTTCTTCACACAAAGTTCTTTGTTTCCTGTTAAAACAATCAAAATATGGGTAATGGAATGAAAAGAAAGTCTTTTAGAACACTGGTTTGAAAGCATATAGTAGATCACAATTTCTGTCAAGCCAGAAGAATCTTCCAGGATACCGCCTTGAGAGTGCCTAAAAAAGGGTGACATGCCCAGAGGACAGTTTCATTATTTGAGATTCAGAATTTGGCTAAACACTGCTTGGGCAAGCCCCTTGGACTCTTAAACTGGTGCCTGATAGAACAATCAATACTGGTAGGACTCACTCCAGGGTTGGTAGAAGTTGCAATTATTTGTAATAGTGTATTACTGTTGTGTCAAATTCCCTGTATTATAGGCATGTGTTACAGACATTACAGCCTTGCTCCTTTAGAACCCCACATCAGCATAATACAAATACCTAAACGCAACCCAGAGTCCCAAGAAAAGTGACACGTTAAGCAACCAGTTTCCATAACATAAAACAACCAAATTTAATCAATATTTAATTACCCTTCTTTGGTCACTGTGATTTTAAAAGTCCCCTTACAATACTTTAAGATGTGCACTATTTAAGAAAGACAATGCTAGCAAGCAGATTTAAATAATGATTTTGTGCAAATACCGTCATGCTGCCATGATTCTTTTKCAACTACCTGGTCCAATTTTTTGTGCCATGCTCCCATGAATGGATGAAGGTTTTCTGGCGGAATTATAATTTGTGTTCCATATTTCTAATCTACAAGTGGGCTAGCTTCTTCTCAGGGAAAAAAACGCCAACAAGATAACAACCCCTCTCCCCCTCAAAAAAACAACCAACGTAAAAAAAATCCCAAAATAATACAAGATAAAAATCCCAACACACAAACCAGTAGGAACCCAACAGGAAATTGTTAAACACTTAAAACAATTAACTTATTTTGAAATATGATCAAAAGAACTCTAGAAAGAAACCCAAAACATTGTGAGACAAAGTACATAACTTTCTTCTACCAAATTGTTTAAAAGCATATTCTTTGTGTTTTATGCCCTGGCAAACAAGTGGGCAAAGCATGAGGAACTCTCAGATGCACTTTTCTGAGCAGCAGTCAACTTTCAAAGCTTAGGCTTTAGTAACAAGTGATTACACACAAACACAAGAAGAAGGTAAAGAATTTCAGACCTTTCTAAAATTGTGGCAAGAGGGGGGAAAATTTGGAGAACATAGAAGTATTTATTTGAGAATTGTTCAGTTTCATATTTCTGGTTTATAAAAATATGTCCTGAAATAAAAGTTTCAGAGTGAAATAATAGTGTACTCTGGAAAATAAGATCTGTTCAGTTCAGTGCACTCTAATGGTTAAGTGTTTTCCACCCCAAAGCCAGAACACACAGTATATGCAGGACAGTAGGACAGTGGCACCAGCCTGACAGGAAAACAAATTCACAGATTTGTTGTTGGCACCAAGGGAAAAAAGAGAACACAAAAAATCTTCTGCTTCAAAGAAAAGAAATTTTGAAACCTGAGGATCTGCTACATTTTCTCAGATGTTGTTTTAAACTTGTCCAATGCTAAGTATGCCAGTTCCAGGATCCTCTTCTTCCCAGGGTCAGGCTACCTGGATCAACATGGGCAATGTATCTGCCCTTTGTGCTTGAAGCAGCCCACCCTTGCCACTCCCTGACAGAACTCCAGGTCCTTCACCATCGTTGTGCCTTCGATCCCTAACAGGTTCTCCACAGGCTCTTTCCCAAGGATATAATTACTATTCTGAATGTTGGATGTGAGGAGTGAGTTAGTAGGGGCTGTGGGAAAACTGTAAGGCATTGCATAGTCTAAGYGACTGAACCAAGAGGCCTAAACAAAGCAATTTGTTATTCTCATGAACCTACTTAATACACTTAAAATATTCAAAGAAAAATAAAAGTTTAGAAGGCCATGGGCATTGTGAGCTGGGTAGAATTTAGGCATAATAATTTTGTGTGTGTGTCCTGGAAAGTGCACCGACACAACCAGTGTGCTCAGATAAAAAGCTAGAGTAATCAATGGATATTGCTAATGATAGGGTCTTTGGTTTCTCCCACTCTTAGGAGGAAATCTCCCTTTCTTTTCTGTAAAACATAAGGCATGTCAGAGGGAAGTGCCCTTTAATGCAGTCATCCAGTGGAGCAGGAGAGAGTAAAATACTTTTTTTTTTTTTTTTTGCTGGACAGTGACCTGAGGCTGAATCAGACTCTACTGGGAACAAATCCTAATCCCAAAAGTATGGGCAAAGCTAGGATAACATTTCTTTCTATTTGATTGAGGTGAGTCAATACAGATTTAAGGAGACAAAGGCAGCACAAAAGTCAGTAAACAAATGATTGAACTAGAACACAAATTGCCTGAGGATATTCTTAGCAGAGCTGGTAAAATCCCACCCCTATGGTAAGAATTGTGAATGCATTGGGCCATATTGTTGCTACGGTGGCAACTCTGAGTACAGCTGATAATGTCCAGGGCTCATTTTCTCAGAAAAGAGACACGGATATTGACGTCAAGAGCCGAGATGCTCAAGAAATTTAGGTGCCTCAAGAGCTAGATGGGTCTAGCTACAGAAGGCTCTGAAGACTTGCACCCTGAGAATTTAAATTGTCATTAGAATATCATCTTAGGCATCTGAATCCCAGTCTGGACACGGACCTATGGTCTTAGTACCACTAGGCCAATCMGTGTCTCTCAAAGTCGACAGTGCAAACAGGGTTACATGGGAGGCATGCTAAGATAAGTCCCAGTCTGTCACAGAAGCAAGATACTGCTATTCAGCTGATTTACAGTATCTCACAGCTCTGAAAGATAGATATTGGATGCAGTAACTACAGACAAGTTTGCCTTTCTACTGGCTCTCCTGTGAGATCTAACTCCAACAGCAAGTCAGAAAATGTTCTGTGGGGTCTCAGAGATCCAGGAGTCCTCATCTATAAAAAAAAAGCAAAGTACTATCTGGCTGATGCCTTTCTAACAAAATTTGGGTTGGTATCATACCACTGCGCAGTGAAAAATCCARTATTTATGTGTAAGAAGCCAAGAAAAAAATTACTAACTCAACTACAGGATCACTACTTTAATCTCAACAGGGTTAAAAGGCAAATTTTGAAGAAAGAAGAAGAAATGAAGATAAAGTGAAAATGGAAATAATGCAATAGACTTTTTGCCAAAGCTACAAAATGCCAGATAACCTAATAGCTTCTTATTTTACTATAACTGATTTTCCAGACTAAGAAAACCAGATTTAAGTCAAATGACAATACTGGAACCAAACAAATAGATAAATGGCCATTATTAAATTTAACCCAGAAACTGGATGGAGTTTTCTTTTCCTAAGTTTCCTAACAAGGGTGAGGACTGAAACTTTTATTTAGGACTTTAAACTTCTTGTTTTTCATGTAGTGGTCCTTAAATACTTCTTACATGGCTGTTCCAATTAGCAAACCTACTTGAGCAATCAGAATGTGAACATCAAGTAGAATTTCAGAAGCTCCTTTACAACTTGAAAAAAAAATAAATTGGGCAACTTAAAACAGGATTGGAAATTTAATGGTATAGCCTAAATTTTCTGTGAACTCTGGACACTCKAAATAAATAAGAAACCTGATGAGCAAGTGAAAATATCATTTTGCAGACAGATCCCTCAGTTAGTCAAAAGACATGAAATAAATACTTATTTCTACAAGCCATGGTGAATTTATTTCTATACATTCTTGTAGTCTCCTTAGTGAGTAATTAAGCTGCACAGATGGAATATTACAGCTAACGTAGATTCTACAGCCCGTGTGCTACCTCAATGGTTTCTGAGAAATCAGGAGAGAGAGAGAATGGGGAAAACTGATTTTAGGTTTCTCTTGGAAATTATTGCTTACTTACTTTGTACATTCACTCTTAAAATTATAGATACCCATCAGTCACAGTTGTTGCTAAGGTGCTAGACCCTTTCATACTTCCTCAGACATCTCAAAGAGGAAAATATRAAGTGATCAGCAAAGTGATCAAACAAACAAGCAAGCAGACAATATGTGTTGGAAAAAAATCACCTCTCTGGGTACATAAAACTCCACTAAACAGAAGGTTGTTATCTCAATTAAACTGTTAAGTTTCTTTTTATTAATTGCTTTTTTCCTTTATCAAATACTAATGTGTTAAAGAAAAATGTTACTGAACTATCTYGTAAGTAATTAAAATATATCAACACCTGTGCATTATATTACTCATAAAAATCAGGCTCATCATTGCAGTGATGCTGAAAAGGAGTATTAAAATACCCGTTTTGCAAGATTACAGAACTCCAGCATTATTTATGAGGAAGAGGCAACATGAATTTACAGAGCAAACAGATTATAGGCAGTCACACTATGAACCTCTTCCTCACTTTGAATTGTAGATTATGTCACATTCAAGCACTTATTAAGTATCTGAGCCCCAGTCTGCATGCACACTAAACAAACATACAGGCTGAGATTAATTACTTGAAGCAGRAGAAATATCCCTACTGAATCCAGCAGGATCTGATGCAACATTTCTGGTACAACCACTATTAATGTATAAACATGCTCTTCAGTTCACTATCAGTAAATCTGTCAGGCATCTCCCAGGGGCACACAGAATGCTCGCTGCTGTGTCACAGAGCATAAAACATGTCTGAGCATCCATGTTKCCCTCTTGGTAATGTTTCTTTTATTTCTTCTATTTCTTCTTTCCGATATTAGTACTTCACTGGAGGTCTGCAGGTCTGGCTCTCTGATGGGGTTTTGGGGTGCTTCAGATTYGGTGCACAATACTTGGATTCTCAAGTGTCTTGTTACGAGACTGCTTTAACACTACAATAGGACTTGCAGGCTACATCACCTGGTACTTTGCATGGGATTTCTAATAGATACTACTGATGAATGTCCTCCCAGACACTGTCCATGAACYCTTGCTACAGCACCACAATCAGTAACAGGCCCTATAGATTTACAGAGAAGGCACATTTGGGACTAGTGTTGTGAGTCACTCACTACACACCTACTAACATTATCATTATATGGACAAAAATAAACAGCTCAGGTCCTATGTTATTATACTCTTAGTAAATTTAATATTAATTACACTTGTCAAGTTAAGAAGAGGTCATCCCCACCAGGATCCTAGGGCCAATGAAATTAAAAACTGCATTCAAACATTCTGCAAATTTTAGCTTAGCATTGCAAAATAAATCACCTTGACAAAGTAATAAAAACTCTGTCTTACCTTGGAGACACAAGTGAAAGGTCTCATCAGAGAAAAATTTTGTTGTTTGTTTGTTTGYTTGTTTGCTTGTTTTCTCTTTCCCTTCAGTACAAAGGCTGTATTTATTTGAACTACACCTAACCGCACACGTAAATTATATTCTGGACAATTTATCCTGGCCTTCATTACCCTAGGAACATCTTTGCCGTCTTCCATTTAGTTCCAGTACATGACTAGTGTCCTCTGCATTTTAGAAGGACTGAACCCATGCAGCATGAAAACATAAACTGTCATAAAAGAGACAAATGTAGAGTCCAAAACAAACCTGTATCAAAACATGAAAGCTCTCACAAGGAATTTTAGATCATAAGACTTGGCTCATTAATTATTCAGGMGAGGAGGCCATTCTGCAATTGTCAGATTGACAGATAAATAAACACAATAGCATTTGATAAATTTTCAATGCAGAAGAAATCAAAACTTTCTGATCTTGTTTTCATTTTCTATTATATTTTTYATCTTTTGATGGTGCCAGAATTGTTGCTGATTTTAATGAGACTGACTAGTATTTTGTAAAAAAATGCAGTGTCTCTCAAAAAGAACTTTCATCCTATATAGCCATCTTTATTACTAGTTTAAGCTTCAAATGCTAGATGTTAAATAAGTTTTCCCAAATAGATTTAAATTATCAGTACTTAAACTGAGCAGATTCTTGTCTTTCCTCCTGCCTCCAAGTACTTATCTTCCTCCTCAAAACTTCTCCTAAGATAGGGATGGTGACCCTGAAAAAAAAATCTGGTTGGCTTTTGAAGCAAAGATGTTTCTGGTGAGAATTAAAGTGCAAATTAACAAAGAGCAGAATTAACATAACAGACACATGGATGATCTCTTCCCAACGGGAAAGAGCCAACAGGATGTCTGTAAAGGAAAGTCCTCCTCCATAAACCCATTAGAGTTCTMTGAAGGGATTAAAAGCAAATGGATAAAAGCCAGTTGCTTTAAAGTAAACTAAGCAGTGCAATGCTCTGTAAGCCAGGAGGTAAGGCCCTTACTAGCATACAAGTCAGGAAATACACAAAGTGAAGGACCAGCCAGTTCTTGCAAGGAGGGGAAGAAAGGCAACTACGGGATCTGTGCTGTTCCTCGTATTTATGAATAACCTGAAAAATAATACAAGATAAGAAGTAGCTAAATACATTATTGATACTAAATTATTTGGAGTAGCAGAAAAGAGAGCCAATTTTAAGGAGGGCTTCAGAGAATACATGACATGAAAATAATTTGTATTTGAATTTTGTAGATTAATTTAAAGTGATACACAGGAAAAAAATTGTAATCTCTTAAAGAAAATGATTATAAGCTTTGAATTACTCTTATCAGTCAAGACGACAAGAATCTTGCAATTAAAGTGTTTATTCAGTGACACCATGCTCTTTTCTGTATTTCTTCCCAYACATGGTGCCTATGGGTGATATAGTTCACCTACAGCTTGAAATTCCGATTCTCTCATCTCCATAAGGATATTAACAAAGTTCAGAGAAGAGCAGTAAATTACACAGATACAGAACGAAGAGGAGCTCAGCAAAGTAGAACTGATCAGTTTGGAAAGGAGGTAACCGAAGGCAAATATGATAGATGTCTACAAAACCAGCAGTGTCACAAGTTGTGTTCCAATCCAAGCACTAGGAGGCATAAAATAAAACCAGTATGGGAAAGTTTCMTAACAAGAACAAAGAGAAAGTTTGTGCCATAAGTGGAGATGTATCTGAGGAAGTTGTTGACACAGGAGGTTGTAGGTGGTATAGYTTTCCTTGGATTCCAAGAGAGGTTTGACAGCCTCATAGAATAGAAATCTATTTGGTGGTGTTAAACAGAAAGAGGTTTATCTTGGCATTGGAAGTCACTTATAAAGATATTAGGGCTAAGTATATCATATATAGTCCCGTCTTCCTTAGCAATGTCCTGTGGCAGTTGTTGAAGGCAAGAAATAGGTCTTGGTCTGCAATTTTCACTAAGCACAAACAGTGGGTCAGTTAGAGTAAGTGTTTCTATCATTGACAGATCTGTCTTCAGATGTCCAGTCATTCTGGAAGAGGCCTCCATACCCTCWGCTGTTGTGACAGAGGGAATAGTGATAATTCTTTTCAAATTGATAACCACTTCTGCATACAACATGAATTTAACAGATCTCCATCTAATTCACCCACTATCCTACTATAATCTTGTTTTTCATACGAGAATGAATTTATCCCTAGGAGCTTGAGGGTTCATGAATCACCAATAAGTAACGCTAAGAAGTACATTGTCACATTGAGCAATGAGCATCTATTCCCTCCATTTTCCCAGCCTTCTAACAGGCTGCAAATTTTTGGATTTGCATGTGTGTGTGTGTGTGACTTGAATCACTGTGGTAAAAAYTAAATTCAATTAATTGTTGCAATTAATGTAATGAATGTAAAGAGGAGCAYGTCTTCAAAGACCAAGTACTCAATCTGGTAAACATTCTTCTCAATAGAATAAAAAACCACTTTCTACAAACATGTTCGAGTTAAAAGTKTTTTCTTTCCCAAATGTCTACTTTGGGCTTGTTTGGTATATTCAAACAAATTTTTTGAACCTAATAAGTCTTATCCAAAAATGTAATGATATGGTGATAGTTGCTATATGTGCGTRCTCCAAGCCAGACCTTTTACCATTGAATTTTAGATATTTTCCTTTAATGACTTTTGCTTTATTCCAAAAAATGCATAATGCTATTAATTCAATTTCCTCCCTCAAAAAGGTAAYGTGTAAAAAGATTGCTTTTTGAAAAGAAACAATCTGATATGAATACTGATGATTATTAAATCTAAACTAAAGACATTTCGTTCCCGAAGACCATATAAAAAAAAAAAAAAAGAAGCATATTCTATAAAACAACATTGCAAGGAATATCCTTAAAATGAGTTCCAGTATTCTTTACTAGGCACTAGTATTGAACAACATGAAAATGTTTTCCATTTGGTTATATCAGGCTTGATGAATAGAGGAAGTAGTAAACTGTTTGAATGCAAACAGCTTCTTTTCTCCATGGATAGTTGACCTGGTCTTCTGTGTGCCTGTGTCTGAGAACAGTACATCAGAAAGCAACTTTACATTTGACAATTTAGACTGAAATGTTGAGTATTTTCAGATCAGGATACAATTACTTAGAAACGATGCAAGAATCTGCTACCCACTGTGAAGAAATCAGGAAGAGAAATTTGGTTTAGGACTGGACTGTGGATAGAAAATTAGATCTTTTCTTAGGTCATTCTTTTTTAAGGTCTTTATTTAACCAAAAAGCTCCAGTAACAAATAYCTGACATACTAGGCCTCCCTCATTCTAGATTAAAAAGTAGTTTACAAAATCTTTTTAAAAATAAATAATTTTTTTTTTTAAAAAAAGAACACAGAACACAAACGGTTCTGAAAAATATTGAAAGAATCATATTCCAACAGTTCCCAGTTTACACAACAGTGTGACATAAGGGCAACCATTTTCATTCTGAGACAAAAAGTGAATAAGCAAAAATAGGATTATAATATGCAGAAAAACTGCCTGTGAAATATCTATTTTTCTTCTCATTATAGCTGGAAAATCCAGCTAGTTGATTTAGAATATGCAGAGATTAGAAATGACTACCTAAAAAGTAGAGTCAGTGGAAATAGCAGAAGACATCTGGGACATTTCATTAATTATCTCTTCAGCAGTTATTTTCAACCTAATGTATAAAGACACTGTCAAAGATTGTGAGCCAATATATGACTTGTTTTTGTTCTGCTTCCAATGAAATAGATGTTTGTTTCCTTTCTTTCTTTTCTTGTTTTACACTCATGCTTCTCATTAGGTGTTAGCCTTGATCTATGTATGTCATCTGGTGTACATGCTCTGCGATATAGATGAGGAACTCCAACTGTAATTTACCATGGTTAGTCATAATGTAGAACACATCAACTGGAAATAGCTTCCATTTGGCTGTGCACATTCTTCAGCAGTTAGAGCATTTGGGAATGGTTACCAGAAATGCTATTCCCCCAGAACAATAACTTCCGTTATCTATGTAGTATTTTGGCTTACGTTTTATGTTCTTCTGTATGCTGAAGGTGACATATTGTTATGACATCTTTTGCTTTTGTTTTTGTAAGAGCTAGGCTGTTTCTTCACCTTGTTCTAATTCTGGGTTATACATTTGTTGCTTTGCAGGATATGAAAATGCTGTGTAAGAGCCTGTACGGATCTGAACAGTTAAGAGATAAGTCACACCAAAACATGGAATACTGCCTCTGTACCTCAGTAGCACTCGAAAAATTAACTACCAACATTTTCATGTAATTTACAAGGTGTTGATAAAATTTTGAAGCCTCCTTTTTGCCACAGGTTTTTTTTTTTTCAGTCTTGTCTATTGTTTCTTTTTTTTTTTTTTTTGGTGGGGGAGGAATCTTGTCAGAAGTTTTTTGGGGGTTTTCTTAACAGCCCAATCTCACAAGAGAAGAGGAATGCAATTTGCCAGCTGGGATGTAAAGCTTTCATCATTGAAACCTGTTGCAAAAGTGTAGCTTAATTCAGGCATGTACTGCTCAACATGCCATTGCTTAATGACAGACTTAAAATACCAATTCTTAGTTTGTTTGGCTGTTCTATAAACAGTGAAAGAGGAGGAAGGGAACATGTTAATAAAAAGARCACCTCCAAAGCGTGTGAGGGTAATATTTCTTTAAAGATATACCACCTTTAGCATATTTCTCTTCTGATTAGCAAATCAACAGTGAACCTGATCTATTATGAGACATTCAGCCTGGGAGGATGAAAACAAGAAAACTGCAGCACCTTACTTCAGGACAAGCGTTAAAATCACTTCCAGAGAAGAGAAGAAATGAGAAAGACTGAATGGCCCTGACCTCATGAGCATCAGATGCCTGCAAATCAGACCAGCCTGGATCTTTGACTGTGAGGTTACCAGAGACAAACCAGTTTCATTTATCCATAGCTGCTCGGAAAGAGTGGAGTCATCAATGCAATGTCATAATGCTGATGGCTTCACCTCTCCAGAGGGTTTAGTGGGGATTCATTTCAACCTGCTCATGTCAAAATGGTGATAGAAGAGGGACAGTTAACAGTGTTCTTTCAGTTTGCTATCATTTTACAAGGCAAGATGTAAGTCAAATAGAACATCTTCATATATTTAGAATGAAGCTGTGACTGTTGATCCTCTAATTCTCCTTAAATTTCTCCACACTCTATGTCTGCACATGCCTACATTTGGAGGAAGGGGAAAGGGGAATCTCAAAATCTGAGCTAATCTTCCTTTAGTTTCCAAAATCTCTGAAGTTCAGATGTGCCTGGATCATGTTCTTGTTTTGATTTATGACTGTGTAGGTGGGAAGGTGCAGCTGCTCTGAAATTCCATTAATGATTCTGGCTTAAATTTAGGCTCTCTGAAATGAATGGATTTTGAGTCAGGCCAATTTCTAACTAGTGATTTTCAACAGCTGTGGAAACGGAACAACTTTAAGACAATATGAGACAGATGATATAGAAGACTCAAGGCAGCCTTGTAGCTATGTCCAAACTGAGATGGGAATAGTCGAATATCAACAAATAACAGTCAAAGATCACTGTCCCACCGAAAAGAGGATTGCTTTCACTGATGAAGGGATAGGAGTAGCCTGAAGACAAATACAGAGATAAACAGCTGAGCTATGAAAATGCAGAGATTCCATCACTTATTTGAAAGTTTTTAAATTCTGCACAGGTTGATTAATTTCTTTGCAAGACAACACGTGCCGTGAGAATGTAAGGGCAGCTGACAGAGTAGAGGGTTGTTCAAGCTGAGGAAAGAGAAAAGAATTGTTTCCTAGCTTATACAGTCCTTTTTCGACATGGGCTGCTGTTTTTCCTACCAGAAAGCACACCCAAATTCCTTGCTTGGTATCACAACTCAGTGCTTGTATTTGTGTGTTAACATTAAGGAATTTCTTAATTTCTGATTCAAGGACTGTGGTAGTTAAATTCTGCAAATGTCAGGAAAGATGTTCTTTGGTCTCAAGATATCGGTTGAACCGTGGGATTTTTCCACAGTTTCCTATGAACTGACATCCACCTATGTGATAAGAATGCATCCTCTCAGCCTCAGAATCTACAGACTTGTTTGTGGAGCAGCCATGTCTATTCATTTGTTGGTTAACAACAGGCCTGGCTTTTTCAAATATCTGGGATACAGAATTATGATGGCAGAAACCATGGCAAAGGTCATGCAAGTCTTGGCTGTGAGACAGAATCTCTCATCATAAGATCAGTAGCAATACCAGSTGCTTCAGCATCTCAGTTTGCAGTTCTGTCAGCCAGCTTGACTTTTTGTGGGGCCATCAGGGAACTGATGTGTTATAATGAGTACACACAAGCAAAGAGCAACTTTTGTTTCAGCATTTCTTTCCTTAGTGCACACACCTGAAAGTTAAAGCAGAATATTGCACATGATGAGCTGCTAGCCTGAGGGAAAGGACAGAGGTTCCTCCCTCAGCTGACRAAGGAAGGTGCCCTGAGTCATCTAGTGTACTTGAGACATGGTCACGTTACTGATCACTTGGATACACTGGTGGTGCTTGGAAGTTATTGCTGGACAGAGGTCATGCTACAGCTCTTGGAGAGGCAGTAAAGTCAGCCTTGAAGGATTTTCTGTCTGCCATACGAGCCATCACTTACAGGTCTGTAATTCAAGGGGTTTAGTGAGTGACTGCTAGTCTTCTCACAGTTGCTTGAAGCTCATGAATAGGAAATTTCTGTCGTTTCAATAGCAACTGCAGTGTGGCGTGAATGGTTGGACATTTGAAAACGTTTTCATTGGGAAATACAGGCCCCTCAGGTCTTCAAAAACAGCATTTATGATGATTAAAATCATAGAATCACAGAATGTTCTGAGTTGGAAGTGACTCATAAGGGTCATTAAGTCCAACTCCCGGCCCTATGCAGGACCCAAGAGTCACACCATGTGCCTGAGAGCATTGTCCAAACACTTCTTGAACTCTGTCAGGCTTGGTGCTATGCTTCCCTGGGCAGCCTGTTCCAGTGCCCAAGCACACTCTGGGTGAAGAATCCTGATCTAATATCCAACCTAAACCTCCCCTGACACAACTTCGTGCCATTTCCTTGGGTCCTGTCACTGGTCACCACAGAGAAGAGATCAGTGCCTGCCACTCCTCTTCCCCTCACAAGGAAGTTGTAGACTGCAATGAGGTCTCTCCTCAGTCTTCTCCAGGCTGAACAGCCCAAGTGCCCTCAGCCACTCCTCATACGGTTTCCTGTACAGTCCCTTCACCACCCTTGTGGCTGTCCTTTGGACACTGTCTAGTAGTTTAATGGGGTTTTTTTGATAGTGTGGTGCCCAAAACTGCRCATGGCACTCAGGGTGAGGCCACCCCAGTGCAGAGCAGAGTGGGACAATCCCCACCCTCGCCCGGCTGGTGATGCTGTGCCTGATGCCCCCCAGGACAGGGTTGGCCCTCCTGGCTGCCAGGGCACTGCTGACTCAGATTCAACTTTTCATCAACCAGGACCTCCAGGTCATTTTCCATAGTGCTGCTTTCCAGCATCTCATTCCTCAGTCTGCCCGTACATACAGGGTTGTCCCATTCCAGGTGCACAATCCAGCACTTGTTCTTGCTGAAATTCATATGGCTGGTGATTGCCAATCTGTCTGATTTGTCAAGGTCTCTCTGYAGGGCCTCTCTGCCCTTGAGGGATTTGACAGCTCCTCCCAATTTAATGTCCCTGGCAAACTTTCTTAGTATTCGTTCGAGTCCTGCGTCCAAGTAGTGAATGAAGATGTGGAAGAGAACTGGGCCGAGGGTGGGGCCCTGCAGAACCCCACTAGTGGCAGGTCACCAGTCTGATGTCACCCTGTTCACTGTAACTCTGTGCCCAACCCACGAGCCGGTTGCTCACCCATCGCGTACCGTGGTTATCCGGCTGTGTGCTGGATCACACACAGGAGCTCTAACTGTTATGACTSCTGTTTATTCTTGGGATCAAGAGCTAGAGGAAAAATGAATGTAACAGTGTTRCTCATCTCTGATTTTACTAACTGGAATATTAATTCCCATGAGTAACCTGGATATTTAAGAATGTCTTAGGTCAAAGTAGTGTTTGCATAAGAAAAATGGTAGTAGAAATTATTGCAGCTAAACACAGCATTAGAGTTTATAATAATTTACATGATTTTTGTCTGTTAAAAGATTTTTGATCATCAAATGAGGATCTTTAAGGAGTATGGAAGTTCAGTGCTCCACTCAGAAAATTAAAAACTGCACTAAATATAGAAATTTTTTTCTATAACTTCAGACACTGAAATGTTGCTTTACTGGTTTTAATGGTAGTTCTACTAGCCTATGTGAAGAATGGCAACATTTATTTTAAAATATTGGTTATACGAGATATTTTATTCCACTAGATTTACAGTTGAAAAGCTGCTTAAATGTAAATGAAGTTGATTGATGGTGGGAAAGCTGATAATACATAGAGAATGTCAACATTGTGGGACTGTGATCTGTGTGGAGCTTCCTGGGCTAGTCTGAAAACTGGAGCAGTATTTCTGCATTACTCTGGTGCTTCACTTGGAACAGTTGACAGAATTGATGTTCAAGATTCCCTTTTTAGCTTTTGTTACTGCCAGTGTTCCTCAGGGGAGTAAAGGGTTGTCCTCTGTGAAGAGCTGAGGAATGGCCTCTCATGGCAGCCTGTCTTGGAGCACAGTTATATAGACAACACTCTGTGTTGCCTCAACTGTGCCTCAGGGGGTGCTGTAACTCAAATGGCAGAGCAGAGAACTCATGCACACAATAAACAGAACTTGCAAAGATTCTTGACATGACAAAGAATGGTTTATGTGGATGTACTAAACGATCCTGATTCAATTTCTATCTTTTTGTTGCATAGCACAAGGATCTCTTTTTTTATTAGATGGCAATTTTAAAATATTTGACATAATAAGTATTCTCATTACATCTTCTATCAAAACCCACCACAGTCTAGATGGAGGCAACCAATTATCATAATTTCTTTTAAAACACCACAAAAGAAACCAAATCACCAAAACATAATTCTTGTATCAGGTACATCTATTGAAGTCTTGGGAAACCCATTTCTGGTAGAATGTAGAAGTTTACTAGTCTGAATTCTTGAAATGAGACATTATTCTTTACAACTGAGTGGAGTTACTCTACAGTAACTGAGTATTATTGTATAAAACATGGTCAGATGCTCCAAGATGTTATTTCTGCTTAATAAACCAATTTACATAATATAGTTTAATCAAGACATTCTGAGTCTCAAATATATTTTCGTCTTCTTTCTTTCAGTTGAGTTGTCTCTCTAACTGCTTTTGTCACAATGAAAGCCAATTATCCACTAAGAAGATTAGTAGAATCCATTTTTTGTCTGGCTTGAAAAAAAAGCTCACCATAGAGTCATAATGATACAACTAATCAAAGTGTACTGGCAGAATGGAAGGTGCATTCTACTGTCTTTTTAGCTTGGGAAGCCTTAGAGTAAGCTTTTTCTTTCCTCAGACATTTCCTTTACTGAGCTCTTTTGTTCTACATTTGCCTTAAGCACCAATAATTCAAGTAAAGCGTGATGGTTGTTCTCCATTTCTTCCTTGTCCAGCTCTATTTTCCGTTATGGAAACTGTAGGATCCTTGTCCAGCCAGGCTATAGAAGAATGCCACACTCATTTCAGCTGTGCTAGATGTAGAAGTGCAGTCAAAACCTGTGTTTCTCCCACTTTTCTGTACTCCTGTTTCATGCACAAAACAGAGTCGCAAGGTCCTGTTACCTAGCACTAGACTGTAAAATAGAAATATACAGTCTCTTATTTCCTTTAGTACCCAAACTACTGCTTACACAATATACTGTGTATGTTGTTTCTCCATGCTTCCTAAGCTAAAATTAAGATCAAATTGTATCRAACACTTCCAAAGTCAATGTGCCAATATAGCCATCTCCATAAYATTGTAACACACCTTGCTGTATTTGACCATGAAAAGGTCATGGCCTAGCACTGCCTAGAGCATGATACACAATTCACATGCCACAGGAAAATAAATTTGGATTATTGTGATTCAGTACTTATTCTGGACTTAAGTCTTACAGGGTCTGGGTTTTTTTTCTCTGTCATGTCAAAATTTGCCATTAGGTGGCTGGAAACATCAGGATAATCCACGTATTTGAGTGCAAGTCTTGCCCTTCAGTCACTGAGTCAGTATTCCCGTGGAGCTAAGATCAGAGCTATTCAGCACTGTCTCCTATAGCATTAACATTTCAGAGGACAACTCACAGTTTAGCTAGCAGAAGGATAAGCTGTTAGGTAAGTCCTTTTTGCTGTAATGAYAAGAAATCTTCAGACTCATCAGAAGATGTATGAACCAGATTACACTAGGAAGATTCATGGACTTCAGTAAATTCCCAGCCCCAAAGCAATAACACTTCTTTTTTCATCTGCTGACTGAAGAAATGAGGACCTGATGAGCTCTTGCCCTTGCTGATCAGTCTCAGTGACAAACTCCAAGAAAGAAATGGATTCTAATTACTAGTCATGTTCTTCAATGCACTCCTAGAGTGTCTGGTTCCAGAAAGGGGTATAAGCACACTGTATATAGTAGAAAAACCAAAAGCTACACTAGAATCCATATTAAATTCATAATCATACTTTAAATACTGAGTCCTATGATTTTTTTCTTTTTTCAGTAAGTACTCACATCTTTAAAAACATCAGCTGCRTTTGGATTTAAATAGTGACTGCAGAGAAACTGAATGAGCTGTAAACTGCATAGACATATTTTGTGTTTTCTACCCTTTGTCCTTATTGACCATTTTTGGAATGCATTATTGTTTTTTCCRTATGATTTTGTGCTCTTCAACCTATTCAGTGCCCTGAGTAAGCAGCACCTTGATATGTGTATGCAACTTAATCCTGTGACACATGAGGTCTCTTCCAACACTTTTGGAAACAAAGTTGTAGCTCTAGAAATTCCTTTAGCACTGTCTACTTTTTTTGGAAACATGAATCTCTTAAAAGAAATATTAGCTACTCCTTGCAGTCTAATGCTGTGATTTAAATCTCATCCATTTCTTGTTCTGAAGACTTAGGTTATATACATGGTGCTGGAACAGCTTGATGGTCAGATACTCGTGTCCTAGACTGTGAAGAGACAGTGCTAATGGTTGTTTCAGAAGGGCTGGAAGTTCACAGTTATCCAAAAGCACATTTTCAAGTCATATATTCTGCTAACAGCAATTGGAGAGGATTTCTAGGATTCACATCTTTAAAATTCATCAGCTGAATCTAAGACAGATGTTATTTTCAGGCATACAATCAAACCGAACGAGCATCATAGCTCTGATGTCAACTGGCAAGACTGCAACAAAACTGGCCGAGCTGACCGACAAGTGACCAACCAACAGGTATAGCTGAAATGGAAACCCTGTCACTGGAAAAGAAAAAGACTGAATAACAATCGTGTTTTCCATTAAGAGTGCCTTTTAACAGAACAGGTGGATATCAAATTCTGGAAGAGAGAGCAGTCTTTAGCACGCAGATCTATGTATCTTCCAGGGACTTCAGCCTTTATGAAATGTCACAGGATTGGAAAGAAACTATTACAGTGAGTTGCACTCACTATGCTCCCCAGATCATTTACATTCTTGAAAAGAACAACAATTTAGATGTTCAGAAAGAAACACGACATAGGAAAGAGTAAGACAATATTTTTGAGCAACAGAATAAGCAGGATGGAAAAGATGGATATAAAATAAGCATGAGTCTCAACTCCATTCTTTCTTACTAGAGACTATCTTAGGGGATATTGGATTATGTTCCTTCAACCTTACAGTTAAGATAACTCTCTTTTTTCACTTCTGGCATCAAATCATACTGGTCAAATGTGCTGTAGGGGTTTGTAGTCAAACCCAAAGAGACTTTCCAAAGCAAAAATTCTAGTTTGCATATTGACAACACGAGTATATTTCATAGGCTGAAATAAAATACCTGTCACAGGCCTCCATTTCACTTGAACAGCCTTTTGCTTTTTAGCATTTACTCCTTAAAGCTGCTTCTGCWGTCAGCTTTGTTATCAGTGCACTGATTTAGCAAAGTTTGTTGTTGTACTCCTGCAGTCACACAGGAAATATTTCACCTCCTCCGTCCCAGAGTTGTGATCCCCTTTTCACAGGTAGCAGGGCGAGGAGAAGAACAAATCCTATGCATCTGACTGAGAACCATGGTCCAGAAGTTCTACTCACCTTGGTCTGGAATAAAATCTAGTATCACCTTGGAGCAGCAGCAGCACCTGGTTCCAGAACATTTGCAAGTCTCTCCAAGTTCGTACGTTGCCTTTCCTACCTTGGCTGGTAAACTAAAGTGGGGGCTATCTTATGGTCAAAAGAAAGCCTTTGAAGTACTATGAGAAAGAGGCCCACATCCAGTCATGTCTTCTAGTCTTCGATCCATACTGGGGCTTTCATCATGCATAGTCAGCAGGACACATCTCTTCATGTCTGCCTCTCGAGATGTTATTCTAACTGGCAGATTCCTTCCTTCTGACTGGTAGTTAATTATAGAATCACAGATTGATTTGAGTTGGAAGGGACCTTAAATTAGATCATCTAGTTCCAAACCCATGCCATCGGCAGGGACATTTTCCATTAGACCAGGTTGCTCAAGGGCCTGCCCAAACTAACCTTAATTTTTATCAGCTTAAGGGCTTCACTTACCTTGCAGACACTCATTTAAAATTCCATTGACATTTTCTGGTATTTCCAAATGGAAATCTGACTAGATATCTCTAAATGTAAGTCAGCAACTAGGACGCTTGTTACAGGCAGGACTGTTTTCAGAATGCAAAATTTTAGCATGGATATCTGTATTGCATTTGGAATTAAATGGCAACTGCAGGGAAACTGAATTATCTGTAAACCGCATAGACATATTTTGTGTTTTCTATTTCTTATCCTTACTGACAACTTTTGGAATGCATTATGGTTTTTTTCCATATGCTTTTGTGTTCTTCAACCTATTCAATTCCCTCTGTGAGCAGTACCTTGGTATGCATATTCAACTTCATCCTACGACACACAGCAAGATTTCTTCCACCACTTTTGGAAACAAACCTGTGGCACCAGAAATTCCTTAAGCAATGTCCATCTTATAAAGATGAATCTTTTAGAAGAAGTCTTAGTTATCCCTTTCAAAGGCTGTGATCTAATCCATTTCTTATTCTGAAAATTTATGTAATCTAGATTGTGCTGGAACAGCTAATGGTCAGATACTCATGTCCTAGACTACGAAGAGACAGTGCTAATGGTTGTTTCAAAAGGGCTGGAAGTTCACTGTTATACAAAAGCACATTCACAAAAAGATGAAAAGGACTTTAAATTGAGCTAATGTACTTCAAATCATATATTCTGTAAACGGCAATTGCAGATAATTGTTTTAGAGTAAGGTAGGACTTGTGACAGCTGTTTGGCGGGTTTGGTTGGTAGTGCACTAAGAATAACATAAGTCTAAGAAACCCTTTTTTTGGTTTGCCGCTTCTTTCATATTGGCACAAGGCAGTAAGCAGTGGAGAGGCATAATGAGAACAGGAAGCAATGGAGAAATAAAATCTGGTAATGGGCTGGCAATAGACTTAATTAAAACTGTCTTTATGATTCATATCCACCATGGTGACTGAACTCTGTTGTCCTGGTTTTGATTTGGATAGAGTTCATTTTTTCCTCTGTAGCTGGTGCAATGCTGAATTTTGGATTCAGTATGAGAATAATGTTGATAAGACACTGATGTTTCAGTTGTTGCTAAGCAGTGCCTACCCTTAGTCAAGGACCTTTCAGTGTCCCATTCTCCGCCAGTGAGGAGGTGCACAAGGAACTGAGAGGGAGCATAATCAGTACAGCTGATCCAAACTGGCAAAAGAGACATTCCATATGATAGAATGTTATGCCCAGTATAAAGACTGTGGGAGTTAGCTGGAAGAAGGAGCTGATTGCGATTCAGGCATGGGGTTTTGGCATTGGTGAGAGGGTGGTGAGCAATTGTATTCTGCATCACTTTTTTTCCTTTGGTTTTATCTCTTGCTCTGTTTTTATTACAGTTATCCTATTTCACGCTATTCCAATTACTAAATTGTTTTCATCTCAACCCACAAGTTTTAAATTTGATTGCCAGAATTGACTAAATGGCTGTGTCTTGCTTAGTTCCTCCCTGGGGTTAAACAAAAACATATGTGAATTTCCAAAGTCAGCTTGGCCATTGCATTTTATCTAGCTTGGAAAGTTCTCTCTTACTGTTTCCTGATACAAAAGCTTTTTTCCAGAACACCCTTCAGAAATAATTTATCTTAAACTTCAATTTGCTTTAATTCGTAGAAAGTTAGAGCTACATTAAATAATACTGAATAAATTATTATTATTATTATTAGACAAATAGAGGAATTTGTGGATGACCTGCTACTAAAAAAAATAAAATTAATTATGTTGTCAATTTCTGTGTCTGAAGGCAACTGTCTAAAGACAGAACCTACATGAAGAGCTTCTCTTTGAAAATTCGAATATGCCTGAGATGTTAATATACCTTGGTGTTTTGTTGATTCAAAAGGCTGCTTCTGATCTTAAACTGTGATTTTCTCGTTTTATATGTAGAATGATGAGTTGTCCGTTTCTTTAACTAGCCCATGGAATAGATTTATTTCCTGCGGTAGATTTTGCTGAGGATATTAAGATACTGAATTGTCATGGTAACAAGAACCAAGTAGTAGCCGATGGAATAAAGACAGGCTTGTGTTAACCTTGCTATCAATATATACAAATGCATTAAATTTTGAATATTTTCAGTTACTTTCGTGAATAATACTCTGAGGTAGTTTATGCTGCATAGTAAATTTACACTCCACGCATTATAAGGGGTAGTAAATTTCAGAGGAACCAGTGTTTTTTTTTTATATGTAGAGAATGATAAAATTGTGTGTGAAGAACAGTATAATTGTACAACCAGTACAGCAGACTTTTCTCTGTCTGACATTGAATTAGAGTGAGTAACTTCAGGTGAAGGAGGCACCAGCTTTCATGATCTCTACTTGGTGATATCATTTGCAGGTGTATGAATTGACACATTCAGGTAACCCAGGGCAACTACCAAACCACGGCCGAAATGCAAAGAGTAGATTTATCCTGGTACCTCGCTAACAACGCGGGGTGGCAGAGACACACAGGGACACGGGCCCCGTTTGGCGCAGTTCATCCCAGCAAACAGAGACACACTGGACACGGGCTCCATTCGGCTCAGTTCATCCTAGCACATAGACGGCAGAGAGGGGGGGTTGCTGCCTGCCTCACTGGGACGAAAGGCTTCAGGCAATTCTCAGAGTGTGTTATCTCTCCACAGGAATTCTTCTTAGAACAGGCAGAGGATGCACAACACCAGCACTCCAAGAAATGGAGTTTTTCCACACCGACATTTTTAGCATTCCCAGGTACAAGGTCACTTTGAAGAAAACTATTCCCCGCTCCTCTCCMAATCTTCCAGTTTTAACCCTTTCTGTCCAACAGCAGGATTCCTTTTCCAGTCATTCCCATGGTCAACASCTCATGTACCCACTGGCTAAGGTTTTGTTTCCTTCTTTCACTCCACTGCATAAAAGCCGTAAAATATCTTCTTTTCTTTTCTGGATACAGAAAAATAAAGTCTGCTTTCTACAGTTGTTCAAGAAGCATTGTGAAAGTAATGGTTGATAATACCCATGGCTGTGAAAATTACTATGGTAAATTCAGGGTGCCAAACCTGCTAATCCAAACCAGAATGTGTATGAAAGTTCTGCTAAACTTGGTAGTTTGTTCGTGTTTGATGTCATACCTGTTCAGAAGGTTTTTTTGGAACATGAATGCTTCACCTGGTGCCCAAAATATTCTTGGTTTTGCTCATCCAACTTCCTCATCAAATACAGGAAGTATGCCCTGCATTGATTTGTAAAGCAAACATTCAGATAAACAAAATAGAAAGTTACTTAACAATCTCTGAGAAAAAGGAAAAGATAAAAYATATCAGCTATTTGTCCCTCCCCAAAATCTTTGCTTTGTTGCCCTGTCAACTCTGAGATGAGGAGGCCCTGCTCTGCCCTAACTTCGTGGTAAAGAACAGTCTTGCTAGACTGTATTTTCTATAAAGAAAATTCCCACAAGGGCATCCTTTTTGGCAGCATTCTGCCTGCTGAGAAAAGGTTGTAGAAGGAGTGAGAGTATTAAAATGCAGGATTTCTCTTTTGTTGTTTTATAGTGTCTAAGTAAACAGAGCAGTGTATTTACAGGGAGGTGTCACTCTGCTAAACCATACCGATTTCTACTGCTGAGGATAATTGATTATTTTTGCATACATAGTGTTTCTTCTCTCACAACTAGTTGTAGATGGCTATTGATATACCAAAAAGTAGTCCAACTGATCGTGTAATTTGTCTTAAAATCTGTCTTGCAAGTTCTTTTCCGTGTCATCCTCTACCAAATTCGAATTCTAAGAAGCTAATAGGACAATATTTTCTAYAAGTTACATATAATTCTTCCTAGACTCATAGACTCATAGAATATGCTGAGTGCGAAGAGACCCATCAGGATCATTGAGTCCAATGGCCCTACGCAGGACACCCCAAGAGTCACACCATGTGCCTGAAAGTGTTGTCCAGACTCTTCTTGAACTCTGTCAGGGCTTGGCGCTGTGACCACTTCCCTGGGGAGCCTGTTCCAGTGCTAAACCTCCGGGTGAAAACCCTTTTTCTGATGTTCGACCTAAACTTCCCCTGACTCAGCTTCATGCCATTCCCTCAGGTCCTGTCACTGGGCATGAAACTGAAGGGCTCGGCGTCTGCCCCTCCTCTTCCCCTCATGAGGAAGTTGTAGACTGCAATGAAGTCTCCCCTCAGACTCATTTTCTCTAGGCTGAACAGACCAAGAGACCTCAGCTGCTCCTCAGCCGGCTGGCTTCCCCTCAAGGCCCTTCACCATCTTCGTTGCCCTCCTTTGGACGCTTTCCAATAGTTTAATGTCTTTCTTAAATTGTGGCACCCAAAACTGCACACAGGTCTCGAGGCGAGGCCGCCCCATTGCAGAGTAGAGCAGGACAATCCYCCCCCTTGCCTGGCTGGTGATRCTGTGCCTGATGCCCCCCAGGACAGGGTTGGCCYTCCTGGCTGCCAGGGCACTGCTGACTCAGATTCAACTTGCCATCGACCAGGAGCCCCAGGTCCCTTTCTGCAACATCATTCTTCAGCCTCTTGTTCCCTAGTCTGTACACACCACCAGTGTTCCCTTGTCCAGGTGCAGAATCCTGTGTTTCGGAAAATGCCACTGAAATTTGTCTTAATGATAAATACTTTCTATGAAAGGTCAGGAAAACAGATAAAATTAAGCTAAAAAATATTAGATAAAAATATTACTCTTCTTGAAAGAGAGACCTGCTTGTATTTGCGCACAGTTGAATGGGGACCCAAACAGTTTAGAGACATCAGGTAAAACCTCAATACGATAGACAACAAACTGAAAATCTGAAAACAAGTTCTGTCCCTCATGTTCAGAAAAATTTTTTACCCAAATTTTTATTTCCACACTCATTTCCAACTCGATGTTTTATTTCAAAGAGGGYCTTGCATTGTAGCCATTTGAACAAAATTTCATTTTGTCTGGAACTCACAGTTCATGCAAATGCAAAGATGAACTCTGCAGAACTGACATAGAAAATCCAGAATCCAGAATCCATCAGACCTGCTACTATGATGTGTATTCAGTGTCCAACTCTGCAGTAAATGCTCTGGATACGTTGCATTGACAGCATGTGAATAGATTGATTGCATAGGACATGCACAGCAGAAATAGACCCAAAACATGCTATTATGCACCATCTTGAGGAGCAATTACATGCTTTTCTGCTTAGAAACCAAAAGCAGACATATAGCATAGTTACTTCTACTACCTGGGAAAATTAATATCTAATCTTTCTTATTTGTTTCCATATGATGTCTCTGCTTTTCTTCTCGCATCCTGACTTGTTTTCTCATTCATCATCCATAACTGCTCTTTACTGTCATAAGTTGCTTTTATATAGGAGTTTCTCTTATATTATGTTTCTACTTAGAATAACGTAGATCAATATGCCTGAGATATTTATATACAAATACAAGCCGCTCTGTAAAATAACAATTATACTTTTGTATTTTCTCCCTTTCCAAAACTAACTTTCAGAACTGGGGATTATTATTATTATTATTATTATTATTATTATCATTATTATGTTATTTGCAGCTAAAAGGAATCTTTATGTCAGCACGGGCACATTTCAGTACTTTATCAGCTGAAGTGCTCAGGAGCATTTAGCAATGAACAATTTGTGATTTGTCATTTGTTCGGTATTATTAGGAAACAGCCAGAAGTTTCATCAATAAAAAGGCCATTGCGCTAAATATCTAAAGCCTCATAAATTAGTTCAAAACAAATCAGCTCTGATCTTTAGTGGATCCAATTCCCACTTCATTAATTGCTAATTGTCTTGACAATAAAAATATCAGTTCGAATAACAAGAAGTGAATTACAATAACTGCTCAAATGTCTGTTCAGATAAGCATGAAAAAACATAAGTAACTTACCATGAAAATTAATGTAAAAATCCATTCAAAATCCATTGGTATAGGTATTAATTTAGAACTGGTTTTCATCACATCAAAGAAAATTATACTCTACAGGAAATGCTTACAACTGGAAAAAAGGTATTTTTGCTAATAACACAGTAAAAAACATTGTGATGATCACTCTAATAGTTTTGAATATTTCACCTAATTTTCTACTGTCATAGTAATAAATATGTAATTGTGTGGAAGGAAAGATTAAAAATAGAAATTAATTAGATTTGCATCATACAGGCACTTTCTGCTGAATTTTTWAATTTTTGCTGTCTAAAGCAGGTTGTGAAATTTTACAGCACAGTTGAGTTTGATGCTTTTGTGAAAGTATATTTCCACTCCCTATTTAAATGTTAAATACTACATTAATGCCACATTTGGAGTGAGGATTTACACAGTAACAACTTCAGCACATCTAATGTTCTGTTCACATAATAATAGGTTTCTTATACACTCACCTAAACTGCTAATAGATACTTGGTTTGAATCCTAGTAAGGAGATGACTTTTCAAATTGAACCAAAAGATTCTTCATTTTCCACTGTCCAACAAAGATACTGAGAGCTTGGAGCAATAATAAACCATCACTGGAGTCATCATTTCGATTTGCTGCTGGAAGTAAAACCCCTTCTTTTCTAGTGTGGCAAGTTTTCTAGTCCTGTGCAGCCTGAAACCTTTCATGATAAATTCAGAGTGAAAAATTTCTCTCATCTCCTCTCCTTGACTGTGACTTTAATATGATTTCTTAAAAAAAAATTCATATATGCACCCATTTACAATATCATTGAATGTGTGATGGCTTATGGCTCCTTTAGTTTAAGATACCTCGTAAGACCGTAAAAGTTTTGGATAGAACTTGTCTTGGAAGTCAGTCTTGAAACAGTCTTGAAACTTTTTAGCTTGTCTAGAAATTTGGTAGAAATGCTGTCTCATTCATCTCCATTCTCATTTTCTTTCTACAAGCAAACTATGTCTTCAGGACAGTGAACACTGGCTTATGACTCACTTATTTTAATGTCTTTGACATTAYGACTCAAATTTTCAGGTTGTCAAGCTTGCAGACTCATGAATAAACTGTAGCTGCAGCATGTGAAGTTCCAGAAACAAAGTTTCAAAGTCATTTTTTTTTGTGCCACTTCAATTCTTAATCATACATAATCATTAGCTGCAGAAAAACATTTTGACATCATTTTGCTGTTCAGATGTCAAGTTACATTCAGCACACAGCCCAGCATTTCCTATCTCAGCATCTTTCCTGGGCACCACTCAGAGTCACAAATTGAAAAAATACRAACTATTAGGCATTGTTTGTATTTAGAAAGCATTCATTATTGCTTTTTGCTCTTCTTTTAAGAATGTGTCTTCATTTCAGTGTTATTTTCTTTCTAACTATGCCCTGTGGGCAGATTTCAATTCCAAGCCTAAATACAAAAACGGATGTAAGCAGAAGGTAATTTATTTCTTCCTCTTGGGTCATGCAGTTCAATATCCCACTAGAAGGCAGACAATCACCAACACAATCAGGTTAGCTATGCCTATGTCTGGATAAGCCTTATAAACCTCCAAAGACAGAGATGAACTCTTTTTCCGAACCATCATCAGTTCCGAAGTTGTATCACACTCCTTGTGAGATGGTGAGAGTTTAGACATATCACAGCAAGTTCCAGGGTCAGAAGACCCAGACGGATGACTTCAAAGAGCAGCCAGCTTATCTGCTGCCASTTATGACTTGTCCAGAAAGTGCTTTTCTAAGGCTGTCACTGTCAGCTGAAATGGATGGGAAATGTGATTTGCCTTGCTATGTCCAAGGAAAACATGCAGCTGCRGGAATATAGAAGCAACAAGCATTTTGAAATAATTTTTTTCTTTYTTCTCTACAAAATTCTCTTTTCATCCTGCGGTCAGATAGGTCATGCATTTGCATCCACAGTGGTACAAATGTGGCTGTACTACCGATATGGCAAGCAATTGCTTCAGTGCAAGTCAAGAATAATGACTTTTTTTGTTTTTTTTTTGTCCTACTCTCATTCATAGTGAACAGAACCCTACTCAGGTTGTTTACAGACTAAGGGAAGGGCATAATTTATTTCAATATACTTTTAACATGATCCTTTTTACTTTCCCATGTATGTAAAAGTTAGTGAAAAATAAGAAAGCATGAGAAAAAGTGACATCCACACTCACTGAAAGATATGCAATCTCAGGTGTCCTACTGGAGGTGGAATATACACTACAGAAGACAGGTAAGAGGCAGATGATGTTTTTTAATCTCAGTGGTCCATACAGGGCATGTGTGAAYGGGGAATTAAAACAAGCCCCAGTTAACTTTGGAAGCACCACTGCCAGGCTATGTCAAGGCCATCTTGTGTAACACTTATTCATGTGATGAATCTCTTTAATTCTGTTCTTTTCCATAGAGAAATCAATTTCAGTGGTATTGCCTGGATGAACTCAGACATTGCACAAGCTAGTAAGCACATCTGAATTAATAGCTTATTTGCAAGTGTCAAACTGCAAACAGCATAGGCATCATCCTTAGCATTGATCATGACTAGACATCATATTTCGAAAGCAAGTTTAATGTGTCTCTGGTAGCTGCTAACTGTTAAATAGTATTCTAAGCACATGCTAATAAAAATGCATGAACTCGTACGCTTTAAAATAACATCAATTTCCCTGGGCCTAGGGAAGACTAACATGCATAAAGGTTTTGTATTTGGGTCCTATCCAGGATTTTTCCTGCCAAATAAAGCACCACTAGTTAGGYTTTGAACTGTATGGACTTAAATTTGCCCTTAAATGAAAAAATACACTCATGACTGAAGTGTTTAATAGGTGATTTTTGCAATTAAGGCAACATCCTGGTGACACTCCTCACAACAACTGAAATGCCCATCTTCTGCTGGCAAAACTCCAGCCCAGTCCATCCAGTCCCTCTCTGCACTTTCACTGGCATATACATTTTTCACTCACTTTCAGGACTGTTGTCTCATGCAGACATATTTAACAGCTAATTTTCCTGTCATGAAAAGCTTTATTTCAATAAAGAATAAGATTATTAGGTGGTGTGGTTTGGAGGAGTTTTTGGGATCATTTTGATTCTGACCAAGGATTCTAAAAAGGAGAGGTAATTGCTCCTATTAGGAGCTTTTAAGCATGTCTGTTCCACATTTGCTTTCCATCTATGAGCATATATGTGCCTTACCAATGAAGACAGGAACCATATTTTCCTCCTTTCAGTGACAAYGGAAGTCAAGATGAAATTTAGGCACCACCATTTCAGTTCCTTTTGACTGCCTTATCAAGACAAAGTGCTCCACTTCCACGAATTTCTTCAGCTCCATAGTAAATTTTCCCTGTTAATTTTGCCCTAAGAAAGAGTTTGTATTACACTTCACTGACTAGAAAGACTCATTTCGTGATATAACATCAATTGGATGTCAACTTGGCAGCCTTTCTAAGCTCTTTGAACTTAACTGAAAAGAAAGCAAGCCTTCACTTGCCTGTGTCTCTCAGTACCTCATGAGAGGTAGACATTCAGCCACAGAATAGGGACAGATTTCACCAGTACTGGGAACAAAACTTAGGCTTACAAACTGGAAGCACAGAACTTGAAGAATACTTTTTTTAGGAGACATTTCTCATTATGAATAGAGGAAAAGAATCAGAGCTGACCTGGCAGCATGCTGAGGGCTCAAATTGGCAAGCACTTTTGACAGGCAAGAAYTTCACTGAAAAATAATTGTATGGGAAGAGAGTAACCAGTCTCACTAATTAAGTTTTCTTCTGGGGTCCATCAAGTATTATTTTTTTGGCTGTTAAATAAATTTTCTTCAAAGGATTAAGATTGCAGATTGCTTTTTAAATACCTCTGTACTAATAAATAATAGTCGGTACTAAAAAATAATAATGTTCCTTTATAATTCACATCCCTTTCCCTTCAAATCATGGCCCTTTCTTCTATTTGGATAAAATCCAAAAGCACAAAATACTTTTCTCTGAAACACCCATGCTCTCTGAACTCTRTCTCTTATAACCCTTCTCTCTAATCAGGACAGTGCAGGTATGCTCTTCCCAAAATCTAGCTGCTTTCTTTCCAAACTTCTCTGTAGATCTCCATAGCTGCACACCCTGAAATTAGTAGCAACTTCCAGGAATCCTAGTTTGTCCGTGTACTTGGGTTTTCATGTATTTTCCTTTTTTTTGTACACACACTGTAAAAAAATSAAGATGATCTCTGAATTTCCTACAGGGACAGATAGAGCAAAACATTAATATGAAGAACTCCTGTGACAGCAGGATTCACAGTAGAATACTGTTACCTAAGACTTCCCTCCATCTCATCTTTTTTTATTTCAAATCCAAAAATGAAATTTATTTTTGAGTGTTAGAATTATTTTGGGGGGGCAAAAAAGGTATTAATATGTTTTCAAGGAAGAAATACTTTGTAAAAGGCAGTATAAGAAAACTGCCAAGAGTCTTCCAGCTGGCATAAAAAGCTGCATGACAAGATTTAATGATCGATTCCATATTATTTTGAAACTAAACCAGAAAGAATATAAATTACTTCTGTCTACATTTYGAGTTTTGTTTGGGTTTTGGATCATGGAAAGCATATTTGTTGGTAATGGGTAAGCAGCAGGATTTTTAACAGGACATTCTTAATTGCTTAGTGGTGTTTTTTGAAAATGAAAAAATAGCAATTGCCARGGGGCCTGAACACCTACTTCTTCAGTCTGGTTTTGTTTCAGCAGCAACTTAAGTAGATTTGAATTCTTTGGATGTTTGCACCCCATGGGGTGTACAGTCATCTATTTTTTGATATACAGTCATCTATTTTTTAATAGAGAGAGTAACTAAACAAGACATACATATGGTAAAATTAAGATGTGCTGGGAGTAGTGCAAGAGGCAATTTTGTCCAAGACAGGAAGTGACAGAAGCCACAGCTGTGACTTCCAGCAGAAGCTTTGCCCCTGGCAGCTGCCACATGACTTCACCTTTCTGTACGTGGGTGTCACCATTTTGGAAGCCATTATACCAGGCCTATTCAGAGCCATCCCTGCAAGTGCTGGCAGGACCCAGCTACCCAGAAGTACCTCCCAACAGGAAGCCTTTGCCTGCTGTATGCAAAGAGGTGACATCTTCGACAGCTTCGTGTTCACACACTGATCTGGGAATGGTCAGTTGCCATTTCCAGAATCCATCAAATGAACCTGATCACAGATCATCGCCTGATGGGATGCCCAGTTCCTCAGGACCACAGCGTGCTCTTACATGAAAATATGCCTTTATCTTCATCATYATCTTTATCTTGATATTAGTAGGAATGTACAAACAGGAGATATAGTTTAACAAGAGTGGTTTTCGTTCATGAATTRTCAGAAAAGTGCACCAAACCTGAGCTGTATTTCTTTAATTTTTTTCTGAATCAAACTCCTGTCAGCTGACATCTTTATTGCAATCAGTATAGTTGAAATAAGCCAGAGTGCTAGCCTTTGGAAAATACGTGTCACGACATCTATAGCAGGTCAATGAAAGAGTATTCATAGACCGAGTATCTGAAATATTATTTAGGAGGGAAAGAAATAATTTTTCCACTATTCAAAAGATTTCCTTCACTCTCTGCTGTCAGTGGCAAGTGGATCTTCCCCTTCCTCTCAAATCTGCTTCCATTTTATTTTGGGTAAAAAAAGGAAAAAGTAAGAAAGGGGGTAAGAAAGTACAAAGGTACATCACAATACAATCAAATAGAGAAATAAAATATGAAGAAATGATCACATTAGAATTTAGAGCCAAAACAATTGCCTAGAAGGAAATTATATTCTATTTCTGGGCCGAGAGAGTGATGYTGAAATACTAAGGGGCAACACAAGAAGCTTGGGAGACTGAATATAGCTGTCATATTTTTTGCCAACAGGTACCAAAGTGCCTATAAAGTATTTGAAAATTAAAGCCCACAAATCTTCCAGTGCTCTAGCAAATGGTAATAAAAATATTTGCATTGATAGGAATGGGGAATGAACATGAAGCCGTGGGCTCAAAATAGTAGCAGAAATGTTATTAAAATGGTATGCATTGCTGACAGCTACAGCAGTTGGTCATCAACATCCTGGGACACATCAACTGGAGATTCTCATAACAGCCAGATCTGAAAGAGTGACTAAATTCTGATATGTCACAGAGGTGGGACAGGATAGAAATTAATCACAGCTTCTGAAGAGCATGGTGAGAAAAATCCAAATCCAGCATCCTCCTATGAAGAACTCAGGGAGGGTGTGTGGGGGGTTGCAAAAATGTATGTTCCTTGTTCTCCAYGTCGTTGTAACCAATCCTTAATAAGCAACTTACTTATCACTTGGTAAAGTTGTGATAGGGATGGACCAGAACAATTTTTCTTCGTTTGAATTTTTTCTAAAAGTACCTGTCAGTCATATCTGGATTTTTTTTTTTCCCAGTGAAAACACACCTTTTCTCTAAATAGGCTTTCACAGATTATTGCYGCAGAAACTAGTAAAGAGTTTGTTTGTCCCATTTGTGATGTTATTATTTTTTGACTAAAGTTTCATTCTTAAAAATATCTTGAGGTTTCTTAATCTATAGGTGAGTCAAATCTTAACACTGTGTAAATAGCTGCCATTTATTTCAGAAATAATAAAAAAACCCTGAAAAGGTCTTTGAAACCTAAGCAAGAAAACTTAATATCTGAATTAATTTTCTTTAAAAATGAATGTGGAAAAGTCAACTCTGAAGAAAAAAAAATAGTATTGACATTCCAAACTCCTCCATAATGTGCAATCTTGTGCTTTATTCAGGCCTTTAAAGGTCTTCCATTCTCTTTTTCAAAAGATATCCAACAGCGGTATACATTTATTAAGTCTGTTTGGATTTCTCTTATCAGCATTTAATTTAAGGAAACTTATTAACTTAACTTTCTTATAAGAGTCTGTGGAAATTGTTTTTGGGATCCCTTTTAAGATAGAATGATCCAAAGTAAGTATGTCTTGGAGGTATTCCCATTTCATTCTTTTCCATGACTAATATAATTCATATTTGATTAAACATTATTAGGCGTTTTGGTTTTCTTCCCATGAGGGAGGAATGGACATCTAGGTGTGTGAAATCAAACTCGTACCAAAGTATCCAATGTAAAGTCCTGCAGGAGCAGTGTGTGTCTTACATGGTTACTGGGGAGGGAACACCATCTTGGAACTCACAGYTTATAAAGTGCGAATATTGACTGCTAATCACATCAGTTTCCCAGAGTTTCTCTCTGTCCAGAAAAGGATAAGAGAATGCTTGTATGCACATACAGAAGAAGAATCCTTCAAAGTAAACAGGATTATGTATTATTTGGCTCTTTTCTGATTTGGATAGATTTCCAGTTATCCTGTCCATAGTTCAAGCTCTGGATGAGAGGCCTTAAATCAAAGTGTCTGGTTTTCTTGAAACACTCATGAAAATCACTTTGTATTTTATATCCGTGTATCATGGAAAACTGGTAAGAAAGGTAAGGATACTCCTGGCATAACAGAGCTCACTGCTGAGCTGGGTAGGCAGTCAGCCAGTGAAACCCACTGATACCAGCACCAGTGCTTTCTAGTAACTTGCCTTCTCTCTTTACCCCAAAGACCTAATGCTAACTAATGTGTTGCCATTTAATCACCTCTGCCAGAGGTGCTGCAAACACACAATAACTAAATTTCTCTTAGATAAGTCAAAATGGATTATTTCATCAAGGACTGTAAAAACCCTAATAGGAAATGACAATTTAATAGTAGACTATAATGTAACATTCAGGGCTGTGACTAGATCCAACCACTGGAAGATGAAGGTAAACAAATTCAGTGCTGAAAAAAATTTCTGGTTTCTGTGTGTAACTTAAATATTACTTCACAAAAAATAGCATATATGCTGAAGTGTTAAGTCTGCTGGTGTTGAAATTGCTCCAAACTGGCATATAGGAAGCTAGAGAGTCAAATTCTTCTTACTAACATAATTCATGATGGAAGTTATTTCAGCTCAAACTGTATAAGTAACTCAAATTATATAATTAGATAAGAAGGTGCTGAACACATCTGATGTCCATGAAGACCAATAAGTCATAACAAAAGTAAGTTTGTGATATGGATGATTTACGTAATGTGCTTACAAATCTACTCTTCCAATAGGTTCTTACAATCAGAGAAGCCTCTGACAGCCTGGGATGGCACGTTATGCTGAATCAAACCGAGAAAGGTTTTTTAACAAAAGCGAAGCACTGTTCCTTCCCTTCTATCCTGATACTCTCATATCAAGGAAAGGGCTTCTTCTCAAGAACTAACAAAACAAAGACATATGTCCTTTCATAAAATCTGTATTTGGCTGGATAAGTAAGCAAAGATGGAATATCCAAGCAGGCAGAAGAAGAGAAGAAATGCAAATAAGAAATTAAGTTGTATCTGCAGTACCATCTGTAATGTAACTACATTCAAGGCACCTGTTTGGGGGTTTTGGATCATGGACATGTATTAACACACCATATCTCTTTTGAGTTTGTTTTCATGTTTCAGGCATGCTGTACTTGCAATCACAACATGGAAACTTCTCATACATACAGGCCATAGTCAAGCGAGGGGATTTTTAAGTACTATTTTAAGTACTATTAATAGTGTTATGCTTATTTATTATTATGCACATGATCAATTCCAGACAAAGAAGAATGCATTTTTTGAGAAATCTTTCTACCCGCTTCTAGCAGGAGACTTTTGTAGCAATTCCATTGTAACAATGTTCACTCTGTCTGTCCTTGCCAAATCTTTTCTATTAAGATTTATAATCTTAATATTTAATCTTTTGGTATTAAATGCTAACACCCCTTGTTAGTAAGAATGTGAAGTCAAACAGTGTGTGAGTGTAGCAAACACAAAAAAAGAGGGGTGTTTGCCAAAACCAGACCACGTGTAAGAGAAGGACCACCATCAGCAGGATTAAACAGTAATGGGGGAACTTAAGAAACAAAGAATAAATTAATCTTGAAAGCAGTATAAAAGATGCATGAAAATTCATAACAGGAGTCAGAGACCTTGGAGTGGAAACAGCAACCATCAAAACTTGGTTTGACACCGCCAGAATTTGCCCCACCACCATCACCTCTTTGCTTTGGCCAGCAAGAACACACTCCCTGTCAGACACCTGGAGCTGCCTGCTCTGCAGTTTATGGGGCAGCAGCTCAGTCAGCAAAGAACAGGAACACATCCCTCAGGTTTGTCTGTGCACAAGAACTCACCGGTGCTTTCTCACCAGCCTGTGAATTAATAGGTTGTAGAGAGCAACAGAGACACCTATAAAACTGTAACATCCATGTCTTACAGAATACAGGGCAAGTAGGGTAACCTGTGCTTTCGAAGGAGTGAAAGCTTGTAAAGCTTGTAAACCACACATCCTTTGAGGATGGGATGAGTGTGATGGTAGCTCAGTGAATAGCTGTCTCTCTGTGTGTTTTTGATTATAAATTTTGGGGACTGGTTGTTGAAAAATGTTTAGAAATTTTTAGGTGCTTGCCAGAATTTTGAATGTGTCGTGTATTCTGATTTATATGTTGTATTACTGATATTGACCCTGAAAATAAACATGACCGCAAGTTTTGTTTATGTCATTAATAAATCCATAGCCTGTTTCAATCCTGATTCAGTTTAAACTAAGTAAACAGAATTTTTTCCCTATGACATAGTATTTCATTGAGTTTCCCCTTAACTAGCTCTGAGGACTTTCCGTCTGAGTTTACTGACAGTGCAGCTTTCTTTTACACTGTTATGAATATTAAGTCTTTTCATGTTGTGCTACTGGAGACCACATTGTTTGTACAAGTATGGTCCAAAACACTGTAATTCCAGCACGCACACTAGGAATATACAAAAGCAGCAAGCTCCTCATTCCAAGGGCCATTTTCTGTGTTTTGAAATAAAAGTGTGATGAGGATGAAACACAAACTGCTGTTCTTCGTCAAAGATCTTGCAAACCTGTCCAATTGAAAGGTGGTATTGTAAACTGATACATTTTTTTTCCTCCTTTTYCAATAGATAGATGAGGAGAAAACAGCTGCCAGCAATTAGAGACAGAGATAGATCAAAGAAAGAAATATCTGGGAAAAAAAGTGAAAGTCTGCATCATGTTTAAGACTTGGAATGTGGAAATACTATGAGTAATATAGGTGAAATGATTTATTTATGTGAATTTCAGAGTACCTAGGGCAAAAAGTTACACTGGCTTAGAACTAGAGTCCAGACAAACCTTTTATTTTTAAGAATTCCAGGTTATAAACAGGTGACTAACACTATGAAACACATATACAGATCTTAATGTAGGTGACAGTAAAGGACAAGGAATAGGAACCTCAGTTTGAAACAAGGAAACATCCAATATAAAAGAGGCCACTTCCACTTCAAGCATCTGTCATTTCTAGCATATCATTTTCCTAAAACACAGATGACTGTTTGACAGAAAGATTAGAAACATCAGAAAGCATTGATGTAGTGGCTGGTTATTATGTCTCAGCTGAATGTCATTCTATTAATACTGGTTCTATGCAGCATATCATTCTAAAGAATAAAAGTATTGGAGTTCCTGTTGAATAACAATCAGGTGTAAATTCCTTCAGGGACTCCAGATGACGTACAATTCTGAAGGCTGCTTTGTAATTGGAACAATTCTTGAACTGCTCTTCATCTGCTTAGAGATTCAGATTTATGTCAGGATCCTTTCCTTATCAAGAACAAATCTTATCCTCATATTTAACCTGCTTGTTCTAGCTTCCAGGTAAATAACCTGATCTTCCCAGTAAAATCTGTGCCAAATAATCAATCATCACAAATGCCTGAAAAAACATAATTAATAGAATTTTTGCGTAGTATTTGATATATTTCCATGAATTATTGATCTTGCCACTGGCAATATCTCTGTGCCTTCATTTCTACATTTTATGCTTTACCCTATCATGTTTTCATGTCGTTTAAGTCCAGGAAGCAAAACTATAGAATCACTGAGATGTAGAATAATAGAAAAGTCTAGGATGGAAGGGATCTCTGGAGATCATCTGATCAAACTCTAAATCACCCAGGGCTCTGTGAAACACAGTCCTGTATATTTCCAACAAGGGATATTCCTTCGCTTCTCTGGGCAAGCTATTCTGATGTATTGTTCTCATGGTGAATTATCTTTTTCTTAGCCCAGGTGGAATTTCCCTTGAAGCAACCTGTGCCCATTGCCTGTTGTCACTATGGATTCCTGTGAAGAGAGTACCTTTACCTTCTCTATGACTATCTTTTAGGTATTGGAAGACTGGATTCCCTGAGTCTTCTTTTTTTTTCCCTAGGCTAAACAAACACTTGGCCCCCAAACTTTCTCTGGCTATCATGGTCTCCAAGACTATGCTCATTTTGGTGGGCTTCAGAGGACCATCTCAAGGTTTCAATGGCTCCCTTGAACTGGAGGAACCAAGCTGAACTTCTGCTTTTTACTTACATACCTGTATAATCCTTATTATTCTTGACATCTCTTGCCAGTTTGAGAGACAGCTGAGCCCTGCTTTTCCCTTCTCGGCCACCATACTTGCTGAGACCCAGCCAAATAGCAAACAGAAAGCAAGCACAGGCATCTGCTGGTCCTGTGTGAGGTCTCTGCCCTATGGGTCACTTCAAAGGACATGATGAGCCCCGCCCTTCCCGTGTCCCTCAACACTTCCTGGGTATGGTTTGCTTAGCTCATGAGTGTAATTGCTACCACACACCCACACTGCTCTCAATGTGAAGTTTAGGAAGAAATCACTGTCTATTTTTTTTTTTTTTAATGCTGATATATTTTTATATATGAGCCCTTTTGAATAGTGGAGTAATTTTCAAGCACCAATTTGCTAGAGTGAGAAAAGTAGGGAATAAAGATGCTGCATTAGTTGCTCGTAAGCTAATGGAAGCAGAATAGAGATAGGGCAGAAAAGTACATATGTATTCATCTATACCAGACTAGAAAACAATAAAAAGTAATTTGTCTTTCTGTTCAAAGAGAAATAGCTAGAAAAAAGGTATTCTGCTCTGCTGATCACAAGTAACACTTCACATTATAGTGGCCATATAAGGAGAAGGAACACAACTGTATTCCTTAGAATAAATTCTCATATACTCAATCAAAGAAATTCCAGACAGGCTTCTAACTTTAAATGTGTTAATATGACACATCCTTTTCCTTTCAATTTTTTGATCAAGACATTTGTGCAGATTGCTCTGGTCAACATGACTTTAACAGGTGATAAAATAAAGTATTCAAGTATGCAAAGTGCATAATTTTTAACCAGTTCTCAAAAGAAACAAACACTGTCAACAACAGTAATTATATGTCATGCTGCATTGCTGGTTGATCTGAGTTCAGTGTTTACAGATGAGCAATCTAAATGATTGCTGTGAATTATTGAAATTCCCTTTAACATCTGCAACACTGAAAAAGTATTATGACAAAGTCTGAAAAAGAGTGCTGGCTCTAGTATGACAAGTGTGTTGAAGCAGTCGTGAGTTCGTCAACTACTTCTGCACACAGATTAAATACCAATTTCAGTAATATATGTACATGCAAATGTGCATGAAGAACAGTGTAACAGAGGATAAAAGGTGCATTATGTTCGAGTGTGAATGATTCTGTCTTCTTATTACGGTATGTTTATATTACAATGACGACTAAAAATTAGGCTGTGTACTGTACTTGGAAACTATGTAACTTTTTGCTGTTCAGACAGCATGTATTGCAGAGTGGTGTAACCTGGCCATTATGGTCATTTTTTCTGGGAGAAACCCTGATTAGGAAGAGGAAGAATGACTAAATCCACCATCTTTCATCACTGTTTTAGATTGCAAGGACTTCCTACCTCATCAAAAGTCAACCTTCTGATCCGAGATATTTCATATCAACACAATTGTCAAGTTTGTAGCTCGTGAACTGCTCTTTTGTTACTATCTAAAAAGACAATTCAAAAAGTACTTCAAAGTTTTTTAAAAAGTCAAAACATGACATTCCACAGATATGTAAATGTGAATATGCAGGAAAGGCAGCCAGCTCCTTTCACACATTGAAATGAGGCTATCTTTTTTGCTATGCTATGTAACATTGTCATCTCCGGGTGAATCTAAGCTGGAATATTATCATCCATTTTAGAGAACAACTAACGTATATCACACTTTGCTGTAACAACATTTGGTATTCATCATCCCTGGAAATAGCATCTTTGTTCCTTGAAGTGAAATAACAAGATGCAAAAACAGTTACTTTCTTTTTCTAAAAGAAGGCAGTGGGTGATACAATAAATAAACCAAATCTCATCTTTCTGTAGAGAAATTAAATGTGGAATATTCTTTGACATCAGCTGCATTATTTGTTGGTATGATTAACTGTAGTACAGTATTAATAAACAATATTACACATGAAAAAATGCAGGAAGCAGTCAAAATGCAGGAAGGTTTTAATATCATGATTATAAGTTTTTTTCATTTGATGTCTCTCCATATTAAATTATAATATATTAAATATAAAACACTACCTTGATACAATCAATAAATGTTCTCAAGCTTTTTCTAATGACCTTGTAAGAATCCAGTAAGATAGCAATATTTCATGACACAATTTCATATCTGGAGTATAACATTATGTTGTACTCAACCATGAAATCTTTCCTTTAGGTATCTAACATTAATTAAAGCAGTTTCAAGCTATAATTTAGACTTTAATAAGTCTAGTTTGGGTTTTCAAAGTCAGGAGTCATGTTTTGCTATTTTGTAGGAAACAAGATTTATGATTCTGAAGATGTGGCATTCTCTTAAATGAAAAACATATTTTTTCTGTGTTCCTTGCTTAGATGGTGAAGCTGCTGAATAAAACTTTAGTGTGGTTTTTTTTTGCAAGTTCTATGCCAAAACATTGATTTACATACATAATTATTTCAGCCCCCCATGTTCAAGAGGTTTATGCAGAGAGTCCTTCCTCAGACACTCCCCTGCTGTCAAGTGAAGAAATATACAAGCCATTTTTTAGCTCTTCCTGGAATAATCCTGGGTGGCTGAGTATGGGGTGGTCTAAGAGATTCTCCTTTCTGCTGCTGTTTAAATTGAAAGGGAATTAACTTGGACTTTTCAGCTCAGTCTGTCCTTTTCCTTTTCTCTCCCTCCCAGCCTCTCAGAACAACTAGACTACTGCATGGTTGCCAAAGGATCCATCCAATTTCAAACGTAGGAAACTGTATTTTTCTTTTCATTTCTTCATCCCAAATGTTTCACCACGTGATGCTGTTTCAAACATAAATTTGGTTTCCACATTTTTTTCTAATATAGCCAGTTAATAACTGTGTCATTGGCCAAATTGTCAGTTATTGAATTTAGTGTAATAAAGTCTATTTCTACTCAATCTGTTGTTATTCAGGACTTTACATTCAATTAATCAAAATCTACTAAGTCACTATGCCCTCTTTAAATATCTTTCAGAAAATTAATTTAATTTCAACAATTTTATTATATTTTCACAATAATTCTTTCACAGAGATCCCTGAAGGATCCATACAAAGTGCTTTGATTAAACTTAATCTGAAGATAAAGATGGGATACTAAATTCTGATCTTTTGGTATAGTAATTGGAAATTCAAGTAAGGATCAAAACCAGTGAAGTCCTAGATTCCCATTTTTCCATTCAGCAATGGATAAGTGCATTTTAAACCTAAGAAATCACAAGATAGCCACCTACAGTATTTCTATGTGCATGGCTAATGTATATTATATAAAACACCTCTCAGTTCCTTATCTTTAAGTTACAATATCGTTTATAGTTACTGTACAAATAGACTGACTATTTGTTCAGTGTAGTTTATTTTTATTACAATTTTTGAACGCAATCAGACCCTTATTTAGTGAATCAATAGGTTGATGCAAGTCCAGTTGCAATAAGAGAACTGTAGATTTAGTTTCTGAATTACTTGTTCCTTAGATAGGCAAACTGGGCCTAGAAATACGTATTAGACTTTATATTAATTTTTAAGGTAGGTTTTAAAAAGCACAAAAAATTGGACTTTTAATATTGCAGAAAATGAGTGTTCTTTTTTTCACAAACAGGATGAGTACCCATGCATCGACCACACAGCACAAACAGTGTGGGGAGAAGTCTTGTACATTGCAAATACACAGCATTAAATTGCTTCTATTCATTAGTTCTACTTAGTTTTATTAGAAAAATTATTAGATACACTAGGTGACTTAAGCAAAGCCGTTTTTGAGAAGATAATTTGCCTTATTTTTTACTAAGGCCCTTGGTGGTTTTGGACATAAGTGATGTGATAAAATCACATGAACTTTTTTTAAAAGTTTATCTAAAACATTTGGTAGTCAAGAATTTCACTCTGTTTGAAATTCACGCATATGTGCAGGAATCACACAAAACAAATAGTGTTTTTATTAGGAGTAGGAATTCAGTAAGCTTGTTTTTAGATAAAAAGCCTGAAGTCAAAACATTAAATTTGGAGTACTCACCAAAATTCCATGCAATTCTGAAAAATATTGAGACAGGAGGATTATAGTATTAGCTCTTGTGTATGTTGTGAAATGCAGGTGAGGTTACGATAGTGTCAGAATCTGGACATACTAAAATAAGAGTTGGAGTAGCATATTTGCTTAAGAACTAAATATTTGCACTGAATAGCATAGTTTGAACACACTGACAAGGGGGAGGAAAAGTTTTGTTGTTCAACTCAGCTAAATATTAGGGAGAAATAAAAGCTAAACTTTTTCAGGTCATATTGTCACAGCTCTGAGCTGTGGGAGGATAATGCTGTTCTCAGTAGCTCTGTGAGCTGTACAAAAGAAAACCCTATAGGAGATGGAGAATTTGACAGCCATATTCCACTTTCTGCCTACACAAGAGAGAAATTTATGCCTGCTACGATGTTACGCATGTCAATAGACATTTCTGAATCTAGGACTATCATGATGCAGAAGTCATATTAATGTAGGCATAGCACTGGTATTAACACATTTACTATATTATTTTTGATTTTAAAAAGCCCCATATAGGGTTTTTAAACTGCCTACATTCAGTCCTGCACGGTCCAGTGGTGCACATAATTTGATGTGAATATACTTCTTCCTGAAAGTCATTGTTATTTATAAGCCTTTGAATATATTTTCCAAAGCTGTGAGGTTTGACAGGACTTTTCAATAGTTTGCGTAGCAACTGGGGAATTCTAACATCCTGCTTAATAGCACTTCAAAATTTGGAAAAAAAGTCTTTAATGACCTGACAGTCTCTCTTGCAGAATCAATAACATGTGAGTAATTGGTAATAAACTGTAATCTATATCAAAAAAATACTAATTCTTTTCCTGCCTTCCGTGTTTTTATTCTGGAGTAAAACCTTCTATGGATTTTACTCAGTGTTTTTCTCATGATCTTCCTTATTTGATCTGAAACATTGCCTTGAATCAGTTCATAGGCTGATACGCAATTACAACAGAATACTTTAAATTAACTATGGGATGAAACTAAGTTTTCTTCTCTGCAGTAAGTATTTATGAGAAGAAGGAAGTCCAGAACTTGCTTATTCAACTTGAAAAAAAACAGCAAAAACTTTTACCAGTTTTCTTGGCTGTTAAATGCAAATGTGATGTACAGATTTTTGAAAACACAGCAGTGTATTAATGACAGATTAACACAGCATTGCAACTATATTAGTGCAGGAAATTTAATGGAGGTAAACCTCCAAGAAAACTTACGTTTTTCCAAAAACATATGGAACTGGGAGATGGTAGAATTTGCTTAAAGGAGATGCTGGTGACTGGCCTACCTCTGAAAATTGTCTCTGTTGATTAAAAAAGAAGTTGACACCTCTCAGACTGAACATAAATGCACAGCCAAAAAGAATTCCCTTTAATCTTTTTTCTTTGGTAGAGGTGTACTGTGGAGTTGCAATACCATGGTGATTGATGAAAAGCAGTTACAGAACACATATTAGTTAAGCCAAAGAATCTTGGCTAAATGAATCATTCAAAGCCATAAGTAGCAGATTCTAATGAACGCAGCTTATTTCTGAAAGATTGCTGGAAGACAGGATTCCTTATATTTCTGAAGATGATGGAGCTCTGAAATTCCAATTAGATCCACCAAATGGCTTTTAAAATATTTTTTCATGTTAAATCCATTGCCTTTTTAGAAGAGCAAGAGATGTATGTATAACATCCTTATCTGGGCTATACTTCATGAAAGAAAAACAGCCCCTAAGGATAAATAAAACTGGCATCAGCTGATTTTCTTCACAGCACAGAATAGAAAAAAAGAGCAGAACATGCTGAATTGCCATGGGAGAAGTTAGTGCTGCTTTCACATTTGGCTAGCACTGCCCCAAATGTATTTTTATCATAGATCATATCTCACTTCAGTCTCTGAAGCCAGCTCCTTTCCACCTGGATGTTAATGCATTCAGCAGTCCCCAAAGGGTCTTTAACTAGGCCAAACGGCATTTGCCCTTGAAGAGCTGCTTTTGGGGCATTCCAGAGCTTGACTATGAACTTGTGGAGCTTCAGCCTTTGCAATTTTGTTGTGCGTTTGATCCATCATGCTCTGTGCTACAATGGAAACATCATGGGAACAAGAGATAATGGCTCACAATTCACAATATTGATACTGAAAGCAGCTTTCCCATCTGCTGGAATCATGATCAGCTTGGTTATATGGCAGTGATGTGAGAATGATGAGCAGCTTTCAGCCTTTTCTTGTCTGCTGGAGAAGAAAGTTTCAGCCATAAGCTCCTGAGGAAACCTGTCAACCTATCTGCAGGGCATTCACCTCTGTCCAGGGAGTTTTGGGCTGTGTGGTTACTGTGGTGCTCAGCTGCTGCATGGGAAGAGCAAGGTCTACTGTGCTTTAGGTTTGTATCTTGTTTCCTTTTAGATGTCAACACTGCAGACAGAGCATCTGATCTTAAAATGGACATTTAACTTTCTACAATAGGTCCTTAACACAAAAGAAAGGATCCAAGAAAGTAAATGTTCAGAATTTAATAACTAAGAAGTTTCTATAACCAGGCACAGGGAGGTGTTTGACTTGCAAAGATGACACAGGGTTCAGGAGCAGTGTCAGATTTTCCATGTTATTTCCATGGCAGTATTAATGCTCTTATAACTACATGTAGTAGGCTTTCTCTTCTATGTCTGTTTGTATGAAAGAAGAATATCTTAATTTTTTGTCACTGTGAGAGAGCAATTGTATTTGTGCATACATATGCACACAGTCTAGGATAGCCTATGCGCTGGCACTAGGAAATTTAAAAAAATGGAAAACCAGGCATGGCATCAGTTCCTCTAGCTATACAAACCCATTATTTCAATCCAAATAAAGTGATTTTATGGCTTAAAATTCCAGACTTTCAGAAAAATCTATCCTTAGGTATCTATTCACAGTGTTACACACTCAGGAACGGAAAGGTATTTCATAGTGGATAGGGTCTAGTTTGTAGCTGGAAAGGTGTTGGTGGCAGGGGCGGAGGAAGCATCTTGCAAGAGTGGTCCCAAGTCAAGTCTCTTTTTCTAGTAACTAGTGAGTGTTTTCCTTATTTTGATTTTGACCCATGAGTTTTTTCACTTGAATGCCTCCTCTTTTCTCTCCTGTCCCACTGCTTGTGTAGAGATGGGGAGGTGAGCAAGCATCTGGGTGGGTCTCACCTGCCAACAACAACCTCGATCAACAACCCAGAGACAGCAATTTTAAAATTCTTTGGCATTTTAGTCATAGATATGGAATTTGTGTAATTGTTGACTATTGTTTACCTAATACAGAGAGTGCATAATATATTTTCAGCTGCTGATTTTAAAGTGCCATCACCAATCCAAAAGAATTTGTATCTCCAATAACTATCACTCTTTTTTCCTTTTATCTTTCTGGATAAAAAAATCCATTCAGTGCTGTTTTACATTGAAATTCCTGACTGTTCTGCTTAAAATTGCAGCCTCTTCCTTTAACCTTTGTGCTGGGAAATTAGTCTGTTCAATCACAGCTCCAAAGCTGGATCAGTCCATRATAGCCTTTTTACATGGTAGGCAGTTCCATTTTTTAGCAGACTTTTCCCACTTCTCTTTTTCCAAACATGAGTTTAGCTCAACTCATTTTCTACCAGACTACCAGTATAGCAGCATAAGGCAGCAATGATTCTTAATTAAAATACAGGGCTACCTGCAGTCTAATTGGAGCAGAATCCAATTGTGAGAGAAGAATTTTAGTGGAATCAAACATTTTTTGTATCTCAGAGCTAGCAAAGTGAGTTAATGTAATTGTCATTGATATGACATTAAGATGTTTAGGGTTTCCAGAACTTACACTACTGCAACACAGAGATAAAATGAGTTTAGTTTTTTAATGTTTTGTTGCCAAGTTTTCAGCTATAAATAGAACAGTATAAAGCACATATGCACCAAAAATTTTGCATGTGATATTTGCAAACCAATCTTGTTTATAGGCAACCGCTCTTCTAAAAATTATATACAGCAGTTATATTGATACAGTGCTTTTTACATTATAAAGGTTAAAATTACACTCCTCTGCATGTTGAAAAGACAATCTTTTGTTCTGCCAAAGCATCCGAAGTTCCCCCAACCTATTTTGACTTATTAGACTTATATTTAGATGAGCTTTATATGTGTAATAGGATAGAATAATATTATATTGGCATTTTGATCAGTGTGACTGATCTTAACAAAGAGACTTAATAAATATCAGAGTCTATGGGAAGTAAGAGTACTTTTCAAGCTTACTTTTTATGTAACAAAAATGATATTTTGTTTAATTTTGACACGTGCAGTCACGATTCGAAAATCTCATCTGGAAATGAGATAGCATGACATAAAATTTAGTATGTCTATTCAAATCCAAATTCTCAAAATAACTGTAGATATCCACCATAACCTTAGAGCAAACCTGAGCTAAAAAATCTTAGTTATTTATTCGCAAAGAATTATACTCTTTTACTAGCCTTCCTAAACCAATTGTTATAGTTCATCTTATAGTTCTCACTTTTTAATTGAATTTTTAAATCAAATAGTGTTTTAAATTTAATGTATAAAATGCTTGAAAATATATGGAGTATAGCTCAGATCCCTTTCATGTATCTTAGCATAGAAAGTCACACATAAGAAACCATTTTTTCTGCATCTCAGAGGAGAGACTATAACTCATTTTCACTTTGAAAACTAATCAGAAAAGTGTGCTTTAAACCATATTTTGGCATTTAAAAATAAAAAACGTGCAATATTAGTTTTACTGTTAGAAGTTTTTTCGATGTTTTTAAAAATTTTTTTCCCATTAGAAATCTCACATCTGTAACACACTCAACTATTTCAAAGAATAAACTCTAATAAGAGAGTACGGCACTGGYTCACAAAAGCCAGTCACCCAAGGAGAAGCATTCACCATTTTGGTGAATCTGACAGGCTGATGCAGATGTGCAATACCCTCTGCCCCCCAGAAACTAAGAGAATTTACACTTGATAGGGTGGGGAGAAAAAGCCAGCATAACCTCGATGATAATGGCCTCCCTAAAACTCTGTTGGAAAAAAGAGAAGAAAACAGCCTTGGGTGACCAGAATTAACATGTAATGGAAAGGCCCTGGAATGCCTCTGTTGTGTTTTCAAGTTGCAGTTAACACAGTGTTAATTTTTGATTTTTAAAGTCAGTGTGAGCTTTTGCACAGGCTTCTGGAGACCTGGGTTTACTGCATTGCTGTACTTTGAAAGCACTTGTGGAGCCAGAYTTTTGTCATCTGTCCTAGTCACTTATTTGTGATGGTTCCTAAAAGCATGATGGTGGGTTATGGTAAGCCAGACCACCCCTTTAAAACATCCTAGGCAAAGGCAGAGTTTTTGAGATTGCCAGCTCCATTCAGAATACTTCAAGTAATTGCTAAGAGCTGGGAAGCTGGGGAGGATCAGAAGAGATATTGTTGAACAGCTTTGAGCAGACAAGGTGTCCCAGATGGTCCCCTCTGGGTACTGAGCACAGCACAACACAAGAAATTATGCAGCTGTAGAGGAGGGGTTTTGTCCAGCTTGCTGCCGTTCTGGGATAGAGGGAAGGCCCTGCCGCAGCCCAAGACCACCACCTGCCACCAGGGCAATGCCTGTGTACCTGCTACCAGCAGCTTCCTCTCCTGACAGCCTCCTGGCTGACCAGTTTGGAAATGTCTTACCAGTGTGATGGGTCTCAGTTCGGAGCTCTTACTGAATGAAGTCTTATCCAAGCACGGCCTGGGGGACCTTGATGTGGGAGCAACGTCTCACTTCTCAGAGTAAGGCAGTCCCTTCTGGCTCCTATTTCTCACCAAATCTGGCAAAAAACCTGGCTAATGAGTCCAGCTGCTAATGTCCTGGGACTATATTCCCATAAGTCTTCTGCCTCTTACACTGAGCACTTGCAGTAACTTTTGCTCAAACATATATTTTTACATGCTATAATGTCCTTTTGTGTTCTATGGCAACTCACTTCATGTCATTTCTTCTGTCACTGTGACCAGCCATCACCAAGGCACAGAAATTCTCTTTGTCGTTACATCAGAGATTAATTTGTTTCCTAAAGCCTGTGCCATGATTGAGACATTACTCATTAAGAAGCAGTGGTCTGCATTTTTTGTCTCCCCTCTATAGGCACCGAACCAAATTGTTTTCAGACCATTCAGCTGAAATCCGTGCTCTTAAATTAGGTCATTGCCCTGATAAATCCTTCCTAACTATATATCCAGAGAGCTGATTAAAATCCAATCTATCTGACATTATAATTAAGCCTCACATCTAGTTTACAGTTTTATAATTACAGCTCTGCATCCTGAGAAAGATCAGAGGTCTCTCCTGTTCAGCTGAGGGATCAAAACAGTTCTGCTGAGAGCATCTGAGGGGAGGCAGAACTGGTCTTTACACATATGTTGGAGACAGATAAATGCTTCTGAAGGAGGCCCTGGCTGATGAGCAGATCTGCCCAGACCTGCAGATGTGTCCTGCAGGAGCCATGTGACATTTGGAATATGAGGGGAGACTGATTTTTCAATGCGACTTAGTGAGTGTCAGTGACCAGGAACAATACAGGCTGATTCTTTTTTATCAGTATGGTATGATAGCTGTCTACAAACATGGAAGTAAATCACCAAGTCTACTATCGCCCTTATGTGTCTAATTTTTRTATGCTTCATTTTTCTAGCTAGTTTTTGCTTTTTTCATGATTCTGAAAAGCAGGGCAGAGTGCAGGAAAGGGGGACAGCTGCCCATAAAACCTCAAGGTTTTGTCTCACCCTGAACTTACTTAAAATGTGCCCAGAGGAGATGGAAGTTTGTGGTTTTTCTTCTTCTGACAGCAATGACTCTGAAGTTAYTTAGAAAGTAAGTAGAGAAGACTGAGATACAGAGTCACTTCTACTACACATCCCAGCAGAAGAGCACATATCTTCCAGTAGGAGGCACAAAAATCCCTCACATTTTCCTTGTTAAACAGCCACTTTCATTATGTACGGGTTTCTCCTCTTCATTTAGAAGTTTCCTTTGTTCGGTCAATGCCTCTCCAGCACCTGACATGGCCAGATGCTTTCAATCTCATCCAGTGCTAATACCCCAGAACTTTAGCTATTCTACTATAAGATCAATCATGGAGCCCACCCTCTGCTTAGAGCGGTGAAAACTGGTGCACAAGAACAATCTATGTGTTACTTCCAGTGGGATTTCATTAAAAGGGTGGCAATATCTGCCCCTACATGCTCTAAAGACCATTTACCTACTCACCTGTAGAACACCTACATGAAAAGCAGTATTACACTTTTAGCCACCATTATAGTTTGGAGCAAATGCGAACAAAGGCACATGGGAAGGGAAAAAAAAAAAGCCTGATATTCATTATTGTGTCCAATTGAAAACAAAACCTCCATGTATCCATTTCAGTTCCTCTGTACTTCAGCTTTCCTTTCCAAGCATACCAGAGATTTCTAAATCACCTTTTTCCCAGGTCCTGTATCAGCCCAGTAGTCAAAAATTTTCCACTGACACATCTTTTAAGAAGAGAAAAGTTTTATCAGATTATTAGCTTCAGAAAATTTCTGGTCATGGTAGAAAGATAATTTTCACAGCTGTTATATGGCAGACTGGCCCATACCTTAGTTGCATTTTAGGTGTCCCAAGAGTCAGTGGTGGTTTGCATTTATTGTCTGTTCTATTCAGTTCCCATTACTCATGTAACATAGCATCATTTTGCTGGAAGAACCTTTACCTCTGTATTGCACAGCAGGATGAGGAACATGCACTGATCAAATATTTTTCCCATTGAAACAGATGGTGCGCTACTCTTCATTACCCTGGGAAGCTTCCCAATTCATCCTAATTTCACTCTTTGCTTTTTCACTGTAAAAAAAAAMAAAGAAAATCAAAGCTAAATAGCATTATAGTTAGCTCTCCAAATAAACCCATTTGTCAGCTTTTGAAATTACATTGCTTTTAGAAAGTGTGGTTCTTCCATACATAGCATTTTGATTTGGTTTCTGCTCTACTATATACATCTTTAAAAAATATTAAAATATATTCTCATACTTTCGTGATCAACTGCTTCAGTGCCTCCAGGTCTCTTTTTTACTGATTGTGAAGAATTTTATAAGGATATTTTGATATGCATTGGAAAATCTAAAATAAACCAYTTGCTCGTGCTTTAACACGGTATTGCTTGCTCTGTTTACCAAAATACAGTATGTATTCAGATGTTGCACTGAGGAGACTGGGGAGTATCCTCTTATCAGTGCTTTCTCCAGTTGAAATCTCATTTCCTTTTTTGTACATGTTCCCATAGAATGATCTCCTATTGTAAATGTATTTCTAAGTATTTGCAATTCTAGAGTTATCTACCCCTTGTATCAGGCAAATATATATTTCAAGATGACATTAAGTGCTTTCTTTTCTCATAATCTGTCATACCAGTGGGAATTATAGGTAGACACACATATATATACTTTTAAATTTGGCTTTATTTTCTGCAGATGGTCAGTCACATTCAAATTTTCTTTTACAATGCAGACTAAGCAGTACATAAAATATACCCTGTATTACCTCTGTGATCTGCAAAATATTCTGCAGTAAGACAAATAGGGTTTGTTTTTTACTTCTGCATGTTCTCTCTTGTCTATTTTGACTGGTAATGTGTGCCTCTTGCTCCATGAGAATCAACACCATTTGTTTCTGACAGATTGTTTTATTTTGCTTCAGTCATACAACTCAGCTTGTGATTCTTGGGGTGTCCTGCATAGGACCAGGAGTTGGACTCAATGATTCTGATGGGCCACCTCCAACTCAGCATATTCCATGATTCTATGATTCTCTTTACTGATCCAACTTCTGTCTCTGTCTATCAGCCGTGAATGAATAAAATTCAGCTGTTCTGTTACCTTCCTACTACAGATACAGAGGCAAAGTTAATGTAATTTTATCTAACAGAACCATTTGTCAAAGCTTGTTTGAGGTCGGTTGCATTCAAAGTCACAGTTTCCTATTGGGAACCCATGAGCTAGCCAGTGTTGTCCCTCTCAAATACACATCTGGGCAGCGAGATGGCAATTACAGTTAATACAAGTAAGTTGGATCTCCTTGTTACCATTTGCTCTCCATTTACTTGGATCAGTCCGAGTTTCTCTTTTATCCTACTTTCTTCGTGTCTTAGTGCACGTGAAGAAGTTTTGCCCTGCAATCAAGCTTAAAGAATAGAGAAAAAGGATATTTAGCTAAGTCAATAATAATTCTTTCTGAGCTCTACTCCCTGCACACAATTAGTTTAACTGCAGCCTTGTCTGAGAGGCTAAGACTGAGACAATTCTTCCCACCCATGGTGTTACGCAACCAGGAAAACAATTGTGATTGGTTGTTTTGTGTTCGTGTAGGCTCTAGGCTTTTTCTCATATCAATACTAACACTACTGGGTGAACAGTTAAACAATTTCTGGCCAGACAACTGTTTAAATCCCTAATTCGACGAGGCACTGAAATTTTATATATAAAAGTATAGAAATATGAGGGAGTGTGTGTGTGCGTATGTATACTTTTAAGTAAATGATTAGACTTACATAATTTGAAGTTCTAATGAACTTCAGCATTAGACTTCAGAGTCTTCTGCCCTACTGCTTTATGTAGCTCACCTTTCCAATTGTTTGACAACAACAAATACTTGTATTCATGTAAGAGTAGAAACTAACCATACTGACTAAAATTCTGTCATTGATTAGCGAGACAACAGTAGCTACTTAAGTCTAATTCCCATCTATATCAATGTAACAGCATCCTGAAGAAAGTAACTGAACACAATCACTTCAAAAACCAGAATTATTTGGAAGGAAAAATCTTGTGTGTTTATGATTCAGTAACATTCCTTGCACATTGACTGCTGAATTGAAATCCACTAAAAATGGGTTATAATGGAAGTACAATGACAACAAGCCCAGTGCCTGTGTTTAACAGTTACAATTTTTGCTAAATATTGAAATGCTGCATTTTTAGAAAGATGTAGCAAATAAGTCTTCAGTGCTAAAGTTCTGTGCACTCCTACTATCATTTTGAAGATATTTATAGTTGAATTTCCATGGGAAAAGCAATTGCTGTTAGATATAACTTGTGATAGAGAACTAAAAAAGGAAGTACGTAAAGTTAGAACAAAAAAAAAAAAGGATAAAAAAATGGAGAAGATGCTGGTGAAGAAGGTGTTGGTACTATTTTAAACACCCTGTATATAATTTCTTTGCTATTTATTCACTTTCAGAAGTAAAAATGGTCATCTAATTAGTTTCTCCACTAGCTGCTAAACATTTTTTTAATGAAAGACTGACACATAGGAGGACTAAAAACATTTTATCTAGCTAATGAGAACAACAAAKTAAGCATGACAGTCCAAGTGTAAAATAAATCTAGTCGCTAGGTCAAGTGTTCCCTGTGTGCACAGGATTTTCAAAGGAGTTATAACTGGGTAATTTCTATTATTATGGATGAACATTTTGATGTAAACTTTCTTATCTCAATATTCATATTCTTCATATTCATGAATTCAAAATCTTGTGAAATAGACCACTGTACAAACTTAGTGTCATCCTGAGCAAAACGAAGCAAGAAAGTGGAAAGCAGGAGAATGAGTAACTATGTGTGAGCAACATCTAGTGGCTAACATCTCATTATGAAGCCTGGAGGCATTGGGCATTATTTTCAGCCTATTTTTGACACTGAATGCTTCCGTGAGAAAGCAAAGCATATGAGTGGAAAGGGCAGCACTGCCTGCCAGTGCAGCCTCCTAACTAAAAGTTCCCAAGAGCTCCTCTTGACTCTTTCTTCACCTTGTGGCCTCAGGTAATAACCTCCATTTTAAGGACAAGCCAATACCTGCACAGGACTGTGCTTCAGGCTGACTAGACAGGGGATGTGACACAAAGCCCTTTTTGTGGTGTGCACWATGGCATTGCAACTCCATTCCTTCAGTGGGCTGGAACTCGTCCGTAACAGTTCTTTCCAGATGTACGGTAAAAAGAAGTGGGGGAAACACCTCATCCCTGTGWTTTTAAAGTAATTTTCATTCTGTCTGAGCAGTTGCTGTACTCACATATCAGCCACAGGTTGTACAAACGAGGAAAATGGTCTTACTATAATCCTGTCTCTCATGCTTTCTCTTTATCAAGGACACAAAACTAGGGATATTTAAAAGATGTAGACATAGATATTTTAAAAGATAGCTTTTAAAAAGGAATTTCTGATTACTTCCCACTGCCACAAAAACAGGCAACCCGAGTGATTGAATAACCCATAATCTTGTCACATCATCCCTTTGGAGAAACAGAGCAGCTGCAGAGAACAAGATCTTAATGTTCTTCTACCTAGGAGGGGAAAAAAAGTCAATACACAATCATGGATATTATTGCCCCTTTCAATAGCAAAGCAATAGATTGCATAGCCACACATGTTCATGGACAACCCCTAAAGMAAAGCTAAAAGAAGAAAGTTAAAAAAAAATTATGTTCTATGCAACTATTTTATGCTATCTCATTTCAAAAAATTTGCAGAGGTACTAAACAGCTGATTCTCCATATGTGTATCTGTGGTAAATATGAAGTAGGAAGACAGACATATCAGCCAATAAAAAGTCTTAAAAAATTTACATACATCACTTCATGATTGTACTTGATGAGATAACACTGGGTACATAATTTATTCTGAAAAGTTATGGTTTTTTTCACCAGGAATGTTAGTTTTTCCTACACTTTTTCAYGATCTCATTCATGATTCTTTCAAGCCACCATTTTCTGTTGGTTCTACTGAACTTCTGCTGCTTCTACTGAACCAAATCCCACTCCTACAGATCTGCTTAAACTTTTTCTAGCTATATGCCAACAATGGGTAAGAACATGCCTTCCTTTAGCAAGATTTTTCTAAAATTGCCATAAAAATCATGTAACTTTCCTGCTTAAAATATTTTATGTTTAAACTGTATCTCCTACTACCATTGTTTGAGACAGGATRGTGCTGTAGTAGGAACACATGTGAGTACATTTTCTGATGTTTTTGCCTTCTTAGATTTTCAGTGGATTACCACTGACAGCCTTGCCAGTGGAGTTTGGCAGCCTTCTGCAGCTAGAGAAGATCCCTTTTTCCTTCTCTGTTTCAAATCCTCAAAGTCTTATTAAAAGTCGAGAAGCACCTCTGGGAAGACTGTAATCTGGAGAGTCAGCTGGACAGTTCTCACTGAGAATCCTGGAGGAACGATAAGTTGCCTCCTGCAGTTACACAAGAGGAGTGCACGGAGACAGCAGGCTACATGACTTCTGTTGACCTATTCCATATTATGGAGGCCTTCTAAAGTAAAGGAATTATAAGAGATGCTGTTGAAGGACACAACTTGTGCTTTAAGATCATCAATCCAGTTTCTGTGCAGTGAGTGTGGAGACACAGGTTTGTTTAGCTGTGTTTCTATGTGCAGAAACAGACCTGCTTGCAAGACACTCGTGCTGAATGTCCAGCTAGTATTTCAGTGTTTGTTCAGAGTATTTTTTGTAGTTCAGTGGGATAGCTGAAACACCAGTACCCATTCCGTTCCCTTTGGAAATGCTGAAAGCACAAGAGAAACAAAAAACAATGAGATAGCAGAACAAGCTTGGAGGCCCATCGAACAAGTCATGACTCTCTAGCACTAAGCTGGACRGATTCCCATAGGTCTCACTCAACCCTGGTTAGCTATAGAGATATTATATTCTGTGGAAATGCACACAGTCATTTAAATCTGTTTCTTCTCATTTAAAATGCAAAAGCCTCTCCCCATGCTGTTAAGCCCCTCACAGTTTGGCAAAAACACACTTCGGAGAATATATCCTTTAATTTTACAATACATTGAACACAACACCTTTTATTCCACCTTACTCTGCTTTTGGGAAAACAGCTCTGCTTGTCTTCAACTAGTAAAAGTAATTGAAAAGCTATTTAGAAACTTTCCTTATTTCTTGTTATATGTCCTCCTGGCAAGTTTTAAGAAGTGACCAGCTGCAGAAGATATTACCAGGTGACTTCATTAAGCAGTTGTCTTCCCCATGACAAAAGCTTTCCTGAGAAAAAGAAAAGGGAAAATACTTTTATATTAACTCTGAACTGCGAACTGCTATCTTTTGACATCCCATTGTATCATGGATTTAAAAGGATAACTGGGAAGGTGGCAGGCCCATTTTGAATGGGAGGCTGTACAAGATGACCCTCAGACCACCCCGCTCTTTCTTTAATTCTGTGAAATAATTCCACACTGACTCTCCAGGCTTATGAATAAGCCCGTAAAGGAATCTAGCTAGAAGCAGTATTCAGGATCTGAAGAGACTCCCAAAACAGTAGTTTTCTTCATCTCAACTCCTCAGAATATATCTAATTGCCTCCTATCCTCAGCTGTCATTTTTAGTCCTCCATACTAAAGTTCTGACTGAATTCAGAAAATGGCTACTCATTTTTCTGCAGGCATCTGTCAGATCTGTGGAGTTTATGCCATATTGGAAAGCTTTTTTAAAAGGGTCAACAACCTTATCAGGCACTGGTGAAGAAATATAATCAAAGACCAACCATGCTAAATTGCAATAGATTCTAAATTACATATTTTGCACTTTCAAAAGGTGATTCACAATTCTCTAGCTCCTCAGCTGACATGTTTTAAATTGGTGCTTCTGACTTTTAGCACCCAGATGCTGACCTCAAACCTGTTATTTGTGGGGGAAAAAAAAAAAAAAGGAAAAAAGCAGGAGTGAAAAAGAAGTATTAACTGAGGAAAGACTCTGGTAAAATAGTAGGATAAAAGCAGAAACAGAACAAAAAATGTAGCAATGTTCGAAACCAGAACAAGCCAAAAAAAGAGAAAAAGCAATTAAAATAGAAAGATAACCGGGAAAGTGAGTGGAAATGCAGCAAAGCTAATGTAAGAAAACACTACCTTGTTGAAAATCTTTGTTTACTAGAGGAGGTACATTTTTCTYTCTATGTTTGTGTTCTGTAGTCAATATCAAGGTGATACTTCTAGACAATATTTGAGCAATAGCAATACCTCTAAGTTCCCGTTGTCAGCCTTAGTTCCTATCATCTGTGTTTGTTCACTGGTCTTTTTTGAGTTCAAACTGTTTGGGATATGACAGAATACCCAAGAATAATGCAGTTATTTCCCGGAAGTTTTAGGATAGAAGAAAACTGGTGTATAAAAAAATAGAAGGAAGAACTATGATTTTTATATTTAAAAGATAACAATGTCATGTACTTCAAAAAAGTCCAAGATTTACAAACAAAGGCTTGAGCAATCTTCTTAATATGTATGAGTACTTAATGAAAGAGACTAAAGAAGATGGAGACAGACTCTTCTCAGTCATTGCAGTTAAAGGGCAAGAGACAACAGGCATAATTTAGAATAYAGCAAATTCCTTTTAGACCTAGGAATTGCCCAGAGGTTGTGGAGTCTCCATGGCTGGAGATAATAAAAATATTATAATGATAATTTGATTATAATATTAATCATATACTTGGTTATAATTATAATCAAAACATGACTGTGCAAGGGCGAAGAATAACAAAGGCTGGACTRGACATCCTCAGTATTCCTTTCCAGCCTCAATGATTCCATGATGCTATGAGACTGTGATATGGGTCTTGGGAGAGTCCTGTTTGGAAGTAAACTAGGACTAGATTTGGCTGGGAATGCAGCAGAATAGAAGAGGAAAAAGAACAAAAGAGTGGGAAAACAGACTACATGAGAAAAGACATTTGGATAAATCTTCAGAGCAGTTCAAGACAGGGTTGTTACATGAATGGGGCTGAGCTGGAAAACAAGAGTGACCACATGGACAGGAGGAGACAAAGTTGGAGACGAGAGTGGAGCCAAGGCTGTGACATAGGACTAAGGTCTATGTGTGAGACAGGGCTGGAGACAAGCTACTTACCAAGTGTGTTCAAGGGCAATCAGGAAACGAGGCTGGAGACTGCAGGGACTGGAGACGATACACTTACAGCACAGTTTAGGCAAACCAACGTGACTCAGATGTGAACTCAAATGGACCAACATGCAGTGTACCTGTGCATGGACACTCCAGGTGAGACCCTTCAGGGCGGTTAAGGACCATTTATGTGCACAGGGCCATGATATGTTGAGATTTTCTGGTTTTGAAGACTTTATTTTCTTTAAATATTTTGCATGATATCCCAAATCCTTAAAAGATGAACCAAAACACAGTGATTCAATCATAGTGACATCTACCTTGATCATTGGTATGATTAGTACCACTAAAATCCTTATGATTAATACTGTTTGTGTCACTGATGGTGGACTTTTGACATCAATAGAGACAAGGGTCTCAGGCTTTACCCTTATGGATTAGTTCATCCACACTCTATTGTTTAGTAAGTATAAGACATGCAGTTACTTAGTCAGAATAAAAACCTGTGAAGGATTAAAGTGTATTCCCTGGAAAAGGAGCTGAAATTTTACCCACTATACTCTATGTAATATCCATGGAAGGTGACTGAACTGGAATTATTTTCAAGATTAACTTTGGGTAGTTTTTCACTGGGCCGTCAAAAAGCATATCCACAAGCAAAGAAAAAGTAACTATTCTATTATTTAGTTCCAATATTGGTAWAGTTAATAATGCACATGTTTCTCATCATTTTATTGTCAGGACTTACTTGCATGATTCATTTCCAGAATAAAAGTAAATTTTCTCTTCAGCCTCAGGCAGTACACCAACACAGAGAATTTTATTCTCAGCCTGTACACTGATAGAGAACTGACCCATAATAAAGGCTATCATGCAATTATTTTATAAGATTAAGTAATGTCAACAAGTCCCCTCCCCAAATATTTCACTTGGAAGTATGGTTTGAAATCCTGAAGCTTCAATTTATTATCCCATTTACTGAGCAGGAACATCTTGGTTGTGACAATATAGTACAGTTTAGCTTATACAGCAGTATAAGATTCTCAGTATTTACTCTAACACAGAATATTTTTTCCTGTTCTGTATAATATCCATCTTATGCCAATACATTTGCCACAACTGAATCCTTTTAGAGAAGTACTAAAAAAAATCTCAAGTCCAAAATSCTATCAGTCATGTGCAAATATTAACTTTGAAAGAATTTGAAAGAATGAGTTAGAGAAAAAACACARGAATTTTTTAATCTTTCTAAGCTTTTCTTCTGCCATGAAAATATAATACAGTTAAAATGGTCACACTGAAGCAGGAGCAGGAGTTAGAGATTTCAAAATAAAGACAAAGGTATATTGGCACATTGTTTTCGTACTTCTGTATGTTCTTATTTTATATTCTGTCTAGAACATGGTTCCTTTGTTCTTAGAAGGAAATTCTCCCAACACACATATAGAAACAGATGATAGTGAYTCCCAGAAGAGTGAAGAACTCAATCAATTATGTGAAGATCAATTAGCAATATCATATGTTTTTGAAAGATGAACTCTGTGAAGGATGAAATATTTAACAGCTCTATTTTGCCCCATATGCATCTGAGATAAGAAACAAATCCTAAGAGTTTTATTCCACATAATAGGAAAAGACTGATGACTCATTTCCTGACACCATTGAAATTAGCATTAATATTTGTCATGCAAAAGATGTAGTAACAAACTTTGGGTTTATAATCTATTTAAAGTCAATTAAAGTGTCAGCTAATAACCATAATTAATTATTCTGTAAACATGCATCCAGTCAAAAGTTGCATTCAGGGGATCCCTCTTCCACCCTTCTCCAGCATTTCATTCTCTGAGGTAAAATACTTTGTGGCCCCATCTATTATGAATATAGTACTGCTGCATAATATTTTCTGTATTTAGATCTGGTRAGTTGAGAAGTTTATTATGCTAGTTCACTTACTTTTTTCAAGGCAACGAATGACTGTTCAGGGCAAAGAACAGGAAGGAGAAGTACCTCAAGTTATGTCACTCCTCAGTAGTTACTTTACAGCAGTTTAGCCACCAGCATTGCATATTTGGCCTCCATTCCTGCCAGCCTAAATCAGTATTTTAACCACAAACAAAAGAAACCCATGATGAATAACAAAAATCAAAGTAACTATGGTTARTTTATGAGGAAAACTTTAGGTAGTAAAATAGGACCAGTTCTTTGAAGGAACAAGATTCAAATATGAGCCCTCTCAAAAGTATCACAAGAAGTTTTGACATGGATATTCCTATAACAGACCGGTGTRGAAGACTTTTTAAAAAACCTTTCTCTAATGATTTGCCTCTATAAAGGAGAAAAACGAACAGAAATTTTGTTTTGAGAAGACTATTTCATCCAYGGATTGCACTTATAAAAGGGCAAGAAGAAACACATTTTGGACCTCCTAGGAGAGAACTGTTATCACTATAGTTCAGACGCCAGCCTAGGAACAAGAGAAGTGGCAAAATTCCACCAAAGAACAGCGAAGGACAAAACTTCAGTCATGTAGGAGGACTATGGTGGTGGCTTGGCCTGCAGCTGGAGATGCTGCRGAGGATAGGCCAGCCACACAGGTAACCGAGGAGCCAGTGGGGCCAGGGAGCCCAGGTGTTGTATTAGGTAAAGGCTCCGAGGTCCATCTCCCCTAGATTGTGGTAAGAAGGAAAGTCTCTCCCAYCCAGGCCTTGGAGTGGTATGCTCCCCCATTCAGTTGGTTTATCCTTGTCAATCTATGTTCTGTATATGGTTATGTTCCAGAATGTTCTCCCTCACTCGACGCCCCATTGGCTTTGTTCCCCTGCTCCTCCCCTCGCCTAACCRTATTGGTTTGTGTACTGCTACCCTACCTTTTCTCCTCCCCCTAACCCTAATGCGATTGGCCCTCAGTGTTCTCTCCACCCCTATTCTGTTTGGTATATAATCTTGTGTCACCCTGTAGTTAGTGTTCTCCTTCCCTGACCCTTCAGGAATAAACACCTTCTGTGAAATATCATAAGGAGAGTCCACCTCCGACTCTTTATTCCTGTTTTAAGGTGTTGACTGTGCGACTGCCTGTTTAACCACCTGTGCTGGTGGGATTAGTGGGTGGAAGGCACGGCACTGTGCCTTTCCCACCGGCTGTCACACACTGCACCGAGGCACCGCCGGACAAGTGTGAGGCTTCTAGGAAGGTTGCRGCCACTGACCATCTAGCTAGATGAGGCCACACTGTGACAGAGGACAACATGGAGACAACAGCTAAAGGTGAATCAAACACCTTTCATATGAACTCTYGRTATTTTCTGGATTAGAAAATCAAGGATTCTTTCATTTTGAAGGGCTATATTTTCATAGAAAGATATTATTATTCATATAATGCATCTACACATAGCATTTAACTAGAAACGAGTATTGAATTTTCAAGGATAAATTTTGCACTTGCATAGGTGATGAAACCATGAAACAAAGCTTAAGCTACCCTATTATTTCATTATCTTCTAGTTTCTTATGCTGCTTTCYACCTGATGGTAACTTAGAACTCAGCATGTGTGGCACAATTTATTCGTCCTCTATGGGTCAATCTTTTCATTACCACTCTCCCAGAATGAAAGCTCCCCACTGTTGGACTGGGACTAACCCTTCACAGTGCTTTGTTTATCTCAGTGGTGACTTCAATCCTTGTTGCAAAGAGTACCGTTGTGCCTGAAGGGATGTACGGGACGTTCCCATAAAGCTACTGACTGCTATCATAAAGCTTTTGTACATCTCCTTTTATKGGGTCTAGATCACTGGGTGACTTACAAATGAAACCTTGAATTCAAGGGTGGGGAGAAATGCAGTAAGTTCACAGTAGCCTGCAATGCACAGAAGTTGCACCATTTTCTGATGTAGAAATAAAATACACTTTCCTCTATTCTTGACAGCAAATCTCATCAGTAAAGGAAAGTCTGTGCATGGCAATGAGTTGAAAGTCACAACTGTACATTTTAGTCTCTCTGGTTTCACGAGATATTACTCAGTTTTGATACTCAGTCCCTTCTCCCTTTGCTGCTTCTCAGCTGGCTGTGGCTTAAAGACATATAAGGCACAGTTGGTTGGGTTACCTTATCACTCAGTTCGAACTTTACAGTGCTGTCTGTAAATTAATTTGTTCAATTCAGAAGGCTGGCTATATAAAATAAATGTGTACTATACAAAATAATTATTTCTATTARAGCAAAATAAGCAATACTGTAAATGAAAACCTTTGTTGCAGATCCAGCAGTGTAAATTACCTGAAAGCCGTTAGGACATTTCTCTTTGAAGGTTATTGTATATAAAATGCATTATTAACTTACTAAATGTTATTGAAATGTACAGTTAAAATAATGTGACTAACAGACAGTGACTCTAAACTCAAATTGTCCTTTCTATTATGAAGTAGGTTTTTCTTTTTTTAGCAGACTATAGAGGCATTTATAGTTTACTAACAGAACAAATTTTCTTTATAAAGGGAATATTTTCCTTCTCTCTCAGCTGGAAATATTCATTCATGGTAAAATATTTCAAGCATTTAGGAAGCAAAGAATAAATTTGAATCAAAGATACTAAAATGCACTTCAGCATTTTTAATCTAGTGATGGCAGAAGCTGGTTTGTGGAAAATCACAGAATCACAGAATCATTTAGGTTGGAAAAGACCTCTAAGATCATGCAGTCCAACATTAACCCAGCACCGCCAAGTCCACCACTAAACCATGTCCCCAAGTGCCACATCTACACCTATTTTAAATACCTCCAGAGATCGTGACTCCACCACTTCCCTAAGCAGCCTGTTCCAATGTTTGACAACTGTTTTGGCGAAGAAATTTTTCCCTATATCAAATCTAAATCTCTCCTGGCACAGCTTGATGCCAGTTCCTCTTGCCCTACAACTCGTCTCTTGGGAAAAGAGACCCACACCCTCCACACCACAACCTCCTTTCGGGTAGTTGTAAGGAGCAATAAGGTCCTATGAGTGTGTCACCCCACAGAGATATCCTCAATACACAAGGAAAGCAACGGACCAACAGGAATGTTGGACCTTGCAAAGTTCTAGTTGAATCCTTGTGGTAGAGGGCTGCTGGCAGGTGTAAGTGAGATAGGTTGTACAGCTGTCTGCTTTTGTATCAGTGCTGAGCAAGCATCACCCACACTTGTGACTGGCGGTACGTGCAAGCTACATCCAAAAAGAGAGCCCTGCACGTGCATCCTTGCTGTGCACCAAATCTATCAGGGGCAACAYCTTGCAGACACCCTCTTTTTTGCCTTGCTTTTCTGAGAGAAGGGAATCTGATTGAGTGACAAGACAGGTGATTTACAGTTCCCTAGGCGGGTCCCTGCTCAGAATTGACAAGTTGTGAGTGCTGCAGAAAATATCTYGGCATATACTCAGTCTTGATTCAGTCTAGAAGAGGATGTAAAGGGTGTCCCGAAGTCACAGACCCACAACTGGTCACTGCCAGCTTTCAGATTTCAGGCAATTAACAGATTTCATAAAAACTTGGTCTTGATTATTTCCATGTAATCAACCMTTCACACTCCTCTAAATTCATTTTCATTTTACCCATCTTCTGCAAATCTTCTTTTGAAAAACCCCTACTGCCTGCAGAATATCAGCTTTTGGAAAGGATGTAAATATCATTTCTCTACTGACATATGACCTGAATGTCACCTCTGTGTTTTTCTGGTTTGTGTTTATATTGGGGTAGCACTAGAGAGAAACAAACAGAGGCCTGTGTGCTGTACCACATTAAACAAAAAGAGCACTGCTTGACTCGATGATCTGACAGTGAAACTCTTCATTTGCCAGTATGGGGTATTGAGTGACTGAGTGGAAGACATAAACGTTAATATGTAAATTCAAAGAAGGGAAGTCTGGTATTTCTTGCATATACTTGAATAACTCAAGTAATGCAATTTCAGTGATCTATGAAGTATCAATTCACAAGGGCTTTGAAACAAATCAAGTCTTTTAGATCACCTGGGAAAATACGCTAAGTTTTACTCTGTTCCCTGCACTAAAACATGAAATTGTGGAATGAATTATTTACAGCTTCAGAGGTCTCCATCTGTTCTTATTTTGCAATACTAACATTGTATATGCACTTCTTTGTACCTCACTTGATCTGGTATCTGTCTTCAATTCTTAATAATTCACTTCCAGCTTCATAATCTGTTAATATTCCAGCCAATTCCYAAAATTCATGTCTACAAGAGCTCTTCAGTGATCCTTGTATATATAAACCACTAGCTAACGATACAAATGTTACAATCAGATAAGTAAAGTTGTAAATTTCTAGACAGCTTTGAAATCATTAGCCTTATTTATAGCATTATTGCAGCAGCTGTTATGCATCTGAAACTTGGGAGTTGGTGGTAATTGTATAATACACTACTCAAGAATATGTTTTGTTAAATCAAAACGGGATTGAAAATCAGTTCAAAATATGTACATATCTTTTTATATTAAGACTTGAAAAGAAATATAGAAGCTCTTTTTGTTGGTTTTCATATTACTAATAGTTAATGAGATACACACAATCTTCAAGGGTAACCTCCTTTTGTCTATTTAGAAGCTCTAATTTCCTCACTCTTTCCTGACTGTTACACAGGCCACATGCAACACAAGATCAAAGGAAAAACAAGTMCTTCTTTCAAAACAATACATAATATATATTCATGGAGTTTACCTACCAAAGTAGAAGATGTTCAGAAATGACACAGAGGAAAGCAACCAGAAGATTCCTCACTAAAAATAAGCAATGACGAATGAGAGATACCAGGTTTTATATGCAGGAACATTATGCAATTTCATAATGTTTTTAAGACATCAAATGTGGAAGGTCATGTCTCCTGTTCCTTTTGCCCTAACCCTAGTCAAACATATGCTAAAAGCCTGAGTTTGGGCAAATGTTGAAGCCATTTTACTTCATCAGAACTCTTTTACTCAGGGAGCAATGAACATCTGCTAATACTGGTGTGGTCTTGTGGGTCAGCAGGCCACCCTTTGTTGCTGCTGGCTTTCTTTGTCAGCAAATGGATAGCAATATCCTCAAGGAAAACAAAAAAAGGAACTTACATTCTTGGTTTTATTAGTATATCTTCTATTGGTTGTGTTGTGTGCTGTTTTTCACTGCAGCTGTCACTGCAGTGTCTTGCACTGAGAGACATGTATTTCACAAAATTCTTGCTGCCGATACTGCCGCTTGAACTGGGCAGGTTTCAACTAAACGTTTATTTACTCTAGAGTTGTGTCTATGCCTTGGTATGCAATTTTAATTCTATCACCCTTATTTCAAATTCTTGCTKAAGGTTAACTGTTTTAAGTGACTCYGAAAAATATCTCTGTGTCTTTGCAGTATCCAGAGCCTATGCGGACCAAATTAGACTAGACAGTCAATACTCTCACTGACATTAAATGTTGTGGGGTTTTGTTTGGGGTTTTTTTATTATTTGCATAACCAGCCATTTTACTTTATGTTTATTGCTTTACTTATATATGATTCACTKTTTTCAGTGTGGTAGGAAAAAAGACAGAGAAAAATTACAAAGCCTTCAACCATTTAGCCCAGAGCCACAGATTCCTGTCTGGGAATTTTCAGGGTAGGTTCAGAGTTGTRATCTCTTGGACTGCAGTGAATTAATCAGCCCTTCAGATTCAGGTAAATTATTCTTATAACAAAGCCCTTTCATGCATTACTTCATTGTCATACTTGACTGCTGCTTTTTAATGTGTTGATATATGCCTTTCTCAAGGGATATTCAGGAATGGAAGGCACACTATCCAGTGATGTTTTTCCTGTGATYTCTCTCTCTAGCTAAATCTTGAGTCTTAGGAAGATATATTGTGTATGTTACCATTTTCTATTATAMCAAGGGATATGCTCAAAACTTTTGGCAGCATGGGAGGACAAATTTTAATACTTTCCTCTCTATTGTTAAATATATATTGACACAAAATTATTCTTTCATATGGCTGAATGAAGGTATTGTTTTGCTATGACACATCATATTCTTTCACCTCTAGTCTAAATATAGTTGAAATATTGTTAATGCTGCAAGACTGCATTCATCTCCATGTGGAACTCCTTCCATACCTTAAAGAAGATATACCATAAGTCTGKTTTTTTCATCTTATGAATACCTCTTTATTTCTCTGTTCTATCAGTTACYTTCAGGAAATTTATGTAGACAAAGTAATCTCTTCTAATTTTATGTAGGAGTCCAGGCAGCCAGAGAGGTACAGTATATATGCYTATTCTTTTTTTCCATAATTAATTGAAATTATTTTTCCCTTAGTGCAACACAAAGAATGGAAGCATAGAGAGGTTATTTAAATTTCTGGCATTCAATAAAGGTCAGAGTTATAGGTAGCTCCAGTGCCTTAGTGAATCACCATACGGAACTGCACGGGGTGCCTCACAGAGAGGCAGAGTCAGCAAGCAGCTGGATGGGGATTTTGCAGTTAGCCAAGGCTAACCCACCACAAGAACTGAAAAGGATTTATGCATAACAACAGGCTTGAAACTAGCACTTGTCACCATAACTACTCACTATGAAGAAATGTTTGCATATGCATGTAGCTAGACAATTTTTTTATTTGATGCTACTTATCTTCAGGCCACACATCACCATTACACAGAGAGAGAGACAAATCATTGCATCCTCCATCATCAGTGACCTAAATTACAAGTATATAATGTCCATCTTTACAGACAACTCTATCTCTACATAGATCTTAATCAAAAAAATCTGGTGAAAAGAGTAGAGATATTCTTCACTCCTTCTGTGGGTTTTTTTGCTGTAGTTGAATACAACTACTCTCTCAGTGAATATCAATAAATGTAGAAAATATTAAGCCAAGAGTTAGAGCATTAAAGGAAAAAAAATCTTCAATACTTTCAATTTTAATTAATTTACTAATTAAAAGACCTCCCTATCTGTAGACACCATTCATTTGGAAAGAAGAAATGTGAACAGGTTTAATAGGACAGATTTAGATAACACACTCATAGCAAYTGTAAAGTTAGCTCAAGCTGCTGTGAAAGAGACAGTCACCGTCTCAGACAGTCAAATGAGAAAATAGATAGAAAAGAAATCACTAGGAAAAAGAAAATATTATCTCTCTAACATTTATAAATATTGCCTAATTCCTGGCTATTTTATAATAAGCAAGTAAAGTTTTTGTTTGCTATATATATAGAGCTATTTCAAATGAGTTCATAAAATAGACAAAATATGAAAATCACAAATCAAAAGATACAAAAAGATAAGTGGTGAGCAAAGAAAATTTCTAATTTGACGATAGGGGTTTGCTGATCATTCCTCAAAAAGTAAATACATTTTAATGTTATCTTGCTAGTTAGTTATTTATAGAACGTAATATCTTCCCTAATTACTAGATCTRTGAAATCTAGATCAAATGATATTACCTTTTTTTATTTGTGAATGAGTCACAAGGAGGCAGTGACTTGAACATCATAGTCATTTATTCCTTAAAAAACAGATTTGCACGTTTGCAGAGATTTCACAGAGCTTTTTAAAAAAATCAACACAAAACTTACAGGTTGGAGTGAATTGGAATGGTGGATAAATACAGAAAAATTATGATCCTGCAGTAATGCATGATACACCCAGTTAACAGAAGAAGCTAATTTAACTGAGTAAATTATTTACTCGTCTTCGGTCTTAAACAGTCTTGCTAAAAGGACATTATTTCCAACGCTACAAAATTTAAAATGATTAGGTTATTGAAGTTATGTTTCTATTCCCATTATACCTGTAATAAACTTCTCTTACACTCACCAGTTTTATCTGGTCCAATTATTACTACAGTCTGTAAATACAGCCCTTACATTTGGCCATCAAGGACTGCACTGAAACTTGCATGGCTAAAAAATYTATGCACTGTGACTTTACTGAAATGAAACTATAATGTTGCCATAAATCTTCAGTATTTAGTATGAAAATGCACTCTTTTATTATTTACTGATGTTTTTCATATATTTTTGTCTAAAATGTAAAAGGAACAGAAATCTCTGAAGTGATCATTTTACACTTGAGTTTTTTACGAAGAGCAAAATGTGCAAAATACATGATCTGTAAAATCCTTTTGCTGTAAGCATAATTGCTACCTAATAAGATTATTCAACTGCTAATTAAAGGTTCTGAAACCTCAGAATTGTAAAGGATTAGGGATTCTGTAAAAACTACTAGTCCTATTAGAAATAGTCCTTCAAACCCAGGAATGGGAAGACTCAGAGTGTGCATTGTGAATGACTTTTATGAGATCAGTCTTGGTGGGAGGATATGCACATTGGAAATTATGAAAACTTAAAAGAGTATAAGAAAACTAAAAAACCTTTGAAAGTACAGTACATTATGAGATCTAAGCCCAAAATRTCTAAAATGCCTGAGCATGTCCACATAACTAAACTATAATAAATATTTGATAACCTTTTTTACTTCAGTGGGGCTAGAAAATATATCATCTTCTAGGACGTCACAGTGTGCTTTTGGAGACAGTAATTCAGGCAGCGCGTTTCTCTGATGCAGTATATTAGTTTACAAAAAGTGCTTCTTTTTTTACATCTGTTTTTCACCATGGAGCTCTACAAGATAGCTAATTTGTTTCTAATGTATTGGATGCAGCACTCCAGCTGAAGTCTCATGAAAGCAGAGCACAGGAGCAGAATCCCCTCCCTCGCCCTGCTGGCCATGCTGCTTTGGATGCAGCCCAGGACACATTTGGCTTTCTGGGCTGTGAGTGCACATTGCTGGGTCATGTCCAGCCTCTCACCCCCCAGCACCCCCAAGTCCTTATGGGCAGGGCTGCTCCCAATCTGTTCATCCCTCAGCCTGTGTTGATAACTGGGGTTGCCCCAACCCACGTGCAGCACCTTGCACTTGGTCTTGTTAAACCTCATGAGATTCCCATGGGCCCACTTTTTGAACTTGTCTTGATGCCATTCCATCCCTCAGGTGTGTCAACCGCACCCTCAGCTTGGTGTTATCTGCAGATTTGCTGAGGGTGCACTCAATCCCTTTGTCTATATCATTAATGAAGATATTATATAACACTGGTCCCAATACAGACTCCTAAGGGACACCACTTGTCACTGATGCCCATTGGGACTCTGAGCCATCGACCACTACCCTCTGGATGTGACCATCCAACCACTTTCTTATCCATCTAACAGTCTACTCATCAGATCCTTCTCTCTCCAATCTGGAGAAAAAGATATTGTGGGGGACTGTGTCAAAGACCTTAAAGAAATCTAGTCCGTCAAAGGAGGACATTATGTTGGTCAGTCAGGACTTACCCTTGGTGAAGCTGTGATGGTTGTCTCGAATCACCTTGATATACTTCAGTATAGCTTCTAGGAGGACCTGTTCCATGATATTCCCAGGCACAGTGGTGAGGCTGACAGGTCAGTAGTTCCCAGGGTCCTCCTTTCTACTCATAAGCCAAAATGTACAAATGCATATGATCAAAATGTGGGGCCCACAGACACAGCTTTGTCTCCCTTGCTTGTTGACTGTTGGTCAATAGCTCTTTCAAGAAGTGAGCTAATGATACATTTCTCTTTTTCAGGAGTACTTTCAATATGAATCCAGGATCCTTACCTTCATGGCCTAAATATGAAACTAATTCACTTTTATGCCAGTCAGAAGTTTCAGAAAAAAAATATGAATTAATTTATTGTGTTGAAAAGTCTAAGATCATTAGATAAGGGGTCTAAGCTCCTTTTGTGCTTCTAGACTGTCTTTGTACTCCTGAATAATTTACACAGATAAAATTTTGAACTATCTTTTACTACCTGTAGATTGTGTTTAAATTATTTTATTTCACTCTTGCATTTCAAGTTCAGGACAAATCTCATTTTTCATTAAAAATAGATTGAATTCAGATAGAAAAGCAGCAAAAGAGGAAAAYTGACACATAAGAAACACACCTATTTAGGAGGCTAAAATTTTGAATTAAGAGCTTGATAAATCGTTGCACATACTATGCATCATGTGCATGCTATTTACTAAAGTAAATTGAATCATGCTAAGAGGTTATTTGCATTTAGCATTTAGCTCAGTGCTTCATTTTACCACAGGGATGAGTAAAGAGGCTTGTCTAAAACATKAAATTATGTAAGACAAAAGTGTCCTTAAAGATTTGACAGATTTGATTAGTATTTTCATTTCTTCATTGTTTTTATACATTTGTCCTAATCTTTAGAAGGTTTCAAATGGATGATAAAAATACGATGAAAAAGGTCAGAGAATCTCAAACAATGCAAATGAGTGTATCATAGAATTCAAAGGGACTTACAAATGTTTACATTAACTGTGAAAGTGGCCTACCTTTTTTTACAATGGAGTTTAAACAMACAGTATTTATAGTTTATCAAGAAAAAAAAAGAGTGCATATCTTACTATTATTATGTATCACCTTATCCAGTACCTTAAGGCAACCCTAAGAATAAGAAGACAAAAATAGCATGTGTTGAGCCAAATGAGAGGCACAGAATGTCAATCACTTGCACATGGATGATGGTGTCCATCAAGTTTGCTAGAAGTCTTTTCAAACAGAGGAGAAAGACCAAAGCCTTGTAATGACTGTAAATTGCATGGATTGTCCCCTCTCATGAGCTAGCTCTGGTTTGGATATTAAATCCACAGCCCAAACAAAGATTCCTTTACATAAATATCAATCTTTCTACCAGTGGTGCATGAAACATACCTAGCAACATAAGGTATTAAGATCATCCATCAGCAGCCTTATAGTAATCAAAAAGGTTTCATTGCTTTCTTCTGTTGGTTGGCTTTTCTAAAGGCCAAATAGAACTTAGCTGGATATTCATATCTCAGAGAAACTGTGGGCCATTAAACATGTCTCCATACATAATGATTTGTATAAGAAAATGTTGACATTTTCACCAGCAGGAATAGCACAGATTAAAGCGTTTTGGTTTCTTTTCTAATATTTCTTTGACCAAGAAAGGACAGATTTTTAGAAACAGAGAATTCTTTCTCAAGTTCCCTGTGCTATTGAAGTTCTTTGTTTYGCAAATTAACTGTTTCTCAACTGTGTAGTAAGGAAGAGAAATATCACCTTGTTAGCATGTCTCTCTGTTTGATAAACTAGTGCATTTTGATGTGTGCTGAAAGAAATGTGATGGAGAAATTGTATGTAGGTGAACAGTCATGTACTCATAAAATGAATGCTTTCTTATGAAACAAAATTGAAGAAGTGAGGAAGTTAAATACAAACTGCAAAGTTTTAAATTTAATCTCAATAATAAAAAGATTTATTCATTCTCTCCTATTATTTCATTCTTTCTGTAGTTCAGAACTGAAAGGTCAACACATTGCTCACTATGTCACAGTCTTTTCTACATAATTTACCAGACCAGTAACTAAAATATAGTAGATCAAAGTATTTGAAGACAGTCACAATTACCTTGTTCCTGTGATTCCTCATGTTTGACCAAGCTAATTATTCCTTGCTTCTTTCCAGATTTACAGTAATTGCCAAAGTGTGTTTTTAGAAGGATGGCTGCAAGAAGGGAAGAAGAAACAGCTCAGAGAATGCTAATAGGACTTACAAACAGCAGATTTTAAAGGGGTGTGACCTGTCACACCAGAGTATCTGACTGCTGCATCTTAAATAAGAGCAGGGGAGTAGGGCCAGTAGTTTGATTTTTTGATTTGACTTGAAACTGATGACACTGCTTCAACCCACAGAATAACAAAATTTATATGGCAGAGATCGTATTATTTATGATTCGCTGGAAGAAGTAGATGTTGCCCTAAAGTTCATTTTGATACTTCACTGGCCATGAATATCTTTATGCATAGCCAGATCTATAAGATTTTTTAAAAAATAGATTAATTTTCAATTGAATATATTTATTTATGCTCAGTAGGYGCTTGATTTTAAAGAACAACCAACAGATACAGTTTTGTATAGACCCTGGAAAAACTTCGAGGATGGCACAGCTAAATTATGAAGAAAGTGATACAGAAATAAAATTACTAGAAGCTTTGGTGGGAAGACTAGCTAATAGCTTACTTCTTCCCATTGTAGAATAAATACAATTCCAAATTTCTTATTAGATCAGCTACAGCATATGACAGTATCTTGAATTTTTGATATCAGATTATCAACATTGACGAAGCAAAGTGTTTGCAGTCAAACCTTAATCAAGGAGCATTCCTCAAAAAGTAAGCACGTAAATTTAAAATTCTACTAACTTCAAAGATATTACCCTTTGCTTAGACATCTAAGGCAATGGAAAGAAGTTAAAGCTGAGAAGCACATTCTTTAAAATGTGTTTGTTTTGTCCTTTAAAAACACAGAGATATTGCTGAAAGCTGCAGCAATCTGACTCTGCTAACCTACTTTCTCTGTTTCCCAGCAATACTGAGTAAATGACTGGTGTGACATGGTAAAACAGGAAATTTTTAAAACTGAATATTTCAATACTGTCATTAGTACAAGTCTCATAGCRATTAAGCTGCTGCTATTACCTAAGCAAAGTAGGCTCTTAGAACAAATCCATAATATAAGGCAAATCATAATATGGGTCCAACCATGGCTGAGATTTAAAGCTGCAAAGGCGATCCATCTTAATGCAGTAATTTGCACTAGGAAAATCCTGACCAATCCAAGGTTATGGGAGACAGATCCAGCTCTACCTGCAACTTGATATGGTTTAAATTTACTCCTTGAATATCCTCAAAGGCTGTTGGCCATTCCAGGTGAAAGCACTGAAATTGATGATTTTTGTTAAAATATTCAAAAGGCACTAGACCAGAGAAAGGAATTGAGAAAAGCAGTAAGCATGACTTCAAAGATTAATGATTAAACAGGTAGGAACAAAAGAATTATTACTGTCAAGMACTATTCAAAGAACTGATAATGTTCTCCATATAGTGACTTCAGCTGAGAACTATGCTCAAATTTCCCATAAAGGACATACTTTTTGTCAGGCTTTGACCACCCCATTTCAGCTAGCAGTGAGCCAAAGAGAAAAGGAAGTGAAGGATGTGCTCTGAAGGCCCAGCGGCTGACCGGCAAAAGTCCAGTGGAAGTAGAACCTTTGTGTACACTACAGMGTGATATTCTTGTGATTATTTGGTTGCTAATATGCTCACTTTAATTCTTAAAATTTCAATATTTTGTCCATCAACATATCACATGAGAACTTTTGCTTTACTTGCCTCTTTATCTGACGAGTTTTGCAGCATTTGTGATTCCGCAGGATACACTTGAGATAAGAATCTGCTGTTGCCAACATCTAATTTGTATTGACTGCACTTTGTAGAAAGGTTATGAAATTTTATGGTACTAAAACATTTAGTTAAGCACCAGCACTCAGCCTCCCAGCACTATCTTACAGATAATATGAATTACTTTCTTCTGACATATCAGTGATTTTATTCCATTTTCTTGGATATCATTAACACATTTAAGTGTTAAAGCTAATAATCAAATCCTAAGATTGTGGGTTTCACTATGCCACTGGAAGTACTGATCAATCAGTATCTAGGCAGAGATGAAGCCAATTTACTTTAATATCGTCGAAAATGGTCTGCCTATACAAGATGTATGAGCTATTTAACAGCTTGAATACCCCCTCTATTGGATTATTGTATTTTATCTGTTATGTACAGAAGATGCAGTGCAGTAGTGTCTGAGAAACCATGTATGGCATTTTGTGATATTTTAATACCTTTGAGGTACTCATCTAACAGAAATTCCAATTCTGATTTAATTAGTTATGGGAATAAGCTAAATGTGGGAATGATTTTCCATTTTTAATACACTGAGCTCAGTGAAACAGTGACAGTAAGGGTAATGGGGTGAAACCGCTCATATTGTTGCTTTCAGAGTATCCTTTCATTTTGACTCTTTTCAGCTAGACCATGCAAATCTATTMCTGTGACTTTATTTATTGCAGAATCAAGAAACAACAAATGCTTATATTTTTTATAATTTTTTCCATACAAAGAAAAATGCTTGCTATGAATGAACACCACATTGAGACTATTCATCATCTACCTGCTACAAAATATGTGGCTTGTTCCAGGCAGGGTTGATCTTGTGCTGACATTGATTCTACTCCTTGTTGGAAAAACCCTTCAGGAGTCTTGCTCTTGCACACAGTGCTGGATGACCTCTCATCTACTAAGTCCTCRCTGTGAGCAGATCCTTCCAGGGTTGCCCAGACAATTTACTCTCTCTGGGATTTGAACAGAATGGCAAAGGCTATTCTTTTTAAAGCAGAGGTAGAATAAATCAGTTCCCAAGTGAGGACAATTTAAGCTAGCTTTCTAATTCTTGGAGTGAAAGTTACATGAGAGAATTTTCTCAATCATATGTACTTGGATTTATTTCAAGAGTTTGAAAATGCTGGATAAGCATCTCTTTGCAGTATTGATGTCGATTTACAATAGCACCTGGAACACTGGTAATGATCCAAAAGACTGAAATAAAACAAGCGTTGCGATTGTATTTTGAAAGAGAGAGACAGGCAAGAGAAATGGTCTGACATAATCAACTCAAGAAAGGAAAATGCAGTCTTGCACCTGGGGAGGAACAACYCGATGCACTAATATATACTGGAGAGCCAGCTGGGAAGCAACTTTGCAGAAGAGAACCTGAGGTTTTTGGTGGACACCTAGTTGGACATGTCTGACCAGGAAATATCCATCCCTGGAGATATTTAAAAGATGTGTAGTTGTGACACTTAGGGACATTGTTTAGTGGTGGACTTGGCAGTGCTGGGTTAATGGTTGAACTCAATAATCTTAAAGGTCTTTTCCAGCCTAAATGAATCTATGAGCCCGCGATATGCACTTGCCTCAAAGAATCCTGATGATATTCTGGGCTACCTTAGGCCAACCATTGCCAGCATTTAGAAGGAGGTGGTCCTTCCCTTTTATCAGCACTGATGAGGCTATGTCTGAGGTACTGGGTCCTGTTTTGGGCTTCCACTACGTGGAACTACTGCCCAGAATCCAGCGAAGGACMACCGAGATGATTAAGCAACAGGACTATTTCTTACATATGAGGATAGACTGAGATATTTGTGACTGCTCGGTCTTCACAATAGGCAGCTCAGAGGAGATCTTAATATTGTGTATAAATACCTGATGGGAGGAACTGAAGCTGGAGCCAGGCTCCTTTCAGTGGTGCCCAGTGGCAGGACAAGACACAATAGGCATAAACTGAAACACAGGAGGTTCCCTCTGAGCTTCAGGAAATACATTTTTACTGTGGGGGTGAGCAAGCACACAGGTTGCCCAGAGAGGTTGTGAAGTRTCTGTCCTTAAAAATATTCTAAAGCCATCTGGACACAGTCCTGGTCAACTAGCTCTAGGTGGCCTCACTCAAGCAGAGAGTTGGACCAGATGACCTCCAGAGATCCCTGCCAACTTCAACAGTTCTATATTTCTGAAATCGATTAGATTTTTGTAGTTCTGTCAACTCAACATTTGTCTCAAGGGAAAAAAAAAAAGAGGCATAACTGGTACCAGTCTCAGTTAAAAACTGAAGAAATTATGTGTAAACAAAACACATTGTGATATCTCATGTGTGTTTTAGTTCATTTCATATTGCAATGTCCAGTCTTTAAAGATGACTGTGACCAGATCATGTGGGTTTTTATGGATGGAGATAGTGGATGGTTTTTCTCCTCAAATCATCTGACTCACRGGCAGAGTGAGAAATAAAGACAAATATCTAAAACCCAGTGTATAGTACACTGCCTTTGCCCTACTCCACACATGAAGGGAGACTTGGCTCCTGCTGTCAATCCATTCTCTGCTGGTCCTTCTGCTTCCTCTCCTTGTTTCTCTTGGTTTTCTTAGTCTCACTCTTTTTGCACTCCTTTATAAAAATCCTAACTCAGGTGGTGAAAGACTTCATTCCTTACACTATTGTTTTGTACAGGCATACAGAAGTGAGAATATCTTGAAAAGCATCTTTGTACAAATCYGTCAGGTCTCAGAAGACCTCTGTTTACAGAACTAAAGTTATAGGTGAAGGTGTAAAGGTGAGGGTGAACAACTAAAGTTGTAGGTGGACCCCTTTGCATATTTAATTTAGGGTTCACAGTTWTCTCCTTTTAAGTGCATGTTTATTTTATAGTAAAAAAAGACAAGGTCAGAGTTTTACAATGACCACGACGACAATATCTAGCTTATTTTTAAGTGACTTCCTCATGATTCAGGAAGACAAGTTATAGCTACCCTTAATACTGTTAAAAAGGCAGCAAAACCCTTGGCTTCCTTGAAAAATAATAATAAGAAATCTTAAAAAGAAATCCTAACAATATATTGCATTTTGATATTATAGAGTTTTCTTTATCTGCACCTTTACTGAAGATGATTCTAAAAAAAAMTTAAAATTACTAGTTGCTATGCAACTAAGCAAATTGAGTTCTGTGCAYTTGAAATGCCAAATGTTACTTAACCATTTAATATAATTGTTATATAACTATTTAATATTGTACATGAGTAGGTTAAACTGATACTGTTATTGTTCTAGGCCAATTTATTTAATCAGAMGTACGACAGTATCTCCAAGTGCAGTGATTGTCCCAAAGGAACAAAGCAATATTCTGATTTATAAACATGGAAATCTCAAATGGCAGCAGTTGGAGTCCCTTATGTCTGAAATTGGCACTGCAGCTGATGCTGAGCATAGTCATGGTTTCACAGCAAAAGACGAATGTTAATACCTGGTAGCTGGATAAGTACAGAATAAATCAGAATTATTAAATCTCAGGGAAATATTTAGAGAAATATATCTTCCAATTTTGCATAAGGAGAAGAAGAATTGTCTTAATCATAGTCCTTACATACTTGCAAAGAGAAAGAATCTTTTAATTAGAAGGAGCATTGCAGGAGCCTGTGGCTAAAAACTGACAGTGGAAAAATGCGAACCAGAATATTTCTCTATTGTAGCAGATATTATATTTAACCATTAAACTGACTTTTTTTTCAAAAGCAATGTTAGATCCTTTTTCTGTAGTGTTTAAATTATAATAGAAATAAAAGTATACTTGTCCCTTAGACCTGAAATCAGTCTACATTATCACCACAGTCCATACTAGTTTTCCAACCTATGATCTGAGCAGTTGCCAGTGTGGAACACATTTGAGACAAGATTCAGAGTGCAAAGCAGTTACACTTTTTTGGTCCAATCTCCTCTCCCAGCCCTTTGTGGGAAACAAGCAAATTATTCTTCCTTCCTTCCTTCCTTCCTTCCTTCCTTCCTTCCTTCCTTCCTTCCTTCCTTCCTTCCTTTCTTCCTTCCTTCCTTTCTTCCTTTCTTCCTTTCTTCCTTCCTTTCTTCCTTTCTTCCTTTCTTCCTTTCTTTTCTTACAAAATCTTCTAGATTATACCTTGTAGACCTCTAGACTATAACTTTGTGAGGAATTGGTGAAGATTAGTGCTTTTAGTTAAGAAAAGCAGTCTTCATGCTTTTTAGCTTTTTAGCTATACCATGCTTTTTTTAGCATGGTATAGCTATGTTTCACCTCAACATCAAAATTAAAAGATGCACTACAAAATTAAAAGATTCATTACAGATTTTCAAATCCAGATAAACATATCTGTATTATCTTTATTGTGATCATTTAGATGATGCTACTCAAAAAGACGGTGCAATTTGTCATAAACTCAAAAGGATTTATACAGAACAGTGGACAATACTTGTTTATGTTTAAGAGGCAGGATCTCATTTGCATAACTTGAACACATACATTCACCACTAATGTAATACTCCTGCTCTGTATAAATTTCTGCATAGAAAGATACATTTTCTAAAACCCTGATGCATGAGAACATTTACTTCAGCTTGTGTTTTGGGGTATGCATAATACCATGTGCATGACCTAAGAAGATGACAACAGGCAAGATGGGACTAGAAGGGCACAAACACCACGTCAGAGATACATAGGGCTAACTCAAAGAACTAAGCACAAAATATTTTTCTYTTGCTTGCTGTTTTTATATAATCTTTACTTTAGCATCTAGACCTCTGATTCCACGGAACTAGCTTAGGCCCGATATATGAGTGAGCTAGGTTGCTGACTCAGCAGCTGCCAGTCTCCTCTACCCAGATGATTATTCTTTAGACAAAACTTAATTTGCCTGCCTGTAAAGGTCCTGCATCCTCTCTAGGACTACAGAGTGTTGATCTTGACATGTATTTATCTTCTTGTCTTTCTGAACAAAATGTCTTATTCAAATGCATCAACAGTTTTCAACTTGTATGTGTGAGCCGAATATGTGATAGGAACTCATAAAATGTCTGTGAATAGAGCTGGTAGGTCAATGGGAGTCTCCTTCCCTAGCCTCTACGTATCAAAAGTAACTGTATTTTCTACACAAGTGTCTACGGAAAATGTTTAAGATATGTTTAGGGTATATCYCTACTTTTTAGCAATTCACAATCCTTCTTGCAAGGCTACACAGTATTTATGCAGCTATTAAGTGATGGTGTTCAGGCAACTGGTGTACTGGAAAATAAACCTGGCAGAAAGAAACTTGGATCTCAGGCAGGAAGAAAAGGAAGGAACCCATCGCAAGTATAGGGAAAGAGAGAGAATAGACCACGATTGCCCTGTTTCAAGACAATATTCTGTTATRTTTTTCTAGTCTTTACATCAAGATACAACAATACTCAGCAGTATGATATTATCCAAGGCTAAGAGAAATYTTTAGCTTATTTTCAAGTTTGATTTAGCACAAGCTAACTAGATTTGTGTAGGTTTATGRTGCTGCTGTTTGTCATCATATTAGTCATGTTCTGTCCAGTGAAAGTCAACAGTGATGTTCCTGTTCCTTATTTAGGACTGGGGAGGATTATAGCTGGCACAGGATTCGATTTTTGTGTTTGTTACAATTTATTACACTTACTTTGCAAGGTTAGTTTGGGTAACTGTGGAAGGCTTGAATATCAGGCTCCAATTTTGTAGAAAATATGTAAATATATAAACTAGCTATCTATGTCACAGCTGGAGAATATGTTTAACATTGAACTTGCTGACAGCACTTTATGAATAACAGTGAATTTGCCTAAACGTGTAATTTTGTATTATCATTAATACAGTTTACTTCCTGCAGAGCGTTAACATACTCAATGTAAGTAGCCATAGGTTATTTTCATAGCTATTAAATAAAATAYCTTAAAGAATTAAAAGAATAGATAGTATTCTATTTTACTTATAAATTTCAGACAAACATTTCAGGTTTTAACAGGAAATGTCCTTCTCCTTATCTTATTTGCACAGATAAATCCCCCTTTACTTATTTTGGTCCTCTCAGAATTTGCAGTGTACTGTAGAGAACATGCATATTCAGTTGGTTAGGCACAGCTATAAGTAACTTAGAAATGAGTAATACTGGAAAGAATATTCCTAAAAATCCACAGAGTTTTTAATCCTACAGTTGAATCTAAATGAAACAGAACTAAAAGCGTATTCTGACCTGGCACAGGCTGCACGAGGAAATATAAAACGAAGATAAGTACTGCTCAGCTTTTTGGTAGTAGGTATTAGAGCTCAGTATTTATCTTTTCCTATCTGTGCAACTGTGTTGATTCCCCTACTGAAAATTCAGATGCAAACAATGATATTTAGGTAAAGACGCTTTTAGCACACTGTTGACAATTCCATTTAATGATGCTCTTCTTCACAGCTTTTATTTCAAGTGCAAATAGAAGGTGTATTTTCCACTGATTCTTGTCCTGTCTCCTGTGAATATTTACTGAACATCAAAGGAAAATAGCAATGTTCCCTGAAGATGTGGTCTCAAAGGACATGAACTCTCTAAACTGTTGTGCTTAGGATGTCATTGCAGCTTCTGCAAACATTGTGATGAATTCTTCTCCTGCATCTGCAGATTTATGCTTTAATCCACTGCTGACTTAGTAATAATAATGGGACACAGTGATCTGGCTGCAAATATAAAGCTAGCATAACTTTCAGCTTGTTTTTCAGCTGACTTAGGGCATTTTTTAAAGCAGCTGGTTCTCAGAGTGAAAATGGAGTTCAGCAGTGACATGGACACTGGAGCTGAGTGCACATTAAAATAAGTTTTCCAACAATACTAACATAGGCTATAGGCAGAGTTCAGTATTACTCAGTAGCATTAAGAATACATCTGCTGTGCTAAAACAGTTAAGAGTATATAAGCCATGCAATTTTGTATTGTTTTTCTTTTCCTTGCAGTGCACAACACCTTGTAATGACAAACAGTATGAATAATTTTCTACTTCCTTTTCTGCACTGAACCTTATGCAAAAGCATGGGATGATGCTTCCATTCTCACAGTGATCTGTAGTTGCTCCACAGTTAGCCTATATTGGCAGTGCACTGAGGAAAATCTTTGCTAGACTCCCTGTAAGTGAGGGGAAGGAATTTCTTAGGACTTTCAAGGTTTTTCCACATCTTGATAGGTCTAATTACTTTGTTAAGCCATGTATTTACTGTGTTATCATATAAGCATAGTCAGTGTTTTAAGCTGTACCCGAAACAACATCATTAGTGTGTTATGTAAAGTCCAGTGCCCATACCACAGTCTGGTCCTAAACGATCTGCTCACAGCCACACTGAAAATTTCTAGCAGTGTACAGAACAGAACCAAGCAAGACTGACAGGGTGCTAAACATGGCACACTTCCTACCCTGGCTTCAGTACCATTTTATACCATTCAAATTACCAATACAGCAAGTACAAACTCCAAACTTTACAGATTTTGTTGTTCTTTATATCAAAAAATAAGTTTACTTCTCTGATCTAGAGTCTTCTGATAAATATTCATGCATCAGAAAATCTGGTCGATGCCCTAAAGAAGTTTTACTGCTAAAAGCAAAATTAGTAGCCCTGTTGCTGTCTTAGGGGTGAGAAGGTCAACTTTTCTTACTTTTGGAGGATTGGGAATACTCAACGATGCAACCTGTTGTTTTAACAATAAGGATTAAATTACATGTCTTTGAAAAAATATGAAAGAAGAACATAGAAATATTAGCTAAATTAAGCATTCAATGCTTTAATTACCATTTACTTCATTTAATAATAACAGAAGACCTGAATAGTGTGACTTTCAACTAACATTCACYGTGTTTCATATTAGTCTCATTCTGAGTGACAGTATAGTGGTGTCCTGACCTGAGGTAATAACTGCTCATGTGTTGTAACTGAGAGATTTAGTCTGTAAAAGTCCTATATTAACAAAAAACCAGCATGAACTTCATCATTTACCTTACTGAGAATAGRGCTATACCTCCATATCCAGTTTTATACCTTTGGAACATCACTGTCTTCTACTCTGTTTGTTTGAATTGCCTTTTACTGTTGTTTTAAAATTCTTTCAAGAGCATATTCAGTTCAGCTTTACAAGGAACATTTGCCAGAGTATTTACTGATYGTTGAACTGTAGTACTATGATTACAAACCCTTTTTCATATAATTTCATGTCACTTGAAAAGATTAATGTGACTGAGTAATAGGTCTCTGCTGCTTACAGTCATGCAGATCTGCAAGTTCTCCTTCACTTGTGACCTCTTTCTTCAAATGCATCAATTTCCTAGACTTAATACTACAAGTCTAGTCATAAAATGCTCTGAAAGAATTTTCCTCTGGAGCTATTCTGAGATTTTTCCAATTAAGTTAAAAAATTACTGACACTATAAAGGTCACATATTCCATCTACTTTTCTGTAACACCACAATGTCAGAGAAAGGTATGGAGTAGTCACATACSGTAGGATCTCTTTTGTTCTATTTTTTTTTAAGTCTCTTTTAATTATGATGTCAGAAGACTCYAGTGCATGAAAGAAGCAACAATAGGGAAAAAAAAAACAGGCAGCAAAAAAAAGCAACATAAAAAAGATTTTCTCTTGGCAAACACCTAYGTTACTGATATCAACTTAGCTTCCTAAGCAATTACAGTCTATAACTGCAGGTGCACGTTTGGCCCCAGTACTTTTTGAACTGATTCAAGATATTAGAAGTCTTCCTACAGATGTTGTAGAGATAAGCAGAGCAGAGAGTTCTCATCCCCTGAAAGCCTGTCTCAGTCATATCAGACATCAGAGAAATCAACTATCGGAGACTTTCACAGTGAGCAAGGTTTCATTAATGTTGTCATACATATAAATAATTGTCTGATTTAAGTGTTTTAGCTTGCCTAAAAAACTATGAAAGATATAGAAAAAAAATCAGCAGAATATTCTTTAGGAAACAAACAYTGGTTCCATCCCGAACAGTCAAGAATGGAGGTATATGTGCTTTGTAATTAAAATCTGTCTTTGTTATAAAACGTAATGGTATTTGCATATTTCAGTGTGGTTTGGTTTTCAGATTTACAGCTAACTTGTGTTAAGACCTTCGTATAATTTAGCCTTCATGTGATAGACAAGGCATATAATAACAAAGAAAGCACTTCTTGGATTTATTTTTAGMTTAAAGAAAGGCCTTTAAAAACTTGGGAGTATTTCCGCAGTTGTTGCTCAAGCATTTATTTTAGGCAATCTATTCCATATTTCACCTTCGCTTTGCTTTTTCTTACAATAACATATTTTTATAGTAGCCACATTTTATCTTCATATCCAGTCATTTTCACCTAGCCTGGCTATTCTTCTTTGGCAGGAAATAACGCAAAATATCATCAGATAATAACTCTATTGCTACTAACCTTCATTAGTTCTTTCTCACAGAYGCAGAAGTTGAAATCTCATTTTTTGTTTGCCAGTGGCCCTAATTAATATATTTTGAACGAAGTTTTAGACCTGCTTCAAAGGGAAGATAAGAAGAAAGTGTGGTGAAAGTATTTCTAGAGGAAACCTACCAGTCTCCATCATGTGTCCTTGGCACATTTACTGAGACCTGGTCACCAGATCAAGCTCTCTCAGTAGTGAAAGCAAAATGTGACCTCCTTGACATGTGTTAAAGGTCTGCTATCAAAGCAATCTCGTTGGGAAAATGGGATACATTTTGTAAGGCTGGTATAAGTTTCTATGGAAATCTGGCTGATGGGAAAGCAAGGAAGCATGGAATGGTGTCTGTGCATAACACTGCCTTATACCAGTATTGTGGCCCTGGGAATAGTTAAGTGTTCAGTAAGATTTAAATAAATTACAGCCAATATTTGACAGCCTGACACAGCACTCAGAACAATAATAAAGCACCTAGAAGCAGCATTCTTTTTCCATCATTTTTAAATAAAGATTGCAAAGATGAAGTGTTAGGATATTTACAGGAACATATGCTATCAAAAACAGCAGAAGGAAGGATTCTGTCATCCACTGGAGAGGCTCATGTTGTTAATGCATTCTCATTTCACTAAATTCAATATGCTACACATTAAAAAAACAAACAAACTCATAAGAAATGGAAAAGAAAATTGGAAAAGCCTCTATTGAAAGAAAGAACAAAGTACAGTAACTGCTCAGAGAATCAGTAAAGCATATTCCTTCACTGATGACTCAAATTCATCTCTGGATGCTACATAGTTATAAGAATTCCAAGTTTAAGAGATAAGCACAAGAAGCCCATGCAAGGCTAAGAAAAAGTGAAGAAAATTTAGAGAAAGGAAGGAGGCCCTACTTCTCTGAAGACACAAAAAGAAGACCAAAGTGCATTGTATCGGACACTTGCAGAAAGARAGATGTCCCTGTCGATTTTTTTTCAATGTGCTGAGGATGGAGAAATTAAAACTTAAATGAATAATTTCTTACMGGTAAAAATAAAACAATTCTGAGAAAACATGTTAACTGTTTGTACCTGCAGTGAACCATACCACAAAACCAGGAAGGCTGTTTGAGTGATCACTTCCAATCCCTTGCTGGTTGTGGGGAGCAGAATGCTAGTCAGTCCAAGTTGCCCAGATCTTGCCCTYGGTTCACAAAAGAAGTTGCAGGCAGTTTCAGAAAACCTATCTCAAGTCTTAACCTCGAAAAAAATAACTGCCTGTTTTCAGATTTAACTATCAAAATGTTCTGGTTGCTGTATCACATGTCCACCTAAGTATCTGTCACTGTATCAAAGCACATCCAGACAACTGCATTAATTTTTCAGAGCAATAGCACATTCTGCAGTCAGTGAGGGGAAGACTGAGATTGAGAATTACATTGTATTCCCACTTTCTAAGGAAATGGACCAGGAGAGAAATTGATGTTTTTCTTCRGACTTTTTAAATTACTTTAGTGAGAACAATTCTGAAATCTCCACATGCTTCTCAGCAGTAGTTCAGGTAACTACTTCTTTGATTAAACACTGATTTCAGCTTATTATACCTTTAATCATCAGATCATTTAATGCAGATCATTTAATTTCTTGTGAAATTATTTTGATTTTTTTTCTCAACATGTGTTGACAGAAGGTGTTATCCATCAGCCTGTCAATAGGATATGACAGAGTAATCTCTGTCTRTCTGTAGTGAACTGAACCAGTCCTGACAAGCTGGAAAGCAGTTTTTCAACTTAACACTCTGATTGAATTCAATATTAATAACATTAGCATTCTGGCTATGCAAGGAAATATGATGACACAGGTTATTAAACTTCATGCTGGAGGGAGGAAGCTAATTGTCTGTAGAAGTCAAGAAAGAAGTTCCCTTTACTACAGTCTATCATTGTTGTATTACCCAAGAGTTCACTTTCATTTAGAGTATCAGCTTCAATCTCTCTCTCAAGGGACAGTACCAGCTGAGTCTATGTTCTACTCTTAACAGGAATTCTTATATTTTTGCATGTGATCACTCATTTCTTATCAGTTACTTTTAATATTAGACAACCTCATGTTTGATGCCTACATGTTAGGGATTTTTGCCCCACTCATTTACATAGGAAACACAACTCTTATGATCTCTTCATTTTGATGCAGAATGCTGCTTAATTTCATGTCCTACACTCCCAAAATCAYGTGCTGAGAAACTAAAAATTGCCCTTAGTAAAGCAGAAGTATTAAATATTATACAAAGTATTTGAAAGCACTTTTTCACTTTATATTGTGCCATTTATAGTGTTTAGTTTCTGATGGCACAAAGCATTGCTCCATAAATACTAATCACATATTCAAACATGCAAAGCTATTCAACCTATATTCAAAAAGCATATAAGGTATAACAGTCAATTCATTTGCCTTTTACATGTAGAGACTGCTGCTAACAAAATTCTATATTTTGATAGAGAAATGAAGGGACATAAAGGACTATGTTTGAAAAGAAACCTGTAAAAATATCTACCTACCTTGCAAGAGTGTTTGAAATCCAAGTACTCTCAAAAACACTTGATATTCCTTTATGAAATAATTTCTGTTCAGTTTAATGTAATGGCAATATTCCTTTAAGTTATTTGTAAGCTGGTTTATACACCTGATGTTTGTGGGTGCCACAGAGATATAAGGCACCAGTCGTGTCCGTGTGTACCAAGACTCAACTCTCTGCCAGATGCAGCTGAATACAGTGAACTTTGTGACCCTGTCTGGTCCAGTAGAGCTAAACATGGTGGAATCTCATATGCAGTGGACTCCTTCTGTCCCAAGCTGCTGATGTTGTGTCTTCCCAGGTCCAGCCCAGAGCGAGGCTGAGCGTGTACTCCCAGTAGTCACACGCATTGCATGCAATGCACACACAGCCACAGCCACACAGGCCAGCAAGGTTAAAAAAGAGTGACTTTTATGTGGAACTTTGCACTAAACACCTTCAAAGTTCTTTCCAAAGGTATGCCTGAGACATTCATAAGTAAAATTAAAATTCTTTATGTACATCCTTTGTGTTAGAGCAGGTCCAGAGCAGGGGCACAAAGAYGACCAGAGGGCTGGAGCACCTCTCCTATGAAGACAGGCTGAGAGAGTTGGGGACTGTCCAGCCTGGAGAAGGCTAGAACTAGTTGATGTCTAAGTTCCTTTCCAACCCAAACTACTYTATAATACGATTATACCAAACAACTCCTGCCAGTTCCCTTCTATCTGAAAAACAACGCTTTATAATTCACACCTTGGAAAGCCTCAGGAATAGCCTGGTTAGAATACTGGAAAATAGAAAAACAGGTAGAATCACTCATATGATTGGCAACCAGAGATGTAACATCAACTTTGCAGTAAGAGGGCAGAGTAGGCAGTAGAAGCTTCGTGATGTTATACTGTCATTGCAATGTGAAACCACATTTGAAGGTGAACATCACTCCAATCTGTCTCAAAACTGAGAAAGAAACAGGAAATCTTTCGTGATCTCATTTAGGGAGGTCATAATGCAAAATGAGGCTTAGCTTTATATTTCCAATGTAGCAAAGTATAAGGTTGTTCAATTGTCTGTTATGCAACATTTCCTTTTGGACTTACAATTTGTTAGAACAACTCACAACAAATATCTTAAGGCTCAGAAACCTGAAAAAACCCACTGAACTTATCTATCAGCCAGCTCTTGGAAAAGAGCGTAATGGTTTTCCACACCCAGCAGAAGATTTCTTTTTTTCTTTATTGTCTCCTTTCTTTACTGTCCTTTTTCTTCCCCATGTGACTTCTCGTGAAAAGARGGCCACCGTTATCTTTGTAGCCACTCTTTAAGTACTGGAATACTGTGATGAGGTCTCCTCTGAGCCTTCTCTTTCCTGAGGAGAAAGGACCTAACTTCTTCAGTGTTTCCTCATAGGCCAGGTTGTCCAGCCCTTTGATCATCTTTGTGGTCCTTCTGTGGATTCTCTCCAGTCGGTCCACATATTTCTTGAATTGTGGGGACCTGAACTGGACACGGTACTCCAGGTGTAGCCTGACATGCACTAGAGTGGGATGATCATGTCTCTCTCTGCTACTGATGTCTCTGTGGATGCAGCCCAGGATCCAATCTGCCTCTGCTGCTGCAGCAGCACACTCCTGATGCATGTTCAGCTTGTTGTCCATCAGGGTCCCAGATCCCTTTCAGCAAGATTGTTCCCCTGATGTACACCCCCTGGCCTGTACTGGGCTTCTTGGCTGTACAAGCTGTCATGCAGGACTTTGCACTCATCTTTGTTAAACTTCAAGCTCTACTTGTTGGCCAACTCTTCCAGACTGTCCAGTCTCTCCGTAAGGTAGCTCACCCTTTTGATGTGATCACCTCGCCACCCAGTCTGCTGCAACCAGAAAACTCCATGAAGGTGATTTCAATCTCATCATCCAGGTCATTTATGAAGATGATGAACAGTGTGGGATCCAGTATGGATCCCTGGGGAACCTCAATTGTTATAGGCTGCCAGCTTGAGTAAAGCCCATTGATTACCACTCTCTGAGTGGGACCTCCTAGCCAATTTCCTATCTATCTCACTGACCACCCATCCAATTTGTATCTCGCCAGTTTGTCCATGAGACTGCTATGGGAAACAGTGCCGAATGCTTTGCTCAAGTCCAGGTTAAAACCGTCCACTACTCTCCCTGTGYTGACAGAAGATGTTATTTTCCTGTAAAGGATGATTAGGTTAGTCTGGCATGATTTATCTGTGACAATCCTGACAGTGCGTCTGAAATCTTCCCCTTGTTTCAATAGCTGCCACTTGTATGTACCGGAAAGACACTTCATATTAGTCACTAATTTGTTCAGGGTGTAGAAATCTCATTCTGAACGTTGTTATTTTCTTCTTGAGGTGACCTCTTGAGAGTAAGTGCTTCATTTCTGACTGGGAAACACAGGCAGTGAAAGTGAGTGAACCTGACACCAAAAAGGTTTCCTTGCAATAATCTATTTCCATAACTACTTTATTTCCAGCACAATCAGTTCTATTTTCAGACCTTCTCTCTCAGCTATCAACTATACTAGGTGAAAAGTGAAGAGAGGATACTACTAATTACTGCTTAATGGCTGAGTCAAAATTGTGTTGCACTTATCTGCCATGCCTCTGCAAAGAAGGGAATGTTGCATATGCTTTCTCTGCTGACAAATCCTCCAGGACAGTGCATCCAGAAATAAAATAAAGTGAATCACTAATTAATAATGTTGAATTGTTTGCAAATAACTTTTAATTCCTCACTTTTTTACTCCTTTTAATTGCCCAGTCCAGTCAACTAGAGTCAGCACAGGCTGGTTGAATTTACAAACATTTGACAAATTGTACTTGTTCTTTTCTGCTTGGTAGGTGATCGAGCAAAGACTTTAACTTACTGAATGTGTTAACAGTGAAGATTTTCTCTAATATAGTAATTTAAAAGACTTTTCTGTATGCAGTGATATAATTTGTTTCGTCACAGTGCTGCCTTTCCATTAGTGCAAAGAACGCTATTGCAGCAATAATGCTGACCAGATCTTGCACTATAGGGCAATCACATTGTCAGTAGTGGAACTCTATGCATCAGTGTGCTTAGAAAGATTGCAAACTTTGGATTGTTCTTAAACCTGATGAAGAGTTCCTTTGCTATCTCAGATATTGAAATTACAGTCTCAAAAGGGAAATTACATTTCAGAAATCTTTGCTAACAACTTGTTACAGTGAAGTCAGTCTTTGCTAGGGCYATAGTGCTTCTTTTTCCATATGTATCAAAGCCTGTTTTTCCTTCTTCATATGGGGGTCCTCAAATACACGGACTGGACTTGCAATAACTTCAAAAGTAGGAGACAATGTTAACAACTGAAACTGTTTCTCAGCTAAAGGTAACTTATGCTTTCACTTAGCAGTTTATAACTGGAATCAGACAACCATGGAAGGATTTACTCTGGAAGGTAACACTTGAGGTCTCTAGTTCAAGCTCCAACTCAAAAAATGCCTAAATTCAAAGCTATATCTGTTTGCTCAAAACCTCCAGTAGACGCTGAAGATCTTCAAGGATGGAGATTCCACAGCTTCTCTGGTCAATAYTTCCCATTGCTAAATAGTTTTCATGGTGATGATTTTTACCCTTATCTTCATCCAAACACATGACCAACTTGTCAAGTATTTATTTGTATTGCATAATCATATCCAAAAGCTAACTGGCATTAAACAGACGTGTAAGAAAGAAATATTTACTGTCTCACTGAGCTGCAGGAGAGGAATAAAAAATAAAAGAAAGACAAATACTTAAGGAACTGACTTCTTGATAAAGGTATTTGTATTGGGAAACAGCTGGTTGCTCTTTAATTTCTTCTTCCTTAAAGAGACAGAGAATCCTACTGCCTTTTTTGACATGGCTGGCTAATTCTTGATTCTGACTGTGTTTGCCTTCAAAGAAGAAAATCGGATCACAAATGAAAACTGTAAAGCTGTTGGCATGGAATTAAGTGAACAGACAACAATATCCAGTTCCTTTCTCCATCATACCTGCAATTTGTCTTGTAACAGTGTAGGTGATTTGACATGGTGTTGATTTCYATCATAAGTCACCTTCTGCATCAAGCCTTCTCTTTTCCTCTTCCAGTGATACACTCGCCTTCCCAGGTAATGCTCAGAATGTCAWAAATTTGTCATACTTAACTGTCCCCAGACTACTAGCATATAGCAAATTTATCAGTGGTTTTGATTATCTGTGGTCAGCCTGTTTTCTGCTTTGGTGCCCCTTCTACCACCGTGTTAAACCACTTGAACATAGAAGAAAATATTAAGCAACCAGTGATATGACCTTATCAAGGAAATATCATATCTCAGGAACTTGAATCTAGCAGCAGCCACAATATTGATTCACTGTTGTAAGCATGTGCTTGGAGCCTCAAGGTTTATTGCCAAGTCATATGAAGTAGCACGCAGAACATAGTCATGGGCAAATTCTGTTCATTTATTGCTGCATCCCAAGGGTGTGAAYGCTGGCAGAACATCCCAGTTTTATCTAGTACTGCTGTAGTTCATTGGGTTTTTAACATGCTGTTCTCACAGGGGAAGTTTACATCTGCTTAATTAGAAATTGACTGAAACCACCTTCCTTGATAACATTTTTTTTTTTTCCAGGACTCTTACTGATTGTAAATTTGAAGCAGTGACATATCCCCTTGACACCATTGTAAGGCATGTGAAAAGACCTCTAGAAAATATTCAGCAGCTTGAGGGACCTTAGGGAGGGTCCTCAGGGAGGGCCCTCATCTCCTGCAAAATGATTAGAGGAAGGTTCTGGCACTTAGTCCAACTTTGACCTTCATACAGAAATTAGTGCTTCTTTCATATTCTCTCCAGCATCTTTATTTCCCTAAACACCTTTTCCCCCATCTACAACATAACAGGATCAAAATGACTCACCACTCCAACTGTGATTGCTGTTTCAGGAAGGTAAAGAAATGGAGCTGCATCTTCTGATGCTGATAAAAGCCCTACAGTTCAATGTGGCCTTGCCTGTTGTGTTTTACCATAGTTTGCAGCATCAGATGCAAGTCCATGCTCTTCTTCCCCTTTCCTTTCATCCTTTTGCAAAAACCATCTGCTAACTAAATTCTCTGCTCTACCAAGCAGCCATCCAGATTCTCCAAGAACGATTCACAACAGTCTGACTATTTTTCAATAACACTGACATTAAGGAATGGCAAAAGGAAAACAACCATCCACTTTACAATGGCCTCCAGGATGATGCGTTTTCTGATTACTCCCCAAAAGGGAAGACATTGTGTCCATCATCTACCTCTTTCTGGTGATCAAAGCCATCTTCCATGGTTCTTCCAAGCCCCTGATGGTACCCTGGTATAGGATTTATTACAAGCTGTTTGTGCTGAGCATTGCTGATGGAAAGTTGATTTCTGCTGATAAAACACTGGGAAGTACTCAAAGTCCAAATTCATGACTTGTTTTTATTCTTTTCGTTACCATTAGGATCTTCTTCCCAAATGTCACAGGGGGTGCAGCGGTCTTCACTGTGGGCCTGCCCTCTCTGCTTTTATCCTGACAAACCATAAACACCATCTGAGTGCATTGTTATCACAGGCATCACAAATGGTTAGTTGCAATCCTCTTTATGTGCAAAAGAAGATATTCCAAAATCAATTTTCTTGCATCCRTGAGACAATAAATAGGTGTTCAGGGTTTCAAAACTCTGCTGAGATGTGCTCTCAGTTTTCCATCAGGGGCACCTTTCAAATAGTTTGCAAGTGTTTGCTACATGACTGGTATATCCACCACACCAAACCAGGCCCTTACACCGTGTCCATTATTAAGAAGAGTGCAATCAGTATTCCTTGCTGGTATCTAGTCCCTGACTAGTGGCTTCCTATTTTTTTGCCTGGTAATAAACTTATGGACAATTCCAGTTTCCTCATTCTGCCTGACAATCTCAACAAAATAACTTTGTTGTTTGTTCACCAGAGTGTTATAYTACTTAAATCTTACATTAATTGCGAATGCTCGTGAATGATCAGGTTGAGGTTAACCCAAAGAACATGGAGGACTACTGCATATATTAGAAGCTGCTGGATGTGACAGATAAGAGTATAAAAAGTTGTGAAAAGTTAGATAAAACACTGTGAAAGATGACTGGACTTCACAGGTTGCTAAGGAAAAGTCAAGTGACAAAAATGGCCGGACTGTGCAGACCACAGAAGGGGAATATCAGAGCCTTTTGGGGAGTGGAGCCATAATGTGGGCAAACAGTACGTATATAAACATATTGGTAATATAATTTATACTAGGTTCAAGATAAAAGTATCATAGATACAAAATTTTGGTGTAGCAAAATCAGGATCAACAGAAAGGAAGTAATTAAGAGTGAGTCTTTTATTTGGGAGGAAGCTGGAGTGGAGAAAGGATGATACAAGAGGAATGAAAAGGAGGATCAAAAAAATGGAAAAGGGATTAAAAATATCAAATTATGTTATTGGTGCTCTCTGAGGTTACCTTTGGGGCAGCCCCACTGCTATCCTGCTCATAAAGCAGGATAACAAACCAAATCTATTGTTCTGGCCATGCCACACATGTCAAAAATATTTCTATAGTCAAGAGGAACGGAACAGGAACTTTACCTGTCAAGAAAACACCGGGATGATCACATGGAACATCCTGGTATTATTGTGTCCCTGCTCATGCTAGACCTGATGGCATCGGCATCTCCCCAGCCACTTCTAAACAGTGCATTCTATCCTTTACATTTTTGTACTAGTTCCTTAGRGAAACTTGGGTGATCATTTCAGTTTAAATAAACCTCTGCTTGGAAACCCTCTAGGAACTGAGCAAAGGAAACATGAAAAACAAAGGTGAAGCTGAAGAATCACTGCTATGTTTTCATTTTATTGCCCTGGAGTACCATTGAGCTTTGCCATTTCCCCAGTTGTTTACCAAAGAGACACAGAAAATGTAACTATCCCAATGTGCTTAACACAATATTTGTACATCCAAACTTTCCAATGTTCATTTTCAGGAAACATTCACACAGAATAAATCCCCACAAGTTTGATGTATCATTCTACTTAAAAATTCCTACCAGTTTGAAGTACTCTCATTTCCTTTTTACCTGTCTTTTTTTTCATAGATTTGTTTTTACTTTTTGGTTAATGTAACAGGATCACCCTGTAACTTGTGAGATATTCATAAAACACCTTCCCACAGTTCAACTGCAATTTTCCCAGGGAACATAGAGACTTTGCTTATGTGGACAGCTTTGCTTCGGGGAGTTTGCTGCTTAGTGCCGTTGGCTATGAACATTAATATATGTAAGTTTAAAAGATACAGTACCTGATCTATGCAAAACCAAGGTTCTGTTGTTACTGGTCATGTAGAGGAATTTAAAAGCACTACCGACAAGTGAAGTTTCACAACATCTCCAGTGCTTAAATATAAAAAACTATCCACAAAAATTTCTGAAGTATGAAACCAAAGGTAGGAATTGCAGGAACACTGTTTATTTAACATTGTCTTATATTTTTTTCCACATGATTTACAATACAATCTCTGATCACATGATCAAATAGCTTTTTTCCTGTAGGACCCTGTCTTACTCAGTACACAAAGTAGTATTGCTGTATTGATTCTTTGTCTTTTTATTAAAAAGAAGTAAGGAAGTGTCTATCAGTAGAATCTTTGCCTGTTTTGTAACAGAAGCTAAAGGTTTGGTAACAAATGGGAAAGGAACTGCAGGAGCATAAAAGAGGGTTAAAGTCAATGAGTATTGGCTAGAAAAGTGCTGTAATATTCTTATATCATGCCAAGCTTATCTTTTTTTGCCTGTTAAGCTAAAATATTATGAACACCTGGGACCTACGTAGTCCATGTTGGCAGTCAATCTCATATAACACTAGAGGTCATATTCTTTCTCGCCCTTCTACACAGAGTGGAAATTATGGCATTTTCTCATCTACTTGTGCAAATGCATCATTTTTTAAGTATTCACGTCGCTCAGTTGTCTTATTTGTTCTCCATTCTAGCTTCAAATGAGCAAACACCAGCCAAGAGCGAGAGTTTTCCCCACAATATTGCCATGTCAGCATTTCCTTTGTTGGGGAAATATATTTGRGGTGGGCCCCCTTTGGCCTGGTTTTGATTTTATTTCTTTGATGTCTCCCTTGTCTACCTCTGCAGAAACAGTTTTTATGGACTATTTAAAGCTATATTCTCTATGTGCAACGGAATCACTCCTGAAACAGGAATGGGAACCTCTGAACCAGCCAGATTTTCTATCCAGGATTTTAATCAATTATTTAGAATAATAAAAAAAAAGGTCTATGTTCAGCAAAAAATTCTCTTGAACTGTTAAAAATTGTCTCCAGGAGCTCCTTTAACAATCTGCCAAATACTTAGTTCTTGAGGTGGCTATATGTTCAATCACCTAGTTTCATGTTAGTCACCCAGGGAACTGTTTTAACAAGGTAACGTGGTAACTGGAATGAGGTCCTTCTATTGAACCATATCTTTAATCGTAAGACACCATGATGCTTTGGTTTCTTGTTGTTTTCAGGATGCAGTGTAAGCCTTATTCCAGTTAATATTTCATCTAATTATTTCAGCAACACATGTGAGAACACATTCATAAGTGTGTAGAGGGACAGCAGCAAAACTCTACTTTTCAGTTGAGGTACTAAATAAAATTTGTTGAAACCCAGTCCTCATCCCCACCACTGTTGAATCCTTTTAATACAAAGCCTTTCCTCCAGGTCATCAGACTTCAGACTGTTGAGCACACTCTGCACAGATCCACTCATTCCTAAAGAAAAATCTTTTGCTTGTCGCCTCATTCCTAGGCCACATGTGGCTTCTCTGCCTCTCTCAGAGCCTTCCAGCTCTGATTCCACTGACTTCTAGATGTCTGCACCATTCTCCTGACTGCTCCAGCCTGGAACTTCTTTCATTTGTATTGGTCAGTGACACTTAGGAGACATCTAGAATCCATGCTTTCCCCAGAGGTCTGCGTGAATCAAGATGTAATATCCAAGATGAAGGAAATAGAGAGTCTGCAAGCAAGCAAACCAGAGTTCTACCAGCTTTTCTTATCTTAACTACCTTAACTTAAAAGTATAAACTACATCTAAGAATCATTTGAGGCAACAGCAGCAAAAATAGGGTGAAAAAGAGATGTGGAATAAATTCTCCTTGATATAGAACATCTTTAAGTTTCCTTCACCTACAGGATATGCTTACACCAACTATCATTTCCAATTAGAGTTGAAAATGGTTGTAAAGCATTAATTAACCCAGACATGTGTTATTAAGCTTAAATCATAAGCAGTTACTCTTACAGCAGGTTGCAGTAGCACAGACAATCACCAACGGAAGACAAATAAAATCCCAGTAGCAATAAAAATGTTTCCTAATAGGAACCGATAAGAACTTTTGTTTGATTCACTTCAAATTCGTTTATGCATTCATACATTCATTTATGCTCACGTAGTCATTGCTTAACCTTGAGCAATCTTGGTAACAGGCTTTTTTATTTGAAAGAGTGTGTATGGAAGACTGAAGGCTAATGAGGTATTAATATGATTTATCCACTTGAAAAATGTTTAGCATGAACTATTATTCTTGTGGTGCATCAACCTTATCTGCTTTGGTGGCATTAAAAAGGTCAACAGCTGTAGCATACCTGAGTCACATAAAACATAATTACAACATCAGTGCAATAAACCCATTATTTCTGTAAAACTAATAAAGGTGTTAGCCTAAAAGACATAAATAGTCCTGAAAATTGTTGCACCGTTACTTCAGAAACTGTTAAGGGCTTTTTTAAATACTGCTCCTTCTAAGGAGGTATCAATTGATATTGTAAGCACTTCAAATTAACACACCAATACAGAGGAATATATGTTGAAATCCATTTTTTTTTAAGTAAGCAAGTGTCTTTGAATTATTTGTACAGCATCTTACTGTTAGAGGTGCTTTGCTCATAGTGGTTCATGGGCTGTGACTTCTACATACAGGGGCAATTCCTTAGATGATGCAAACTGTTGTGATATCAGTGGCTTCACTGGCATTATGACAGTGTGCAAGGGCCCTGTACCCACTGGGCCTGGTTGCCTTGCAATTCCTGGTAACTGCCAGCCCTCATACAGCGTGCAAAATTAAGGCACTAAGTCCCCAAGACATAACACAACATAACAAAACACAACAAATCATACAGACAGTACATGACTCTCCATACTCCTCCATTATCAAGTGATTTTGTTAAAGAAGCCGGGTAATGAAAACAGCAACTGGTTGCATCAACCATAGACACACATCTAGGGTTCTGTGCTCTGAATGCTGACATCCTAAACCCTCTTCCAGCTCCCAGAGAAGCTCCCACAGTAGCAGGGACACCAACTTTGTTTACAGTCAAAGCTGCGTGGCTTATGTTACCCTATCTGCATTATCTTTAGCRGAATGAAAGTTTTCACTCTTTTCCCTAACCTCTAGTAATTAGGCTTTCTGCTCATTGTTTAGTGATAATGAGACTCCAAGCTTTCTACCATGTACTAAGTGAAGTAGGAATTGCTGTAAAATCCTCACTCTCTGTGTGAAGTTATTAACATCTGTACATGTTTCTCTTTTTGAAGGACTGACACAGAGCACTGTAATCTGGAAACTGCAAATGAGCTGTCAGTTACGTTACTAAACCTATCAAAACTCTTACTGTCACTGTCATAATTCTAAGAGTCATAGCAAATTTTCTAAGTAGAACTGAGTGTGATGAAAATCAATGACTAGAACAAGAATATGGGACATTAAGCAAATTACCAAAGTAAAATATAAAAATTATATACCACATCTACACCTGTATGAGTTTCACTTATATTGCATGGGGTAGGTTACTTTTTCCCATGCTTGCTGCATATTTTTTTCAGAAATATTTCACACTAGACTTGARCCTGTTATTTGCCCTTTGCAGTCTCAACACCAAATTGACCCATTATTTCAATAACATTGTGTTAGACACTCCCACAATTTTATAGCACATTAGAAAAGCTATGTTCAAAGACCTTGCCTTATTTTCTTTTCAAGAGAAATAAAAATCTTTCATTTTGTGTGAACTTTTCATTTTTGAGCAATTCATTTAGTAGACTGTAATTCCCATCACATCCTGAGAAAATGACCATGGGAACCACCCACCTGTCAGCCTCACCTCCGTGCCTGGGAAGATCATGGAACAGATCTKCCTAGAAGCTGTGCTAAGGCACAGGGAGGTGATTTGAGACAACMAGGACAGCTTCAACCAAGGGAAAGTCTTTACTGACCAACCTAGTGGCCTTCTCYGATGAAGTGACTACACCAGTGGACACAGGAAGGGCTATAGATGTCATTCATCTGAACTGTAAAGCCTTTGACATGGTTCCCCACAGCATCCTTCTCTCCAAATTGAAGAGAGATGGATTTGATGGATAGACTGTTCAGTGTACAAGGAGTTAGTTGGATTGTTTCATCCTGGGGTAGTGGTCCACAACTCAGTGTCTGGTGGGCTATCAGGGRCAAGTGGTGTCCTTCAGGGGTCCATACTGGGACCAGTCCTGGTTAATATCTTCCTCAATTACATAGTCACTGAGATGGASGGCACCCTCTGCAAGTTTGCAGGCAAGACCAAGTGGCACCAAGTTGACACACCGGAAGGAAGCGATGCCATCCAGAAGGACCTGGACAAACTTCAGAGGTGGGCCCATGGAAACCTCATGAAGTTCAACAAGGCCAGAAGCACCTGGGTTGGGGCAATCCCAAGCACAAATACTAGCAGAGTGGAGAACGTATCAAGGGCAGCCCCGAGGAGAAGGACTTGGTTCATGAGAAGCTCAACATGACCCAAAAATGTGCATTGGCCAAGAAAGCCAATTGTGTCCCAGGCTACATCAAAAGCAGCATGGCCAGCAGGGCAAGGGAGGGGATTCTGCCCCTCTGCTCTGYGTTGATGAGACCCCACCTGGAGTGCTGTGTCCACTTCTGGAGTCCCCAGCATAAGAAGGACATGGACCTGTTGGAGAGAATTCAGAGAAGGGCCATGAAGGTGGCCAGAGTGCTGGAGTTCGTCTCCTATGAGGAAAGACTGAAAGAGTTGGAGTTTTCAACCAGGAGAAGAGAAGCCTCCAGGAGGATCTCCTTGTGGCCTTTCAGTACTTTAAAGGTGCTTATAAGAAAAATGAGGATATATGTTTTAGTAGTGATGCCTAAAATAGGAGTACCTGAAACAGAGACTGGGCAAAGTAAGTGAATAAACGTAGGAATTTATTAAAGGCCTTCGATAAGTACACCTTGGGCAGTGCAGAGCCTGGCTAAGGCCAAAGCTTCAGCTAGGGTGGATCCAAGATGGACCCAAAATCGGCTCTGGCCACTAGTTTTCCCCACAGATTTAAGTTTGGTATATTTGCATATCAGGGTTAATTGTCCAATTACAGTTCCAGGTAATGAAGTAATATTCCCCCATTCACCCCTGTCCCAATTCACTTTTGTTTATACTTAGGCTAGGATGGTGACCTTGGTTCCCAGGCCTAGAAGGGATTGTTTTGTCTGACCAGAATGTGAAGAGAGCTTGCTTAGCATGTAATAGGGAGTTCAGAATTACACACTAGTACAATGCAGAATTAGAAAAATCTAAAAGCTAATACTTAAGGCATCAGTAGGACCTGCCATGATGGAGCAAGGTTTTAAACTAAAATATGATAGATTTAGACTAGACATAGTAGAGAATTTTTTTTATCACAAGTGTGGTAAAACATTGGAACAGGTTGCCCAGAGAGGTGGCAGATGCTCCATGCCTGGGAACGTTCAAGCTCAGGCTGCAGCGAGGTCTGAGCAACCTGATCTAGTTGAAGATGTCCCTGCTCATTGCAGGGGGCTGGACCAAGTGACCTTTTCTGGTCCTTTMCTGCCCAATCTATTCTATGATTCTAAGAGTAGATCTTGATGCTACAACATTGATTCAGGCTGATTTTGCAGGATTTATTTCTCTGCTCTAACAGTTGATGCCAAGAACCTTTTAAAAATGCCTTCAGAGCAAGTATTTATAATTGAAACATTTGTCTTTTTCCCTGCAATTATATATTATTGACCACCCTGTGTTTGTTGCAATACTTTGGCAATGATTTATGGCACAGCAGAATGAATATTTTCACATGTAACTATATATTGCTGGAAAACATGCACCAAAATAACTTTTTTGCCATTTTCTTTACCAGTGTTCAGTTCGCTTCATTCTCTGAAGCTCAACTAGGTGTTATATGGATATACTGGAGTTCAGAGATCAGGGAGGAGGTAGACTGATGGACAAGAGTTTTGCTTGGTACACACAGAATAAATATTTGAAAGATTTCAAACAGCATATTGTAGAATGTTTCACAGAAGTGTTTACAGAAGAAAAATCGTGGCTCTTTTGTCTAAAAGTATGCATTACTTGTTTTTTTCCAAAGTGAAAAATATACAGGTAGAGGCCTCCTGGGTTGCTTCTTTTCATTAAAAATTCCWCTTCAAAAAATGAATAGAATTATCTCAAAATAACCTTCAGCTTCCAAAATGCCTTTGCTCCTAGTGACTTTATACCGATTATTCAATATTTTTAATTTTCAATCTCATTGGTGAGTCTTTCTATTCACTACAAAAGTGTTTGCCCATCATTCACTGTGCTGTCATAAACAAGCTAACTGGTCTTTATGCTACTGAATTTTACAGTGATTATTTAAATCTAACCCTCAAAATTATTCATTTTATTATGCTCCCTATTCCAGCCATCCTGTGTATTTGCCCCCAGACTTTGCTTCTCAAAACTGATGTGCCATTGACTTTGGATTGTAGGTGGATGGTACCAAGAATTGAGATCTCAAGGTCATTTTCAGCAGTGCAATATAAGCACTGACAGTTAATGGATTACATAAAGTCAGTGAAGTTAATCAGGGCACTTAAAACCACTTCTAGTAATTAACATATACAACTTATGCTCTGTGGAAAAACTACATGACAGTGAAAAGGATAGTATGAATCAGACCAGTTTCAAATTAATACAATTCCCAAACCAGTGCATAACATCTCTGATAAAAGCTTAAATAATTTCAGAAGTTTCTGTAAGCAGTGAATGCTTTCTAGCACACAATAAAATACTACCCTAGAGTATCCTTATGGTGTTTCAAATTTCACATGTGCCAAGATTTATTACAATAATTAGTTGAAACGCCTCAAAAATTGGATCTTCTTAGCCAGCTATCAGCTGTTGTTAGTGATCTCTTGAGTAGAATCCAATAAAATATTATTAAACATTGTACAAGGTGAATGGTTTAAGTTTCTAGCAGAAACATAGCATACATAAAAATATTTTCACATAGAATATTATGGAATTACAAACAGTTTGGTCAATAAAACATAGAATTAAATATATGAAAAGGCCAAATACTCAGATATCATCAGAAAACCACAATCTAGTAATTTTTCCTCTTTAAATTTTAGCCTTTCAAGCACTAGCCCTTGTCATCTATCTAGAGAAAAATTATAAAGAATGTCAATATTTATTTATATTTTCGAAGCAGTAATGTTGGTATACAGAACAAAAGCATTGCCCAAACTATTCTCAGAAAATGCATACTTCAGGAAGTTCCCTATAACTCAATATGAAATATTTAACTATGCTCAGCTGTTGTTATTTTTCCCTGAGTCTTCATTATGATACAAAAACAGAGGAAGTTCAAGGAAGCAAAGGTATTTTCTATGAGTTCACCACGCATAAAATCAGAATAACATGTGAACCTAAGCAGGATTTTGTAATTACTGCTGGTAATTTTCTGGAAAGCGAATAAATGTAAAGAAGTCTCATTCTTTAAAAAGAAATCCCAGAAGAACACACAAAATTAGAACTATCACAGTGAAGCAAAGTATTTTATTAAACTATTTTGCTATAAGGTTTTATTCCATGAGCTGGAGGCATAGATTGCTTTTGCAGCAGCCACTGAAAGAAATTCAATTATATATTTGCAACAGTATTTACCAGCAAACTCCCCGTTGTGTTCTTTTTAGAAGCACAACTGCTTCATTTTGAAGGGTGTCAGAGAGGTGTGGAATTTGATTGCTGCCTGCTCTCTCTTTTAGCAATATCAAACTGCTTAAACCAAGATGAAAGAGTGGCTGAAGCCACACAAAGCCTTTGTGCTCTAGAGCAATTCAGATATTTTAATTTTAGAATAACTCTAGAGGTAGAATATGCTTCCTCTCTAATGTACAAAGGAGGGTAGAATGCCTTTTAAATATTTTGCTCAATTATTTGCAAATACAGAACTTTTCTGTGGGAAACAATATTTCTGATGTTTATGTTTACGGTTTGTGAGAAGTAGGAGGACTCCATAGTCAGCTTGCCTCTTGCCTGTTCTTAATGTTTGGTGGTAAACTAAGCTATCATATCATCACATCTGTATTGCATTCTCATGAAATACCTTCACTTAACCTTCTCACTCCATAATGCCAATCTTCCACAAAAGTTTTGTGCCTGATTTAGCATTGCCCCTGTAAAACACCTGCATCTTTTCACTTACTTAATCATTCCCCAGAGGCTGCTTCTTCAGCATCTTGACTTTTTGATCATTTTTCTCTGTATTCATTTTCAGATTTTGGTGAGGTACAGCCCAGAACTCTGGCAGATACCATTCATAATATCCATGAACAATAAGAGGCTGATACCCTCTTGCTGTGTACAACTCTCAACAGCTTTGGCTCTTACCTAGGTGTTTTACATAGCAAAATCATTGATTACTTGCTATTTGGTATCACCTATCCTTAGGTCTGTATTGCTGATCTTCTTTCCTTCTTCTCTGTCAAAGGACCTCAATCCAGCCAGAGGTCTGAAGAAATATTTCCAGTGGACTTTGATCCAATCCAGCTTTCGATATTAAATGAGGTTTATAACAACACAGATGTTATAAACAGGGAAAACCCTGCTTTTTGTTTATTTTAGTGTTGAATCTTACYACAAGGCTTCCTTGCAGATATCACTTTCACTGCATACAGATAGAGGAATTTCCACTACTGGGTAATAAACAAAAAGCCAATTTCTTATGGATCAAAAGCCTCATTTTTCAGACAGCTCTGCTAACAAAAATAACTGAAGTGGCAATGATTTTTGCTAGCAAGACACATTATTTGTGAGAGGTTTATCAGAACAGCTAGCTCCTCATAGAAATGTGGAACGCAGAGAAACATGCTAATTCAACTACACATGAATTGGGTAACTTTGCATCGATGATTCTTACGCTCATTTTGTTCCCCATGAACAGCTGAGTAATAATGAGTTTTATTTTGTGTTTAGGGTTGAAAGGTACACAAGAAAACCAATGAATTCTGAAGTCTAAACACAGGCTTTCGAATTTCCTTTCTTTACTCCCTGTCTTTTGTTCTTCCTGCTACTTTTAGATAATTTTCATGAGTGTTCATTTGGCACCAAAGTGCAAGACATTACAGAACAAAAAGCAATTGCAACAATCATTGACTGATTATTTCATTTTGCTGCACAAATTGTAGTAATCTAAGCTCTGTTTCAAGGTAAAGATATGCACACAGTCGTATCTCCTCTCATGGGTTCTATTTTAATAAGAAAGGGTCAACATTAAAAGCTTTCTATGTGAAACCACAGATTGGCAAATGTAGCAGAACTTCTCTTCAAACCTCCAAGTGTTTTACATAATTTAGAAACTAAGGACTCCCACTTCCTCTGTTCAAGAAACAATAATTAATCTGTCTTCCTGCAGCATTTGGAAATTGTGTAGCAGAAGGGGCTGGCAGCTCTGAATGTTCTTATTCCCTAGTGGGATGGAGGAGAAGCAGGGAAGACAGAAAGTGACAGAACTCATGGATTGAGATAAAGACAGTTTAAAAGGTAAAGCAAAAGCTGCACACACAAGAAAAAGCAAAACCAGGAATTCATTTGCCACTTTCCATGGGCAGGCAGCAGTTCAGCCATTCCCAGAAAAGCAGGGTTCCATTGCACATAACCGTGACTTGGGAAGACAAACACCATCCCTCCAAATGTCTCCCCCTTCCTTCTTTTTCGCCCAGATTTTTGTGCTGAGCATGATGCCATATGGTACGATGCTCTTATAAGAATTCTTCCCCAATCCTTGGAAAGATTCTCTGTTCAAAGCAGAAKTCAAGCTCTGAGTATTCCTAATGTTTTATATGGCAACAAAACTGTCTGCTTAAATGAAACATGAGGAAATCTTCACAGCAGGAGATTGCTGTGAAACACTGATGTATTCATCTGACATTTTCAGATATGCTGCCTGGGGTTACATCCAAATACTTCCCACATAGTTTTATTGAGTGTTTGCTCCTATGTGACAAAACAGAGATAACATTCAAAATGCACAAAATTATATATCTATTATTTTCTGCTCTTAAGTGAGGATGTAAGAACAAGGCTCACAATGATGCTGCAAATCAACAGAAAATTCAAGAAAGTCTTTAATATCAGCTCTTTACCCATAAAACTGTTGAAAATTCGGATGAATAAGTCTGAGTGTCCCTTAAAACAATGGATGGAATAAACATATCTTATTTCTTCCTGTGTTATCTATAGCATTTAGCCTTTTATTTTGTAATTAAAGCCTTTTAATTTATAAGCATTCAAAGTCCACTGATACCATTCTATCTTCTGGTATATCCTGGAGACTTGGAGCCACATTTCTGACACCTATTTTCAAACCTATTTGATGTAAGTCTTCTGTTTTTAGTGACCTGCAGTTTGCTCCATCATTAGTCAGTATTTTGTATCAATGTCAATGTCCAGGAAATTTCCATCTTCACTTATTTATACAAGATTAGGCCTAAACTAATACATAGGTAGTAGGTCATAGAGGCTTACTTGGCTTAAGACATACAGTGTCTCATAAGAACATGTAACCCTAGTCCTTCTAAGTTTGCCTTGCCTTTGCTGGCTATTTCTCATGTGGTTTTCTGTACTTTCATATGAAAAACTAARTCTTTTTAAACATGCCAAGGAACAAAACAAGAATCTGGCTTTTTAGTTATCCTCCCCCCCCTTCTGATAACCTTATCACTGCAAACATTTTCTTTAGAGGTGGAAATGTATCCAACAATCCCACATCTCTTTCTCAGTCTTTAAAACTATTAAAATAAAATCTAATATTGCCTGATGAGGACTACAATATTTCCAATTTGTAAGAACTATGACAATGTTGGGTAATATTGTAAGAAGCCAAAAATAACTAGCACTATTGAGAAATTTTTAAGGAAGTAATATTTATCTCAGCTGGGGGAAAGAAAAAAAACCAACAGTTTATAAATTGGATTTAGATAGCCAAAGAAAGAATCCAAAATTCCACTTGAAAATTTTAAAGATATCCTGGAAATTTTAATGTGTGTTGTCTAAAACTATTTTATCAGCTCAGCAGCTGTGGATTCATAAATTAATGTCCAAATACATCAATGGCAGACTGAAGGATAGCCAGCAGCTCCTAATAGATAGAAAATGAAGCAGGACTGTCTATGTATCTCTGAAAACTGAAGAAGTAGACATTGTTTGATAAAACAGAATTGCTGGAGACAAAAAATTAAATATGTGGTTTGAATACCTGAGTATTTCATGTGTTAGCATCTCCAATAAGATGCAATTGTGAATCTTTGCACTGTATTTATCTCATGTGAGGCTGCTTCTTGTCACTGGTGAGAGATAAAGAAGCATTGCTCTGCTTCCCTCTGAAACACACATAACTATGAGGACAAGAAGAGTGCTGTAGGTGGCACAAAATGGCCTTGTAATCTCTGATGTCTTCACTGACAAGGTGGTCAGGCACTGAAATAGGGTGCCCAGGGAAGTGGTGGAATCACCATCCCTGAAAGTGTTCAAAAGTCATGTGGCTGTGGCAGCTGGGAATATGGCTTAAGGTGAACACAGTGGTGCTGGGTTAACACTTGGACTCAGTGATCTTGGAGGTCTTTTCCAACCTTAGTGGCTCTCCAATTCTATCTCCTGCATGCTCAAGACTAATCTATTCACCAATGGGTAGGGAATGGCAGGGAAATTTCTGCACAGGTCAAGCTGTTTGAAACCTCCTTTTTGGAGTGTTAAGGGAGCCTGGTTGTTAGGACTAAGTGGGAGTCGGTATTGCAGGGTCCAGATACGCCTGGGATTGCTCCTAACTCTTTTCCAACAATAATTACCACCTGCCTGTGGACCTACGGGTCTGTTGATATTCATTGCCGAGCAGCTGTCCTGTGGAACTTTCTGGATTGCACTCCTCAGGGTGACAGACCAGACGCCTGTGGGAGAAGCAAACTGTGAGGTCTCTGCTAATACCACCTTCTTCTCATCCGCCTATGAAATGAAGCTGTGATTCTTGCCACTGAACTCAGCTGACTAATTTCTAGGAGCAGTCCAGTATGAGGGAGAAGGGTTATGCTAGAAGCAGATACAAGGAAATTCTAAGAGGGTCGTAATTCTTGTGCTTTGCTCTGTGCTCTTTATTTCCTGCATGTATTTGTATTCAGTTCAGCGAACAGTGTTGCCAGTATCAGCTGGGAAGGGTAAGGGAGGGCAGGTGCAAAGTGCCTATGACAAATTCCGGTCTATTCATCTGCAAGAGCCTTGGAGAGATGTGGTGAGACCAGTACTGCTCAGTGAGATATTCTCAGCTAAATCAGACTGTGCAATGAATGCTGTCTGATTGTGAGACTCACAGATGGCCGCCTCCTGGATATACACTACCACCATCACACAGAGTTAGTGTTTTAGTTTATACATGGAAAGGACAAGGAAAGGTTCAGATCTTACACAGAACATCTCTAAGACTGCAAATCCTCAGAACAGATACTTGTCCTTGCATAAAGGAAAGGAGAAGGGCCAGCTGTTTCCCTACTCTACTTAATACATATGTTCTCTTCTTTTACGTCTGATAAGATGCACTCATTCTTTATTTCCTGCTTGCACTAATCAATCATTTAGTGTGAGAAGATTTGCCCCTATCATCACTGTTCCAGCCTGCTGTATCACTTAGCTCCTTCTCAAAAATGTATAACCTAAACAACTGCAAATAGCTCACATTTGTTATGGCTATGTATGCGGAATCTCTCGACAAAACAGCCTGCACTGCTTTAATGACCCACAGTGAGTCTTCAGGAAACTTGATTTGCACTGTAGCTTTTGCCTGTCCTTCTTTCGATCAGTATTTGTTGCCTGACTAAAGTAAAACTGAGTGCGCATGCGACTTTGAGAGCACCCAGTGGATTTTGCCTTTGAAGGAAAATGATGCTTGACCTGACTGCAACCATGCTGATATGGTGCTGTAGCTTGGCTTTGGCTCTGCAGGATAGTGATGAATAATACATTCTATACAGAGTAAATTAACGAACAGACAAATTTCTGGTTATTTTGTCTTGGTACAAAGCCTGGCATTTTTATGCTAATGTCAAAGTTAGTGTGCCCTCAAGGATCAAGGCCATAATCATGATGTGCTGAAGTAGTAGCCTGCTCCTGCTGAGGGTAAAAAATATTTATTACTGTATATTTTATTCTTCTCCTTATCTGCAGTGCTGCTAGTTTGCTGTTTTTCATATTACCAGTTTTCTTTAAACTGTAAAATCTTAACTGGAAAAGCCATGTAACTATCTCTGTAGATCTCCACATATTTATCTAGCTATATATATGTATCAAACTCAGTTGCAGACAGCTGAAAGCCATCAGGTAATTGAACTAAAACATTAAAATAAAAGATTATGAGAGCACCACAAAGAGAATGCCTCAGTAACTCAACCAAAACCTCATAAGAATCACAATAAGAAATAAAAAAGCAGTTCTTATGAAACATATCAAATTATTCAAAAATAACACATAACTATCCCATGTGTTCTTGCTGTGACTGAGTGCCTTTTTTTATTAGATAAACTTTCTTTATCTAAATGTTATTTAAAGTAGTGGATAGCACATTTTTTATTTTTCTGTTTGAACTTCATTATGAAACAAGTTCTTCTAAGAAGAGAAGGACTGGGGCAGGCAAACCTCTGGAAGATGGAGAATAAGATTGCTTGATTCCCCTGGAGTAACCAGGGGTTCTTCAGAAGAAAAGGTAGACACTACAGAGTAAGTCTAAAGGGGACACTTTCTTGATGAGCAGGGACGGAAGGGAAGAGGATGAATAGCAGCAATCACGCCTATGAGATGAGTAGCATCTCTGTGAGCGTTGAAGAGGAGCTCACAGAATATGTTCCTTTCTAGGAAGACACTGAGTTAACAGAAACCAAACACAAGAGCAAGGAGGACACAATGTCCTCTCAGGGTGCAGCAGTAAGAGGAGATTGATTCATCAAACCTGCTTTTCTGTCCTGACTTAGTAATTTCGAGTTTTCTCTGTTTTAAAAGTTAAATAATCTGTTTTACATCCTGTTTATATAGACTTGGATTTAAAGCTTTCTTGGTGTTACAGAGAGACCTTGAGCTCACTATTAGCAAAAGTCCACCTCATAGCTCTGGCTGATATGTCTTCCTGTGACAAAGATCATAGTGGTTTATTAAATAATGTTCAAAAAAGTGTGTGTGTGTGTGCGCACGAGCTCATGTGTATGTGTGCATGTTTTGTTTACATTTCACTAGAAATAAATTGGAAAGCTGAATGCTTAAGGACAAAAATTGGTTTAATATCATAAATTACTGTCTCTGTGATTTTACAACTTAAGAATTATTAGTTTTTCATGAAGTATTTCTTTTCTATTCTTTACCATAGAAATAATGGTCTTGACATCCTTCTAGGAGGCACTTGAAAGTCCATTGATGGAACATGTAGTTACGACTACTCTTAATACACCCCTAGCACTACCATGATACCAGAGATAATAAGTGAGCAGCTGTTTCAAGTGATAAACACTTCGGTCCATGTTCGATAAAAGAGTTTAACAAAGAGAATGTCCCTTTCTCTTCGCAAACTTCCTCTTCTTTTCCAAACTTCAGTAGTACACAAGCAACATTTTATTGATGGGCATTATAAAATAATGTCAAGTCCTTTATTTCCTCATGTACAGAATTAAATTTTCCCCTCACATTCATTATTTTCTAATTGTGTCATTTCTATTTCCTCCCCTATCCCCAAGTTGATTTACACTGTTTGAATTGAAATTATAGGATTYGAATATTTTCTACAAATCCATGAGATGTCTAAAACACAATCAGACTTTGGAAATTTATATAACAATAATGGATAAAAATAACTTTTTTAGTTGTGAGTTGTTTTGGGTTTTTTTACAGTGATTAATTTGTTCTCATTTTCTGAGAACTTTAAACTTATGTCACAGGAAGAGTTAACTAATTTGGCTCATCTTTTTTCTTCCCACAGACATTTCTTAGCACAGTTTTGTGGGGTATTTTTAATGTTTGCATTTTTAGCATAACTGCTTTTATTTTGCTTTTTTTGTGATTGAAGAAAATATATTTTCACAGAATCACGGAATGGATGGATAAGGTTGGAAGGGAACTCTTTCTTCCTGTTTTCCTCAATAATGTATCAGGGATGTCTAAGACTCAGTCATGATCTAGGTGTTGGTCTAACAAGAAGCTACCATTGGATTGTTTTTTCACAGGTGCTGTGAATTGTGAGTGTCCAGAGTGTGCTTTTATTTAGATAAGAGTATATTACTTAATAATACCTCCTTTAAAAGAAAATACATTTTCCCTCCTAATGATTCTCACCAATCAAGTTTGAGATGTACTCAATTTCTATATTTTATCTTAAAATGCTTCCTAGGCTATTTACCTTACAATTAAAAGTTGCTGATGATATAATCTCCTTGTACAAAATCACAATAAGTCTTTGAAGAGCAATTAACAGAAGGAATAAAAGATAATAACTTCTTCTCACAGTATATTAGGAGCAGAAATCTTATTTGCAAGTAACTTGGACTAATTGGAAAACAACATAGAAAAAGGAGGCTCAGAAAAGATCAGGACCTTTCACAGACACTAAATCAGTTGTCTGTCTGTGTCTACCATGAAAGAATCTAGGAAAATTCCCATGCTTGATCCCTCTTTTTCTGAGTGAATAATCAGATCATTTGCTGAAAATGAAAAAGAGTGTAGAAGAGGGTAAGAAACAAACTCGCAAAATGCACGATGAAAAAATTACCAGAGCCAGATGGCATTTATCCAAGAGTTATAAAAAATGAATAGAGCCAACTGTAGAACTATAAAGGCTCTCATAGTGCCTCTTGCTTGRAATTGTCTTGGTCTGACATCAACTTTTAGAGAGGCATCCCAGTGCCACTCTGGGAACAACAAATCTGTAAACCTGATGTCTCTAAGGACCCAATAGCAGGAAATTTAATAAAGCAGAGAAATGGTAAGCACCGGYAAACATTACCTAGTTAAGAAAAGTCAACACAACTTTTTTTAAAAAAACAAGGCAGGACTAGAAGAAATCACTGCAGTTCTTTGAATCGTTAAACAGACAGGAGGATAAACGAGTCAAAATGGATTTCTGAAAGACTTCTGACAAAGCACCTCACCTACAGGCTTTTAAGGAAATTAAAGCAGTCATGGAATGAAACAGGAAGTCCTTGTTTGGATAAATAACTTCTTCAAAAGGAAAACAAATGGAAAGAATAAACAGATCGTTCTTATTGTGAAGAAAAACAATCARAGAAGTTTGCAGTATTTTCTYACTGAAGTTCTGCTTGTCTCTCATATGATATGATATCTGTGTGGCCATTTGTTGTTGCTTTATAATTCCTCTTCTTTTAAATCACTCTCTCCTGAATCTCCAGCTGATTCTTTCTTCTCTATAGAGTCCTTTGTTGATTGAAAATCAATCTTTATTTATTTTGGTCATGGAGGAATCTTTAACTTGATTCTTATTCTGAACTTATTTTTTCCCCATTATTCCTCCTTTCTGTCAAGTCAGGTTTTATAAAGTTCAGGATCATTCCCTATAGAAACATTCTGGGTGTTTTCAGTGCTTTGTCACAGCTTTCACAATGATGTGCAAGATGACGGTGCCGATAACTTGGTATTGTCAAAGCAGTGGTGCACCATCTCCATCATCAGTGACTGACGACCACCACTGTTGCATCATCCTTCCCTGAACTGAAGAATGGCAGGCTTAACCCCACTTCAGCGTCCAGTTTCAAATGTTTACATCTTTGGGATCATTAGTTATGCTTGCTGGCATCTATTGATCTACCCAGAGGATTTGGCAATTCTCCTTGGTGACATGACCTAGAACCAGCTGTGATTCATTTCTGTGCTCTGTGTTCTTATCTGGATACAAAAACCTTTATCTAGTGACCTGTGAAGTACTCCCTATGCCTAACTAGTGGTAAAAATAAATCCCATTATATTTCATGTTTCTCTTACAAGTGCTTTGAAATTTATTACTTGAAAACAGAAAAATCCTGCAAAAAGCCCAGGTGATTTTTCTTCTTTAGAATTAGATGCCTGGCTGCTCTGCATATTGGCAGCAGAAAGAAATCCTTTGGTTATAGAAATAATTTGAAATGGATTATTAGAGCATTAAAATCTGAACTTTTTCTGATGTTAGGAATTAACTATGATGTCTAGCAATCCATCCAGAGGAGGTAATTTCTGGGTATGGCTGTATAAACATTAGCAATTGCTGCCAAAAATATTTCAATGAGAAAAAGTCTGCTAAATTGAAATATGATAGGTGTTGAAAAATTACATGCTTATCTGAAATATGGTGCTGAAATATTGATATTCGATATGGAAGACACTTTAAATGGTATCCCTGATCCTCCATTTTTTCAACAAAGCAACACTCATAGAAAAGTGATGTTAACAATTATAAAACTAAGGAAGACACCTGATTATTTCTAGTACATTAAAATAAAGACAGGACACAGGAAATGCGGAGGGGGTTATAACAATATGGTTTGACGGAGATTTTTTTAGTTGTTTATTTTCAGAATAATATGGTTCATCAGGTTCTGCTTGAAAAGTTGTTAAAATTACTGCAGGGCGCAGGTACTTGCACAAAAGCGAGCAGAATCTGAATTTATTTTATTTCAGCAACGACAACTGCAGCACAGGATGAATGGTAAGCATTGATTCGTCATGGATGTAGATCCAGGAAGCAACTCATTAATAGCCTCACCTTAATTATAATTTATTCACATATTTCATTTATACTTATATTGCATTAACATTAAACCACTATGTTATTTAGCCCTGGCCAAATTCTCTTAATGCCAAACCAGATAGTCTTCTGCCAGATCTCCTCTGCTATGAATGGCTGTTTTCCCTCTTTCTTCTGTAGCTCAGCTATTGTACCACAATGCAGTGAAAATATTCTACAGTCCCTCCAACGTGGCTCTTCACAAGATCGATGACCCACCTCCTCAATTAGTGAAATACAAACTATCTGAAAAGTAAACCACACTTTTTCTATATTCAGTACCAAAGCTTTACTTTACTACATTTCTAAAACCGGGGTCTTTTCTTGCTTATGTCTAACTAAAATCAGCTGTAGGAATAGCAAATAAAGGTAAAACCAGTGCAAACAAACTTGAAGCAATTGCCTGAGAAATTAAAAACTTTTTAGGTTGTAAGCACTTCAAATCACATTACTAGTCTGTATGTGAAATTTCAAGGACACAATGTATTAGTATGATCTGTCCACAACTTATTGTGAACCTGGGAAGACTGTTCAGCATCTTGACAAAAATCTAAATCTTGTTCAGAGTTTTGCTCCTATTTTCTTGACACCTTTGCTGCACACCAAGAAATGCATGTAATCACTAAATTTCCAAAAACATACATATATATATATAGAGAGAGAGATATATATATACACACACACGTGTGTGTGTGTGTGTGTGTGTGTGTGTGTGTGTGTGTGTATATAAATTTTATATTTTCTTAATGGAAACACAGGTTTATCTTTTGCAGCCTATGTTAGAAACAAATTACTAAGACAAGGCCGGGGGAGCAGGGAGGCTTACTTAGTCAGGAATAACCCTAGGTTTGTGAAACTGATAGTTCTTCCCTGCATTCTAAGGGCAGTGAATTTTCCTGGAAAACATACCTAAAAGACTGCAGCTTTAGCACTGACTTAGTAGCTCAGGATTCACACAACTGGGAAAATATTTCTGCCCCTTTGTTAGTTTGGGATCTCAACTAGAAGAACATTGTATTAATAAGGAATAAATTAAATAATCTGGAGGGGAAGCCATATGAGGAGCAGCCGATGTCACTTGGTTTGTTCAGCCTGGAGGAGACTGAGGGGGGACCTCATTGCAGTCTATAACTTTCTCGTGAGGGGAAGAGGAGGGGCAAACACTGACCTCTTTGGTGACCAGTCAGGACCTGAGAGAATGGCCTGAATTTCTGTCAGGGGAGGTTTAGCTTGGATATTAGGAAAGGGTTTTTCATCCAGAGGCTGGTTGTGCACTGGAATGGGCTCCCCAGGGAAGTGGTCACAGCACCAAGCCTGACAGAGTTCAAGAAGTGTTTGGACAATATTTTCAGGCACATGGTGTGACTTTTGGAGTGYTCTATGCAGTGGGGAGTCAATTGAGTTGGACTCATTGATCCCTGTGAATCACTTCTAACTCAGCATATTCTATGTTTCTATGAAATTAATTGCAAAATTATTCAAATTACTTTTGCCAAATAATAAAGAGAAGCAATGTCTGTACATGATGAAAAATCTGTTCAGTTTAGAAATTGCTTCTGGGTTTAGTTATAAGCTGACAGACTAACTTGTAACAAATGCTTTGTCCTAAGTTTTCCCCAGTGTCCTGGTGACAGCTGACCGCCACCGACCAACGGGACTTTCCATACCATATGTCATCATGCTCAGTATATAAAGTGGGGGCAAGAAGGAGAAAGGGGGGGGGGGGGCACTTGGAGCGATGATGTTTGTCTTCCCAAGTAACCCCCGCAAGTGATAGAGGCAAGCTGTCCTGGGGATGGCTGAATACCTGCTGCTCATGGGAAGTGGGGAATGAATTTCTTGTTCTGCTTTGCTTTCATGTGCAGCTTTTGCTTTCCCTATAAAAATGTCTTTATCTCAATCCACGAGTTTTCTCACTTGAACTTATCTGACTCTCTCCCCCATCCCATCAGGGGCTAGTGAGCAAGCAGGTCTGTGGAGCTTAGTTTCCACCTGTAGTTAAACCATGACACCCATTTTTCAAAACATACATGAATAATTATCTTTRAATATGTTCAACAAGCAAATTAATTAGTTTACTTGGAGGATACTTACAGGTGGTTGACCTTTGAAACGTTTTAGTGCCTGTCTTTGAACACATGGAAGCACATGACAACTTTTCTTTAATCTGTGTGATAATTATGCAATGTTTTCTACTGAGAATACCTAAAATTTAAGATTTATTTAAGATAAACCGTATCGATATATGATTGTGAAACTGGCTCTTTTTAAGCAGTCACATTGATTGAAATAAAATTAAGTATTTTAAGTATTGCTGGCTACAATTTCATTATGGTGTTTCCAAAGGGTCTTGTGTTATTCATAGCACCATGAGAGCTTATAGAAACCATGTGTGAAAGGGGATATTCAAATACAGCAAAAGTATTTTGTATTCAAAAGTATTTGTATTCAAATACAGCCTCAGAAATTCAGGCAAATATAACTGCCAGATTCTATAATATTCACCACCCTCTGTTGCTAATGTCAGGGGCTGCTAGTGAAAAAGTAAAATGTCTTTATTCAGTACAAAAGAAAATTGAATTGAAGTGCTATTTAAACTCTATCTGTGACATTCTGTATACTTAGTTCTCCAAACTTCAGATATGGCTTTATTTTTACTAATATGTATAGAGAAACAAGTTGTTTGTTTGTTTGTTTGTTTGTTTGTTTTACTGGAAGGTAAGATACTTTTCCTACAACTTTAAATTTCTACCAAGGTAATAGCACACGTATTATTTAATGGAGATGTAATGCACATTTAGCAGAACTTTTCAGTCACTATGGTGCTGGGATATGAATGAACTGGATTATTATCAGCAAAGAATTTAATTTAGGAGAGTAAGTATAGTTATGGGCARGTAAATATAAAATTGAGAACACTCCAGATGACAGGATCATTGTGTAATTTAAGTTGAAAATGGCCTCTGGAGTCATCTGGCCTAACTCCCAGCTTGCAGCAGGCCTAAATTCAAACTCAGATCGGGTGACTCTGAACCTGTATTTCTCACTTTTAAGGGTCAATTTAACTGCTGTAACGTATGATTACATGTAGTTCTGATTACTTGCATTGGTACTGAAATTGTGGATTGGAGGTCAGGTAGCCATAGACAGAATGACAATGTCGGGCCCAAAAGGCCTATAACCTAAGTCAGCACAGGAAACTGAGTAAACAATCCAGGTGAACTGATGGAGGCAACTCAAGCAGTGCTAAGACRGCATCAGTAAGCAATTATCAATGTGTCAGCTTTCTAATTTCTGAATGCTGCATGAAAAATATTTGCACCATCAGTTTTCAGTCTTGGTCAGAACCAGATTGATAGATGTTCTTTCTTGGAAGAAAAGAAGATCAAGTCCTTCCAGTTACAGTCTAGATCCTGAAAAAGGCTGACATTGCAAGTAGTAATGCTGAGTAGTGTGGTGAAAAAAGGAAGCTAACCTGATAATGTAATGGTAAGGTCTGATTGTGGCTTCATGGAGTTCTCCAAATCAGCATTTATTTAGTTATATCAGATCCCAGCTGCAGTGGAAATGACTTATGGACTAAAGGTGTTGTGTTGGGCCTTCAGATTTCCTAGCACAATATGAAAGCTATTAATTTAATACTCTCCGGTAAAGTCTTTTAAATGTGAAACTAATGGTTCTTTTTACAAGCAACTGGGGCTATGTGTACCTTGGTCTTGTGGGACTGACAACAAATGTGAATGTTGTTCACTGATGTAAAATTAATAACTTCAGAGCTATTAAACTGTGATTTATTTTGCTACAACAATTAATTGGCTGAACTCAAGAGGTTCAGTGCAATTTATTATTGATTATTTTATATATATAATTTAATTCTGCTCTTGGATCTAGTAGCAAGGTTTCACAATGAGTCTAATTTAAAACTATAAGTCTAAAATACCATTTAAGTTTTAAGAAAGCTCTGAGGAATGGAAAAAAGTACTTGCAATTTTCTTTTCCTGAAATACAGGGCACACACTAAAATTAAAATTAACTTTAAATTCAAATCATCCACTGCTGGATTGCTGCTTTTTTATGCATTTGACTCCTCTATTCTACAGAAAATTTATTTCTAAGTCTTCATCATTTTGCCCAAAAAGTAGTTATTTTGTACAGCCTAACTATGAGGTTAGCTGTATTCATGTAAATCAAYGCTGTATTTAAAAGCCACTTTAAGAAATTAACTGCGAACTGTCAGCAACTTTGTGAATTTGCAATACCATGGCTGTACTCCACACATCTTGATGAATAATTCAACTTCATCGTACAAGCAACATAACGAGTTTCAAGAGTATTACTGGTGAATAAACAAAGATGATTAAGAAGGACATGGACCCGTTAGAGAGAGTCCAGAGATAACCGGAGGGCTGGAGCACCTCTCCCACGAACACAGGTTGAGAGAGGTGGGGTTGCTCAGCCTGGGGAAGAGAAGGCTCCAGGCAGACCTTATAGCCTCCCAGTACCTAAAGGGGGCCTGCAAGAAAGATGGAGAGATACTTTTCACAAGGACACACAGTGATAGGACAAGGRGGAATGGTTTCAAACTAAAAGAGGGTGAATTTAGATTAGATATTTGAAAGAAATTCTTCACTCTTCAAAAACCACTCCCTTTTAAAAATATACTGCGAATGTGGCTGAAACTTACTAAAAGGCTGGGACATGACGGGAGAACAATTTTTATCAAATTTACTGTTAGTCAAGGGAAAAGAGAAAGTCCAGTCAGAAAAATTGGCAGGTTCATTCAATTCTGAAATCCAAACTAAAAATAGTAGCAGCATAAGTAAACTCAGGTCTAAGATATTTTCTTTTTGTTTCCTCTTGAAACAGGAAATTCATTCAATTAGTTGGAATAGGCCATGCGTGTTTAATGTGACAATTTGAAGTGGGAGTGCTACCTTTTAGCCTTGAGAATTCTAATGGCATCATTAAGGTTGTTTATAGAAATCTACAAAATTAAATGATTGCTATTAAACACCATCCTTTCTGAGATGGAAGCCGAATGACTCCTGGGTCTGATAAGAGAAAACAGTCTTTCATTTCTAGATCACTGCTTTGAATTTGAGCCAGGATAACAACAATGAGAAGTTATTATCAACAAAAGACAGGCAACATGCTCTATGAAAGGAGATTATGGTGTCAGGCAGTTTCTTAGGGGCCTGGTACCTTCCTGGGGAACGTGTTTTGCATACAGTGCTGCTCTACAAGGATATTAAGATCAAGGTACTGTCTAGCTGAGAATAGAGTCACTGCTCTGCAGAGAGATCATACATCCAAGTATCATCAAATATCCATCTTCCACCAAAATTAGTCATTTTATAAAACAGAAATTAATAGCCTCTATAATASAGATTGTTTATGAGAAAAAGTAATCTGCATCTACAGATTAAACAGCCTCTGTGATGGGAGAAATCCTAAAGAACATCCCAGGGTGTGACTGGCTGTGTATGTTTTTGGTCTGGACCYTAATACTGACTTAAAGACTTGATTTCCTGCCTTGTCCTAGAGTCTGCCTCATCGTTTTCCTGGAGAGCACTGAGCTGTGGCTGACTCTGGTTACCGTGTCTGGATCTGACCTGGACCATGGCTCTGACTCACTGGCTTGACTTCCTAGTTTAACTTCCTACTCACTGTGGACTTATCAGGTAATCTGGACTTGTGGCTGGACTTAGTGACCATCACCACACCTGCCCTACTCACCTGGCTTGGGTCTGTGGGACTGCTCTCTTGTCAATGAGGTCCCTTTGACTGCTTTGTTATTGTGTGTGCGCTCCTGGCTACCTGTCCCTGGCAGAGCAGCCTGCCCCTGCTACTCCCTTGCCCTCTGTGTTGGGCATAATCAGCAGGGTTTGGGTAGCAGGAGCTGTGGGGTGACCTGAGTAGAAGGAGATGAGGAACCACCCTGTGCCAGTCAGTCAGCTCCCACTGGCTTAGCAATAGCCAAAATCATTCCATTGCATGCCAAAACGTCAGCCAAAGGAGAGCATAGTTCCCCTGCTGAAATATATTTTTAAGGGATAGGGATAGGAAAGACAGAAAGGGTTCCTGCTAGTAGCAGRAGACACAGATGTGAGGACACCTACAGGAAAGGACACAGAGGAAGATACAGGAGAAGGGATGCAAAAGATGACAAACTGAGGGACACAACTGGAGACCTTGCCTTGGAATGAGGCACTCCTTGCTAGAGCAGGTACAGCCGGAAGGGACTGCAGCCAGTGGAGGACCCACAGCAGAGCACAGAAAATGAGCAAGAAGGAAGGAGCAGCAGAATAAAAAGGACTAAGGAGCAAGGAATGACAGAAAGAAGCCATTTTGTTTCTCAATATCTGAGTCACAAATTAAAGGTTTATGTTATTTGAAAATAAATTCAGTGAAATTCCCAGAGTGCAGGTTTGTTTTATTCATGACACCCTGGCAAGGTAAGTGACATTGAGTTACCCAGGCTTGTTCTCAAAAAAACTGCTGCAGTATTGAGTCCCCTAAAGCCCTGGTGTGTGGTGRGGCATTCTCCACAAGTTACCATTGCTGGCAGGGTGGACCCCCCGCCTCCAATGCTGATCCCTCCTTCTCGGAGGAGGAGTCAGAGGGCGGGACTGGTGTCTAGGCCATGCCCCTACCCCCCCCCCCTTCTCCCTCGTTCTCTCCCTGGGGTGAGCAAGCCCAGGGCTGTCAGTTATGTTTTCAGTTACAGCCTTTGTTCTGGAAACTTCGGTGACATTCGACATATTATTGGTTCTTGTACTCTGTACCCTCCTCTTGATTATTACTATTGGTTATTGGACMCTCAGATCCTCCCCCTATCCCTTCCCTCATGGACTSTGTACCCCTGCTCCTCCCCATTTCCCCCTCCCYTTKAAACTGGTGCTCCCCTGACTTCGGGGGGATTTCTGTCATAGAGCTTTCCTGCGTGGATTCGGCGTCCTTGTTCTCCCCCAATAAAGGAGAGCTGGCAGAGACCCCGCTCCCAACGCTTTATCTCCTGCTGGTTCCTGCTATCTGCGGCTGGTCAGTGTCTCTGCCCTGGGGCAGACACATTCGSGGCCATCCACCGGTCCATCGCCTGGAGAGGCACCAAGCCCTCAGACGCGGGTGCCTGGCGTCTGGGTGGAGCACAACCAGCACCGGGGACCCTACTTACTACACTGGTGTGAAAGGTTATGTTTAGAAGACCACCAGGATTCTGGATACTGCAGAGACTTCTCTTTAATGACAGTGTTAAGATATAGCTGGATGAAATATTTTGTATTCAGGGGAGGTGGACAAGGAGGTTTCCTATTCAGAGCTTCTTTCTGGACATCACCTTGCAGTTCTGACCAGTCTTTAACCCAGTTCTGCGCGACCCAGCAAATTTCTACCATGCACATTTGGAAATGGTAACATGTTACCAAGCCCTTTAAAGATCAAGGAGTATATCCACTGARGGAACTGCTGGCAGAAAGTCTTATTTTCTTATGTTGATAATATATCTTCAAGAAAAATGAGTGGATGAAAAACAGTGCCGCAATAACGGTGTTAAAGAACACATCTCTTCACACAGTTTAGYACTTTTAAGCTCTGACATGCCATTTCTAAAAATAAAATATTTTTATTCAAGTGACTATTTATAGAATTTGGTGCTCTTTTTTGGCATAAACATTAAGAAATTAATTTTCTATATACAGAGGTCTGTATTTATGAGTCAAATTAGCTGAGAGAAATGGCACTGAGCTAGTTTAAACTGTTACATTGTGTGCTGTTTGTTCTCAGGGAGACTTTTGAAGTGCAGAGTATGTCATTGCTTATGTTTTTAACAGCTTCTCTGAGTTACAGTSTGCTGGTACAGACTGTATGAAAGGATCATTCTTTGACTGCCGCAGCCTCTGAAAAGACTGAATGGGTTAATAATTTTATTTCTCTTTACAGAATACTTCCATCTTGATGTCATTTAAACTATTCTTTTTTTTTTCCTKCCTTCCAGAGCAGCGTTAGAAAATTGCAGTGGTTATAAATCCTTCACTATGGCTTTTGAAGTTGGAAATGCCAAGGCGCATTCACCATTTACCTCAACAGGCCTGCTCATGGCAGCTATTACGAGTGAGGTGAAATATATGTCAATGTCATGCAGCACTATTCTGACTTATAACTGCAGCTATCTTTGTAAATAACCTTTACAACATCAAAAATAGAGTCTTTTACTATTTCTAGTATTTAAACACTTGTTTTCAAATGGCACTGCAATAAATTGCTGATACCCTTCAATTGTCTGGAAGCAAATGCAAACCCATGGCTCCAAGTTATTCACACTGTTAGATGGTTTCTGAGTCCTGCTCTGGAGTGAACTAACCAACTCCCTGTGGGTCCAAACTTGTGAGAGTTGTGGGGAAAGGATTTTCAGAAAACCTGCCATTTAGATGGAAGGGTTGAGACTGCTCAAGTCTATTTTGCTTCACTTGGCACAGTCCTCTCAACCTGTGTCAGCAGAGTTATTTGCCCTCACACTATTGCTGCAGGGAGTTCTACCCACGAAAGAATCACATCATAATAAAACAGTACTTTGAGGCATTAGATAACATCCAGCTATGCATGGAAGCTGCACGAGGAGTTGAAGGGATGATGGCAGATGTATCCATCTATCTATCTATCTATCTATCTATCTATCTATCTATCCACCTACCTTTATGGGTTTGCTGGCACACAGGGTTGCCGCCTCGTTGTACACGGCTTCCCATAGGACTAAGCAGAGAGGTTCTGTAGCTAAACGATAACAGCAACCACAGCAGAGTTTTGCAAGGCTACACGGACAAACAGCAATACCAACCATAACAGCACTGCTCTCATTTTGTAAGAAGTTCAGCTACCTTCATTACAGCTCTGTTGCCTGAGATGCTGCAACTTAAATCTGCTTAGCTCCCCGCATGTTTGTGACCTTCCTGGACCTCCTGGGGTCACATCACATGCTCCACCAGGCACTGTCCCTGAGACAATCCCTGCCTSTCCCAGCTCGACCTGCTCTGAGCAGGGTACTTGACCTGGATGATCTCAAGACGTACTTCCCAACCACAACTATGCTGTGATTTGGAGATAAGGGCTGGAGTAGCAGCTCAGTTCACAGGCACTGTGGTCATTGCTAAAGGATGTTAGGAAAGCTGCTGTCTTAGGTGGACTCATGTATCYGGGAATTCCTTCTCAGCCCCTGCAGCCCAATGAGTGTGTGCTGAGATCCCTGTGGTCTACCTGCCCCATTCCCATTGCTACAGGCACGACTTTTTCTCTTCTGCAGATTTGATCAGAAGGAAGGCAAAATGTGTGTTCCAGACAGGTGCACGCACACACACACGCAGACAGAGCACATTCACACTCCTGCCACAAACTACTTGCCCTTAACAGCAACCAGGTGCCACCACCAAARCTTAAATAAAACCTAAGTAGTGAAATACAGTGAGCCCAGTCTTGCTCTTCCTCTCTGGTTCATCAGTATTGGAGCTCCTTTGTGAAATCACACACATCATCAGTCTCTGGAGTTCTGAGCACACTCRTGTTCATGCATCCCTCAGGTGTGTCTAATATCCATGTCCAAACCTTGGGCCCTCTTGCCCAGTATAAAGGTCTCTCTCACGCTCCTAGGCAACCTTGATGTTCCCTAGTAAAGCAGATGTATGCGCACAGACACTCATCTCACAGTCACCCCAACAATCACACACAMACCAAATGCTGTTGCAGGCTCTTGCAGCCTAATATCTACAAATGGACCTAGGGCTCACTTGGGGCCCACTGGCTCTGATCTTGAGATACATATCGGATTACGTTCACTGGSGAAAAGTAACAACACTTAGTTCTTTCCAGTTCCTGGCATTTAGATACCTTATGTGTACAGATGAATTGGAGTCCCTGTAGTTGTTGAGCACAGAGCTAAAAGCCCTGTGATCTCAGGTCTTTTCTGCAGTTTCAGACACCCAGAACTCGCTTGCATGTGTCACCAGATACTGACATATATACCCTACAGGACTCACACGTAGGATAAAAAGTGGGTTTACACAGGAAAAGTTRTTAAGAAAAATGATTTAATAGGAAGATTGGATAGACTGAGGTGACCAGGAGCAGGACTCAGACAAGCTAACTGACCAGCAGTCTGTTTAAACAGCCTGTTTTTCTGCCTTTTCTCTATTTTCTCAATTTWTTCCTCCTAGATCCACCCTGAACATAATTTCTCATCCTTTGGTCCTCCTTTAGGCTTTCCACAATGAGTTTTGCAAAGTCCACAGGGCCCCTCAAGCATCCCATAACACTCAGTCTTGTTTCCACCTGCTTATCAGTTACGAGGTTCAGCTTGACCCTCCTCAAGACTGTGCCTGAGTAGCTTTTAGTGAACTCTCAATCACTGTCTGAGCAGTTCTGGTTTTTGTTACTGTCTCAGTTATCACCTACCCGTCAGATTTGCCTATCTGTGTATTCAATTTATCACCTTTCTTGTTATTTATTATTTAATTTATACTGAATAGTTCTKAGCCAGGTAATTAATGAAGCAGATGGTCTCACATTCCCCATACTCTTAAAATGATCAATCAGCCTGAACGGTCTGCAAATGAAGTCCAGGATGAATCATGTGCGATAATAGGGKTTTTTTTCTTTATGTGCTCTTTGATTTCTAGAGTGCAATTGGTACATTTTTGCTATGTAAAGTTCTGTGTTACGTCCTTTGTGAGGACTGGGTGGATCCCTTCTATGGCCTTTCTGGACTGCTGTGTCAATGAGTGAATAGGCTCCTGTAGGCACATACCCACAAATGTTTACCATAACACATAACCACTTTTATGTTTATCTGTCTTCTATGCTGCATGTCAAACTGTGGCAACTGTCCAGTTTCAGGCTGGACGTGCAAAAACTGGACGGCCAAATGCGACAGCAACTGGGCTGTAAGGAAGGGCAATAACATTCTCACACCGGTTGTGCCAAATGTAGCCAGAACTCTGTACGGTTCAGGAGATCTTGGTGTCCAGCCTCTCCTCAGCATTTGCCACCTTGTAAGCAGCTGGACATTTGCATGTCAGATTTCTGAGCCCAACAGTGTTCTATGGCTAGAAATTTCCACTTATGCTGTGCATAAGGTATTATTAGCAATCTGTTGTGATTTACAGGATGACCAGGTGGTTTTGCTCGCAGTTAATGTTGTTACAGTAATATTTTGGGCAATATTGCCATGGCTGAAGTGGGCGAAGGATCTTCTGATCTCAGAAAGGTGAGCCATATGGATGAGTTTTGAAACGATGGTCTTGGCAAAGGCTTCTCAGTCTTCTGTCATTATCAGACCCACTATGAACTGACTGGCAAGAGGGAAGTCCAGCCAGACCCTTTTATTGAGCATGGATTCTCACAAGGACAGTGCCTGGTATGGGATGCTGGAGCTGACAGGTCCTCACAAGAAGCTCAGTATGATCCTCACAGCACTTCGAGCCTGTCCCATCTGCAGAGCAGTGGATACTGATTTTTTAGCTCCCAAATCTTTCCCCACTGTGGGAAAACTGTTTGCCACAGCAATTCAGGCAGCCCACCAGCCTGATGCTACTGACCATGAGTCATACAGTGCATTTTTAGCAGTCACTAGCCTGCACCTCCTGGATGTCTTACTCATATGGCATCCAAGCAACTTGCCAGATGCTATTGCAGACAGTGAGAGTTCTGCCAATGGCCTGCAAAAGTGCCAAATCAGCCTGGCAAAATGCAGCAGTGGCCAAAGTATCACTTACTATCAGCCTGCAGAGCAACAGATGATGCAGCAGGCAGCTTGGCTTCACTGTAGGCAGCAGATTCAGACTGACTGACAGCACCCCTTTGTGGAGCCTACTGAAGCAGTCACATGTCACATGAAGTTAATAAGCAGTGAGCACGTTGTGTGTTGTACTAGAAAGGCACTTCYAGGAGAAGGCAGAAAGCTCTTTGTGATGAGGTACAGAGAAAGATATCCCTTCAAGTGCAATGCTATATGGATACAGCACTTCTCCTGGAGTGCTTGCAGAGATAGAGACATGAATGAATCCACACAACCAGTCCAGAGGGGCAGTGAGAACTCTCCAAGCTGAATACTGTCAGCAGCATAGGCACAGAAATAATGCACTTAAGATGGTAAAGAACAAAGAAATATCCCTATTTTTTCATTATTTTTTCAAGAACCAAGCAGATCATACACTTTTTTCTTGATCAGATTGAGACACTGTAAAGAAATAAAAATGCCCTGTGTAGGTGGAAAACAAAGCAAACTTGATGAAATAATATCCTTATTATTTTTGGTGCTGAATTGCAATTCCACAGTAGTCTTACAGCAGGATGATTTAACTCAGTATAATACTCCCAGTTGTCTTATTTTCCTGTTAACAATGTTTGTTTCTCTCCATGGCTGAGGTAACTCTTCAAGTTTCTGCAAGAGTGATGTATGAAAACTTCTGCTAGTCAGCAGTGACTGCTAGTGGAGAAAACACTAAGGAAATATTCTTCTTCATCCACACTTTATTATCTAGGACATAAACCAACATTTCAGGGTGAAAAAGAGCAGATAAAAAACACAAGAGAAAGGGAAAGACAAGGAATGGCTGAGAAGATAATTTCAAATTCTCTGCAATTTTCTTCACTGCTAAAACATGAATGTGGAGAAGTTACAATAGCGCTCAGGATTAGACAAGTCAACCTTCCGAAATTTTTCAGATTAGGTGTAGAGTATCAAGACACTTGCATTTCCAGTAGCCCTGGATTAGCACTTGAGCTGTGCTACGTCCATGGCCTAGAAGTCAAGGCTCTAAAACAAATGCGTGTGATCAACAGCCCCTAGCTTTTTTTTTTCTTTGTTTTTTGAGATAAAACAGAAGACTTCTTCTGCAACAATCTCTGCCATCAAAGAAACCTGGATTTATTTGGAGTTGGAGCAGGAGGACTTCTGGGGGCTTTAGTCCTCTCCACCTATTGGAGAAAATACTCCTATGTCTGCTTCCTCTCCCTCAATTCTTCCGTCTCCTCTTACATGATTAAACTTAATTGTCTGCCCTTAATTTATGAAATCAGACTCCATGAAAATCGATATTTTTGCCACTGATTTCAATCGCTTCCACATGCACCCTCTGTGCTTCTCTGACATACCCATTTCAGGAACATACATCTGAGCCACAGCACCTCTGGTGTGTCCTTTGATGATATAAGCAAGGCAAAGGCATCTGTCTATACACACAGGTGTATGTGCGTGTGAAAAGAGAAACGTAGTCCTTTCTTTTTGCCTGTGGTCTGTACAAGAAGTTGATTTGTGCCACAAACATCTCTAAATATCTTTGAGTTCTCCAAACTTAGAAATTGAAAGATTGCTTCAGCTTAAAAAAGAATTTGATACTTTGAACATACCTCTACCTTGCTTAAATCTCTTAGCTAAACTTAAAATATCATTTTTCATACAGTAATGACAATGGCTGGTTCTCCCATGCCATTGTTTCTCAGTGATACTGGTTGAAAAAGAAAGGCGAAATCATATACTGATGTCTTTGAACACCACATCTGGAGAGGACTGCTTAAAATGTAGCATTTGGAAAAAGTACTTTGATTTGTGGCACTGTTTCAGACTTTTATATTCACAAATTGAGTGAAAAATTATACTCTTCATTTTGCAGAATTCTATTCTTTTGATTTCTGTCCCACCAATACGAATAATGTTAATTTAACAAAAAACCCACAAAATAATTCCACTTTAGATACTTGAAATATAGTGGATTTTCTGTAGCTTTCAGAATGTCACTCACAGATCTTCCTGTACTAGTTAACAAAAGGCTAAAACAATTTCAAAGATGAGGTAATTAGTGAAATAGCACAGCCCTTCCAAGTGAAACCATTTTAGAACATTCCTGTATCCTACTGAAAAAGACACAGAAGTGCCTTACAGTGCAGATCCTGAGGTTAGATATGGCATTCATTTCTAAGTCTTCTTATCTCAGCTTGATGGACTCAAGACTAAACTCCATGATCAATAAGGACTTTGAGCAGATACTTTATACATGTCCTGTTGTCTTCATCACTTCCCATCTGTAAAAATGTGAAGCAATACTGCTATTCCCTGGGACAGTATAAAAATGTCACTTAAAGCTTATAAAGATGAATTAATTAAGCATTTGAATATCATAGCAATAAGTGCACAAAAAAGAAAAGACCTAATTATTACTGTCAGAGAGGGATTTGGATGTGATTCAGTAAACAAAGCATGCAGCCACATGCTCAATGAGTATAAAAAGACATATAAAACAGCTGGTTCCTCCCTTGAGCAGATCCATTCTCTGTTGCAAGGCCATAATCCAAAGTCAGTGATTGTCACAGAAAGGTTTTAGCTAACAGCAGTCAGCTGTGGACTAACTCTTGGCGAGGAAGGCATCTGCTCTAAAATTAGCAGCAAAACGTGTCTATAGACTTAGAACATATACTCACACAAACAGGAAGGATCCTGGAATCACAGAATAATTTGGTTTGGAAGGGACTTCTGAAGGTCTGCAGCCCAACCTCCTGCTCAAGGCAGGGCCAACTTAAGGACTAGAACAGACTGCTCAGGAGCTTTCCCTCTTGAGTTTTTAAAATCAACAATCTCTTTAAAACCACCAGGCAGCCTGTTCCAGGGCCCAGACACTCTTGTTGGGAAATCTACATAGGGAATCATCCTTCAGACTCTTTCTGGTTTTTGGTGTTGAAGTTTGCAGGTACACTTTTAGAATAGTTACTTTTTCAAGTTCATATCCAAGATCATTATACATATGCGTAAGGTCTTTGAGAGGGAGCTGCATTTCACACAAAGCTTTTATAGAGTCCATTCTTAACTGGTGAGTTAGATAGAAAKTGTAACATCAGCCATAAAATTAGGATGTAAGGTAAGGAAGATACAGTTATGCTTTATATTCAAAGGTAGTTTTAGTATTTCAAACCTCTGTCCCTTTCTGCATTAAAAAGTTCTTTGCCCCGGAGATAGGAGTGACAGGTACCCTCCAAGAAATGACTGACATAATGGGAAAGCACTTTACAAAAACACTTTGTTCTCTAATGCAGACAAGAAGCTTTTCCTATGCTAGGACACTTAGAAGGGTGAGATTGCATGTATTTTTAGTTTAATAATGCATAAGGAAAGAAATTTCAGGGGGAAGAAAAGCAGTTTTTCTGTCATTAGATCCACCTAAAAATCACTGGGTGATGCATCACCTGTAGTGACACAGCTCTGTTTGTTCCAAAGAGCTGTAGTTTGCTTTCAATGTACCCACAAAATAACAAAGCATTCTCTCCTCTTATAGAATCAATTTTATAGATTTAACATTCTTGGCTTATTGTAAAAATCAGTGTAATTTCTTGTTGCCTGATTGATTTACAATTATTGTCATATTCTGTTTTCTGTTGCAAGGCTTCTCCATAGTCCTTGACTTGGTAAAAGTTGTTAGCCATTTTCAAAAAACAGACTTGCTCTAAGGACTGCAACCAGCACATAGTATCAGACAGTTTGCATAAAGTCTCATTTTCTGGTATGTTTGCTTTTTGTGGGCCATTTCATTATCGTGCAAATGGAGTTAGGCCATTTTGCAGACAATCTAATTGTTAGCATAATACGTCCTCATTATTTGTAGAGTGCAGCAGTTTGCATTAGGCATTACCAAGTGTAACAGACACCAATATAACAGCATGAATTTTGAGAAACAGGGGCCACTTTTTATCAAAGGCTGTGCATACTGGTTACTAAATCCAGTCTAGAATCACCAACAACCCTCAGCAAACCTAAAACTGTGCAGCTCTTCCAGAGTTTAAATATGCACTGTTTCTGTCAATAGGAGCAACATCAGTTTTCTGACCCATACATTAGAAGTCTTCCTCCCCTAGTGCTTTCATTCTTGTGCAAGATTTAGCTCTTAAATGTTGAAGACAGTATCATGCTATGCCTACATAGTTGCAGCAAAGGAATAAAGAGAAACAAAGCACTACTAAAATAGCAAATGGAAACCAAACTGATCTTTTTTTAGCTAGCAATCAGAATGTAAAGCTTAAACTTTCATCCTGTTTCCAAACAGTAAATCTTATCTTTTCAGAAAATGCTGCCAATTTAGCACTGTTGAACTTTGGAATACAGCCATCCACACATAAACACATTTGCACATTATTTTGGTTGGCTCTTGCTAAAGCCATATGCTGGTGGGATTTTTAATTAAAAAGACACCTCAGAAAAACTTACAGAATAAAACATCTTTAAAGGTTCTAAAATGTCAACAAAATACTAAAGTAGAAAGAATAGTTTTCCCCCCTCTACTAATGTAAATAATGCTTGCAGAGTGAATTTTAACAGCCATTTTTTTTACGTGTTTATGAAGACACTTCAGTCGCTTGTGTTCTGACATTTAAAGTTTTGATGCAGGAAGGATCAGTCACTTCTAAACCCCACTGACCACAAATAAGCAACCTGTGCTCCTTTGCCCATTACCAGAGCTGTAATCCCCATTTATATAGCACAGATGATCAAAGCAGCTAAAGAGTAAGGGCTATTTTTCATTTTCCAACAATATGCAAAATTACTTAATGTAATTGAGTAGATGAAAAGTGAGGTATCAGAGAGAGGTTTATATTTTTTCRCTCTCAATTTCCAGCTAAAAAATGTACCTGGTAAATATGTATGTTGTGCTAATACTAGATTAGACTGCAACTGCCATGGTACCTCAAACATAAAGGAATTCTTTTCTTGTCTCCTTTTACTTTTGGCACTAAACTTGTGGATTATTGAACAACACTGGATGCTGAATGTAGATTTCTCTCTTTTAGTCATTAGGAAGTGATCAATCACTATTGAACTGTGTATATAACTGCTGGATATCGAGCTGCCACCACTAGTGCCACTGTTTCTCAGACAGAAGAGAGGACAACTCAAGTTTCATTTCCTTCCTTGCACAAGAAACCACAAAACATTTAAAGAGACTTGTCCAGTCTTCCAATAGCTTCCAGTCTGCCAGCCTCTTAGTTTGCTTGAAAAGGCCTGAAAGCCATTTCTTGAATCACACTGAATATTTATTCCTTAAACAGAACAGAGAAAAGGAACAGAAGTCTGAACTAGCCGTGTGAGGGGGCTCCATTTCAAGTCCTTGCTTACAGCAGCAAGGACTCTACTGCTGATACTGCTGGAAGAGTTGCAAGGAACTATGGCTCCATTGCCTGCACTGGGGAGGGTGAGCGGAAGCTTTTTCCCTTGGCATGAAAGTGAGGACGAACATCTCCTCTTTGTTCCTTACAGATCAGTGATCTCCTGAGCATTAATGAGACGATTATTTTAAGTGAAGATTTATGTCTACAGCAAACCATGGCAGCACAGAAATCTAAGTTCTTCGGGAAGAAACAGATCTGCTGTCAGGAGGAAGTGTACACAAACACTGATACAACTACGGTAGACTTCTGCAGTATCAGAGGGAGCAGTAATTTGGTGTTTGTTCTTTCCTCCTATGCATAGTTGTCTGTATCCCCCCTTTGTCCCTGGTGCCGGTGATGGAAATGCTGGTAGCCTCTTAATCTTGTCTCAAGATGTGGGTGGGTTTGGATGTGAGTCAGTTTCTATGGAGCAGTGGCAGCTGGAAGCAGTCAGAGGCTTCGGGCTGCAATTGTTTGCCTCTGCATTAGCAGATTCCTTTGTACTGTCATCCCTGAGACCTCACCTTCGGAGGACTGAGTTCAGCCTTGGCTCAGATCTGGCAGTGTTTCTGCAAATACCTCTCTGAGTCTCTTCATCTTCCCTTCCARAGCTTCCTATTCACAGAAATACTGGCTGATTGCAGTAGTTTTATATGAGATAAGAAATATATTGCTACAGAGCCTTCCAGCAATTTGATTTATAGCAGTGTGAACACTTTGGTAATTGTGTGTAATAATTTACTGATCCAGACTACAATATCTTACACTTATTAATGCTGACGAAAACTTTTTGTTTGTAAAGATTTTCTGAGTTTTGCTCACTCTTTTTGGTTCATTTTTGATACGTTTTTAAAACAATGCTTTGTTGCACTGGGAAAACTGTCTGATGGGAAAGTCCCTCTTAATGTACTATGTGTTTATGCTCCCAGACTGTAGATCTATAAACAATATTTTAGATACATTTGAACTTTTTTTCACCATGCATATTCTCATCCAAAAGCTCAACAAATATTTCTAGTAAACTTTTGGACTAAATGATGGAATAAAATAATAAGATTCACAGTTATAAACATTTTTGTTAATCAGTGACGTGATCACATCATGTGAATTGGTCTCTTCTTCCTGATTTGTGAAAAAGAGTGAATACCTTATGCTTTCCAACCTTTCTGTTTCTGCTTGGGTTCATTATTCATCTTGTATCCTTTTTTTTTGGTAATCGTGTTACCACAAGAAGGAAATTGAATGTGTTCTGTCAATGTACCTAATAGTTTTATGTTGTTTTAATCTTTCTGTATTTATTCCTCTTTTTATTTGTACTCATGTTCAGTCTTTACTTCTGCGCTGAGCTAGGACTTTTCATTTGCAATCTACAGCAACCCTCAGCTCTTTCCACCTTTTACAGTTAATCTAGAGTCCAGGAATTTGGTGGTCAGGATTCCTCTTGAACTTGTATTTATCAATAATGAATCCCTGATGTCATCCACCTGATGACACATTTCCTGCTTGCCTAACCAGATATCTTTGGGACTCTGAAATGCCTCCATCTGCTTTAGTCTAAATAACTGTCTTCTGAAAAATTTTACTTCTTCTTATTTATTGTCCTTTCAGCCTTGCTAACATATCTTGGAGTGGTCCAGAAATCAGTTATGTTTTCTCCGGCCCCCATCTTTTATTAGAATTTTCAGAGAAGCTGTGAATTCCAAGTCATAACAAAAGACCACATAAAAGGAATGGATGCCAATCTTGATTGGGAAGATGTGAAAGAGCTTGAAACTAAATTGTCCAATTCATCAGGCAAGAATACAGTAGCTAAAAATTGTTTCTGCTAGAAAAACTGGGAAATGAACAGATTTCTTCCCCTTTGAACAGTGATTTCTGTTCAGTCTGCCCAGCCAGGTAGTTTTGCACTCTGCTTTGCAAGAGTACAGTGCCACACTAAGGAGAACAGAAACAGAAAGGGAGGAGCTGCCGGTTTTGATGAAATGGAGAAACAGTCTGAAAAAATGCAACTTAATTGCATCTAGATACAATTAAACAGTGGCACACATACATACATGGTAAGGTCCATTATGAAAGGCTCTGGAAGTTATTGTACCTGAAACAAATAGGAGTACAACCTGCAAGAGCAGTGAATAGGCCTCTTGCTGTACTTGGTAAGGCTTGAGCCAGGAATATGTTCATGTTGCAGTGCCAGTCAGTAGGCTGGGGCTGCAAAAGAAGCTAGGAGAGGACACAGCCAGGACAGCTGACCCCAGCTGGGCAAAGGGATATTCCACGCCATAAAGCATCATGCTGAACAGTAACACYGGGGGAAGCTAGTCGGGGAACGGCTGGGGGTARGCTGGGCATTGGTCAGTGGTTGGTGAGCAATTGCAATGTGTGTCACTTGTTTTGTATATTGTCTTATAACCATTGGTAACATTTTCCTTTGCTTTTCTGTTCTACTAAACTGTTTTCGTCTCAACCCACGTGTTTCACCTTTTTTCCTGTTCTCTCCCCCGTCTCACCAGGACAGAGGGAGCAGACAGTTCTGTGATGTTCAGCTGCCTGACAGGTTAAACCACASCCRGTTGTATGTTAGAAAAAGAGAATCCCTTCTAACACTGAGCACCAGGTGGGATTGCTGAAGAGGCTGTGAAGCTACAGGAGCCCTATAAAACAAATGTCTGTTGTGAATATCTTGGGGCATGACAGAGTTGGGATTCATCTTGCCCAATTGTATCTGTCTAAAAGCATTCACCATTCAGTTTATCCTCTGGGAAGCCTTCACGGTTAGTGGAGGCAGACTTAATGCCAGAGACAATTTATCTTACACTAAATGAGGTATCTAGACTTTATAGAGTGATGAGGTGTTTGCTTGGTTAACTCAAAAGGAGTCTGGAGGCACCATAGAGTTTTGGCCCTGTGATTGGCTCCTACGGTACTATTTTAATGGATGTAAGACAAAGGAAAAGTGTTCATTCTTTTTCACAAATGGGGAAGAAGAGACCAATTCACATGATGTGATCACATCGCTGATTAACAAAAATGTTTATAACTGTGAATCTTATTATTTTATACCATCATTTAGTCCAAAAGTTTAGTAGAAACATTTATTGACCTTTTGGATGAGAATATGCATGGTGAAAAAAGGTTGAAATGTATCTAAAATAAAAGGGATTACATTGTGCATGGTCAAGATATCTACATCTTTAGAGATCTGTCAGTGACACAGATTGCTACATTTTCCCATGAGTGAATGCAAAAAATACATGACTATGGTTTGAACCAGTTGTTCATTTAGGTGATGGTTCATCAACTTATTGAAAGCACTGAGGATCTCCTGATTTTTCAAAATCTTTGATCTATGAAAAGCAATTGTTAACAGCTATGTTTCATTATATGCTACGTGCTCATGTTTTGAAAAGCTTAACTTGCGCAGACAGAGAGAAAAGCTTGAGTGGAACCATTGTGACTGTCTAAACACCAAAGAAAATTAATAGTTTAAGATAACAACTTACAAGCATTCCATGAATATATGTCATGTATTTTGCACATACAAACCCTATCTGCATTCAAAAATGAAAGCAAAGGCTATGATCCTTGAATGGTTTATTCTGCATGAGTTGTTTTACTGTCTTTAATAATAAAAATAATAGAATTAATAATAGTTTAATAACAAGTAGTGCAGGAAAAACCCCAACGCAGTAAGAAAGGTATGAAGGAGCATTGATCCTGAGCAAAGAACAGAAATTCCAGAAACAGCTTTCTTGCTGTCAGATGGCTTTGTAATATTGGTGTAAATATGATCACAATACCTTAACTGATACTCACATTAAGTACCTTCCATTTCTAAGCAGCTTGGGTAGGACACTAAACCAGAATGAGTTAAATGTGATATGACCACTGTATATGAAATTTCTTAGAGAATTACAAACACTTCAGAGAGAAAAGGCCATGTGGTTACCATCATGCTAATTATTATTGATGGGTTCACTAGGAGTAAAACTGGACCCYAGATATAAGAGAAAATCATAAAAAATAGAGCACAACTGCCCTTTTCTTTTGCTTTTCCTTTTTTTCTTCCCAAGCCGGACTGTTCAAACAGGCTTGCAGTCCAACGTCTACAGTGCATGTTAATGAGTGCTGAGTCCATACAGCTGTTGCTCTTACATCTCATTTCAGGTCAATAATATAGAAAATATTTCCCTTTTACCAGTAGTAAGATCACGCAGGGCTGATGTGGAAGTAGAGGGAATACATACTGACTTCCAAACTGCCAATGCACTGGAACTATAAGCCATCAACTCTCTTTCACATCATCCAGCTACAAGAAGAAAACCTTTGAAACCATTAAAGCTTTGATTAAAGCATTGCTCTATACCAGTAGAAACAGAAGATTAATTAAGTGTACCCAAAATAATTACTTTAAAATTAGCTTAACATTCACACTGGACACACAACTGGAAGGAGACRCTTTCTTCAGTATGAAATTGAAACAGCAAATTAGATTTCATTCAGGCAGAAAAATTTACAGATTCTAATCCAGGAAAACATATGCTTACAAAATTGACCATGGGTGTAGTAATTTCAGTGTAATGGGCTGTCATCCCTCGAGCACTTTGTCCTAAAGTGACTAGTAAAATCTGACTAGGCCGGTGACTTGGAAAAATGCCATTAAGGCTCATATTTTTTATGATGAGGTTTGTGCAAGATTACAACTAAAATAGGAGAAGATATACACCTTACACAACAGTATAAAATCTTCCTGGGATGGTGAACCTCTAATAAATTTGGGAGACTGTCTACTTGAAAAATCACTGTGAAAATTTTTTCTACTGACATATAAACCCAGCTTTAAATCAATAGAAAGTGATTTGGGGTTTTGGTTTTATTTTTTTTTTTAATTTGGGAAAGAATCAAAACATAAGTATTATCATCACAAAGTGACCTACACATGATGTCATTGAGATAGGAATAGGTGGAAGATAGCATGTAGACAAGTATTAGCCTTTGCAACATATAACACATTATCCAAGCGATGAAAAGGTGAATTGCAACTGCRGCAATCTGCATTTGAAAGATGCTTTTGTTTTTCTTTTAGCAATACATTCAACAGAAAGAAGCAATACTCTAAAAAGTCATGTCTGACTACAGATTACTCCTGTGGTCTCTCACACAGTTTAATGCAGGGAAACTACAAGATGCCACAAAGCAATGGAACTATAAATTATGATTTTAAAATGCCAGTCACATCATTCTTTATAAAATGAAATCATGTAGAGTATAAACTAACATCCTGGAAACATTAGGGTTGAGATACAAATGCTACRATTTCAGACAGCTTTTCAGAAACTACCTGAATTATATTGGAAACCCACATTCAGACAAGAAGATTCTAATTCTACGATTGTCTCTTTCTATACCCAACGATAAAAGAAGGCGAAACAACTAACAGTGTTTTAGACATCTACAGTGTAACACTGCATTGTTGCAATGCACTTTGCAATGCTGAAAAAATCTATATATGCAGTCAGGTGAATGTCAGTCTGAGAGAGTTTCTCTGAATCTGGTAATTTTAGAATTTATTGCATTCCAGTAGCATTAGCAGTATGTCTATGGAAACCAGTATGAAAGCAGGTCTCTTCCACCTCCTAGTATTGTATCTATCAGTAGAGGACAGAATACCTTTATCTTTGATTCTCAGCGTGCCATACAATCTGTGAGGGTGGATCTATCAGAAGGACCAAGGGTGAAATATTCCAGGAAGCACAATGTGTGGACAGCGTCTTCTGCACACAATGGGCTTTCTCATGAGCGCAGGCAAAGCATAGGACCCACAGAATTACCCAAAGCAGTGGCCCCAAAGAGGCAATACTAACTTCTACACATGCAGTTGAACCACCGTTATCTTTGCAGATTTTACTTTGTGTTGTATTGAGCAGTGTAAGCAAGTACTGATTATCAGAACTCAGTACATGAGAGAGAACACCAACTGCTTCAGAAATATAACTTCAATTTCAAAAGGGAATAAAAGATGGAAGAGGGAGGGTTCCCTGCAATCATGTGGGGTAAATCTGAGAGTGAGCTTTCTTATATCTGCAGTGTCAGTACATCAGGATCCCAGACTAGCATCCTGACCACCAAGCTGAACCAGAACACTGCTTATGAGACATGGAATTGCTACAGCTTGTACACAGATTTTAGCATTCAAGACCCTGAGCAAGCTCTTGCACTGTATGAAAGAGCCCTACAAAGCAAAGGTTTTCTGGTGAGCAAACAGAATTAAGTGTTAATTAACAAATAGTAAATACTTAAATAGAATTAATAACTTTTCATTCTTAAATCTTTATTGTGAAACAATGTCTTACATAAACTATAGTTTGCTCATTTAAACTTGATTTGTATGGAGAGAGGCCAAAGATGTCTGTGCGAACCAGAAGTCATAATCCACTGCATCAAGTAAGTCATCAACACTGTTTCAGTATCTGTGTGTAGATAGACCAAGCATCTCTTGGTATCAGCTTCCTATGATAGCTGTACAATCTGTGTTCTCAGGAGTTATTAACATCAGTTCCAGAGGTTCATATWATGCCACAGTGGCTGCTCTCTCTTATGTGCTTATTTTGACACATCTGCCAGGAAAATTTAGGTGCAGTTTTGCATGAAGAATATTTCTGCAAAACCTACACTACCAAATGCTGTGGCTTATTCTTCACTTTGACTCTTGACTTATAGATAGCATTTTTTTCGGTATATTATGGTGTCTTACTTCCATGCTTTGCAAATCTGAAGGTGAAATGGTGTTCAGTTGTGGATGGCATTTTTTGTATTTTACCTCAAGCTTGGTAGAGCTGTTAGAGGGTCACAGCAATGCCTGTTGAGTGACAGTGCTTCAATCTGCTCTTTTACATTCAAGAAGAGAAAAAAATCCCACCTATTGCAAATGCAGTAGACAGTATTCCCTGGTAATAACTCAGGTGGTAGGAAATCCCAGCATAGACAGGAAACAGGACTTTGACCTTTAAGCAGATAAATTTCTAATCAATTTCAGGATCCCATTGTTTGAGTGATGATGAGGCTTCTGGAAACATACATCCTGACTAATTAGGAGTGTTACTTGCATTTGTTGCTGCATTTTTTGTGACTGCTATCCAAACTGCAGTGCTACAAAACAATCAATTCTTTAAAGCAGTCCAGGCTTCTTCTAAAAGTACGTACTACACCAAAACTTTACTCAGTCCAAGTATCTCCAGAAATGTTATTTTCTTGTTGTTTACAAGTATCTCCAGAAATGTTATGTTCTTGTTGATTATGTTACTGGCTGATGGTTTATGTTGGCCATGACTTCAGTTTTGCTGTCATCTGGCTGTATTCCTCCAGAAGACAGAAGGGATTTCATGTGATTAACTTAGATTTCTGCAGGSTGGATAATATCTTGACTGAACTTCGCATAGTCTGTTTGGGTCCTTGCCATCACTTGCATTTCTGTGTTGCAATTCTGTCTGAGTTGATGCTGGTTTTATCACACCATCAGCTCTGTAATACACAGTGCCTCCAAACATTATTGTTCTTTTGCTGAAACTTTTCATTAACTGGCCCTAATGGAAAATAGAGACAAAAATCTTTATAGCATCTGGATGCGTACTGGAGAAATACATCTTGCTTAAACCAAATTGCATATATCTGACTTTCTTATACATAAGAATATTTTTAACTGCCTGTATGGCTCCAAATGTATGTCAATCCAGAAACAGAATAATTCCAACTAGTATAGCCTTGATTAAACTGATGGGATCCCCCAAAAATGCTAAAATATGTAATCTCTCTAATCATTAATACCCCTAAAAAAAGTAAGATTAACAATAAATCCGAAAGCCTTACTAAAACAAAATGGAAACACTGATCTTTAACCCTTACCCTAATCCTAAATTAAACAAAGCCCTAAACATAACTGTAACCCAAACCCTAAATCTAAACCAAATTTTAAACCTAGCCTTAATCCCACACATCAACCTAAACCTAACTGCACTTTAACACAAAAGCTAAATATTAAGCATAACAGCATTACCCTAATCCTAAACCCGAAGCCAAACTCAACCACTGAACTCTGTCTAAATCTGAGTAATAATAGTGAATCATAACTGCAACCATAAATGTCCCTCTTTGAAGAGTTGGAGTAACCCTGACTCTGAACTGTAAACATAAACCAAACCATAATCCAAACTGTTGTCTGCAAGCACAGCCATAACTTCTAAACCTAATCCTAACCTGAACTCTAGTTCTACTCTGCCCAAACCCAAGGTCATAATTGCAAACCCTAATACTAAACCTGGAAATAATGTTTGGCCATACCCTGTTACCTTCACCCCAGCAATAAATCAAATCCTCAGCTTGATGTGAAGCATTAACACAAAAACAAACTTAAACTGAATCCTAACTCTAATGCTAACCCTAATATTAGATTCAGGGCTTTGGTGTCACAGCATGAATGAGGGTCTGGGGGTTAAAGGCTAGGGGTTTGGTTCTGGTTTGAGATTAGGGTTTTAGGATTTTAACTATGGGTTGAGTTTTCTTAGGATGTGGTTTATAGTGGGGTTAGTGATCAGAATTTGTGATAGGGTTTGGGGCTTGTGATAGGRGTTCGTTGTTGAACTGAAGATTGCCATTACAGAGCGCTTTTCCATGGCATGGGAAATGTAACAGAAGAATAAATTTTAAATTGAAATGCAAATAGAATGTTCAAAGAAAAAAAATGGTAGTGATATATAATCAGTGGCTCAAGACAGTTTTCACCCAGTTTTCAATTCCTTAAAAATTGTAGGGTAAAGTAGCTGAGTGGGTAACCCAGGTTTGTAACCTCTCACATGGCCAGAAAGCCAGACTACAGTTTTAAATTTTAATGACATTAGTGGGATCCAGTAACTACAGACCAATACATCTGATGCTTGCACAGAAAAATCACTGACAATCACGATAGAAAATAGAGTTAGAGAAGACATAGATAGATACCAGGCACTGGGGAAGTCTAGAAAACTTGTGGAGTTACATTATGTATCATTTATCTCTAAAAAATCCATATAAAGTGTTAGAGAGGATTGACATCCAATTCACAAAATCTATTTAGACTTTCAAAAGGCATTAAAAAAGTTTGGTCATCAAATGCTCTTCAAAAAATTATTCTATGATGGGATGAGAAGCAAATCCTTCACATGACAGAGTAACAATTACAAGGTTGGAATCAATTATCAGTTTTCAGAATATATGGAAGCTGCAAGTGGAGCAGCCTGCTCACCATATTCATAAAAGATGAGAGAAGTCTTGATGGATATTAAAGTAACAGAGTTTGACACCTGACATTTGGGATTTTAAAAACAACAAATGAATGTGGAGAAAGATCTCATAAGACTGACTGATACAGAAGAGTGAAGGAGCAAAATCACATTCGGTGTAAAATGGATGCAAAATGACAGAGAGAGAAACAAATAACTCTAACATTGTATGCAGAGTGATGGACTCTGCATACATGCTGAGTGGTAATTGATTACTGCTACTTAAAAAAAGGTCTTCAAATAATTTCAGAAAAAATCTCACAGACTACCACTACACTCTGCTCTGAGGACAAAATAAAACAGAGCAGAAAACGTCATAGTATCAATGTACACAGGAAATGTCTACCTGTTCTTGGAGTATTCTATGTAGTTCCARTACCTCTCTTATGAAAAAGGATGGAGTAGATTTAGAAAACAAAAGAGTGAGAAGGGTACCTGAACAATAGAAATAGCTTCAGTACAAAACCAAATTAAATAGACTAGTACTCCTCAGTTTGGTAAAGAGAGCAGCGTTGTGAACAGCTGTTCATTGTCTCTTCCAATATAGGAACAAGGTGATAGTAAGTACAAGTAGATGTAAAAGTAATATAAAAAATATAATATATAGGAAACACTTTCCTGTTGAACATTGTGGTAAAGTTGACAACAGTTCACTAAATGGCTGGCTGATATGTTGAAGAAAAACTGATTGCGTTGAGAAATTCAGAGATATCTCTAACTCAAGAATCTTATTTTACCAGAGACTAGGAGAATTTCTGCAGTATAATAAAATACTTTCACCTATGTATTTATGGTCACTGGCCACTCTAGGAGATAAGATTCCAGCCTAATTATACACTTTGATTTATCCTGAAGTGACACTTCTAAAACTTCAGTTTGATAGAATGGATAAGAAACCAGACCAGAGTGGATGGATAAAAAGGAAAAACACAAGTGAATCAAAAGAAATAGAAGAATGAAAAATAGGTCAGATCACAGAACGGAGGATAGAGAAGGATGAAAAAGCAACAGCACAGCAGTGGTGGAGAAAAAAAAGCAATAAAATACAGCAAACAATACAAACATCCTTCAACACTCATGATCTCTGACTGGAAGAAATGCAGAGAAGGACTGCTGCGGTAAATAGGAGAACAGGGGCATGTATTAAAGGAAAAGACAAAAAAAAAAAAAGTTTGCAGTTCCACCAATCTAAACTGAAAATTGAATAGAGCTATGATTGTTCTACACGAATATGTTTACATCCATCAGGAGCATAAGCTGAAGGACAATGTCGTGAGAATGAATAGGTGTAAGCTGGTCATGTATAGATCAGGGATGGAAATTCAGTCAGCAGAGAAGTGAGGCTCTGAAACAGCCTTTGAGTTGGAATAGTTGGGGCTGTTTCCAAAGTTATGAAAAAATACTGCAACATATTGAAACAGGAGACTAGAATCTATGAACCCACTGTCCATTACAATTCTAGGTCCATGTTTTAAATGCCAGAAAAAAATTTTAAGGATAAGCATGTCAGACTTGTCTCAGTTTTTTTTCTAGGATAGGTTTATGCATCTCTCTACCACATAACAGGAACAAATAGATTCACAGTGTAGAGCTTGCACAGACCAACATTCAGTTGCCTAGTTTGGTGTCCTGTAATTACAGACCATTACATTTCCTTCAGCTAACTCCCTCTTGAGTGCAATAGACTTTCTTAGCCCAAAACACATTTTCCAGGTAGGTATCTGAGTTCAGTTCAAGGAATTCAAAAGACTGAAAGTGCACCACTGCCTTCAGAATTTGTCCCTTTGAATGACCATCTGCACAGTTAAACTTATTTATGCAGTATTTATAGTTTGAACCTCCTTGCCTTTAGATTTTTACTCTACTATTCTCCACAAGGTTAAAAATTATCTTGGGAACTGATATTTTCTGCCTATGCAAGTATTTATACAAGACAATCAAGTTAACTCAAATCTTCTTGGAAAGACAAAAAAGTCTGAACTAAGCCATTTTTTGTAAGTAATTTCCTCTAACCCACAAATACTGCTTGTATATCTCTTCTAATTTTTCCTATTTTTTCAGCAATCTTCTTGAAATATGGATAGCAGATTCATTTGTACAAGCCTTCTGTGCTGGAGTTCGTATTTTGGAATCATAGATCTTTCAAATACAGATATTGAAAAGTTATGTATTATTAATCTACAATATTTGGCAAAAGACTGTTAAATCAATGTATCCTTGCTACATGCACCTGTTTTCCTGGCTCAGTGAGTGATGATTTTTGGAAAAAACACGGAAAAGATGAGGGGAACTGCTGTGAATCATAAATGAAGTACATTCATCTGTGGAAATTTCCACATTCAAGAGGCATGAAAAACTGTGCACAATGAGAGATCAAATACAGGATGTAGATACCAGCAACAAAGCAAAGTCTTTGGTGCAGACCTGACAAACCTGTGTTAGCATCAGAGTCCAATATTCTGACCAACTTACATCAGCTATGCCACACATGGAGGATTTAAATTTGAACATCAAATTTACTGATTTGAATCTCTTTTGACATTACATGGAAATTTGATTTTGCAAGGTGATACAGCAACATGCTTGAATCTCAACACAAGTACAAATAATCAGACTATACAGCTGGAGTAAATAGCTGAATCCCAGTACTAACATCATTCTCAATATGCTTGCTATCAAAGTACTTGGTATCCCCAGCTGCTGGCAAGGAATATATGACAGGAATACAGATCACATCTGTCACTCTCATCAAAGTCCTTTTTTTTGTTGTTCAGTTTTCATACTCTGTGTTGGTCACATTCTGTGTTGGGTACTCTTACAAGTTGTGTGRCTATTCCTTCTTTTTTTATTAACTGAGGGACAGAAAAGTGGTTGATCCATTCGGGTGGTACTATTGCTTGATTTACTCAACTAGTGTAGCCAGTCGATCCGCTCCACCAATGTAGGTGGCTGATCACAGAATATTCTGAGTTGGAAGGAACCCACAAGGACCATCAAGTCCAGCTCTTAAGTGAATGGCCCACACAGTGGTTGAACCCACAAACTTGGCACTATTAGCACCATGCTGTGACCAACTGAGCTAATCCACTCAATTGACGTAGCCATTTATACAGAAGAAAGACAAACGTCCAGTCCTCTGTGCTGAGTTCAGCTTTCATTGCAACAGCCATGACCATTCCCTACATCCATCTCTGAGCTTCACRGGCATGTCACCAGTCTCCTCTGAGCCTTCTGACATTGTTGTGGTTCATTGATCAGTCACAGACAGACAGGGCCTGGACAAATTATAAGGTTAGGAACATAAGAATTGCCTTTTGTTTAATATTGGTTTGTGCTACATGAATTGCCTCTGCATCCCAAAAACTAGTCATCACTAGCTAATTAAATCATTGCTTAAAAAAAGGGGAATTGCATGTTCAGATCAAAACTTGGACCTGAGGTAATGGCAGATGGGCTGGAGTCATAACGATGGTCTTGTGGAACAGGAACTTTAATTCAATCAAGAAAGGTAAAAGGTAGGGGATTACTTAAGGCAGCCTCAAGTCCAAAGTAAAAGTATATCTTTTATATTTGTGCCATGCAGAGGTAAATCATGTCAGTATTCTTTTCTCATGCAACCAAGGACTGTTATCCTTAAATTATCACATTACAACATGGGAGCTAATAGTAAGTTGTCCATCGGTTGTGATTTTTTTATATGTTTTCAGTGACACTGCTTTCCAAGCTACCACCTTCCATTTTAGCTCAGCTGGACGGAGCATGGTGCTAATAACACCACGGTTGTGGGTTCAATCCCCATATGGACCATGCACTTAAGAGCTGGACCCTATAATTCTTTTGGGTCCCTTCCAGCTCCAGATATTCTGTGATTCATTTCTGTGATTTTTTCAGACAGTCTTAATTACTGTGTTCCTTATCTTAAAAGATACATAGAGTAATTCAAATTCTTCCTATCTGGAAAGCTGCTTTCCAATACACCCTCTGATAGCTGCTCTGTCTATCATGGCAGGAACCATGAAGGATCCCTCAGTGTCACTTAACTCAGCCATAAGGAGCTTGAATGCCCTTGGAAGCTTCACCAAATTGTGCCAGACTGCCAACCCACAATCCAATGGAGCAAGAGGACGCTTGTCTGTCTGGTAACAGGCAATATGAGCCTTTATGTAAAATTTGGCGTGTGTTAGAAATTAATGTCATAATAGCCAAGATTGGTACGAAAAGGCAAGAGGGAAAAGTCTAGACTACTGGAGGTGGCTTTGGTCTTAAAATTATAAACAGAGTAATGAGAAGCCAAAGAAGGAAGATCTAGGATAACAGAAAAAAAATATAACCCCCAAAATGTATATTTTTAGATTATAGAACTGCTGACAAAGCAACAATCTGGAAGAATGGTAAAAGTTTCCTCACTTACAGAAGGGGGACAAGAGGTAGTGGCAGACTCCATACCTGTGACTCTGTTCAATATATTCATGTGACTCATGACTGACTGTATTATATATAAACTGGAATACAATGACAAGACCAGGTGTCTCCAAGTTTACAAAGCATATCAGACTTATAAAACATTAGGAAAATTTTTGCAGAACTTCACATTCCAATTTACCTGACTGTGTTACAGAGTTATTACCAAAACATATGACTTTATTTTAAAGAGATTTTTTTCTTCCTCTTGCTGTATTTTTAGAAGAGCTGTTTATTTTATTTGTTGTTCAAATAAAATACTAAAATCAAATAGGAAATATATCCTGCAAAATGGATAAAAACTTGTCTATGGAAGAATATCACATGCTAAAACAGTATCGGAAACTCAGCCCAAAGACGGCTGAAATGCGTTCTTCTCTGAATATGTGTCTATGGAAATAGATATAATCCATATACCAGATGTTCAGTTATAAAAAACACACCTCCATGAGGTTGATTCTATTTTTGCTTCAGTAAATATGTGGTTTTTCTTTACTTGAATTGAGACACATAGCCAGAAAACTTCTTAAACATAGTAAACTCAGCTGTATAAATCAGGAAACTAAAATGCATACATACAAAACTTAAAAGAAAAATAAGAAGATCACAATATAGTTCATTTCTATGTGTGCATCTTTCGATGCCATAAGAATGCTAACATTCTAGAAAGAAATACACACCTGGCTTACTCACCGAATATCAAATTTGTTGAATGGGACCTTGCCTAAAAATATTACATAAGACTCAAAAGGGTATTGTCAGTCTGTTGCGCAACAATCTCCACAGAAGAAATGCAGCTTTTAGTGATGTATTTGGTGTATTTAACAAGTAGGTAGAAATCTGCTCTTACAGCATGCAGTGGAGTCTTGAAACCACAGCAACACTGAGCAGTCTGGATTGCTGAGAGAGAATCAGCAGTATCTCAGTGTTTCAAGGTTGACATCACCATGCAAAGATACAAGATCAAAAAAAAAGGAAGAAAAAACCAAAACAAGGCTAATCAGGATATTCAGTCTAGTTGGGAATTAACATGTCATCAAATGGAGTTTTTGAGGTGGTTGGTTTTGGCTGGAGCTGGCGTAAGACAGCAGCTCAACAGCAACTACTTTCCGGTGAGGAAACTTTTCCCCTCCTGTTTGGCCAGCAAAGACGTCTTCAAACACCCCACTGGGATGATGAGCATGCTCATGTTTAGCCTAATACCTCTTTTCTCACAGATAGTTTTGCAGTCATTCGGCACCTAAATGCCTCCTTTCCTTCTGCTGCTTTTCTCTTGCTCTCCAACACCTTATTGTGATATGATCACACATTTATAGCTACAATTCTTATTTTTTAGAAGCTYTCTTGTTGGAAGCTGAGGCATGTTGCTAACTGCTGCACTGGTGGGAGGAGAGGAAGGTATAGAAAGATCATTATAATTTTCCTTTATGTTCTGTTCAAGAATATTTGACTGTACAGATATTAAGAACATCCCAAGGGAGATGCTTTGCTGCAGGGACCCTAAAGGAAAACACAGAGTGTCCAAGGACCAGCATGTTATGTAGAACTAGCTTCCACAGGAAATGCAGCAAGAGGATCAAAGTCATGGGTAGATTTCAAGTCTAGCTTGCCTAATTCAAAAGAGTGTGATACACCATAATTCTGGATGTCTTCAGGTTTCTGTGAAGGTCATGACTAGTATTGTCCAAAATCTAGTGTACAAAATCTTTCTTTCTTCCTTGTATTCCCCTCAATCATACAAAAATGGCACTTTTTCTCTGCCTCATTGTCATAAATTTTCAGCTCACCACTTATAATTCTGTCTTGATAGCCTCATATCTCTGAGTGACAGTGGGTATGAGTCACACYAATCCATTGTATCCAGCTTTACGAACTCCCCAGAACCCGCGCGTGGTGCCAATTTGTGTCACTTTGGGTGACTGAACAGGTGAAGGTAATGCATTCATTTCATTGCCTTGATGCACAGCGGTGGACTGCGTGGTGTTTACACAAGCAGGACTCTTGCCTGTGAAGGCTGTCAGCTCTGTCATTGGATCAGGTCTCTTTCAGGACTCTAAGCCCCGAGGGTGTTAGTGGAAGTATTTCTCCTGCATCTTAAGGAAAGACTTTACCTGATTACCTCCCTGTACTGTTTGAATCTGACTCTATTGCTTTGGGCTGTGCAAATATATTTATGTTTAAACAAACAAGCAAAAACTCAGAAAGGCCTTAGAAAAGGGTCCTGCTTTGCTGCTTCTTTCTACAACAGAACTCAGTCTGACAAACTACGAAGCCAAATCGGTAAAAGTGAAGAAAGCACACCTATGCACTAGGAAGCAAAATATTTAGGACCATTATGTGACATTCTTTGAATAGAAATATAAGTAGAGGATAGAAAAAAAAAACAAAAGAAGCATGAATAAATACTTTTACATTTACTGATATTTCACAGAAAAGTGAAAATCTGATTCTTCTTTGTGTGAAATTAATTTTATTTTCTGACTTCTGATAATCCACTAGGAAGTGATAGAGAAATATTTTGGTGTTAGTGAAATACTTCCTTTTACCTGAGATGAAATAGTTTTCTTTAATTCTGAACATGCTTTGATATGTAATACAGTCAGAAAGAAATTAATATGCAAAATAATTTTGGATCGAATTAACTAAACATTTTGTCGTTCGATTTTTTTCCTTCACTGAGCATGCTTAGATATAAAGAAAGTTTCAGTTCTTCCCTGGCAGACATAAGATAACTCTAGAATATATCAGAAAGAAATAGATAAGTTAAATTTTATGTTTCAAAGGCACTAGGATACTGTTTTAGGATGTTAAAGACCTGTACTGCAGCACTGTAACCACTACTCTGTTCTAAGATGAGCAGCTTTCTCTTTCAAGAGAGATGTAGGATATGCTTATATGAAGCACTTCACAGTACTAACAACAGAAAAGACCAATTGCAAAAAAGGAAGGAGGATGTAAATAATTTGATTACTGACCTCTGGCTCAGCCTGTAGTCAAAAAGCTACGCTAATCCAAGCTCTTCTACCCAAAGTATTTMAGAAGGTATTTTTCAATGTTACCTAGAAACTTAAGGGAAAAAATTCCCAGGAGAACTTATTAGGCTTGTGAGGCATTGCTTTGGAGTCCTTGGTCACTGAATTGTCAAAAAACAAAAACAAAAACAACCCAAGKAGAGCATTTTAGTCATATTTGCTAAAAAAATACAATTATCATCACAAGCTCTGTTTCAAAATTGAGAATAAAGATGGGAGTAAGCCTTTGGGTAAAATTTCCAGTTAAACCTATCCTATAATAAGACAGGCTTCTAGCAAAGATCAGGGATTTTTTTTACCTTTATGTCTTTCAAAATATGCATCAAACTGCCAAAAATTTAAGAGATCAGTGACTCAACACCTATTTCCCTATGGATGCTGGGCTCCTCACGTTGAAATGATACTTATGTCTGTTTTTCACAGCATGTAATGATTTTGCAAATGAAGCACATACAAAATACCTAGGGAACAAATACTATTTCAGCAGAATAAAACCCTACCAAAAAATGCTCCAGAAACTGAAATGCTGCCATATGAGCAACACTTGAGAAAATTCTCCATTCGTCTTAAACACACAGTAGAGAGAGACTAGAGCAAGCTTTGTCATCTGCTCCGTGTTCAGGTCCTTGACCTCAACCATTTTTATGATGACTTGGCATTAAGTTACAACATTCCATTACTTTGGTTAGTCCAATCAAGTAGATAAAACATATGAAGACAATTAATGTGTCATTTTGTTTTAAGTTTACATTTATTTCATGAGGATTATTGCCCTTTTAGATTAAAATAATTTCTTGCAAGTGAAGGTGCTACTTGTGTTGTCTCAAATGAGTAATTCAAGTTTCCTGTCTTATTCTTCTCTTTTACTGACCTTTGCCACACCTCTTTACATTACACTTGACGTTTTTCTGCTAATGAAAAAGATTAATAATTTGAAGGAGGTTGGGTTTCCCAGCTCAAGAAATCAGATTTTTTTCTGAGTTAGTTTAATGTATGCTGAATTACTACTGTCACATGCTCACTGGAATCAAGACAAATGAACAGAAACACGTTCTGAACATTCATCATTTTTCTAGTGAGCTACAGTTACATGATAAACTGTTTAGTATGCACAGAGTGGTAACAATTAATTTTTATATATTTGGTTAAGCTTAATAAGCCCTTTCTTCATAGCATGGTGTAACTACCTCTTGAATTAAGAAACATTTAAACATACTTACAAGATGGATGTCAAAAATTAAAACAGTAGACCTTTTATCTTTGCCTAGTACTATCATCTACAGCAAGTTACAGAAAGGGCTCATTTGCCCTCGAAAGCATCCCTCCACTAGGGATACCGCACTTCTCAAACTAAAATTAAGAACACCATCAGAAAAACCATGACGTATCAAGGGGAGCCTGATACAGTGCCTAACCAACCTCTGGGTTGAAACCTGTTTCTAATATCCAACCTAAACATCCCCGACACAGCTTTATGAGGTTCGCTCAGATCCTATTGCTGGTCACCAGAGAGAAGAGATCAGCACCTAATCATCAGYTGGCAATTGCTCTCAAGTAAGGAGGAAGTATAGTGTATCTCCCAGATTCTACAGAACTGTAAATTATACTTTCTTAGAGTAACCAATTTTTTGTATCGCACTGTCTCTTCAACCAATGAAATTAATATATTGTAAGGGAAAAGGGGGCCAGAAATCAAAATATATGCAACTACTTCATAGGGTCTACATTGCTATGGTTGTACAACATCAAGATCAATTACCTTCCTTTCTTCTGGTGAGAACTCTCTATGTGATTTATAAAGCAGTTTACTAACGGATTGAAAAGAAAACATTTACAAACTGTGAGACCACAAATAAAAAAGTGCTGAGAATACTGGAATTCTGTTAATGTTTTTTATTGTTTATTATTGTTGTTATTGTTATCAACATTATGGTCATCTTGTTGTTCTTAGTTATATTTATATGGAACTAAAATTTCAGTCTCTGTCCATTAACACCATAAACCTCTATAATATCCAGGTGTATATTTCAAAGATAAACATATGTGTATTATTATAAATTATGTCATTATTACAGCAATAAAAGTGTCAAACATTTGAGTGCCTTAAATAAATCAACATGCCAATGGCATTTTTTTTTTAATAATTTCTTTTGTGACAGAAAAAAAAAGTTGGATGTTTTCTGCATTTAAGTTGGGCTTCTAGTTTATTTCAGTGCTAATGGGTGTCCAGACTTGCCAGTTGGGCTTGGAAGCTCCTTGTCTTCTTTCACTCACGTTGTAGGTTTCCCACAGACACTGAAAGCAAGATCTAGATACTACTCAGATCTCATTTCCCTCTGCCCAGTCCTACCACTTGCTTCTCTAAACATCTCTCAGCATCCTGAGAGGTGTAGTGCTGTGGTAATCCCRTGTGAGTTTACGAGCTCACCAGATTGATCCATCATCAGATAAACCCYTCTAGAGATAAGATCTGTGCTTGTTAATGTGGGAAATTCCAAGATACATCCAATGCTGCACAATTGTGGAGTTCTAGCATCTGGAGTCATGTCAGATTTAGTTATTATCTATATATCTTTTTTTTTACTCTATCATTTTATTGAAATCTTATTAAGACAGCTGTTTATTTAGTCATTTGTTTCCAGGCCGTATGATTGAGCTCAGGAAAGAACCTGCACTGTTTCTCTCTCTCTCTCTCACCTCCTGTACTGGTGCAGACCAGTTGCAATCTCTTCGTGAGCATCTGTGAAAGTGGCTGCAGAAGGGGTTCTGCTTCAGAACGGTGCTTGTGAGTGATCCTGTTTCCCTCTATCTTCCATCCCAGTGTGCAAACAGTGCACAGCAATACCACCCATATTTGTATCTTTTAGAAAACTGACAGATGAGAAAATTTCAGTCATCATTTGAATTTTCTAGTGATGTGAGCCCTCTTTCCAGCCCCATGCTGAAAATAAACAGAGTCCTTATTCATTAGGGCCGATGGTTAAAGTTAAAAACACATATAACCTTCGGCTAGCTATTGGAGGGTTCTCCTCTTTATGATGAAATGAAACAATTCAGCTCTGCTTGTGCATGGACATGTATCCCATGATCTGATCCTGATCCCTGGGACTGATTTCTCAGGTTGACCTTGGACCTTCCTCATCACTATGGGCTTACATGATGATTACTGGACCAGGTCCTGACTTCTGTTCCCAGCTCTGCCTTGGACTTGCCTTTTCACCATGGTCTTACCTAGTGCTCTGGACCCTTGGCTGGCCCTGACTGCCTTTCTCAGGCCAGTTCTGCCTGTCTTGGGGTGCTGAGGCTGAGCTTCAGCTAGCAAAGTCTCTGTCCTGCCCCGATACCATGTTTGGGCCATCACCTGTTGGAGGGCAGCTGGGTCTTTGTGCTCCCCAACATAACAGTGTGACAGGCTGTCATGCAGCGTTCTGCTACTTTGTTTGATCACCGCATAACTTATTTGTTATTGAGCACTTTAAAGGACAAAATTAAAACTGCTCTATTGGCTGTGCAAACCTCCTGGACCAGGAGGAAAAAAAAAAATACAGATTGAAAGTAAAATGAAGGCTCAGTTGAGTGTTTCATCTAACATCATTAAAAAAGCAAGAAGATATAAAAGTGAAGGAGAAAATTAATAAATACCAGAAGTAAAACTGACAGGTTTTGACTGGACCTCAAACTTTAAATAATTGCTAGAGGCTAGAGGCGCCTGGGATGATTTATAATGAATACCAACAAAAAACTTGTCGACCTKAAGTAAATAAATCCATGACTCTGTAGGGGCTGTGCTGGTCTGACATAATTCAATATGCATAGTATAAAAAAATGTGTAAACTGTTCAGCTCACAGCTCACATAAAGTAATAGATGTTGTCAGATGAAGACTGAAGTCAGGACGTTATTGGTTCTTGAGAGAAAGTTACTTCCAGAACTCAACTCATGCTCATTCTTCAAGCCCTCCGTAGGGCACTATTTTGTAACTGTACGTATATATGTCTACTTTGCCTTTTCACAGTATTTGAGAAACATTATTCAGATCTTTACTGTTCAATGAAAAACACCTAAAATTATTCAGTATTTGAGCAAATGAATTTGAATCTAACTGTTCTTTCCAGTGAAAAAGTGAGGGCAAGGATGGAAAATCTGAGACATGTCTCACAGATGTAGTTCCTTGAGGAAGCTGATCATTTTTTATTATCCCTATGGGGACTCCTTTTGAAAGACAAACAGGAGAAGGCTGGAGTGGCTCTGTGAACAAAAGAGGGTGCAAGGCCTTTATCTTCTAGAAATTAAATATCAGTGAGGAAAATGGACTTTAAGATACTGTCAGTCTTGCATCACCTTAGCTTTGACAGCAGGAGGCTTCAAGAACCATRCTGTTACCGTTCTCTCCACATTTTTCTCCTCAGTCTTACACCAGAAGATGAARGGTGAAAGTCAGTGGTGCTAAAAGTAGATTAATTTACATCCATTTTTCCAACTTTCTTTCCAATAGTGTCTTAGAAAACAGAATCTAATGTCAAATTCTGCATAGCTGCCCCTTACCATCTGAGGAAGAATGCACAGCGCTCTTAATAGCACTTGGCTAGTGATACTTTGCTGTTGTTCACGTTGCCCTATGCAATAACAGGCTCAGTCAGAACTGAGTCTTACTGTGTTGGTTGCTGTAAAATCCAAAACAGAGAGTTTTTGCTCTAGAACCGGTATATTCAAAATCTAAACAAGGGCACAATGCACCCATGTACGATAAGATGAGTCAAAAGTATTAAAACTCCACTTATCTTTCACTGAAATCATGTTTAAGAATAATTCATTTATTTGCTGGAAATCACCTTGAAATTAAGACATGGGGTATGAATTGCTAACAGAAATAGTGATTATATATGCATTCATATCACTTTTACAGACTATAAATCCTCATGAAGGTGTTTGCTCCCAACTTCAGCTCTAATAGGTATTTTTTTAATGTCTTTATTAATTTTGTCTTGTTTATTGTTGTAAATGTATCACCATTCTCCTGTTCATTGAGATGAAACTACATCTTTTTTTCTTACTGCTTCTTCACAGGAGTATGAAACACGAATGAGTTACACCTCATCAAACCTCACATTTTTCTTCTGTGATATAACTAGTCATGTTTTCTTGCTAGTACATAATTCAGCTTGCAGATGTCTCATCAGCCTCCCTCTCTCCTTGACACCTGTCAAGTGTTTGTCCTCTTTGTGAAGGTGTTCAGTGCATTATTATTCCAATCTGAGGAAAGCCCTTGGAAAGTGTCTGTCGATACAGTGTGTAAGACCATTGACATACAAACTCAGGCCTTTCTCTAAGCCACTATTCGGGAATGGCATGAGTCAGAATGCTAAGGCTGTAATGAGAAATAGTCATTACATCCCGTATGCATTAAAGACTCAAATCAAACTGCAGCACGTTCTGAGGATCCTGATCCTGCAGCGAGATCAATGCATGTAATAGAGAACCTTAGACCATAAATTTGCACAGCTGGCTGTAAGATTTAATTTTTAATTAGCTGAACTAAGTGAAACTACTTACAAAGAGGCCAGAATGTATTTTATTTCAGCATTGAAGTAGGGCATTCAAAAAAACCCATTCTACACCATATTTGTTACCTGGCATGCTTTAAAGGGCAGAAGTAGGCAGYGTGAACAAACAGTAAAGGTTGAAAAGAAAAGGTAAAGTTAAGGTATGTGACTGACAAGTATTGATGGCCTAAATGGAGACATCAGTGATTCTCACAAGTAAGGAAAGGACAAATGCTGACAAGTGAGATCATCACAATTTTGTCAGAAAATTGTGGTCTTCAGGATTTGTACAGTAACTTTTTCTGGGCACTTCCAGGGATGGGGCACCCACAACTCCTCTGGGCAACCTGTTCCAGTGCCTCACCACTCTTACAGTAAACAATTTCTTCCTAATATCTAATCTACTAAACCTACTTTCTTTTAGCTTAAAACCATTACCCCTATTCTATCACTACATTCCCCTGTAAAAAGTCCCTCACCAGCTCTCTTGTTTGTCCTCTTTAGGTACTTGAAGACCTCAACATACGCTCACACACAGAAAATAAAAGAAAGCAGCCTGGGATCAACAACCTCAGGCCTGTTTTGAAATGACCAAGTCTTGGAGCAACAGAATCATTTAGCCTCAAAACTGTTTCAATGCCTGACCACTGGAGATACTGCCAACTAGACACCAATGCCTGTTACAGTATCTACTTGTATAATGTAGACATCTGTCAGCTGCAAACTAGCCACCATCTACAATTCAGCGAAGTCACCAAAAGGCTGTCACTCAGAAGCACACCTCACAGACAAGCCTGCCCAAGCCTAGAGTGAAAGGTACACTACATTTCCTTCAGTGGGGTTTTTACCTCTTCAAATAAAGGGAAAAATGCTGCATTGGGCATAAACAAACTGAAAAAAAAATGCATCAAAGACTGCAAAGAGTCACACAGGGCTTTGAAACTGAGAAGATAAAGATGTGACAGAGCATTAGAAGACAAAGGAAGGAAATGAGAGAATCAGATCAACATGACCTCAGAGACCAAATTTTATAAGGGGCTGGGTGATGGATGCATTTGGAAAAGCAGGAAGCAGAAAGGTGATGATAGTCCTTGAATGATAATATGTGAGCCTAAATGGGAGCTTTGGAATAAGGTGATGAAAACGAGTTGAACTGGGGAAATGTTGAAGATGAAAATGTAGCAGGACAGGGACATCTCATGGTTATCGGATGTAAATGAGCAAAACACAACCCTCAGGTTTAGTTGCTCCAAGTTGTCAACTAGAACAGAGATGGAGGGGAAGAGAAGCCATGAAACAAACTTAAGGCATTGATTTTCATCATCAAAGCGATGATGACTCATCCTGGGTGAAATACTGGGGGTGCCACCATCAGCATGAGATTAGAAAATACATAAATCAGCACAGAGCAGATGTGTATGGATGAACTGCCAGAAATAATGTACTTAGTGTGACAAACAGGGAGGGAAGGATAGCATTTTGGAGTACCTCAGGGACAAAAGGAGAAAAGAGATGCCATCAAAAAAAACCAGTTAAAGGAAAACAAAGTGAATGGACTATTATCCTGAAAGCGAATGGCCCACAAGCACCAGCAGCATTGCTAACAACTCTCAAAGAGAAGAAATAAAGCCAATTCCCTAAGATGTAATAGCAACTAACGTACTACTGGGTTCTGCTTAGGGCACTATTCAGAAACCCAGCAACAGGAGACCAGCAGAAAATCAGCAATATTCATCTCAKTTGAAATGAATAAAGATGATGGAGCTCTGATTTTTGGGCATGAACAGGCCTTACAAGCAGTAGATATGTATAATATATGTTTAGAGGAGGGAAGTCAACATGTAAACAGTGTTCCTGTGAAACAAAATGAAACATCAGATGAAAAGGCTGTACTTTGCCTTAAATATTTTTACTTGTTTTTAAAGAAAAAAACAGAACTTGACTGAATTATTTGGTGCTTCAGATCAGTATTTCAGGAATTTCAGTTAATAAACACCTCAGAAGTATTCACCCATCTATTTCCAAGGAATAAATGCAGCTTACGAGTATATGCCCATGTCTGTATAAAAATATGTCCATTTTTGTCCACATGTATCTCAAGAGAATAAACAATAATGTGAAAGACAAATAGTTTGTGGGTCATAGAAGAGATTATATAGAATTATGCAACTAAAATCTAGTCTTGAGTTTTAAAGCCTGAAAGTTTTAAAGTTTCTGAATGTCAAAGATTTTGTTAAGGGACTCTTAACTACAGTAGGCCAGAGAGTTAAACTCTTGCATTTAGAATCATAGAATTGTTTTGGTTGGAAAAGACCTCTAAGATCATCAAGTCCAAATAATTTCACTCTGCTGCATGCAGAACATTATTACCAGAAGCCATATTTAATCCAGAAATGTTTGAAAACCACCATGCCTGAAATCTGCATGGCTCTAGGGCCTTCACAAAGAAGTAATGGTTTTGAAAAAAAGAGAAATATTTTTAGAGGAAACTTCTGGTATTATAGGAAATGAATGCTAAAGGCAATCTGTGAAACAAACACAGCTTTCTGTAGTAGTGTGATTATTGCTAATTTTGTGCTGGAAAAATCCAGAACAGCTAGAAACAGTTCCACCTGTCAGCTGCCAAATTATTTGTAACTTCTTATGTGTTTATGCTCCAAGTGCCTCTCTCTCTCTAAATTAGTTCTACATATGTTACATTAAAATCAACTCTTTTTTAGCTCAAAAAATATTCCAAGATTACTGTATCTAAAAATAAATATTTATTGTCTTAACCATGCTAATAGAAACAATTTCAATAGAAAGATATAATTCTTTTTAAGTGAAAAATAGACCGAGAAGCAGCTTCACAGGGCATTCACTGTTGAACCCTTTTCATTTAAATCAGCTCTGCCACTAACTTCAGCTGGAGCAACAATAAGCCTGCAGTTATTTGTTCTCAGTTAAGTTTTCAATAAACTTTGATTGACATATGTGTACTTTGCTGAATTCAGCAGTACAGCACAGTAATCAACCCATTGCAGAAGTAAGCTATTATTTCAGAAGCACCTGCCTCTCATATGAAACCAGAAAAATTCTTAGAGAATAGGTTATTTGTTTCGTGTGTCTCTGGAAACAGATACTCAAGTTGTATCTATCTGTTCATGTGTATTTTATATGACATCTTTGAAGAAAAGTATTTCTTCAACTATGTAATCTGCTACATCTTATTTTCATTATATTTAAATTAACCTTCACATTTCAAGGTGAGCTAATTATTTTAGAAAGCAAGCTGTTATTATTTTATCAACATCACTGAGCAAAACTAGGTTGAAGTGTTTGGTCTATAATACAAAGCTGAGGGAAGATCAACATAAATCTCTCCCAGAGGGATTTTGCCCAGAATGCTGAGCTCAGACACACGCCATGGAAATTGCTATGCAGGAGACGTACTGTGAGTGGTAAACACTATATCACAAAGCTGCTAGCTTCAGGCTGCAGGCTTCCTCTCTTTTTTGATAAGACTTCACTGRTGGTTTCAGAAGACAACCTGAGTATTATTCTCTCATATCTAGCTCAGTCGAAAAGCTAGCCAAGACAACAGCATTCCTACATTTTTTGTTTTTGAGTCGCTTCAATCAGAAAATCTAAAAGAGTCATTTAACCAGCAAATAAACCTCTGTATGCATGTCATCATCCTCCCAGTACTCAAAAGGCTGCTTGGACTCAAACGACAGTGTTACCCCTGCATGCAGAGAAGGGCAACACTCTCTTCTCAACTTGACTGATCTGCTGCAAAGCATTTATAAAGAATAATATTTTTTTATTTTTGTTGTAATGAAAAAAAGAGAACAAGTTGCTTCCCTGAAATGTGTTTGAATACCTAGGCAATAATGGCAGTTTTAGGTCAACCCAAATGAGCTAGAACTTGTTCCAAACATTAATGTTTTGAGTCTAAATCTGAAATAAGTAGTGAGATTTAAGATATGGATTGGGACTTTTTTTCCTTCTAAATATACTTTTTCTGCTATATAGTTCTATTATGTAGATAATGACAGAAAGAGTGAACTTATTGAAAATATCACAAGAAATCTTCTTTACTAAATATTTGCAGTAAGGACATAAACAATACTCACAACTGGTTGCTCATCCAGAGGAAAAAAAAAGAGAGAGAGAATGTAGCTCAAGAAATTTAGAATCTCCTCCTCGATCTTTTCCTACAGGAATGGACTGATAACTTACTTTGCCAGCACTTTTTGAATGTAAAAACCCCACTCACCTATCAGTGCTTGACTCAGCTAGGCATCCTGAGGTCCTCTTAAGACAGAAGAATCCAGGAAAAAGTGTTCTTGGGGACCAGACMGACTAGCACAAACATATTTTCTTAGCATCGGTAAATGGGGAATGTTTCTTTCAGCAATTGTCTTCTAATTAATTACAAGTGGGTATGCTAATTAACATGAATTCCCCCAACAAAAAACTTTTATTCTAGTTTAAGCAAACTGCTAAGGGAGAACCATTAAAGGAAAATGCAAGATTGTATAATTGTTTTGGAAAAGACAGCAGAGATCTTTGGATTTCTTTCTTCTTTTACACAACATAATCTTTAAGTAAACCAAATAGTTTTACTACAAAAAAGATTTAAATACAATTGGTACTTACTGGGAAGCTCCATACAACAGCTATGCACTGGATGAAGAGTATGGATAAGTGTTAATAGGCCATCTGAGTCTCTGAATGTCTTATCTTGCCTATTCACTTCTGTGGTCAAAAGTGTTTCAAAAACACAGGAAAAGTCTTAATTAGATTCACATTTTAGGATGCAATTGTGACCCAGTGAATGCTTTCAAATCATATTTACATGTGGAGTAAACAGATGGAGAATCAGGGACAGAAATTATGCTTCAAGAACGCCTTACACTGGTCCCATACATTTTAACATAACAAAGTCGCAATCCAGAGGCAACAGGTGTACTGCTATAAATTTGAGATTCAACATTCTCTGGCATACAATATTTTAATGTATTATTTTAAATAAAATAGCCCAATGATATTTGACCATCTCTTCCTCTTGTATTTAATGAGGCAGGGGAAAAGAGCATGGACAAAAAGCTAGTGTTGACATGCATGGCCACCTATATGGCATGTGTTCCATTGATTTTTAAAGTTCTATATACATGAGTTCAACCTAAAGAAGAATGGTTTTGGGTACATGATCTTTTCCAGAACAAGTATTAATAACAAATATGTTAATTAACTATATAAATTGAAATGAAGTGTCCTATCAAATATTATTTTTCATATTGGTGTTCTGAATTATCATGATATCCACTATATGATTCCCAGTCATCCAGTGTGTTACTCTCTTTTTTTCTTTCAAGTTAATTGCTTGTAATTAATTTGGTATGTGAGTAAATGTTAGTCCAGCTATTCAAGAACCATTTGTTCCAGGATGCAGATTTTTATAACTTATTTGTGGAAAGTTAGCATTAATAAAATCAGATTCATGTTACCTTCCAAAATGAATTACAAACTGTTTTATTTTAGAACCAGTTCTCCTTAACTTCCCAAATTAGAGGGAACTTTAGTGAATGTTTTTTTAACCATAAAAGATATTTTTGACCATCTCAGAAAACTTRTCTGATGCATTTTTTGCTCTCTCTGGTTCTCTCTTTTTTTTTTTTTTTAAATCTATGYGTTGGTTATAGGTGGATACAAGATATAGCAATCAGACAGTTATTTGCAATGTGAGCCTTTTGTCCCAGGCATATTTCCTCTAATTTCTAATAGGCAATTTTCACTGACTTTGGTGTGAAAAATCTCAGACAAAGTAAACATATATTTATATACTTGAATGACTTTGTTGACTGTTTGCAGCTTGGAATGGCCACATGTTCCCATAGCTGCTGACAGTCTTTACAGACCTCCCTGTAGGTAAGGAAGAAGGAGCTCAAGGTATGACCAACAACTGGTTTACAGAAGTTTTTAAACTTCTCCCTTCTTCAAAATACAATACAGAAGAGCAGCTTTGGGTCTTTAAACTCAAAACTGCAAGATCTTATAAAGCTGAACATTATTGCAATCCTTCACTAGGAAATGCTATATGCTGACAAATGCTACAGATATTTAGAAAAACCTGCATTAAATTTGCATCTCAAAGCCTCCCTTCCTCTTCAGAATTTATGAAACTTGGTTCCCTGGCTATATTCCTCAAACACATTTCAACAGATTTTTTGGCAGATTTCACCTGATGGTTTCTCTGGTTGTGTTGAAAAATGGAATAGCCTGAGTTACTTTAATTTTTCAAATGTGTTGTTAATAAAATTGACTGCTACCGATCACTATAAAATGTCTCTGGATTTTTCCTTTTTAATTTGCATGGCTAAATTAAGAGCAGCTAAGTTCATGTCCTGATTCATTTTTTCTGTGCTCGTAATTTAATAATTTGCATAAAGCAAAGAGGGAAATATTGACTAAACTTCCAGCAATTTTAAAACCCCCTAAGGACACATTATGATTATGCTAAGTAACTTCGAGGCAGGTGCTAATATTAAATAATCATATCCATACTATATGGGCAATGGATTCATGTTTGGATTAACCTGCCACAGGAAACCCAAGGAACAGACTGGCGTGATTTTTTCCCCTTTTATAATACAGATGCAGGTCTTAAGGCATTCTCAGCTACCAGTGAAGGAACCCTTGTTTCCTTTTGTATCCTTAAAAGCTTCAAAATATTCAGTTCTCAACCACAAATAATTTGACGAAAACAAAAAAAAAATGTTATCTGCCTTTGGAGTTCTGTATTCTGGAAGATTCATTTTTCATTGATCAGACAACTCAACTAAGAGGTCTGGAATATTGCACTGTTTTCTTGGTTTGCCCAGTTCAGGTCTCTCCTGCACTCACAGTTGCTTCTCATATCTGCCTAACTTCTTTCSCAGCCTCTTTCCAATGTATGCATTCTCTATTCCAGTTTCTTATTCTGGCTGGTTCCAGTCTTGTCTGCAACCTATTTGCCACCAGCAGGGGAAATCCTTCCTCTCTTTTTGTCTTTGCACCAATCTCTCTTCCATGAGATCAGTAGTCTTGCTGACTCTGTCACTTCACCAATGGGCCTGATCTAAAGCACCTAATTAAAAGGTTTCAAACATTTCTGTAGATCACACATTAAAGTTAATAAATTAATGTAATTTTTTTAAGCTTATTAGAGCAACCTCATTTCTTGAAGCTTGACTTTACTGATACTAGCTGAAATAGTAAACCATGATGCATACTGTATTTTGGAAGTCAGCAGCAAAGAATGTGTTCTGCAAGACAGTCATTGACTTATTCGAGAGACATTGGGGGTTTTTATATTTTAGGATTAGGATATGCAGTAGACAAAAGCAAATCCAGTTCTATTCAGATAGAAACAAATAATTAATACTTCAACAGTGATCACAAATAATCACCATTTTAATTTTTCATTTAAGAGAATTATGTTTCTATCATGTTATCCCAAAAGATGAGTGCTGCAAGAATCTAGAGAAAGAATAGGAACATTGACCTKGTGTCTTTTCTTCCTGTTGATTTCTGACATACCCTCATGCTATGTAAGCAATTAGTTTCCTATTGCCCATCACATGACCTTCTCACTAGTTCAGAGATGTGCTCCCATTCGCTGAAGTATCATGTCATCTTGTCACTGTTAGCCTGCWTTCACCTACTCACTCTTCCTACAGTTTTATTATTTATTCACKRTCTTTCTTTTCAAGAAGGATCTATTTGGCTGAACTTGTTGTATGAGGCCACCACATATATACACCAACCACATGCTTAAAGCGTTCTTTCACCACGTCTCACCAAAGTGAGGACATCTGTGTTGTCAGGCAAACTGACATAGGAATCTACAAAGTAAAACCACTGTGCTGTGAGTACTGTTTAGTTCTTTCTAGATTCTTTCTCACAGATCTTTCTTCATCTTTTTGGTTAGGATTTAGGACAGTCTGTCCATGAAATTACAGTTTAGATGGACCTTCTGGCTTTCAGTGGAGMCACTAAATGCAAATTCACCTGTTCTTGCAGAACTGCATTGCTTTCTTTGGCTTACAAAAGCTGTATGAATATTACAGGCTATATATGTATAAATATATATATAAAAATATATATATATATAAACAAATACAGACATATATATACAGATTATAAARGTGTTAGGTTTCTTATTTTCCCTCTCTCCCAGGTTTCAATAATCATTCTTTCCACAATTTTTACTAGGTATTGTCTTTACATGCAGGCAGCCTAATGCAGACTTCAGCCTGTAAGTACTGCTTCCTTTCTGCTTAATCTGTGTGCCATGGCTATACTATTACATCACAGATTCCCAGGAAATTTTCTTAGGTGTTAGAATCAAATTTCAATAGAGTTACCTTGTTTGAATGGTCCATGGCACRGTTTTGGTCTGGGTGAAGCAGAACAATCCTGAACAATTTCCACGTATRGTTCAGAAACTAAAATGGACAAGCGGCTGATTCTAGCAGAGAGTTAAAATGGGGTCGCCTAGTTTTGGGGACTAGATTTCATTAGCACACTTGTGGGACAGAAAGTGTTCAAATTTTATTCACTACTATAGACACTGCAGATCTACAGAAAAGTTCAGATCAAACATCAGTGGCAATTAATGAGATGTTTTTAGTGGAAGGGTGGAAATGCTGAGTAGCAGGAATAGATTAGACCACAGCTATGCATCAAGCAAGAGCCTTGTCTTCTCCATCTGGCAACTGCATACATGAATAATATATAGAAACTAGCAATGATTTCTATAGTATAGCCACCAGATTCCTCTTCATTAAAGGCTTGTACCGCAGCATGTCACGATTCTTCTGTTGCRTTGGTGAAGAATGCCTCCAGTTTCATTTTCTGTTATTGGCTTTCAGAGTAAGGGCCTACTACCTAGCTGACAACACACTGTCTTGCCATTTCTTCTCACTCTGGTTGCAGAGATTCTGATTGTTCCTTCTCCTGATTGCTGACAGGCTGCTTCATGTTTCCCTGGTTACTTGTTTATTTTGTTTTGTTGATAGGGTTTGGGGTTTCTTTTGGGGGCAGGAGGGGTGGTATGGGGAGGAGCAGGCTATCCACACAGTCTCACTTTTCAAGTTTTTCTTCGTGGACTTTCTGAACATTTTATTTTATTACTTTTCCTAGTTTTGACTATTTTAGGTATTCATCTGAATGTCTTCCATCATTTATTTTACAGCAGTCCTTCAAAACATGAAATTGTCATACTCTGCCTGAATGCCACAATTAATGTAATCCATCACATGCATTTTAAAGCTGTTTTTCAGCTGATGTTCACATTCTCTACCTTACTTGTCGGACACTCCAAAATTGGTCTTAGTTCCAGCATATGCTATTAGTTTAAATTAGACCTGCTGTAAGAAATTCATCAACAGACTGATGTCTGATGAGAAAAGATCCCTCACATTCTTGTGTAATATGATTATGGATGCCCTCTTCTTTTCTGAGGTAGTGAAAAAATGCAGACCAATGGAGGAAAGAAGGAAGGGAAAGTGGGGAGAAAATAAGTTAGAAATAAGCTAGAATCATACTAAACAAGCTGGAAAGACAAGCTGCAACAGCATGAAATTGAGTGAATAAAAACAGCTGCCTGTATTKGCAATTACAGACTTATGATGCAATTGCCTGTTAATGGCCCAGTTAAATTGTGAAGTAGATAAAAATATATTAGTTACATGGATAATAACAGATATCTCAGGCTATAAATTTGATTTATATGAGGACTTTTTTCCATGACTTCGTCAATGCATTAGCGCAAATATTCTTCACACGAAATAGTTGCTGAGCTGGTAACTTCTTCACCCATTCTCCATCGTTCTGCTTCGAAAAGAGTAGGACTCAGTTCTTCCATGGATCACTACTGTTACATTTAGAAATGGAGCAGTGCTTGACTCCATACATCTATGGATATCTGTAATTTTCTCATTTTTTCTCTAAAGCTGCCATGCTACCRGTTTGGCCAGTGCTGGGCTGTCCCTCAAGGTTTAGTCCACATGATACACAAACTCAGATTTCTTACAGATACCTTATTCCATAGCACTCACAATTCAAGCTGCATCTCTCATTCTGGGTTGAAAACAAATCACAAGATGGGCACATCTCCAGAAAGGACTCTAGAAGTATATACACTCTGCAAAAGACTTGTCTCTGCTACACCCACGATTGTATGCTGATTGCCATATAGTTCTGGGAAACAATGACTTCTGAAGCTCCCAACACATTTTTTTCAGGCAGGCTATAAATAAAATCAGGATAGAAAATTGATGCAAAAATAAAACACCATAGAAACCTTGTATCCTTTTCGCACAGTATCACAGGACTTCTCTGTAGCTCAGTTATCAGTAGCCACGGGCTGAAGTCAAAGCTAATGTCTCCACAGTCAGAGGGCCCGAGACTTGCAGCCATGGGCCAGAGTTCACCTTTATGCTTGCTGATATTTCAGACATTCCCACATTCTCCCACTTTGTTTCACAAGCAGGAGACACTGCAGGAGAAGAACAGGAGACCTCTGTATAAATTTGCTGAGACACTGTTACTGGAGCTGAAGACCAAACTGCCTGGGATCAGCCAGTTCCACAGTGCTGAAGTAGGACCAGGACCTAATCCCCTCTTTCTAGTCCTGCTTGTCACAGCATAGTCTGCTTCCCATTTCAGGCTTGTTGGAACCTCTCTGAAAAAACTCAAAAGGGACTATGCTGCAGCCACCTTGACAAGACTTCTGTTTTCTTTAATCCAGCACAGAGTATTCTAAAAACATCTAGGGCTAGACAGCTCCATTTTACAGACTGGTTAAATACCAGAGCTTGAAGCAGTAACCTGAAATCCATCCTTAGCCTAAAATTGCATGGCTGTGAGAATGAAGGAGTTTGATATTAAGGTGAAAGAGCTGACACCATGAAACTGATATTGATGGTAGATTTCAACAAGTGCAGAATCATATTCAGATAAGCGTTCTTACAGTCACTATAAAGAATTTGCTTTCCAACAGCCATTCTTCTGAATCAAAAGAGAAGAGCCTCTGTTACAATACCGGTGTTGACAGCTAGCTACACAAACCCTCAGCAAAAGCACTAGAAATCTCAATAAATTCCAAAATTTTATTTTCCTCTGCCTTCCATCTGTGCACAGTTTGGATGTGTTAGACAATACTCATTGTTTCCTGACTGCTTACTCAAGCATGTGTTTAAATACAGTCAATTTCCATGAAATTTCTTGCTTGTGGTCTCAGAGCAGAAGTTCTTTTTATTGTTTTTCTTTTTATTTTATTTTTCTGCCTTGTTTATTTGTTTGTTCTAAAAATTGGAAATTACTAGTTGAAGATAAAAATAACAAAGACTGTTTAGTATTCATCCCAGGCGACTATATTTATTTTATATACTATATACTATATACTAGATACTATATACTAGATACTAGATACTAGATACTAGATACTAGATACTAGATACCAGATACTAATATACTATATACTATATACTATATACTATATTATATACTACACAAAACTCCTGCATCTATAGGTAAGAACTTCATAGATATGGCAGAACAGGAACAATTTCCTCACTTCAAATTCATTGCTATTTTTGGAATTTGTAGAGGAATTTATTTGGCCAACTTCCTCTCCATTCAAATGGCCAATTTATTGGCAGAGGCCTAGGTAATAGGATCTGTCTGTTCATCTATTTTAAAACATCTGCAGTGTAGACATCTACATATGATCTACTTTCCTAGAACTCTTCCACAACAAGTGGAAGAAAGAGCTACTGCCGTATTTCATCTCAAGGTAGGCATCTGAAGTATATCAGATGCATCATGCACCTCAAGTCTTACTCTCTTTACAAAAGAAATATAGGCAACTGTCGCAGGCACAGATATTCAAAACTACRTAAGTCAAATTCTTCCTTGAGATTGTTCTGTTGTAAGATCAAAATGGAAACTAAGAATAATTCTTCCATCTGTGGATCATTAAATACATTTTAGCATGCAGATTCCAACTAACAGGGCTTTGAGATATAAAATGCTTGGAGCAAGCAGATGCCCAGAACTAAAGTGAGCAAAAAGAGTGCTGTAGGAAGGAGATCAGCAGTCTGTCCATCTCTGAAGGCAAGTCRTAAAAGAGGCCAGGAGTTATCCAGGTGCAGAAGAAAGCAATGAACCACATAAAACAACTACAGGCTCCTGCAAGTAGATGAACTGCATGAAGAAGTACAGGAAGTTCTTATTTTACTTCATATGATTGTCTTTCTGATGGGCAGGTGATATATGTGCAAACATTTCTCAAGGGAAAGGATTTTTCCCGAACTATAGGACCAGAGGAGCTCTGTGGGAAAAGGGAAGTTCAGTAGCTTCTATGTAGAGTCCGATCTCCAACTTAGTCATTGCTGTTTTGCTACAAAAGATGAAACTGGAGAGGTTTATCAGTACAGCTTCCAAGAAAAAGCTCCCAGTGTCCCTGTCTGTCAGTCATTTATGGGACAGGCAGTGGCATAGGCACAAGCACTGTAATAGGCCCACGGTCTGTGAACCTATGAGCTATGTTCAGGAAGGGTTTTTAAACACCATTACCAAAAACTCTAAGATACACAAGTGTCTTTATCACCTGGCTCAGAAATTACTGTTTTCCCCACAAGTTCAGTTATTTGCACTCTTCTGTCAAATTACTTTCAAAAYACTATTATACAAATCTCACCTTTCTAAACAGCACAGCATAAACAATGTCAGCTTACAAACCATGATATGTTGAAGACCTGCGTGCCAGAATCCCTATCTATATAGACCAGCTACCATCTGAAACATACAAAAACAGTGAAAAGGTCAAGGTGAAGTCTCTTCTACCATTGCATTTGGTTTGCAATAGCCACTTAATAAACAAAAGAGGACTTTTATCCAACAAAGATACTTAAATAGATCATTTTCCTAAGATTCATTCATCCTAAGATTCTTCATTCACATGAAGAATTATATAGCTATAAGGAAAAAAATAAATCCCACTCAGCACATACCACTCTATCCTGGAACTTTAATACAAAGTCATTAAACCAAGTTGGAAGAAAATGCTGGAAATAAATCTTCCCACAACCACATTCCTGAAACTTTAAGCAGCTTCTCAACTTCATGAAATCAACCAACAGGAGCAAATTCTCCATAATCCTAACAACATTGGATACGGACTGCACATATAACTTGTCTGTACTAATCCCTATGAACACTCCCTACAACAAAGCCGTGAGCAGCTCTGGCTGCTACACTTGGACAAATGTAGAGTGTTTCACCCAGAGCACCAGATGTTATCAAGGCATATAGGTAATTGATAATATGCAACTATTAGACACCAGCATGAACTCATATATCCAGGCTGTGCATGACAGAAATATCCAGCCGTGAATGGGAGGCATTTCCCAGAAAACAATCATTCCATCTCTATCTTTGTGGAGATGTTTTCATCTCCACAAGGGAAATACAACAAGATAAACCTCAGAACTCTTTTTTATGGCTTACTATAATGTCTTCCCTCAGCATTGGACTCTCCATATTCCACAGACTATCCACTACATGTCTCTCTCCCTGAAGTGATCGGTATCTATTCAGCTCTCTCAGCTTCTCTTTTTCTTGCTTTCCAACTCTGTTTTTCTCTACCTTCAGTTCTTTTCACCTTCCCAGTTCCTTCTGCTTCCCAGGTAACAAGACCTATTTTTTATAGAGATGGTTTAACTGATGTATTATTAAGTAAATTCTAACTAATTTTTCTGAACATGTATTTTGTTTTGAAAACTGCTACCTCTATTTTGAGACCTGGAGGACACCTTGGGCCCTTGCCCAAGCTACTTTTTCTTCCTCCAGAATATTAGCATGTCAACTAAAGAATACAGACTCTGCCAACAAAAGCCTGTCCTGCCTATACATCCTTAGAAAATCGTGTCAAAGGGTAAAATATTCTCATGATTAGTTTTCCTTAATAGTTAAATTTCCTATATAAAGTTTCCCAAATGCTTTTCATAATATACATTTTATGAAGTTATCATTTGTTCTTGCTTGTACTGTGTAATGCATTCATGATGGAGAAGCAAAGAGATGAATAGTCAAGTCAGAAATTTTCGCTGATGGTATTAAGTTATTCAATAAAACAAAGATGGGAAATGATTATGAAGAAGAACATGATACTGAATAACTGGGCAATAAAATGGTGCGTGAAATTCAATGCAGATAAATGAAAATTGATGCACATTTATAAAAACAACATAGACTTTCTTAATGGAGTGCTGTACTCTGATCTGATGCAAGCGTGGGACTGGAATAGATATTTAGATTGAGAAACATCATTCAGTAGTTGCCAAGACAGGAAATTAAATGTTAGGAATCATGAAGAAATTAAGAGATCAAAAAAGAAAGCATCATTAGGCTGTGGTGTAAATCCATGGTGCACCACTTTCTGAGGTACTGTGTGGGATTTATGCCTCTCTGTAAAAAAATGTACATAGAATCTAACAGGAAAAACAAAGTGGTATGAACGATTAAGGATTTGGAAGGGATTCTGTATGAGGAATGATTAACAAGATTAAATAGACTCTTCTGGCTAAATAGATGGCAGAGACAAGAATGGTGTGGCTATAAAATCATGTCTGACATGGAGAAGGTGAACAGCTGAAAGCTCACTCTATCTTCCAGTATAAGAACCAGAAGTAACAAATATGCCCTACAATACAAGTCAAAGGGAAGAGCTTTTCTTTGCAAGCAATGCACAGCTGAGCTGTGAAACTCCTTCCTTGAAGAAACTAGGTGAAAAAGATTGACATTGTCTCTATAAAGGATCGGCTGACGGTAGAAAAACCCATTGAGGGATATCGAAAACAAAAATTACCTTTGTTCCAGTAACCTTAGAGTCACTGCAGGCTGTGTCAGGAGAACAATTTGGGGAAGCTTGCTGACAGAAACAGGATATTGATCTAAATGAACCTTCTACATGAACCCATGCAGACACYCTACAGCTTTTTCTGGGGCTGAACTGCTAAAAAGTTCTTGAGGAACGTCCCTGCTGTCCCACAATTGATAGGATTTGGATGACTTCTTTGTCAGAACTAACTCAGAACAACTATCCTCTGGGCAAGTTGTTTGCCAAGGTGACCTTTTTTAAGGATCCAGTCCTCTTTGATGGAAAATAATCCAGATTAGCCAGAATGATCATATTTCTTCACTGGTGAAGCCCTTAAACTGACAGCCTTTGGGCTGGTAGATTTATACCGCCTGACTCTAAATCTCCTGCAGTCTAAATCTCTGATTAGATCTCTCCAGCCCGAAAAATTTTTCCAAAAAGAGATAGCAGACTGGTGCCTGCCTTCTAGCAAGACATATGTACACAAACCAGATGAAGCATGTTTAAAAAGTTTCCACAAAATAACACTAGCCTAGGCATGCCTAACACCTTTAAAAACTATGCATGAGCTACAGGGAGACCATGTCAGCTTGCTGTTCAGAATGTTTGCCATGTCTGAAAAAGATGAAACATCCCATGTGCGTTTTAATTGATTAAACAGTCCATAATAGCTTCAAATTAAAATTCTCAACTTTCATTAATTCATAAAATTATTAATGCTATTCATGGGCTCAAAAAATATTATTCTACCAAAAAATCCCCAGACTTATGAGCTCATCTAAATTAAAACACACTGTTTGCATTATTCATGTTGAGAACTTCATTTTATTTCAGTGGGATTATTCATTATGGAAAAGATTGTGAATACAATCACTGGACTTCAATTGCAGTTACTGTTCCCCAGTGTGAGCTGATTCTTGTCTGCTTACCCACTCATGGTACTTTAATATTTACTGTGATATCTGAAAACCTCCTTCTTTTTTTACTTGCTAATACTGTGGGATATTTGGTGAAGGATATATCATACTAAAAAAAAAGAAAGAGTAGGATTACAGATACAATCAATTTTCAGTATTATTTGACTTCTGAAAGTGATAAGCATCCTGATAGCATGCATAAAGGCTGAATCTATTTTCATCTCCTTTAGGGTCATTAGGAGTGCACTCAACAAGTCTCTAATTTATGTCCTCTAAATCTCCATCACCCTATGACCATGATTTAAGCAAGGCTCCTTTCTTGAGGTGTCCTGCCACATCCTATGTCTCCACCTCTTTTCTCCTTAAATAATGTTTCACTTCCTCCAGAGATAGTCCTTATCAAATTTCTTCTAACTTCTTTTGAGAGTTGTGTGCTGTATTTTGGTTGTTTTGTTTTTTTTTTAATTTGTGAAAGGAGGACTTGCACCGTCTGTGGCACAGAAGTGAAGATGTCAGTGACAAGGTAGTCAGAGGCAGAAAAACACTGTCATGCTAGAGAACAAAGGTATGGATTCTGCAAAGTCACACACAGTTGGATTTTTTCAGAGACCATCTCAATGGTGGTCTGTAGTACTCCTTAATCCAGGGAAAAATACAGCTTCTATGTACTTGCACCCATCCTGGCTGCCCCACATTAGGGACCAGGTTCTTGGTGAGTGTGCTCTGAATATGTCCATTATTCAGGGACATTATTATGAAGCTGCACCCCTCAGCAGCTGAGAATCAGGTCTCCAACACTATCTATAATTCYGCTTCAGCCTTCGCTTTTCACTTCACAGCAGGGTTCACCTTTTATTTCTTGGCCTCTGATCAAAAACTAGCTAATTACCAAAGCAGCATGAAGCTTGGATGATTGACAGATAACACCCCATGAGTGAATAAAAAGCTGCATTTTCAAAGGATAAAACAATAAAGATGTTTCAACAGGAAGTCAAACAGCAGGCTTCCAGCAGGGAGTGTTAAAAGGTTCCCAGATCATCACACCAGAGTGGGTTTTTTGTCATCTGGCTTCACGAGAAGTGGCAATCTCAGCTCAGAGTATTTGATTGACTCTAGCTCATGCATCACCACAGGAGAAGAGGACAGGTAGCAGGTTCCTTCCAGAATTGCTTGAAAAAATACTTGTACATCTTCTGGAGGCTGTTGGAGAAAGAAGATATGGAACAGAATTAAGTGATCAGTGCACTTTGTAACTACTTGGATGTGGGTAGGGAATAAATTTGAACTGAGTTCATTAGCACAGCCAAACAGAAAACAGTCTCATATCTAAACCTGTACACAAAAATAATGCATTTTTACAGTGAAGCRTTATATCCATCAAGTACAGCTTTTTGTATAGTATTGTAATGATGCCAAAGAGATTTTTGCTTTTGTCCTTTTTATATTAACAGTATATTAGTAGCTCTGTAGTTCTGTAGCCCTGTAGCCTTTACCCTCTAACCTTGTAAATTCCTAGACAGTAGTTTTCCCTATCCCCTAGTCCCTATCATTATAGTCAAAATAAGATTCCTATGTCAACCTTATCACCACTAGTGTTTTAGGGACCAGGGACACTTCTCTGTCCCATGTCTCCTAAAAGCCCAAACAAGAGTAACTAGCAACATTAGGTGGGGATTTCAGTAGGAGGCTGAGCCAAAGGAAATCACCTCTTTAACCATATTTCTAATTGGAAGATTTTTATAAACTATTTTAATTTGATGTAAACCTATAAAAATGCTATGGGTACACACACACTAAGGAGAATGGACACTTGAGACAGGACACAAAACTGATCAGTGTGCTTTGTATCCTGGGAGGACCTCCAGTAAAAGGTAACTGCTTTCCCTACCCTTATAACAATYGTCCAGCTTCTGATTTTAAACAGATGAAGGCATCAGTAAAGCAAGCCTACTATTCTAATAAAATTTTCATTTGTCTGGATCACTGATTTTATCAGTGATATTATTGTTACTCATCTCTGTAACAGTCAAAATAAACTGAATTTACTAATTTAAGATGGCAAAGACATCACAAGTTATGTGTTACCACTCCATTCAAAATTACATTTACAGAACTGCTCTATTCCTCTTCAGTTATACGAGTAAATTTCAGATAAATCATTGTATCCAAAATCAAGTTCTACCATTACGGTCAGTTTATTGATCAAACATTCTGTCCTTAATTATCTGCTGTTCCATACTGCCTGCAAAACTTTTTGGGACACAGGCCTATTTCTCTCAGTGATGTCTCTCCCAGTGATGTCTGGGTTTGAGAAAGATCAATATTCAAAGTAAAACTTATGCAGTCTTTATTTTTAGGAGATCATAACAAAGATATATGCTTTTATATCATAATGTATTAGAAGTATGAGAATTAATTCCCACTAAGGCCATTACATGGAAATGTTATGTTGGAAAGTAAACAAATATGAGCAGAGTATGAACACTCTTCCTGTCTGGTACTAGCCAAGACCTAGCCCATGTCCATATGCAATATTCTGAGTTGTATTCAGGGTAAGGAAGAACGTCGGAGAAGCTGTAATTTGCCTGATCCTGTTGAAGACTGAGCCATGTTGAGCACTGTGTTGAAACACCACAGTTTTGGAGTGTTTAATTGTCAGTATAACTACTGTGGTGTGTTATAGACTCCTGACAGATAAAGTCTGTACATTTCTACCTGATGACACAAGATTGTGCAGGATTGAACTTTCAGGCCAGGCTTATGGCTTTCATATAGGCATAAAAAATTGTCTGCTCTTACCAGTTTATAATATCTGACCTCTCTCAGGGGAGGTTCAGATCGGACATTAGAAAAAGGCTCTTCACTGAGAGGGTTGTCAGCTCCTGGAATGGGCTCCCTGGGGAAGTGGTCACAGCACCAAACCTGTCAGAGCTCAAGGAGCATCTGGACAATGCTCTTTGTCATATGGTTTAGTGTTAGGTAGTCCTGTGAGGAGCAGGGAGTTGGACTTAATGGTCCTTATGAGTCCCTTCCAATTCAATATACACTGATTCTATGAAAAGTTTTCTGTGATGTTTTGTTAGTGAAAATTAAGAAAGAAGTTTCTATACTTGTTCTTATTTGTCTTAGGAAACTTTAATCATGATTTAGTCTGACATTAAATTAATCTGCTACATGATAATGAGTATTTTGTGGCTTGAAGGACAGTCTCCTGTGTCAAACTGTAATAGGATCAGACAATCCATCTTGGTTCATTATATAATATTATATTAATTATATTTATCATATTAGCACAGCAGATTAGAATCACGCAGTGGGCTAGTAATCATATTAAATCACAGTATGGGTTCTTTTTTGGCAGATTATTTTCTGATTTTTAAAATGTGTTACAACAAAACCAGAGATCTGAAAATATGGGACCAAATACAGCTCTGGGGAAAGAAACACACTTTAGAAGCCTGGTGCTTTATTTAAGGCAATATTAAATTTCTATTTACCTTGCATCTCAGAGAATACACAATTATTTTGGTGATTCACAGAGGACTGTTATTAGTGCCTTTGGACACTAATGTGAAACATATGTGAAATTGAGGCAAATGAAAACAATAAGAAAGAGAAAATATCTTCTGCAAGTAATCAAAAATGTTATGTTGGTATACAGCTATAATTTAGAACTGTGTACACTGAGTTAAAAACACTCAACTAGATTTCTTCATGTTTAGGGTAATTCTGGGGAAAAAAAATTATAGGCTGCTGCAATATCACAAAGCCCATTTGCTGTTAAATGTAGATTTCCTGTTTTGAGGACCACCCAAGTGCAAATATTTGCTTTTCCAAGTGCATTGAAATGCTATGTCACATTAGTTCAACGCATAGATACAGAAATAATTTTGCTTAAGCACTTTGTCTTTCTGAAGAGAAAATAAATATACTGGATTAATGACCTCATACAGCCTTAAGAGCAGGTCAAATCCAAAACTGTATTTGATGAGAAGTCTCAGTGTTTATTTCATGTTCTCTGTATGGTGCCACCATTCCCAAGAGGAATGAAAAAAACCACTACCTCTCTCACACCTGATGTTGAAATTGGAGTAATAATTTACTTGTTAAGAGCTAAGTATTATTCTTTATCTAGAGTATCAGTCTACTAAATCTTAGGCCGTCTTCATGCTGTTTCATAAGTTGCCTGCCCCACCTTTCAGTCCAAAGTCTTGGCTGAGTATTCTGTATATAAAATTGCTCCTTTTCACTCACAAAGGAAAAATGCCAGAAAACAGCTTCTGCACCTTATATCACCTGAGCACAAAATACATATTTTTGAAAGATGTCCAAGTTCAAGGATGAGGAATCTCCCAAAAGATGCACACTTGCATAAGGAGGGAATCTTTACTCTACTTGGAGCTCATAATACCGGATCAGCCGTAACCTCTTAGTGTTGCCATCCAGAAAGTGCTGAAGTAGGCATCAAACAGAACCAAATCAAAAGTAAGAGAAAAGAATTAGAAAAAGTAGAGGCTGAAGTAGAAATATATGTCTAATATATATTGCTTTGTATCAGCTACACCCATCAGCGCTCCTAAAAATGATGGGTTTTGTATGTCAATGTAGTTTCRAATGCAAATACAAGCAGGCTAAGATTTTATTCCCCTTTCCCAATATTTTCCTTTCAAACAAACAGCTTTGAGGTATATCCAATTTTAGACTTTGAATAAAATGCCTGTAAATATTATGTGCCTAGATTCACATGGTATCTTTAATTGAAAGAAGTACTATTTGCATGTCGTGAATGATGAAACCATAACTTGATTTAAATTATATCTTGTTTTTTAAAATTGCAGAATACGTAATATTTGAGTAAGATGAACAAAAAATTTTCAAAATATACCATGTATATACAAAAACACAATACAATTTTACACTGTTTTTTTCCTCTGCATAGTCACTGACCACTGTCAGTGGGTTAGAATAAAATTTGAAACAGTAAATTAAATCAAGTCAACTATTCCCCCTTCCGTCCAAAAACAAACCAGTAAAGCTGATTTATGTTCATATAATTATACCATTCAATTTTATCATCTTGTCTCACATTAGTTCTAGGAGTCCAAAGGAGATTTTGGAAGTCCTAAATAAGATTTAGCATATATTATGAGACTTTCACTTTAAAAGTAGGAGTCCTTATTTCACCTTCCAAGTAAGAAGTTTGGATGCAAAAACCTCACAGTGGTCATTAGACCATAAATAATTTTCTTTCTTTGTCAGTAAAACTCACATTGGCAATGTTCAAGGCTTAATCAGCATGTTTGTTCTCTTCTTCCTATCTCAAAGACTTCTGATGGGTTATGAGTAGTACTTGCATGAGTACATAAAGTAGAAAAAAATATGTGAGCTATTATAATTTCTTATTAATAGGACTAAAAAACRTGACGACAATTACAGTTCTCCATAATACTTTCCTTATAATTCTCATTTACCGTCTTTCAGATCTCTTCTAATAGCTGCTGACGACATACTGCTCATCCCAGTTCTACACCTGTAAGTCACCAGCCCAACCAAGACTCATTGGAAATAGTCTACATATCATGACCTAGGAAGCTAAGCACAGAGTTAGTTCTTCGAGAATGTCTTAGTGCAATCACTAAGACTTCAGCTGCTTCTTGTGATGGTTCCTGCCAGATTCAAGATAACAAAAACCAAACATCTAGGACAGAATTTCATTACTGCAGTCCCATTTTTCTCTTTAAGAATTATTTGCAGTCCCCTCCTGAGAATGCTTAGCACAAGATTCCTTCTTCCTATGCTGTCTTCTATTATTCAAAACTTCCTTGCCTTAGTACTGTTTTATATGTTTATCCTCAAACCAAATCCTAAAGCAACTGATGTATACAGACTTGTACTGTAATACAGTATTCAAAGTTAGAAGTTTTCATTTCTTTTTTCCTTCTTTTTCATCCAATCTTGTTCACAATGATTTTTAATTGACATGTCTACAAATTCTGAGATCCCCTCCAGTAAATMTATGCTTCACAGTCTTCAAAGAAAATTAATTTCATATCATCTGTAAGTTATTTTTCAAAAAGATATTTTTTTCAATAGAAATTCAAATTGAAACTTCTTCAGGTAAATAAAGTTGCTGAACCTTATTCTATGCTTTTTCATCTTCAAGAATGTGTTCCAAAACAGCTTGTGCTGAACACACTCTTCTTTTTCTCTTTCCTTTTTTATGTACACTTTTCAAAATTACTTTACTTCTCAACCGAAACCAGACAAGATATTTCAACTAAGAATATAATGGTTTGAGGAAGTTATGAGAGCAAAAATAGGGTTAGAGAAGAAAATGCAAACTCACATATAAACAGGTCTCTGCCGTGATGTTGCATAAGAGCAACACAGTCGTATATCTCTACTGTGAAAATTGCTGCACTTTCTGCCACAACTGTTTTTTCAGCAATTAATCTTTATGAATTCAAAAGTTCTCTCTCATTATCTAGAAGGCTGTGCTGCAGTCCCATTTCAAAATAAATTTTAAAAATCCCAATACTGCAGTTGGTCTATTCATAAAGGTTTAATATCAATAATGGCAATAAAATCAGTGGAAATTACTGGTACCACTTGAACATTTCACTCCTATTTAGAATTTTTTTCAAGATAGTTGAGTGCTGCACCAAAAAAAAAGATAATTCCTCAAGGAATACTGCTTCATTTCACACATTGCTATATTAAAGGCTTCTAAGGAGGTTTAGCAGCCTATCTTCGGTTGAAAGCATGAGAACTTGAAACTCTACATTTATGAAGCATCACTGCCAGAGAAGCTAGGGTCACATTAGTTAAAGTGTCTTACTTCACAATTAATTTAAAAATACTTTCATTCATTAAGCCGTCGTGTCAAAGGGATAGTAGAATACCGTATTAAGTAATAATTTTACTGTAAGAAATATTAAATTCCTGCAATTTTGTCTGGACCAGTAGCTAAAGAGCTATACAGCAGAAGCCATTAATGGGAAAGTATAGCTTCAGCTTCAGTGATTAAAGGGCTATTAAATACAGCTTATCCTGTATAGAACAGACATTTCTGACTCAAAAGCAGAAATTTTATAGCAAATGCATAAAGAAAATATCTCCTTCCAGAAAAAAAAGCATGTTGGTTGTTCAGTTCCACATAATGCTCATGTTAGCAATTCCGTGGTTCTGAGGGATGCTTGTGAGAAGCTCCGAGGCAAAGTCATATAAAATACTTTTAATTTAAATCTTGCTTTGTTCCCAAATTCACAATCCCACATTTCCACAATGCCGTCATGAGAAAAGGTTGAATAAATGAAAACTTAACTGAATAAAAGATAAAAGATAAAAGAAACAAAATATGGTTCCTAATTACTAAAGGAATCATCATCTATCCRTGTGTGTACAGTTTACAGTATATTCATAAAACATTTACTAGTTTTTGAAAGACAGCACTTGCATAACAGTTTGTTAAGCAATGTTTAATTGGAATTTTTCAAGGAACATTGCAGATCACCCAGTATTTACTACTACACTTTGGGGCACATGGACCCTTCAGAAAAGAAGGGGAAAATAGGTTTTCTCTGGAGACATCCAAGTGTCTGTCCACTAACAGAAGCTTTCAGAGTGCAGCGAAAAATGAGACCTTCCGAGGAGTGTAGTTTACAGAGCAACAGATATTGTTGTGCTTCAAAGGAACAAGAAGCAGGCACGCCATGAGGCCTCCAAAGGGGTGGAAGGATGAAATTCCTGCAAAGACACTGACTGTGCTCTGCTGCCACCTAGAAAGACACTTATTTAAGAGTTTTTAAACAAAYCCAGGACACAGGATATTTCCTGCAAAGGCAACACACACACAGAGATTCTTCCACGATGCCCAATTTTTTTTGTCTTCTTCAAGTGACTTTGTGCTTTCTCTCTTTTAGAAAATCCCATGGTCTGTTGCTGAATAACCCCCGAGTTTTAAAACATCTTTAGTGTTTTGATGTGTGCACAGTAAGGGACGAGTTTAGAGAACTCAGCTTGAAGTGCTGTCACAAAACCACTCAACACAAAGCTCACATTATTTTTCTGAAAACCTTCTCTCAAAAGTGTTATTTATTGTATATAGGACCACTTGATTATCAGTGGCTGTTTCAGTCTCCAGTTCTCCACCTTCTCGTTGCCCCAAAGTTTGTAACAAATGATACAGTAAGAAAGCCAAGAGAATATTTCATCCATATCTAAGAAATGAAAAACACTTCCAACATCACTTTAGCAAACTCAATAAATTCTCTTACTAAAGGCAAAATCTTTGAAGAGCTAAGGTACCCTGGGAAAGTGCTGGCGAGATCAGAGACGGCTGGTGTGTCCCAGGCTAACTGCTAAGAGACAGTTCTGCCACTACATTCCTGATAATAGGAGAACAAAGTCCCAAAGTGATCTTCAGGGGGGAAAAAAAAATGTATAAAATCCTCCTTGAACTCAAACTTATCAGTTTCAGATTTGAAAGGAACACTTCCCACACCTGCTGCCAATTACTGTTAAACCAAATACACCTCCGCATAGTTAAAAGACATATTCATTATTTGACTGTACAGCATACTGGGTAACATGATCTAGCCTTGAAGTTAAAATCTCCCCTTCCCCCCTTCCAAGGTACTCAATCCAGGTGATGCCACAGCCCATGGCTCCTAAAATGGCCAGAATCAGGATGAGAAGAGTCTTCCAGCGCTTTCCTGTGCCCCTTCAGGGCCTGAGAAGACCAACAGCTCCTACAAAATGCTGTGCCAGCAGAGTAAGATTGCTCAGGTAGGAAGCATACCTATTGCCCGCACGTAGGAAAGGCACAGGGAAGCACCTGGTAGGGCTCACATCAGTCCCAGGAATGGCCAAGACAATGCCACAGCAAGGACAGCAATCTGCCTCTGTGCTCCCTCCACAATTCTTCTCCTCCCCATTACACCTCCTGCCCACTCACCCCCTCTCCATGTCTCAGCTGCTGCAAGGGTGGATTCACAACCGGTGAGAGATGACCCCAGTACAGAGATATGCTCAACAAGCCTTAAGGAAGCTCACAGCTACTTGCTGAACCATTCTGTGTGAAGTCTGCCTCCAAGCTGTCCTTCCAGATCATTATTTGTAAAAAAAGGGGCACCTGCACGGGTGTGAAGTTGGTGTGCCTGAACAATGGGTGTCTGCAGGGGGAAGAGGTGCAGACAACCATGCAGTTATGAAGTGTGTCTCCAAGTCTACTAAAGAATTTTATGTATTTATTCCTTCGGGGAAATATCCAAAGGGGAGACTTCTATGTTCAAAGCCTTTCCAGGTCTGCCACAATTTCTATTACGAACTCCCCAAAGATGAGAAATGGGAAGCAGGACTTAGCCACATAGGACCACAATCAGCATTGGCAGGACAAACGTTTTCTTCTAATTTGGGAAGTAATGGCTTGATGTTATGTCTCTACCATGCACTTTTTAAAGCCATTTTTTAAATTGCTGGTTATTTTCAAGTGCTGGTTATTTCTTTAAATTCACATATATAAGAATTGTTATCAAAAGATGGACATTTCATCCCAGCTCTCAGTTTTTATCATTTATCATTAAAAAATAAACACAGCAGGATAATAGTGAATATTAAGTAAAACCTAAATGCTAAATGGTGGAAAAGGCCTTGAGAATAAAACTATTAGGCAAACAGTGTTCACACTGACACAAATTCAAAAGATAATGCATGCATTTATTTGGCACCTGGCAGTAAGAAGCTAACAGGGGCAGACAGATAGCAAAGATCAGTTTACAGATAATCTCATTACAAGGTGTCCTTCGAAAAGAGAAACTGAAATTTACATTTCTATCTGTATTAATCTAATCAAGGCAAATAGTACAGAATTAAAAATCTGGCTTAGGCCAAGAAGAGAGTCTATGTAGACAAACATAGCCAAACAAAATATCTGCAAATTTGGCACTCTTTATTAAGTTCCTTTTTCTTCTTAGAAAACCAGAAATCAAGTGAAAGAAAGATCTTTGTGTCTTTAAACCTCCTGTGTGCCAGAGAGGAATAGAAGAATGGGTGTTTAAGGAAGGTCGAGGGTGATGATGACTTCCTAATGGGAACATTGAAGCAAAAGCTGCAGTTTTCTCTGCTGGCAACCCTGTGACCAGCGACTACTAAACTAATATAATGAATGCTTGTAACAAATTTGGTTTAACATGCTCTGGTAAGATCTGCCATTATTTCAACCCTTCTTGCCTCATGTTGGGTGTTGTAGTTTAAGACAGCAGGCAGATAAAAACCACATAGCCTCTCATTTGCTCAGCCTTCATCCCACTTCCCCCACCCTCCCCTTCAGGGGAATGGGAGAGAGAATTGGGGAAAAAAAGTAAAATTTGTGGCTTGAGATGAAGACAATTTAGTAGGACAGAAAAGGAAGAGGGAAAATAACAATAATAATAGAATACACAAAACAAGTGATGTACTATGGAATTGCTTGCCACCCACCAACTGATGCCCAGCCAATGCCAAGCAACAGCCCCCCCAGCCAGCTTTCCCATTAGTTTATAAACTGAGCATATGGTATGGAATATTTCTTTGGCCAGTTTGAGTCAGCTGTCCTGACTGTTCCTGCTTTTAGCTTCTTGTGCTCTCCAGCCTCCTCACTGGTGGGGTGGTGTGAGAAGCTGAAAAGTCCCTTGTCTTACTTTAAACACTGCTTAACAACAATCAAAACACAAGTGTGTTATCAACATTGTTCTCATCCTGAATTCATATCACAGCACTATATCAGCTACTRGGAAGAAATTTAACTCTATACCAGACAAAACCAGGACACTACTGTAAGGTAGGACTTCCATTCATCCATGATTACTCAAAACAAAAGAGATAATATAATTCAGTGACAGAATTATCTGTATAACAATGTTCTGTCTCCTGAAACATTTACCTTTGTGTGGCACATATTGCTGTAATTACAATCTTAATTCCAACCAAGACTTCTATTTGACAATTAAGTCTCGTATCCTTTCAACGATAGAATATATCTCAAGAAAACTAACATTTGGTAGGGAAATCAAATGTACCCTTTACTCYAGGGGGTTTCTAAGCCTTAGCTGATGGTGTATATGTTCCCTGTCTGTCTCTTCAGGAAACCACAATACCAACACTGAGGGGATAAGGGATAGAAGCCCTCAGATGGAACTACTGTTGCTAGTTCATATATACTGGGTAGCTTTCATTTTTAAGTATCACCAAATGCTTTACATATTTTTTTTACATAAATTCTTTCATTCATCAGCAAAATACTGCTATTTTTGAAGTAGGATACGATATTTTACTCCATTAGTATTATAGACAATATTTAAGAAAGGATCTTTGCAAAGACCAATTACAAAAAAAGGCCTAACTTTTAGTAATCTAACTACAGTGATTTCATTAATAGCACTGAAATAAATATTTTAGTAGGCTCAAGGAAGAACGAAAATAATTTCTGTTAACATCCAGGTTTGCCTCCATGGATTCATTTGATCTTGGTCATATTCAAGCTGGGATTGCGGTCCAAGTGGGTATGTCCATAAGCATTAGATGCTAAAAATCTAGCAAAGTATAACACCACAATGTCCTTTACAAAAATCATACAGTCATCATGCTCTCTAACTAATCAAAGGTCAGATCTACAGAGAATTAGATGTGATTTTTTTAAAAAATAATGGTGGTGTTTTTCACAGGTTGGAAAATACTGATCTATCAGAAATAGGTCAACAGCTAATAATTGCACAATTTAGGGTTCAGATCATTCACCTAAATCAAAATTGTACTAGATCTGACCCTCTCCTTTAGTTAATGCTATATTGAATATTAAAAAAACCCAGCCAAACAAACAAAAAACCCCCCTGAAACTAGAAAGACATAAAAGACACTCGAAAGTAAACAGCCCTGGCTGGCCAATACCTACACGACTGAGCCTTTTTCATGAGAAGAGGAATACCTAGGTCTCAGAGGTCAAATTTGGCAATACAAATCCAAATCAGCAGATCACATTCCAACTGAGACTTCTGAAGCTCATTAGGTCTTCTGCGCTGTTGCACTCATTTTTTGCAGTTCTTGCCAGGTTTTGGCTTAGCTTGTTCCACAGTGGGAAAATCCTTGAAACTTCAGTAAAGTTATATAAAATGGTAAAAATTGTTTCTTTCACAGCACTAGTTCCAAACATTTTCTTATAATCCCATCAGGAATTAGTAAACCTTAAAATGGATTAGGTAAATCATATTTTACACTACCCGTTATCAAGACATATTTTTGGCAGCACTCATATAAGAGTAGTTTGATATATATTCTCCACTAAAAGGCAGAAACCCTTCATATCCATACACTTCTCACTTACAAATCATATAAATTTATTTTTGATCAGAGAATGTGTCACTGGGGATTGAAAAATTAAATTTAATTCCACTTTCCTCATAAAAAGGAACAACAAATGCTTTCTCATGTCCCTTGGTTATTTAAAAATTGTATAATTTATTAGTTTTGAGAGGGAATGCATATTGAAATTAATCTTTAAGTTGTCAAAGACCAAAATGTTAAAAAAATAACACATAAAATGCCTCAAAATTTAAGCTTTGAGCTTAGATTGTTACTACATCTCTGAGCAGATGCTTAAAGTTGTGCTGATCCAGCGTTTTCTCATCAGATATACTTTTTTTTCAAAAAAGTCCTAAAGACATGACAGAAAGGAATGCCTTCAGAGAGCTATTTTTACCAAAATCACAGTTCTTGTGATTCTCRAAAGCACAAAATTCTGGACCATTTACTTGAAACTTGGTTTTATCATATGAAGGTATTAATACAGAGGTTGATTAATATGAAAGGTTTTATCAAAATAGGAGTTCAGTGCAATTCTAGTGTTGGAAGACAATTGGGTTATGTTTGGTGATTTGCCAGCTAACTGAGGCAGGAGAAAAAAAATTAAGGTTATGTTTAATTTCTTAAAGCTATTAATTTTTTTTAAGCTTGTAAAATATAATGGTTCATTATATTTTTCTTTTCAAAATGATCTACACAAAAGTAGTTTGATCACTACTAACCTGTTTCCAACTACAACCTTGACAAGGGTAATAAATCACTTATCAGTTCAAATCCAGTCATTCTCTAATATGCCTTCTTTTTAAAGACTGACATTTACTTTAAAGAAACATATCTTTACTATCACAAACACAGTTTCCTACTTGTGATCATGAACTTTCTGCGACAGCAGGAATAGACACTAAAATAAACAATAAAGACAAAATTCAAGATAAAAACCCCACATTATTAAAAAAAAAAATCAAAGTCATTCTTATTCCAATGTATGTGAGAAACTTGCTTTCGTCATTCATATTTTTCCACAGCAAATTCTTAAACTAAAAGATCAGAGGATGAATTGTCCCTAGTCAGCAGTACTTGAGAGATTCCTTTTGTAAAATTTTCCCTTCCCTTTTCTCCCATCCTTCCATAAAGAATCTTATTATATCCACTTTCAGTCTCATTCCTCAGAAATGGTTCTATATTGTTTCTGAAACAAGTCTTGAAAACCTCCAGGGATGCAGATTCTACCACTTCTCTGTGTGACTCTTGGAAGAAACGTCCAATCTAAGTTACTCAACTTGCAGCTTAGTGGTGTTRTCCCTTACATTGCCTGCCACAGCCAAGAGGAGTGTCTTTGCAAGTCCCCTTCAAGCAGTTGCAGGCTACTGTGAGTTTATTTACCATTTAACCTCCTCTTTTCCAAACTAAACAAGCCCAGCTCTGTTAACCACTCCTCACCATTTGTGTGCTCTGGGCCCTGACTATCCAGACTTTTGCTGGACCCTCTGCAGCATGCTGGCATCCCCTTGCAATGGGTTGTCAAGTCCCAAACCCTTCCATCACAAGCTACTTTGCAGTAGATGACCAGTTCAGAAGGTGCTAAAGAAAACCTTTTAAATATGCCTGACACTACATGCTCAGTCACTGTTTACCGAAGGAATGCAGCTTTGGGAGTCAGGTAGAATCAATTTCAGGATTGGAGGTAAAATGGAGGTAAAATGGAATATATATACAACATACACAGGAAAACACAGAGAAGATAATAAAAAAGGGGTAAAAGACAGTCGCAGTCGCTATAAGAACAGGAACAACAAATAGCCAGGAATTTCTCCAGCGTGCCACTGATTAAGCCCCAACAAGTTCCTTTCCTTTTGGCAGAGTGAAAGCACTGCTTTTTGAGTTGCCATTTGCTACATTTCATTACTGTCGTCTCAGTGATCTTATTTTCWTCTCCTGTATAATTTGGATTAGTAAATGAGATTTTTTAAAAAGCACCACGTCTGCGTGTTTTCTGCTACAACATTTTGCGTGRCCAGATAATTGATACTGCAGAGCTGAGTCAGAGCAAAGCCAGTGCCACACCAGTAACCTTTGATAGTGTTCAGTGTGAAAAGATCCAGTCTGTCAGTGCTGCTGCCGGGCCAGCTTCTGCCACTGCTTCTTGCCTTCGTGCTGCTGCCTGAGAAACAAAAACATCACCAAAGGCCCATCACTGGATTTCATTTTTCTCCAGCAGCATGCTAGGTGTCATTAGGATTCTGATATTTGACATTCTCAACAGTCAGTGGGAGGCTTCCTGAAGTCCTGCATTATGTTGAGAAATGCCTTATGCTGTTGACATCAAACTTCCTKGGGAATTGCAGTCTAACTAGACAGACACAGAATGCAAATTGGAGATGGCAAGAAAACTTAATTTCCCAGAACGGTAAATAAAGTGGGTAACAAAACCATATCCTAAAAAATTTAGTTGCAAATAGATCATAGTACATGAAAGACATTTCTAATTTAGTTCTTCATAAGTCTCATTATAACAAAACATTAGCGGAAATCACCGCATCTCCATATGAAAGGCACATTAAAATGTTTTCACTTGTCAATGTTTACATTAACTACATAGGTATGGGAAGGAGACAGTGTATCATAAAAGCCACCCTTCTTGGCTCTTCAAATGCATTTTTTCCCCCAAAGCTTTTTTTTACAGTAACGCCTTCAGATTATTCTGCTTTATTATGTTATGTCAGAGGATTGTGTAATTGTGTTCCATACAGCTCATGCCTGATTCAAATGCYGGGAAGATGTGAGTTTCTTTTATTCAAGAATAAAAAAGCCATTTTCATACAAGTATATATAAATAATTCAAGTATTGAAATAAAAGAATATTTCTGCAAGAGTTTGCACATAATGTTGTTATACATACCTATGCTTTTTTGTTTTAGAACCAGTTTGGAGAGGAAAAAGTAGCAAAAGGAAGGACAGGAATGGCATGAAAACCAGAGTAACTGCAAAGAATTTGTTATTCTAGTCAAGTCCTAATGCTAAGTCAGTTTTCTGTGACTATGGCTTGTTTGTTTCTTTTCAATGAAAGGTCTAAAGACAATTCCTTATCAAAGACTTGTTTACCTATTATGAATACAGAAAGAACACTTAGATTCTACTCAGTTTTGCTGTCACTAACTTTTTCCCAGGTAGGAAACCAGCATCACAAGCTGGGCAAGCACACAGCTGCTTTAATTCTAAAGGCAGTGACACACTCAAAGGCTGTGCAACAGCTAAGCTGTGCAGCTAAGCTGTCCTTCCCATATTGAAATCTTGGAACACCATGGCTGCCTTTTAGACTTGCTTACTAATCTTGAAATTTTGTTTTGACTATAAACGCGAGGCAGCTTCATAGATGTTCCTTAGGAAGGATACAGACCCTCTGAGGAGGAGTTGCCCTTTGTAGCAGAGAGCAGTTGGAACAGAGAGAGCTGTARCTGGCAACAGACAATGAGGGCTTCCACTGGAATATCAGCAGAAAAGGGAAAAGCAAGAAGTGCTAGGAATGCCCTAGTGCTGAACTGGGTAGGAGCCCTGCTGACAAGGAGGAAAGAAAACACTGAAGTACAGAATGTCTTCTTCATCTCTTTTATTATTTTCGGCTAGAATTGTCCTCAGCAATACCAGGACCCTCCAACCCATGGGAAAGTTTGGAGAAATGTAGATATACCCTCAATAGAGCAGGATCAGCTTAGGAAACATTTGAATGAACTGGACATGCAGAAGTCCACGGGACCTGACAGGATGCGTCCTTGAGTATTAAGGGAGTTGGCATTGTAAGACCACTCATTACCGTAATTGAAAGGTTGTGGCAATGGGGAAAGTTTCCTGAGTACTGAAAAAAATAGCAATGTCACTCCTGTCTTCAAGAACAAGAAGGAAGATGGGGAGAGCTGCAGTCTAGTCAGCCTCACTGAAAGGTGATGCATCAAAACCTCCTGGAAGCCATTTCCAACCATATCAAGCAAAAGTTAGTCATTGGGATTAGTCAGCATATGTTTGTGAAGTTGAAATGCCTAACCAACCACTCTTCTATGATCAGGTGACTGGCTCAGCAGACAAGCAGAGATCAGTGGAAACTGTTTATCTTGATTTTAGCAAGACTTTTGACACCATCTCTCATGACACTCATAGCAAATTTTTCCTTTTTCTCCAAATTTCTTCTCACTCTCTCAGAGATACRTATATACTGATGTGCTAAGATTTTATCTACAATTTGTAGAAATTATTTCCTGTTAAAGTGATTTTGCCTGTTTTGTTCAGTTTACTGCTTGCCCTCAAAACTGAATATTCATCTACGAGCATATTCATACTAGATATTGACAGAAATTATAGACTATGCATTTATTTTGTCCATAGCTTCAGTGTGACTTTTAGCTTGTATTTATATTTGCTGTTACACATGGAGCATGCATCAGAAGGTCTGAGAATTGGGATGGCATAACAGAGTTGACAGCAGAAAGATAATCAAGAAAACAGAAATTTTTCAACAAGCACTAGAGTACTATGAGCTTGCCAATAAAATCCAAAGTCAGAGCAATGCTGACATATCATACAGAATTACTGATACTGAAACATCAATAAGGCAGCAGCAATGTTTTAAGAAATACCCCAGATTTTTGAAATGAATATCTAATATGTGTCTAACACACTTTTATCYGTAAAATAAAAGCTGCATTAATTTTGACAATTAAGGATGAGTCTTTTGTGTTCAAACATTACAGTTGTTTGTATCATAGAAGCTGGCTTGTGCTGTGTCACATCACAGATGTTGTGCTCATATAATGATCCCACATGGCACATTACGCAGATGACTTTGTTACATTTAACACCCTGACTGAGCCAGACACATCTCAGAAAATCTCAAAAGAAACACTTTTTTCATTTGGAAACTTCTGAAAGTGAGTGACATTATAATCAATGGAGTGAAAAATATAGAGGAAGCATAGAAAAATTGGAAAGTTTTAAGAGGCTGGTGCTTTCAAGATAGTAGAAAATAGTCTGGTTCTTGTGACCTTTATCTTAAAAGTTGTAAGGAGATAAGTGTTGTGGAAAAAAACAAAGTCCTATGTACACAATTCCCCAGAGTAAGCGGGATATGGAAAATCTCCTTGGAGTTTTTCAAGATTCATCTGGTCAAAGCCGTGGCTGACCTCGCCTTGTGTTGGCCGTGGCCTTGCTGCAAATAAGAAATTGGATGAGGCACTGCCAGTGGTCCCTTCCATCCCTACAACATCTGTGATTCAGTGAAATATATCTGATCACTGTAAGCCATTGGCACTATCTAGGAAAAATAAAATGAGCAGTGGCAAGGACTGGAAGGAGCCCAAGGGTGGGAATGGGCTTCAAAATACTTGAAATATCACTCTCTGTTTTCCTAATTGTTTTCCTATAGCTCAGACTTCCTGTCTTATTAAATCAGAGAGAAAAATGCCTGCAATTAGTGAGTGCTTTACATAAGTTCATTACCAAATCAAATGGAAACAAAGTAATTTTCCCCTGATGAACAGAGGCGTCTATAACCTGTTGCCCAGTTGTTCAAGTTTTGGTTAAAGGAAAGGAAAAAAATGCAGTTTCATGCACTTTGGTGATTCTGAATAGCAAAGTCTTTAGCCTTTAACTTCTTGTGTTTCAGCCTAATATTGCAGGATAAAAACCATGACAAATATAATTTGAACTATAGTATCTCTTGAAACGAATCTTCAGTAGTGTCTTCTGAACAAAAGTATGAGTTTTGTAACAGGCATTAATCAAAGTCAGCCCAACAACACAATTGCTTTCGAAAAAGCTGATAACACACAATATATACACCAGGGTGATTTTCATATAAACAAAGCAATGTTTAAAAATATGTTCACCTCTTCTCTTCTGATGGACACTAGTACTTACCTATGTACAGAAAAAGTACCTAAGCTGCTGTTGAAAAACATAACTGCAGTCATTCAGGAATGTTTAATACCCCAGGCACCCCAGCAAAGTGTAACTGCYGACAGTATTGCCACTTTTAGAACATCCTTTAGAAAAGGCATGTCTGTTAGTACTTTCAGCATCCAATCTACCCARCAAAATGCAAATTCTATGGTTTCTGGTCTCCTCTGCCTGTCAGCCATGACCTCTAAAGGTGAAATTTAAATCAACAGTGGTTTTCAATCAAATTATCAATATTATCTTACATTATGCTAGAAGATCAAGAACTGTTACTTCTCCTATTTATAGAAATTCAGCTTGTCACCCAGAAACATTACAACAGCTGATCCAGAAAAGAACAACTGTTTAAAGTGGAATCAAAGGCCTACTGAAATCAACAAAAGTACCTGAAAATATTTTGCTTGTGGGTCTAATTTACATTAAACTGACTTTTTATTTTCTGGCAAGTTTTGTATCTGTAAACAAGACCACAGTTTAGCTACTCACAGGTACAGTTTTATATATCCACTATATATCAATTAGTGATAATTACACCTGAAAGTAATTCTGCAGTGACTTCTCATCAGTACATTTGAAAGGTAATGTGACAAAGGACAAAGAGAAAAATTTAAAGACATGGTCAGGTCTGGAGAACTGAGCTTTTCCCCCCTTTTATCCAGTGTGTCTCTGTCCAGGGAATTCATCAAGGCATGAGTACTAGAAGCTCAGATGGTAATATCTGCACGTTTCTTCTTTCAACAAAACAAATTTCCCAATAATCCTAGTTTATRTGTGAAGCCAAATACATTTTCTTACACACCTCAGCATCAGAACAGTGTCCATACTAACTTCTTCCTTTGTACATAGTTTTACCATATCTTATATTTTAAAGTGATAAGAATAAATACAGTTCTATATTTTCCACAATTTGAGTATTTTGTGCTCTAAAGTATCAAGTGTCTCAAGCATTTTCTTGGCATTACTTCTGAATTCAACATATTCTTCTAAAGAGCCTATCTTCTTATTTATTGTGTTTTGCAAAATTTAAAGTGCTTGTAAGAATGACAAGAGATATGACTACTGTCTATAAATACATCATCAGAAGCATGAAGTCTGGGAGGAAAAAATACTTAAGCTAAAGGGCATTTTTGTCACAGGAACAAATGGTTCTCCGTTAATGAATAAATGTGTGCTTGAATCTAGAGGTTTAATTCTACTTGAGTGASTTCTGGAACATCTTTTTGAGTGACACAAGGGAGAAAACACATAATTGGTATTAAAAATTGAGCTTCTATCAGTGTATGATAAAGTTAGTTTGGCTGTCTGCAAGAGCAGGCAAATGGTCTCAGCAAGCCAAGTGGCCCTTCCTGGTGTATACTCCTAGTCATTTTGACAATAAATTTAGGCAAGAAAACTTTAGCAACTTAAGTCCCAGCACTGCAAAAATTGGACAGCTCTTCATAATGGGTGACAATTCTATTATTTTTTAACCCAGTAAAAACTGCTTTATTACATAAAATTTTATTTCATACATAGTAAAAATACTGTCTTCTGGCATTTTCCATCYAAATGGACATTAAGAAACATCTTTAGAATCAAGATTGGAGAAAAAGTATTTTTCTTTAGCGTAAATCTATTTAGATGAAATGTATATTAGAACTACACAGGTATCTCACTGAAAAAGACAAGCATTGGAGAGGAGGAAAAAGTCTTTATCTGATTTAAATATTTTGTGCTAAATATCTTCCCTAAATGGAAAAAAGAAATGTCTCGATATACCAGGTATTGTTGGGTTATGGAAGTGTCACTGCAAACCCCCTGAGAAAAAACCTGGGGTGGAACTTCAACTGAAATTCTCTTCTGAGCCTTGTGTTTCAACTGATTTTGCTTGATTAATTTAACTGATTTAATTTCAGGTGAGCCCTTCTCTCCAGTGAGAATCTGATAATACCTTTCTCTTTATCCAGGAATTTTGTGGGGGAAAATGTGGCTGATGCTTTACCTCTTACTCTGCCTTTCTACCCCCTTGACCTGTCTACTCCTTCCTATTCAGGAATGCTCTGCCTGGGAACTTGCAGAACACAGGACTTCTTCCTTTCAGTTGCATATATCCCCACTGGTTGTTTTAACTACTGAAGATACCTTTAATTTTTATACAGTGCTGTTTGATATGAGAAATATTGTAAGATGTTTCTACAAAAAGTTTACTCACTGTTCATGTGAGAGACAACATGTGAAGACAACTTCTTGGGAGTATGTTTTAGGAAAAGGAGGCTCCTGTATGAGCAAGAGAGAAACACCTACACGAACTGTTGTTTACATCTGCAGTTTTGTCCACAAGTTTCCTCACACAGGAAACACATAATTGACAGTGCTGTGATCACTACTAAATACTGTAATTTTGGAAGTCATTCTGTTAATTCACTGCACCAGAGCTGCTGTTGAAACCCTTTCCTGCTGTTAGACTCTGTACTGTTGGGCGTAATAAACAAATCAAAGAGAAGTTGCACATTTGATCTGTGAGGTATTTTAAGTCAATATAAGCCTCCAAGCAGTGAAGTTAATTCGACACTTCTAACAGTCAATCAGACAAGAATTCATTAGCAGAGGTCTGGGTAAGAACCACTACATGATTTCTAGGATGTTCTTGCTTTCATTATCTTTGCAACAAACAGACTGCCACTAATGGRAAGAAAAAATAGGTGAGAAGCTGATTCAGAATGAGGAATTTTGAGAGAACATCTGGGATGCTCTTTGAAAGATAATGGTAACTGGAAATGGTTGACTTGATTGTCCAGTATTTCTTGTCTTAAAACTAAGATGCCTTTTGCTCATGGACTTAGAAATACTGATGCATTCTTAATGCATTGCCTTTGTCTCATGCTAGAGAGCACACACTGGTTTTGCTTAAAACTCTGATTGCTTCCACACATTATCCTCCACTGGAGCAGTTAATTAGCTGCTTCACTTACAAATGCTTACATTTGGTTTCAAACTGCACTTAAGGAAGCARTATTTTGTGGGCAGGAATTTGATGTCACTAGAGACTCTCCTTATTTAATCTTTTCTTGATTTGTTTTTCAACTAAATTAGCTGAAAGTTAGTGGGCACGTACATATAAGGATGTGAGTGTGTCATGAGACATTTTCTTGTGTAAGTATAAGAGCTACTAGCAGCTCTACTGTGCTAATTTTACCATAGATGGAGTTAAGAACAAATGCAGTATCTGTAGGTCATYAATCTAGATAAGGAAAGCATAAATTTCTTGATCATTTGAGAATATTGAAGAAGTAACATTTCATTGGTGTGCAGCGCTTCTCAAAGGGCAAAAAGAGGTTCAGAATAGCATAGCAAATTGACTATTTTTATATCCAGTGTCCTGGTATCTGAATAAGCAGGTCCYATGCTCTGAATTTCAGTTCATGAAACAACATGGCCCCTATTGTTTCAGATGAATTATGGAATTAATGTCTGTACTCACAGTTGCTTTGGGTTGTTTCTTCTGCAGGGACACAAGTGGTTTCTTTTTTCAGGCTGCTGTGTACAACGCTCTGTGGTGCCCTCTGGAGCAGCAACTCCCGGGAGCAGTTGTGCTTGGGAGACAGATGTTTCCAGACCAGCAAGACAGAGGAGGAGACATGGTAGAAAAGACCTAGCTAGCTGGGAGCTTTCTACAGAAGCAAGGACATCCAGGCTGTGGAAGAGAGCAGAATACACATATCAGGCCAAGGTGGCAGAAGGTAGGTGAGATTGGGATTTGCACCATCCAATAGTCTCTGAATTGGCCTGAGAGAAAACCTGACAGAAAAAGCTATTTGAATTCAAAGCTCCTTTCAAAGATGTTCATTTTTAGTGAMAAGGACAGGGGTCTGGGACAAGGCTGGGCTGCCCAGGCACTCAGCATGACCTAAAGTCCCACCACGCTGCCAGTGAAGAAATACAGCCTGCATGGCTGCAGCCCTCTCTGTAATGTTGCTGCTTACATCTTCACCTGTCTTTCCTCCTTCAAAGAACGGTATCCACCTTCCCTAATGCATCTGGGAATTCAGCACTGCACAGGTTAGCATTATTAGCATCCACAGTTCCCTTGTTCAGTGTGTCTGGCATGTGTATTCTCAAAGTACTAAATGCAGTAGCAAGTCAATGACCATTTTTACACCACCACAGAGTTAATTCATCTAGGGAAGCAATACACCACCCACAAAGGCTGTGAAGCAATAACCCAGCAGGCAACTTGCRTGCTTGTCTAAACTTCGTTGTCTAGGTAGGAGGAAAGCGTCATTTTTGTYTCTCACAGATGCAGCCTTCAGCCATCATTTCACTTACTGTGGTTAATTTACTGAGAAAAAATGTGGTGTTTCATGTTGCTGTCAAAAGTAGCCCTTGTTATTCTTTTGAGTGCTCAGACACCAGGACACTCTCTCTCATGATCTGTAGTTCATCAGCAAATGAGACTACTTTTGTCCCCTTCCCCCTGCACTTTTAGCTGTTAAAAAGAAGGAAAGGACTTAGATGCAAAGGGGACTCCAAAGTTGATTAATGGTATTTATATTTGTCTCACACATGGCCCAGATTCAGTCACACACATAGCACATTTACTGTCTGGCTGCGAAAGTGTTCGTTTACATTTATTCCGTTTAGCTGATCCTTCATATCATCAGTGTGTCTCTGCTGTGATTGAAGTGTGAAAGTTTTAATATAGCAGTATTATACACCATGCTGGGTGTGGGGAGGGGAGAACAGGGTGCTTTATCAGATGGTCTCATGTGTATTTGTTTATTATTTCAATATTCATGATGGGCTGACAAGTTTATGAGTTCAGTTCTGGGGGATGAAAAATACGAAAAGAGCTTGTGGTAACATAGATCCTGAAAATATTTCACTTTCAAATTTTGCAGACAAACTTGTATTCATCAACACCGCCATATGAATGATCAACCTTTAAAGCCCACAGGGGTGGTTTCAGGCTTCACTCTGTTGTAACACATCAGCCAGAGAGTCATTAGTGAGCAGATAAAAGCGATGCAGTTAGTTAGATTTGAAGGTCTCAGGACTGAAAGGTATGAAATAAAAATCTTCAGTGCTGCAGCTGGAGTTATCAAGACTAGAATTTGCCATCATTCAGAAGTACAAGGTGAAAATGGAGAATGTGATAACATCGTAAATGGGAATTATCATATCTGTGACAGTCCTTTGATCTTCAAAGCACAGAGGGCTTGAATTTTGCTGATGGATCTTGCTAAAATTACTTCATGTCATTCAAACTCTATGTGGCACAAGACTGGAGAAGGCTTCAGGTGATATYGTTATGGAAAATGGGGGCTTGTGAGCCTTCTGAACACTTTTGCATCCAAGATGACAGCAAAAACAAGCTGTAACTGATGGGATTTGCACTGATAAGTAGGTTTTGACTGTTCCTCATGATCTCGGGATTTCTTGGGCTTTCAAGAAGCTTTTGGAAATAAGGCTCATGTATCTTTCAGACATAGCACCTTTCAGAGAGATTTAACTTCTCCAGTTTGGTGAGGAAAACATGAGTTCTCCAGTATTAAGTAAATTCTACTGCTAGATTTTAAGGACTGTGTTGATTTGCTAGTGATTTCACCTATATCTTCTAATCTTTTTTGTTGAAGTATGACTTTAAACCAGCGGTTAGAGCAAGCAGAGGCACATGAAAACTGGTCCTTCTCCACAAAAAGCTAAAGCAGGGATTTCTGCATGTGACATCTGTGGATTGCAAGACCTGCTCAGCAGCCCCCTAAATCTGCTCTGCTTTCCTGCCCGTTTGCACAGGGCAGTCAAATACTGTTGGCCACAGAGGGGAGTGAGGGAAGATGGGCTGACCTGAGCAACCTAAGAAGAGATGCCTGTAGCATCAGGACCTCAGCTCATGCGGCACTACCTGGACACTTTGAGGATCAAGAAAGGGCTGTCTGACATAGGCTCAAAGCAACACAGGGGTTCCTTTCTCTCTTAGGCAAAAGGCATTGTGCTGGAAGGCCAGCTGTTCCCACTTTCCTTAGGATTACATCGTGCCACGAAGGACGAAGCATCCTGCATGTACGACACTCTCACCAAAGAGGAAGGAGGGGGATCTGGAATGGTGAGGGGGAGCTGTAACCTCACACCATAGGGTTAGGAGGACTTGGGGTAACTGCCACTAAATGCAAGATAGTATATCTTTTCAAGGGTAAACGAAACAATCTGAAGAAAATTATTTCCAGCAGATGGGAAATACAAGTCACAATGAGTGAATGCACATGGCTGCTGTATGATGGCAACAAAGATTAGGTTTCAAGATGCTCTGAATTTAGCAGAAGGTAAGGAATAAGTGTTTCTAAAAAAAGTCCTGTATCTAAGTTGAATTCTGCATATTCTTGACCTATTTATTTCTAATGAGAATTTTGAGAGAGGAATTCTCAAAATTAAGAGTTTCTGTGAGTTAGAGATCTACCAGAAGTACTGTCTTAAGAAGTTTTATCATCACTGTACAACAAAGAAAAATGAACTTACACTCTTCTAGGGAATAATAAGACATCTTTTCTATAAGACAGAGAGGGAGTAAAGAGCAAACACAGCATCACTGCTGTTATTTATTCGCAGCAGCAGCAGCAGCAGCAGCAGCAGCTGTTAGTTCTTTTGGATGAAAACAAGAGCAGCGAACCTTAAAGACCCAATTAAACAAAACCTTATTAACTAGGGGTCCTCTGAAAAACATGGCTTCTGTAATAGTAGTTTATGTGGGAAAAAAAAAGGAGTATTTTGTGTGCTTTTTTATTTGGATGTGAGTTTTTCTGTCACGTGGAGACACATGGTAAATATATAAAGATTTATAGAAGGATTTTCTACCTGATGCAATATTTATGAGGTATATTTTCTTCTACACCTGAAACAAGCTTTTGCTGCAATTCATCTGTAACCATTACCACAGGTCCCGTAAGAATTCTTTTTAACATGGTGCTTCAGAACTTTTAATATCACTAGGAGCCAGCAGAGGACACTGTTACAGAAAATGCCTCAGAAGAAGCTTTTTTTATCAATAGTTCCTTTTAATAGATTTGATGCATCAATAGAAAATTCTGTTTACACCTGTCTGTCTTGATGGGAATTATTTTCTTAGATGTTGCCTAATAATTCGTTATCCACAAACCAACTTTTTAAAACATGGAAGTTTATAACGAAAAGAAAGGTCACTTCATTTTTTCTGTTCACAGTGCCTTCGGGTAGGGCAGGGAAGGGCTTGTCCAAGGCCCAACAAGTTGCACTAAGCTATGGCAGCTGTTTCACCGATTTTTCACGCAACAAACAGGTCAGCAAAAGTCCATTCAAACATAAAAATTAAGATATAAAACTCCCCCTTTCACTGAGAAAAAACAGGGAGCTCTTGAGTCAATTATGAGAGAGAACAAGCTGAGGCAAGGCAGGAAGAGCCCTTAGGAAGGAAGAGCTGCAGGATCAAGCACAGCTGAGTGAATGAATTGTGCACGAGAGGGCGGAAAGCTGGAATAACAACCCCAACAGCTGGCTGAATGCCGCAAGTCTCTGATGCCAAATGTCTGAATCTTCTGAGAGTCCCTGATATAGAATCCCAGCCAATACAATGACCGCATGTTTGGACTTGACTGCAAATTCCCATCTGCTTTGTTTAGCTGTGCTCGGTTTGACCTTTAACATCTAAACAGCAGTTTACTACAAATGGAAGACTTCCTATCTTGCCAATGCCAATCAACGTTTGCTGCCAGGGCTGGTAACTGGGAATTGTATGGACATGAATGCATTCAGAAACCCAACTCACGAGGTAAAGCCGCTTCCAGTTTGACATTACTCCAAACAATACCCAAGTAAGAGCAATAGAATGCTTACACTAATATTATGTGACTATATGAGTGACTGGATAGTGGAATGAAGTGAGTTAAAATACCAGAGACCCATAATGTGTTGGAGAGAGTGCAGAATCCACACCTCATGATCAAGCAGGCAGCTACAGCCAGAAAATTAGAATGTGCCTTGTAATAACTCAGCAGACTGAAACATGCAAAATCAGCAAGAATGTTAAATTGGTAATTTTTTTTACTGCATTGGTCATTTATTTACATTTTTTTTCTTTTTATATATATTATATTTTTTGTGAATGCATTCTACATATACTTGAGTTATTTGAGGAATAGGTAACAGGAATAGTTGCATGCTGGTGCTCTTAACATCTATAAAAGTACTCTGAAACAACTACAGTTTTGAGATGATCTCAGTAAGGAGCTTACAGTGAACTTATGTAAGAATGGCATAATTTAAAATGAGACCAAAAAAAAGTAAGGAAAAAAGAAAAAAATAATGGAATGCAGGTTTTATCTTGCATCTAAGTATGTAGAATACGTTACTTTCTAGAGAGAAACTAAAATGTGGCAAAAAAACCCCTAAATTATAAAAATGGGCAAACTAGAAATTTTAAAAGCTCATAAACCACTCTCCCTGCTATCTATTGTAGTCTTGCTTTCAGTGGTATCAAGAACTTTCTGGACTGCAGTAAACTGCACAATCCTCTTTAGCCTTTGGGTTTTCACTGTGATACCTCAGGTGTGGACTTTGTCTGCTCCCTGTAGTGTCTCTCTATGAAATGCAGGCTCCAGTTCTTTGTCACTGCCTCCAGTCTGTGGGCTCCAGGAGCCCTCCACAAACAGTCTTAACTAGTTCCAAGAGAAAGGACAATCTGAATTGGAGGGTCCGATCCACTTACTTTCTTTTTGAAGGCACATAGCACACAAACTGAAAAAAAAAAAAACCAACAAGCAAATAAGATGCTCACTATTACACCCTGCAATCCCTTTGCACAATTTGCACTGTGGTCCAATATAAATAATCCTTGTAGTTCCCTATTCTTCATGTGCACAAAGAGCTTTTTTTTAAAAAAAAAAAAAAAAAATTCTGTGTCCTCTGCCTTATAGTAAAACCTCATAGGAAAAATTCTTAGAGATGAGAAATAATAACTATTTACTGAGAGGATGATTTGTCTGAAATGAACACTTTCCTCCTACTCTCGGCTGATGATAATTTATACAATAAACTGACTGAGTTGAATCATCTAACTTGCATCATATGCATCTGATAAATTATTTTTTATTTCTCACTTGGACTGTTACCTTTGGAAAAGATAGCACACCCTTGAAAGCAAAGAAAATGAATGCAGTAAAGCTTAAAATAAAAATCGAACCCATTTTGTATATTTAAGCATTCCATTCTTGAATCAAATATGTTGTAAAAAACTGTGACACCTTTTGGACATTATTGTCATGCATGGTCTTGGAAAGAACATAAAGGAAGAAAATTTAGCAGGACCAAGAGGTAAAGCAGCCTGAAGGGTATCAATCATTTGCCTTGAAATTTGTTTTCATTAAATAGAATACCTGCAGAAACTTTGCACAATATTGTCTTAAGAACTGAATTGTTTAGAATTGGAGATTAAGTTGGCCAGGGAGTGAGGAAGAAGAATCCGCTCACGTAACAGGGAAACGGTCTCAGATGCTTTTTCCCTCCCCGTAATTTCTATTAAAGTAATTTCAACTCTAACGAAGGGTCATTTCATCAAAATTAATTTTGACAGGCTCTTAGTAATAGCACTTACAAGTACTCTGAAGCGCATGATTTCCAATGAAAGCCTCTCAGATTCCAGCACATGCAAGTTATTGGCACAGAACGGTGCATCTCCCAGCAGAGCCATCACCCTCCAGCTTCACAGCAACCTTTATAGGATTAGGAAAGAATTACAGAGGGGTGCACCTTGCATGCAATTTATGTTCTCCAGGCTGCCTTGGTTTTCACTGCTGCTATAACCTCACCCATTGCAAGCCTCAGTCAAGCATCATGTACAGCAGGATAAAGAAGTGATGAGAAGACATACAAAATGTGTTGAGGAATAGTAGAAGGGACTGGGGGAATGGTTCTCAGTACAGGACACATTGTAGTACATTGCAGACAATAAGCTGGGGGTTACCTAGAATTGCACACAGGGTTGCCAATGCTCCGGGCAGGCAAGAAAGATGGATGGAGATGGAAAAAAAAGGATTCAGAAAGCAGTTTATCAAGCAGCAGCAGGAGACTGTAATAACACTGAAAATAATAAAGAATGAAGAAACATGGGGTTAAATACAGATTGAAGCTAGAACGAACTATTCTGAATTTGCAAAGCAGTGAAAGATAGGGAAACAGACATTTCAGATACATTAGATAGGCACGGAAAGTTTATGTCAGAGCATAACACCTAATAACCTTTATTTTCGTTTATASTACTTCTGCAGCTTCCTTGAAAATTTTTCCTCTGTTTCAAAGACCATGAATGGTCATGTTTCAAATGAGAAATTGTGCAACATGGCTCCACATATTGGTTCAGCAGGTGTTCTTTTTGATGCTGGGGCTGTTTTCAGCTCCTGCCGAGGCAAGTATCTGCTTCCAAAGTTCAGGCTGCCGCCTTAAATCCTTGTGCTTTGTCACTCCTTGCTCAGTCTCCTTTCTATCTCCTGCTACAGACACCAGAAGATTTCTCAGTCTAGATTTCTCTAGTCAAGATTTCTCCTCCGGAGTACCTGAGCTAGACAGAATCAGAGGAACTCCAGTGCTATCCATCCATGCATGATTTAACAAAGCGCTACACAACACAGGCTTCAACAACTCTTTTGCTTTCCTTCTATTATCCCCCTTACTGGCAAAAAAAAACCAAAAAAAAAATCTCAAAAATGCAAATAGAAAAGTAGAATCTCATTTGAGTCAAATTGTTTGCTAGACCATGAGTTCTCTTAACAGATGAAGAAAAAAGAGTTTGTGGCAGCTTTACTAATGATCAATTACTACAACATGAAGTCTTGAATATTGCACTATTAAGAGTTGCAATTTTAGAATCAGATTTGTGCTTCAGCCTTCATTCTACCATGGCTTTGTGTGCAGAATCTCCTTCAGGAACCACCAGGGCTCAGGTCCTGTCTGGTCAATGATTGCTGTTGCACAAAGTGCTGCGAAATTTTGAAAATTCTTTGACACTTTACAATAGTCCGAGCCAGGCGGGTGGTTGTCAGCTCTCCACATGGGCTGCCAGGCTGGAATATTAAACTAACCTGAGCATTTGTTTCTGGTCTGCTCCTGTCAAAATTGATTTGTGTGTGAAACTTCCTAATTCTTAGCCTGTGTGTGTAGTACATTTCTCCAGGCAAGTGCCTTGAACGATCTGCTAAACAAACAGCTATAGGGATTTCTTCAGATTCAGGGAGAACAGCATGAAGTCTCACCTTCTGGAGAAACTGGACAAAATACCAGTGATCATTACCAGTATTTGTGAATATCCAAACAGGATGCAGGGATTCTACTTCATGTCAGATGCTAACTTTTCACAGAGGTCAGGACAGGATATTCTACCCAATAATAGGTAGTACAGGGGGTAGTATAAGTGTCCAGTCTTTTTGTTACTTTTCTGGAAATCAGCTCTTGACAGTGCTGGATACAGAGTACAAGACAGTCAAATTAAGTATTTCAAAGTACCTTGAAGGTGAAATGATTTGGTTTATTTCCTCTTTGAATTTGGAGAGCTTTTCCGGGGAAGTCAGGAATTACATTTTGGGTGTAAATCCATGCATTTCTAGCAACACAAATACAATTTTATTCACATTTACTAAGGAAAAAAAAAAAATATGGAATATGATTCAATTTCATTTTGAAGCTTCAGATGGAATTAATACAGATAGATACTAGACCCCTTCCTTCCTGGAGAAATTCTATGTAATTCTCAATAAACCTGATAATTCTTGCAACTTGGATTTCTGACACTGGACATAATTTTCATGACATGCGTGTGAACCTTCTAAGCACTCTCTCCAAACTGATGCACCAGGGACTCATTTCAGCCTTTCACACATTCCACACACTTACAGCATTGTCCTGGTCCAGGAGACAGCAAGTTATCCCTGATAAAGAGTTAATAAAGGATTGCCAGTTCAGATACAGATCTATTACGCCATTATTTATGAGTGATTCAGTCTGATGAAGAAAATTTCTTCACTGTCTTCCTTATATTCTTAGAGCCATCCCTGGATAAATGATAGGAAATTAGAAATAGCTGGTGTGTATGACTCTACAAGACATTAATGCCATAGCTACAGGATAGGTCACGGCAGGCCCATTTATTGTTTTCCACCGAACATATATGTAAAAACAGGGATGATTTGCTGCTTCTAACACAATCCTTTGTGTTACCGCGGACCCAAAGGAGCCCACAGACCACCGTTCTACATTGTGCAAATGTAGTAAAACTTACAGCATTTTCTGAAAAGGTTGTAATGCAAGAGCAAGGTAAATACAAAGTGGAGGAATTATCACTATCATGTTTACACAGCTTGGATTCTGAGCCTACAAAAGTCTCCAGAGGCCACATAAGAAATGTGTGGCAAAACCACGAATTAAAACAGGTTTTCTGAACCCTGTACAAAAGCCTTACTCACAAGACCATTCTTTCATGTTTTCTCTGTTTTTCATCAACAGTTGATGGCTCATAAGTACTGAAGGAGCGTGCAGTTTACAAGTCAGGATTTTTCCGACTAACACTTAATAACGAAAGATGATGCTTACAAAAGGTCAGCCAAAAAATAAATAAGTAAAGCATGTGATGACAGAAATAATCACTGGAGATAGAAAACTCTGGCACTAGACAGAAAATCCTGCCAGTGAATCATCCCATTAATACAAATACACATGTTGTACTTTGATAAAGTTTCTGCGTGTAGGGATAAGCTTATTCCAAAACATAAATCATTCAAACAAATTATTAATTTAGTTATAAAGAGAGAGGCAACTGAATGTAAAATTAAATGTGAGGGATTTTGTGKTTTTTAATTCTCAGGCTGGGAAAAATTTTTCTCATGAAACTACCAGGTGAACTAGACTGTCTCCAACAACAAACATACCATCTTATTTAAAAAAAGTGGCATATGGGTGAAGATAGTTCTATGAATTTCATTTATACACTAAATAAACAGTATTAAAAAAAATTGCAACAGCTTCTACATTTATTCTGAGATCTCCATCTTCCTATCGCTTTGAAGCTTCTTTCACTTTATCACCTCTGGGACAGATGTGAAAAAGTAGCACAGAAGAGACAGTGCCTATGAAGTGATGCATAACAAGCTTCAGTAATTTTCTCCAGGAAAATGAGAGAGACCAGACTGAAAGAAACTTGAAAAAGTGAGACAAGCTCAAACAGCAATCAGAGGCTTTTTCTGGTCAGTTGATTATGGGACATGCTAGCAAGATAAATAGCACCTTTCCAGAAAATCAAGAAGGTATAAGGCATTGTTTTGCACAAATAAGTCAATAACAGCCTAAGACAGAGAGCTCTGCTGTCTCTTTTACACACTCATCCTCTTCAGGTGTTTCTGAGCATTTGCTGTCTGTAATGTGTATTTTTGCTTCATCTGTTTTTCTCCTTGTGCTGCATTTGTGCCTAACACTTCTGAAGCAATTCAGCTAACATTTTAGCACTTAGATGAGGCATAATCAAACACAGACCTACACCACCTTTCTTACCGTCCTGAGGCCTGACTATCTGGCATCAATTCACTCAAAACTTAATTCATGACGACTTGTGTGAAACTGGAAAGCTGAGAAGACACCAATAGTGTACTGTGAGAGGAACTGAGTTCAAAATGCTGCCATGTCACAGTCAGCTGCAGTTTCCAAGTTCTGATGCTATGGTGGCTTGCTGGGGGTCTCAGAGAGTATCCCTTCTTTCCTTCCGGCTCCCCTTGTACCCCATATCCAGGAGTGGTACTTGCACAAATGAAAGTGGAAGCACAATTGCATCCACCAGGTGCTCCCCAGTACCACCATAAAACAATGGCAATTTTTCCACAGACTTTAAAGTGAGCAGTCAACCAAGTCTACAGCACTCAGAGAGGGAGAGAAAACAAATCTCAGAGATCATGAGGCTTTCTATTTCCAGAAAAGTAAGGGTCTAATCTATTTTTTGTATGCATATCCTGAAGAAGCTGCAGACTGCAAATGTTATACCACAGGAGGATACTCAAACAGATACCAAGTCAATTTTTTCTAGCACATAATGAAGAGAACTTGGATGGCACTTTAATTTTGCTTCATTCTTTGTGTAAACATACGGCTGTAAAGGGGCCAATCTGCAACAATTCATCACAAATGAACAAGACAGGTTGTTTCTTTAGGACAAGGTTCTTCACACAGTTTATAAAACATTTATGTTTGGACCTTTTAATTCAAACATTTTCAGTAGAGTGTGATCCTAAGACAGTGAGTATTGCCAGAAGCAGGTCACTTAACTTAGGATTCACTTTACTTGTTGACCTGGGGTGAGACAGGAGGCCAAGGAGTCACTTTTGATAAGCTTGAGATGTGCCTGTAGGATCCTGTGTCTTAAAATTGTACTGCTCATTTTTAGCTGCCACCTGAGGGCAAACTTAAAGCTTAACACTTGGCTTTAGGGCACAACAAACTTGGGGTTTATTTACTTAGTGTGGAAAGTACATTTAAGAGTCTGCTACACCTCTCATTTTCCTAACTCTATTTTCCCTGAAATGCTTTTCCAACACAGACATCCAAGGAAAGCAATATATTTATATTATTTAAAATTATTCTTAGACTACCAAAAATATGAAATATCCACTTTCATTATTATTTTATTATGAGTTCAATCTTGACGTAATAACAGCTCACTCTAAAATCAAATTCCGTGTCATATGCTTCAGATTTTACAGATTAAGTGATGGTAGTTCTCAAGGCATGCCAACCCCCCTCACTTTTCAAAACACTGGAGTCTTTCATCATTTTTTGAAATAAAAAAAAAAGAGGGAATAGCACAATTCTCAGCCAAAACAGCTCTGAAAAGAACACAGGTTAAAACCAAAATCACTGTTATTTCTACTTATACTTCTCGCTTTGGCTTAATATGTTATTGTTTTACATAAGAAAATTTATTTTGCAAGTTAAATTAGAAAGTAAATAAATAGATCAAAACAAATAATAAACAAGACCAGCTCATAAAAGCAAATAAAACAAACAGATATTATGTAAATCAGATACTATTTTGTTGTAGTTATAATACATGCTCCATGACCCTTAGCTGGACATGCTACAGTTTTTCCATGCCCTTTCGGCACCAAGGAGCCCCAAACCAGGCACAGCAGACCCAATCTGTCTCATCACTGCTGATCACCTTCCTCGACCTGCTGGAAACAGGTGAGGCTCACAGGGTTATAGTGAATGGGGTGACATCACACTGGTGACCTGGCACTACTGGGGTTCCACAGGGCTCCATCCTCAGCCTGGTGCTCTTCAATCTCTTCATTAATGACTTGGATGCAGGACTGGAAGGGATACTAAGCAAGTGTGTAAATGATACAAAACTGGGAGGAGCTGTTGACTCCCTCGAAGGCAGGGAGGCCCTGCAGAGACCTCTACAAATTAGAGGGCTGGGCAATCACCCACCATATGAAGTTCAACAAGGCAGAGTGCTGGATTCTGCACTTGAGATGGGGTAACCCTGGATATACAGACAGACTGGGGAATGAGATGATGGAAAACCATGCTGCGGAAAGGGACATGGGGGTCCTCATGGATGGAARGYTGAATCTGAGTCAGCTGTGCCCTGGCAGCCAGGAGGGCCAATTGTGTCCTGGGGGGCACCAGGCACAGCATGGCCAGCCAGGCAACGGAGGGGATTGTCCCGCTCTGCTCTGCACTGGGGCGGCCTCACCTTGAGTGCTGGGGGCAGTTTTGGGTGCCAAAATTTAAGAAAGACATTAAACTATTGGAGAGGGTACAAAGGAGGGTAGCAAAAATGGTGAAGAGTCTCGAGGGGAAGCTGTATGAGGAGCAGCTGAGGTCACTTGGTCTGTTCAGCCTGGAGGAGACTGAGGGGAGAGCTCATTGCAGTCTACAACTTCCTCATGAGGGGAAGAGGAGGGGCAGGGACAGATCTCTTCTCTGTGGTGACCAGTGACAAGTTCTGAGGGAATGGCTTGAATTTGTGTCAGGGGAGGTTTTGCTTGGATATCAGGAAAAGGTTCTTCACCTAGAGGGTGTTTGGGCTCTGGAACAGTCTCCCCAGGGAAATGGTCACAGCATCAGACTGACAGCGTTCACAGAGTTCCGGAAGGATTTGGACAATATTTTCAGGCACATGGTGTGATACTTGGGGCTGTCCTGTGCAGGGCCAGGAGTTGAACTTGATGGGTCCCTTCCAGCTCAGCATAATTTGTGATTCTGTGAAACAGATTTCCTGATGCAGCCTGTGTGGCACAGGCTTACTGCTGTCTCGCGTTCATCTTGTTCTCCATCAGGACTCCAGGTCCTTGTCTGCAGAGCTGCTCAGCAGCCACTCAGCCCTGAGCTTATGCTGGTGCCTGCAGTTGCTCCTCCTGGTGTTTAAGATTCTGTATTTCCTGCTGTTAAACTCAGTGAGGCTATTCCTCCCAATGTGCGTGACTTGGCATTCCCCTTTGCTAAACTTCACTAGACCCCTTCTGGCTTCATGCTCCAGCTTGTCAGGCTCCCTGTGAAAGGCAGCACATTCAGCTTGTTAACTAACCACTAACCTCCCTGCCGCAGTGCTGCGTTATCCATCACTGTGCTGAGAGTGCACTGCCCCATCGTCCAGGTCATTCATGATGTCAAGCACGATCAGACCCAGTATTGGCCCCTGGGGCACACCACTAGTGCCTGGCCTCCAGGTGGGCTTTGTGCTGCTTTTGACGACAGCCTGAGCCCAGCAGTTCAGCTACTTTTCAATCACTGTCTACTTGTCTACCCTACACTTCATCAGCTTGTCCAAGAGGGAGGGTATAGGAGGCAATGTTGAAAGCCTTTCTAAACTCAAAATAAACAACATCCAATGCTCTCCCGTCACCTGCCAAACCAGTCACCAAATTGTGTCAGACCGTCAGACACTATTTCCCCTTCATAAATCTATGCTGACTACTCCTGAACACCTTCAGAGTGCCATTATAGTCCTCTTAGTGTCATAAGAACCCACATCTCTGCCTGTAACTGCAGCCACAGAGTCTCTGCTTCTTTCCAGTGTGATGTTTCCCTGTAAACTTTTTCACCTAGTATGATATGAAAATTTGCAAAGAAATCTGTTGTGAAAGGGAGATCTGAGGATAAACTAGAATTTGTCAAGGTGTCCAATGACTTAAAAGAAACCTGCTTTTAGTTAAACCAGAAAAGTTACTTCTACATGCAGTAYCAAGAGTAAGTTCATCCAAGAAAATCACATTTTCCTAATACCAGAAACAAGTTTGCAAGTGTTGGCGTGCTAATAACAGGCTGTCACACAATTTGTTGTCACACRTATTTCTCATTTTACTACCAAAAAAAAGCTTTTATCCCATCCATTGAAAAAACTTCACTTGTATTGGTTTAATGTGCTTTGTATTTCCCCGTTGCAGTGGAGTTAAAAGGGGCAATTTCTGAACCACCATCCATGTTGTCTGTTAATGTTTTCTAGTTTAGCAAGACATGATAACAGTTGATTATTCTCCAACAACTACTATTCTTGAAGTAGAAAAAATGTATGATTATGCAGTAAAAACACCAGTACATAAGAATGGGATACTACAAAATTTAAAATAATATTGCCAGGAAGGAGATGGAAATCAGGAGATTTCCATAAGAATAAGCAATACTTTTAAGACCAGTTTTTTACATAAATCAAGACACTGTGGAAATATTTCAATATTAAAACTATAGAAGTTGAATAATATATAGTGAGACATTCAGTCATGAACCTTTCTTCTCATTGGTAAGACAGGCAAGAAATCACACATCATAAGTAGTGTAGACACACTGAAATATTACAGACTCTCATATATTAATTTACCTCTTGTTTGCTAACTAAATAACATGCCTGAAAGCACACTTTTTCTTTATGTTCAAAAATGTCTCCTGTTTCAAAGGCTTAGAATTATGCTCTAAAATAGTACCTATACCCTGACCATTTTAGTACACTAGAAGTTCACTCCACATCCCATCTCGCTTAATTTTTACAGTACTTATTCCATGCCTGAGATGAGGCAGAACACCAGAAACTACAGGAAGGCAGCTCCTCTCACCCTTTTTATCGATTTCACAGATGTTGTAGAGTAGATCTGCCCACAGAAGCTCTGATCCAGGCCTGGTCTAGAAAGCAATTTCCGCTTGCCTGCAAACCTTGAAACAAATCTGTCCAGCAGAGAGGAGGAAATGTCAAGACGCTAAAGGAAAATCTAATGGAAGTGAAACAGTGCTACATGTCGGTTTGGTTCCAAAGGGAATCTGGAAGCCTTGCATTACAGCAGGCTGTGGGTGACCTGCTGAGGAGTGAAGAGGCTGGCAGCCAAACTGGCCAGAAAGAAGGAAGAAAGATATTTAATATTGTTTTAAAGCTTTATTATTGTTGACACATTTCCACAGGGTGTTTAACCTTCAGTGCATCAGCACTCTGTGGTAGAAATATACTTGCATGGAAAAGTTCTGGTGATCCTAAAGCAGGTGGCTCTGACTGCATCTAAGTCTGCTCTTTTCCCCTGATGCTTACTGATTTCAAAAGGATTTAGAACAGATCCTGAAAAATTTGTTAAAGACTATCATCAAAACTGTGAAACTTTCTAAAATTAAAACAGAATTTATTAAAAAGAGACCATCTTCACACTCCTATATTAATTATCTCTGTAATAGTTTTAGAATTTGAAATGGAAATATAAAATCTAATTAGAAATGGAAACCTAAACTTTGAAAAATTATACTGATATATGTACAGACACATTCATCTCTACCCTTAGCTGTTTTTGAGACAGCAGGACAGGGCACAGCTAACCTGAGGTAGTGCTGATTGTAGTAGGAGAGCTCTGAGCAGGAGGTTGGACTAGAGACCTCCAGAGAAGGAGGTCTTTCAACTAGGAATCCCCAATGCTGCCTTGCTTTCACTGTGGAAAAAGGCAGTGTTTGAAAGGGAACTGCTAGTTTAAACACCTTTGAGTGGTTCTAGAAGAACATATTGTGAGATAATATCTTCTGAACAGTAAAGCAAAAGCTTCACTATAAAGAAATATTTTACTGAACTTTAGCTATAAATAGAAAAGAATTACATTAAAGTCTGATATAAAATTAAACTAAATCATATTATTTTCTTTATAATATAAAATCAAACTGATTTCACAGCTCAGCTTGAGTACAATTCAAAATGATTATGTGTATTTCCTTTTAAAGCCCATGTAATCTATCATTTTCTGGTTAATACATACTTTTAACAAAAATGTCATGAAAAATTTGCACTTACACATTTAAATCCAAGAATATTTTTTCAAAGCTGAATTTGCCACAGGTACAAAGAAACCAGTCAGYGTTTCAATTTCATTATTTATCGGAATTAAAAAGTCCCATGGCATGTAACTTGACTGAGAGAAAAGTGGGCTGTACAGACTAGATAAAGTAACATGCTACAAGGAGAGAGATCATTATCTCAACCATTTTAAACTGAATAGTGCTAACATCTACCATGCAAGATGAAAAAACAAAGACCTGGCTGCCAATATTTGTTAATAGTTTGAATTCACTAAATCCCTTATGCTTTGAGAGAAATACAGAATAAAATTAAAGTGCACATTTAAATATATGAAATTTTCAAGACCAAAGGGGGAACTTCAAAAATATTCTAGTGTGCACCACGCTGCAAGAAAAGACTGTGAACTATATTTCTATTGTAACTCATTATGGGAATGGACTCCAATGGTAAAAATATAAAAAAGACTTGATAAGAAAAGCAGGTCCTTTAGTTGATGGAAACAGCAGTGCTTCCTACTGCCTCACTTTTGGAGACACTCTTGAAAACCCTGACAGAGTTGTCGTAGTCAGCCTCAACCATCCCTGCAGCAGGGATGACAGCTGATAGGAGATATGTTCAGTCATATGCTCAGTGATACATATTCCATGTACCTCTACGTTATCTCTTAGCCTCTTGAGGTGAACTTCAAAAGCTAGAGCAGGTTGCTTAAGGTCCAATTTTCAAAAGCTAGATCAGGTTGCTTATGGTCCAATTCAGGCTCATTCCAAAAATCACCAATAACTTGAGCACTTGAGATGTTCCACTCACAGTAATATTTCCCTTGCCCACGCAGGATCACAGAATCAGGCTGTAACAGATCTTTGTCCACTACCTTGAAAACTTCTCTCACACCAGCATTTCACAGTTCTGATTGAATATAATGTTCCATAAATACAGAAGAAACAGCAGCATATGAGACAGGGAAATGAAAATCTGGGAAATTATACACAGGAACCAGAATGGAAAAGGAGCACCCAGATGGATGAAGGAGGAATCCTGTGTCAGTTTCCATCCCAGGCCTGAAGGCATTGGTCAATAACCTCCACTTAACAACATTCAACTTAAATTTCTCTTTATTATCTTGTAAAGGTTTCCAGTCACTTTGCAAGTGAAAAGACCATTTCATGCAGACTTTGCAAAATGACTGAAAACAATAAACAGAGATTATGCTGCGATAAATTTGCAGCATGGCATCAAATCCGACCCGTTATTACCTGGGAACATGTTATGCTGAATTAAATATTGTAAAATTCTCCTTTTCCAGAGAAAACTGGTTGAACAGAATGAAATGTTGTGACGGAGCGATCTCCCCTGGAGTTAGAGAGACTGTGTGGTTATCTATGGCTGCAGCAAGCACAGACACAACATCTATCAGACTTGTCGATTCAGGAGGCTGATAACACTGAATACTAAACCTAAACAAACTAAGCAGCAGTAAAGGCTGCTGATAATCACTGACAGCAGCAAGTTGACACTTGAGATCAGTGCAGAAGAGCAGGCTTATCGCAAAATTTTAATCCAGAAAAATGACTGGTAAATTCTTGGTAAACAGATGAGAGGGAATTCCCACAATCCATTCCTGTGAATTAGTGTCTGCCATCCATATCACAAATATTAACGTAATATTCTCTTTGCAGTAATCATCTAAAAACTGTATTTGAAGATGTCTTAAGATATGACCAACACAAGCCACAGCTGTAAAAGCTTTCATTCTTGAGTATTTCATTATTTATTTTATTCAGTTTTCATRTTTCCCTGCAGTAGGTAGAAATCAAAAAGATATCACAAGTTGAAAGCACACAGTCCCTATCAATCCATTGTTATGAGTCTGACAGTGCCAAATTGTGAGATATGTTTTTGGATGAGTTATCATATGCATGGTTAGCATGGAAATGGAAGAATCAGCAGGCTGTCAGCACTCAAGCAACCAGATTTGTTACAGCTGTTTGTGTCCRAAGATTTCTTGAAGAGTTGCTTTGTGAAACAGGCCTGACTCAGGTAGCACGCAGTTGCCAATATCTCTTACCAACCTCCAGAACACAAGTTAAGTGATTATGAAATGATTATGACAGTCTTCAAACAGTAATTCTGAGTAGCAGAAAGCTCCTACAAGAAAAGACAAGCTTAAGACTTCCAAGCTAAAGCCTTGACCTCCAGTGGGGCTGTAACTTTAACACTTGCATTTGTTCACTGCTCCTCTGAGTGAAAGAAAAACCRCAGGAGATGCTACTTTTCATTACATACTCGACTTTTCACTAGAATAGGATGTCTAAGAGGTCCTTTTCCGCGCTAGAACTGCTAAAGTGCAGATAGCCATTTCAACACTGTCTGAGGCTCCTAGGCTTTCTGTGGAGTGCTTGAGGAATACTCGAGGAGAACAGAGGTGTTCTAAAGCTTGAAGCTTTGGGTCAGTTAGCAAAACTGACTGCTTTCAGAATCACACTGCAACATAAGAGGTGAATGGGTTYGTCTGCCATTCAATTGCTGCTTTTATATTTTAATGGATAGGAAATGTTATTACTTAATTTATCAGGTTTTGCATGYAAGATTTTACACAGACCAACTCAAGTTTTATGTTGCTAACACTACAACTGTGTGCAAAGTAATTTTCATTATTTCATTGATAGATCAAAATGCTTATTTAARCAGTGCTGGCTCAAATATGGTCTGAAAAACATAGTGAGAAAATAAGAAAGGGGAAAATGTCATTCACTAACACATTTGCATAAAAGAAAATAGAAACAACAAAGAAATGCCAAATAAATAAATACAAAGTTGATTGATATCACCATGTGCCAAGACTCAAATTTTGAATTTTAGCTAATTTTGTTATATTTTAAAGGTGYGCACTCATTTCACTACAATACACACACAAATATTTAGCCCTTCCTCTCCTCACAAAACTCAAAATTATTTTTTCCAAACATTAAACATATTTGTTTCCTRTCTTAAATGTGAATGAAAGCAGCTTTATAAGCTTTGCCAGAAGGACTACATTTAACACCTCCAAACCCAGATTTTTGTAAGTAACTGAGAACACCTAACTTCCCAAGTCATATTTATATAAATTAGGATTATGTGAATGCTTCTGAGTTTTAAGGGTAATTTTCCTTCAGGCTCTCAGTGCAACCTCTTATATTTCCAGCAAGTGAATATGTCACTTTCAAGAAAAAAGGATACACACAGGTAAAAATTCTCTCTGCTCAGYGTTGACACCTACAGAATTGTACACTGYAAAAAAACTATTACCWTTAAGTTGATCAAGTATCTGAAGGCAGATGAGTCTTAACAATTATATTTGGCAATAAAATAGATTAATCTATTTAAAGGTAATAAAACTAAAATACATTTTAAATACTGGAATTTTCTTTTCCAGTTCTCAAACTATATGTACACCTTACRGAAGTCCTTCTCTCTCTAAGCTATCCATAGATTTTCTGGCATCTCCTGTTGCTTCTTCTTGTATTATGCAAAACCATATCTGAGGAGATAATGGGATCCATTATAAGTGAGTATATTCATTGGTTTGCTTTTTTTTCTGTTGGGTTGTTTTGGTTTTGGTTTTTTTTTTARTCACATGCAAAAAGCATATGATTTTCCCATSTGTCCAAAGAAATAGGACTCACGACTGTTCCTCTGATGCTCTTCCGCAGAAACTTCTTCCACAAGCTAGTAGTTTATTTTAACATTTTTGCTTGCAKAAGACTGCAGTGCTGTTAAGAGCAAAGACACAGCTCTTAAAGTGTTACTGAAGACGGACAAAATTGCCATGCACAACTGAGGACGAAGGTTCAGGCTACAATCTGATACAGACCACATTTCCTCATTACTCAAAATGTGGAAATAGGCATTGTGGGTCAATTTGTTCTGCCCTGTGTTGGAACAGGAGAGGTGGCTAAGGCTCTTTTTTGCTAAATGAAGGTCAGTGACTGATGGCTGGTTTATTTCCCCCTCTGTCTCTGAAGTAATCTCACTAAAAATGATGATCTTGCAGAGTGAAAGGGCTGCACCCCTGTATTCAGCTTAGATAAGTCAGGACAGACTAGTTCAGCACTGAAGGAGCTCCAGGCAGCTTCCCCAGAACTTTATGCAATAGCATGGCTGGCTGTGATAGAGGTCTCTCGGCCAGACTCGGCAGTCTAGGGGAAAATCTGTGTACAGCTCCTAAAGTCTCTCATGCTGAAGCCTGAATAAGTAACATTTTTGCTCTCTGAAGACAACTCACTCAGTCTATACCACAGAGATTTGATTTTTGCACATGTTTCTATGTGGTTATACCTAATGGGCTCCTACTAYCTAGGACCCAGAGCAAGAACTTCATGGATTAACAATGTTAACAGGCAAGTACTGATGTGAGGTAAGAATTATACCATCCTTAAGCCCCAACCAAACAAAGAATTCCCATTGTCAAGAAACCTGTTTAGTTCATCAGTTTTTCTCTCAAAATAAGAAAAATAGGTCAAATAAAATACAGAATATCTGGTATTTCACTGTTRGTTATTTTCCAGTTTCCCCAGTGAAATGGTTCAAATTCCCACYCTCAGGGGCAGTAATAAGGAGAAACCTCCCCAAGGTAGAATCTGAGGACACTTTAATAACAAGATGAATATTTGGTCTCTTTTTTTTTTGTTACCTGTGATCTGGAGAGCTGACCCCGGCTGCTCACCAGCCTTGCCTCCAGCAGTGCCTGCTGCAATGGCAGCACCCCAGAGCTGCTTGTCTTCATGCAAAGATAAGCAGAGGCTCAGAAATGAAACACAAGGTATTAGTCATTTATTCAATTTCATACCTCACATTTTTTACCTCATATTTTTGTTTCCCAAAGATTAAAACAAAAACATTGAAAAATTAGGCAAGTTGGCTTCCTCATTTTAAGAAACTTATATTATACTACCTTACCAGTTAATAAGATGGGTTTTATCTAACCTGCTATGCATCCTTACTGACTGGATTCAGAAAACCAAAGCAACACCAACACACATACAAAATCCTTTTTATTGTCTCTCACAAAAGAAGCAATAGATGTAGACAAATAGACTTCAGTTTGAACATTCAAATGCATTTGTGCAGCAGGTACATGTTTTGTACTCATAGCTGGTATAGTGCCTGSTTGTTTTGCCTCAGTGCAATCCTGYAAACATATATCAAACATGATACAGTCTGTAGCTGTCTAATGGCACTCGGGAGGCATTCTAAAATTGTATCAAGGTTGATTTGCTTTGGTAGTTTGGAATTCCCCATAGGTGGTATTCTGGGAAGAAACAACACTTGGCTTAGCTAGTAGCATATACATGCTCTTCAGCTAACCATTTTCCTCACAAGGAAAGAAAAATCATAGATAATTCCACGTATTAATATCCTGATAGGGATCCCAAGTCACCTCCATCGTGCTGTATTATTATCACATTACATTATGTTGAAAACTATCGCTAGAAGCAGATGTTTTTAACACATCCCAATTCATACATCATCACAGGAATGTGATGTGTACACTCACATGSACAGATATTGTGACAAAACAATTACCTTAGTTCCCAGCTCCAGGTGAACTCCAAACTGAACACCTCTTCAGAAAGTGAACAGTGACACTGATGAGTTGGCCAATTGTGTCTTGTCATTCATGAAAAGGTGTCTCCTGGCAGTAGAGTTCCAAAAAGCTCTTTGGCTTTGTCCTTTCCTTTCTTGATGAATTTTGACCCTGCAATGTATGCTATACTCCTAGGGTCACAGGTAATTTAAGTTGGAAAGGATCTCAACARGTTTCTAGTTAAACTTCGAGGTCAAAGCAGGGTCAGCTACAGGTCAGGAATTTATCCCGTCCAAACTTGAAATAAACCAAGGATGAAACTGCACAGTCTCTTTGGGCAACCTGATCCACCACATGACACTACTCACAGTGAAAAAACCTTTCTTAATATTCTTGAACCATTTTTGTTTTCACTTACACCCCTTGTATTTTCCTCCCATTATGCAACACTACTTTGAAACTTCTAGTCYCATCTTTTGCTGAGTCATAAGTATGAGACAGCTCCTATTAGGTCCCGTTAACACAGTCTTTCTTGAATTAAGGGGCCAAAACTTGATACAATATTCTAGATGTGGTCTTACAAGTGCTGAGTAAAAGGGAATAGTTGCTCCTCTCAACCTACTGGCTGATAACACAACCCAGGAAACTGCTGGGCATTCTTTGCTGCCAGGGCACACTGACACGTTTAGCTTGGGYCTACCAAGACCTCTATGTGTTCTTCTGCAGAGCTGCTTTCCACACACTCAGTCTTCCAAGGCAGCTGTTCCTCAGAGGCCTGCAGGACATTGGTGTGCTGGAGGGAGGTGGTGAGTGAYGGCCTTTGCACCATTGTTGGGGAGGAGGGGGTTTACTCACTTCTTTCCCTCACTTGTTCAATTGTTTATCTTGATCGATGAATTTTTTCACTTTTGCTCTTGCTATTCTCTCTCCAGTCCTGTTGGGGAAGAAGGATTGTGTGGTGCTTAGCAGCTGACCAGGGTCAACTCATAACACTTAGGTACAGAAATATTGTGGACAACAGTGCCAAAAGGCTTGCTGAAGTTCTGGTAAACAACATCTTCTGTCTCCTTAGCCACAAATTCAGTTATGTTATTCTAAAAGGAACTCTCATTGGTGAAGTATGCTATACCTTYGTTAAATCCATGCTGACTTTCCCAATCTTCTGCCCATAAATGTATTRCAAGGACACTCCATGATTTTTTCAGAGAACAAAGAGAGGTTAATCAGTCTGTCACTTCTCTAGCTGTCCCTTTAGTTTGAAATKAAGCTGGTGCAATGTTTGCTTTCCTTCAGCCACTGGGGATCTTYCCCAGTCTACTCTATGTCAAAGATGAGMGTGAGTAACCTCACTATGAYRTACATCAGCCAGCTCTCTMAGCACTTTTGAATGCTTGTTGTCTTCTGGGCTTGAATGAATTGATCTCAAGTGATTCCCAATCTGATCTGATCTGACCTACATCCACCGCTGGCAGTTCCTTCTCTTTAAGGAGAGAGACCTGCAAAATATTGTTGCTGAAGACTGAGGCAAAGCAGCAAGTGAGTATCTCAACCCAATGTGTTTCAAATGGCACAAGAGCACCTGCCCTACTCACCAATGGGCCATGTTTTCTTTGGTCAACCTTTTGCTACTGGTTTAGAGTYTTCTTGATGTCCTCACCATGGCTTGCAGGTGTTAATTCCTGATGTTCTTTGGCTTTCTGAATAGCATTCTTACATGAGTGGGCAAGGGCTCTAAAATCCTCCTTTATTGTTTGGTTTTGCCAAAAAACAAATCTAGCACATATTTTAATAGATAAAAGCAATGAGAAAGAGTGGGTGGGAAAGMGAGTGAAAGATAACCAAATAAACTCAAATGCTAAAATGCTAAGGACAGAGTCAATTTTCTACATGCATCCAAGACAATTAGAAGTGAAAATAATTAAGCTCACTTGAAAAATCTTTCAAAACACTGATGTGTGTCTATCTTTGGGAGAGCAGAAAGATCAATGTTCATAAAGATTTCYCTAAACTAAAGCCCAGACAGGCCCAGAATTCCAGCTCCCAAACTCTTTCACTGCCTGGCTTGTGAGTCATTGTTAAATGGCCACTGTTAAACACTACAGTTAAGCCAAACTGAGAAGCATAAATCCAAGTCTGGACCAAAACAACCACTCTTGAAAAATAAGYTGCTGCTCTAAAACATTTTCCGAATCATTGATGGTTTGGCTGGGGATCTTTTTTTGTCATCTTATTAACAGCAGTATCACTACAAAAGATTATATCTCTTTAAAAAAAACAATAAACAGAGCATCAAGACTGATGAATCTCCTTTATAAGATGTGACTTAGTGGCTACATGAGGAATTTGCCTTACCTTCTGTTGGAGATCAAACCTCCCATAGGTCAATATAAAAGACTTCTGCAACAAGGGTTTTAAGAAGCTATTTCAGGCCTCAGCCAAAATATATCATAAATCAAGAAGTCCATCTGTCATTGCTTCTGAAAYGAAGCTAACTCTACCAGCCAAAAATGATAAATAGAAGTGCTTGAGGTTAAATTTGTTAAAGTCTGTAGACTTTGCAATCATTTTCASATCTTCTAAAATGGTTCTGAACTTAAATCAATGGACAGCCTCATTTTGCTTTCTCTCCTACTGTTTTATTTTAAAGCAATCTTTTATTTACTTTTGAACATTGTCATGATACTTTCAACTCTCCTTACAAAGGTCATCACAAGGCGTATCTCTTCATTTGCTCTCTCCCTGTCTCTATTATATAGATGCTATTGAGGAATGTCCACATGAGTAGAAATAATACAAAGAATACAATCACAAAAATAAAAAGATAAAAACTAGCTATAGCTCCTGTGTTCTTTCTCTGAACCAATCAGGGAAGATAAAACTGTGATAACAGATTAGATCAGTATATAGTTAATGGCAGGTAAGTAGAACAGACTGAATGTAAAAATCGGATGTCAGGCATTTGCTAGACTAGAACACAAAAACCAGACAACAATGAATTACAGCAATAATTATTCATTGGGACACAATGAGGATGGGACACAGCAAATAATTTATTTGATTGTCTGTAATAAAGACATAATGTATTTCTCTTATGCTTCACCCTCAACATTATGATTTTTTCACTGATGATTTCACGAAAGTCTTGGGTTACAGAGAGGTTGTACCATCCACCCACAATCTAATTTAGGACATAAGAACTGCATACTGGTGTCCAAGCACAAATTTCTGCTGATCGACAGTATTATTTGTTATGAAGTTCCATCCCTGTTCGCTTCTGATATTCATAATTTTCCTTATTTTAATTAGAGTAACAATTTCCTCTAAAGCAATTAAGAATTTTTCCCCCTAGCAAAACTGTGCTACCCTTAGTTTTTTGTTTCTACAAGATAATGTCATACTTCTTTTAACATCACAGACTGCCATTTCCAGAAGCATTTTGCCCTTTTCATCATTCCCCACCTTAAAGAAGGGAGGTATTTTAAACAACATCAAAAGGTTTTCTCTGGTGCTGCAGCTGCCCATGGCTCTGGTAACGAGTGTAACACGGCAAGAGTGTTTGAGGAGCACATGAAGCTACTGTTGATATACTCATTAGTGTGCAACAAGAGGACACACTCTCCTGGAGAGGTCAGAGAAATTACCGATGGCAGATGGACATGCCACTTTCCAAAACACTATCTCACCAGGAACATAATTTGGCCAGAAAGCACTCATTCTTCAAAGCAGGTGATTGACCGTATTAGTTCAGCACATTTCCCATATTGCTGACTTTGGTGGAATTTTTATCTAACTTCAACCACAAATTAAAGCTGACTGCAAGACAGCAGAATCTGCAGCACCTGACAGCAGTGAAAGCATCCTCTGCATCCTCAGAGAGTTAAATCCACCTGTGGCAGAACTGCCTTCATTGTATTCCTCTGCTAGAGTTTGCCAGCAGAGATAAACTGGGCCGTCTGTCTCAGGAAAGCCACTCTGTTTACTCWGAACGATGCAAGCAATGAATCACAGGCACCCTGTCAAGGAATCTTCTCAGCCCCAGCATGCAGCAAGGAGACAAAAATCTGAGAATGAAAACCATGTATACTGAAAACCAACACTCATTAGACCTACTCCAATGATCCTTCTATTCCTTTCCGAAAAAAAGGCTGATGAATATGCCAAGGTCAGATTCACAGCAACAGAAATCTGTGTATGCTACATTGATCATTGATTGTTTATTTGCTGGCTTGCCTGGGGATGATTTACACACACACACACACACACACACACACACACACACACACACCCACACCCCCCGTTTGGGTGGTGATAAGAAAGAGGATGCGGACACATTTTTCTATCATCTTACTCAAGACCAGTGCTGGAGGCATGTACATCATGAATGTGTATTTTTTGTTTCTCTTGACAGGATGTTTTTTGAACCTGGAATTAAACAAACCCAAAGGATGACATGGCTATCTCCATCATATTCACTAGGAGCTTGTGAATATTCACAGTGCTAGAGAAAACAATAATATTACAACTCTTCATTCTGAATGGTCTGTCAGAGAAAAAGAAGGGCATATTCTCTGCAGAGGAAGACCCCAAATCTGCAGAAATTTCCCAGTATGAGTTCAGAGACAAAATTCAATTAATTAAGAGACAAATAGAGTATTCTATTAAAAATGAGGACTTTATAGCAATCATTTCTCAAGCACACAGGAAAMGGTTCTTTCATTGCTGACTCCTGGCTGCTTTACACTTTATTGCCACAGAAGTCCCAGACAAGAAAGAATTCCAACCTCCATGCTGCCATTGGAATTATTGCCATAAAMCAGAAAAATGTCCTGTCTACCCTGCACACTACTGTTACAAGTAAGTATYAACCATTCTCTTCAGATGCATTAAAAATGTAATTATAAGCGATCATCTGAAACTCACAATTACCTGGATCTCTTTTCAGATCAACGCTGACAATTCTCCAGTGCTGCAGAGCTCCAATACATGACTCGAAAAATAGCAAAGTAATCATTCTTTGCACAAGCCCAGTGGTAAAAATATAAAACAAAGTGTGGTTTATTAGGCCAGCTGGCATGTATAGTTTGTCTTTCTGAAGCCTGAATGCACCCTTTTTTGCAGCCTGACTCACAGTCAACCAGTTTGTTTTTAATTTAGCTCTGCTGAGRATGAACTTGCCCAGATGTACTGAATTGCAAAAGTTCACACCATGCCTTGAATATTTTCTTTTAGGAGATTAATCTGGCTTTGGCCCAAAACAAAGCAGAAGCACAAATCACATGTAGTCACATACCAGTGCTTAAGATGCTGCTGCTGAAAATCTTATAATGAAAAAATACTGTTGAATTCCAACATAAAGTTTTATTAGGAAACRAATGTGGTAATTTTTAAAGCAAACATCAGTGAAAGGGAAAAGGTTCTACTGGATAAACGGCAGAAGAAGTCCATCAAACCCCCTCCCTCAACCAGCCCCTTCCAAATACGTGCAATATTGAACATTTCAGAAAGSACTATCAGGAAAGCAAAAGACCACAGACCATTGCATAACGCTGTAGATACCAGAGGCATCAACGAGCARTTCAGACTCCCCAGTGTGCAAGCTTTGAGTAACCCCTACAGGACTCCCTCTTTATTTGCAGGTTTCCTTGGGGAATATCTTTTCATTTTCTGAAGATCAAGTCAGAAGCCATCTGGGTGAAACTATACTCCACATAAGAGAGGTGCTTGCAGTCAAGCTGGAGACAACCACTTGCAAAGGTCACTTCCAAGTGAGATTCCTGTTSGCTCTGTGCTCCAGACTGTCAGAGCCTCCCCCAAAAAGGCAGCACACTCGTGTATCAAACACTACTGCACGCACTGTTCTGCATCATCTGCAACCTACACTTTGCCTCCTTGTCCAGATCATTAATGAAGATGCTAAACAGGACTGGACCTAATATTGTCCCCTGGGGCACTTTAGTGACTGGCATCCAGCTGAGCTAATYACAACCACTGGAGACCAGCAGTTCAGCCAGTTTTCAAGCCACCTCACTCTTATTTCTTTAGCCCCTATTTCATCAGCAAGACAGTGTTAAAAGCCTCAYTACAACTGAGATATTACAAATTATATCCACTGCTCTCCCCTGATTCAGCAAGCCAATCTTATTTTGGAAGGCTACCACATCAGGCAATCACCATTTCCTCATTATCCATGATGACTAATCCAGATCACAAATTTCCCCTTATAAATGGTTTCCACGAGGATTTGMTTTATCACCTTCCCAGRAATCAAGGCAAAGCTGACCAGCCTGTAGTTATTCAGATCTTCCTTCTGGTTCATCTTGAAGTGACATTTTCTTTCCTCCAGCCCTCAGGGATCCCTTTGGGTTGTCATGACCTTTCAGAGATAATTTAGAGTGGACTCACAATCTACATGTTGGATACATAAATAGAAACACTGGATAATAACAGATTCACAGAATACACAGATTAATTCCCCTCTATTTTGACTACAATGTCAGTTGGTAATATGCAACTCTACAAAAGCCTTTACAATTAGTGAGATTAATATGAACTAGATCAGTTGTGTTTCTTCACGTGTTTGAAAGCCCCTAGCATGCTACAGGCACTGTAAAAAACTATGAATGAGAGAAATAAATATTTCCACCACATCTCTAGAGCAGCTTACAGATTTATGCCCTCCTTTTTATTTACCATTTGTAAATGTTTCTTTTTCTCTGAAAAATGAAAATCCTGTATTCTTCTGATAGCAATAAATGGAGGGAACTACCCAGAAGCTATATTTTTCTTGGAAGCATTCATTTGACCTTTTCTGACTAAAGGTTTACATATATTATAATAGTAAAATACAGCTGTGTAAACTGAAGGACACAGCTATCCAAATAGGTATTTCAAAACATGTCTTACCTGTAAAGCAAAGACAAAACCTATATGGAGATCTTGGCAATGCATATATATAWATATATATTCATACTTGGATATATATATGCATGTRAATAAAGAAAACAAAGAGGTCTTACACAGCTCATTAAAAAAGCAAAACAACTAGAAACTGCTGAAAGAATTATTTTTCCATTGCCTATGAATTCTGAATGGACTTTTGTAGAAAGTTTTACMAACATGAAAAATATTTCCATTTACCTTAAAATGCAATAGTCTCCATGTATAGTTATAAGAGCCTTAACAAACTTGCCCATTGGTAAATAGATATAGCCATTTCTAATTAGGAATTACTTTTCCATTTGAGAATTTTTCAACAATAACTTAAAAAAAAAATCAGTGTATTCTGCTTCTCATAGGAATAGATGTTTTAGAAACTAACGTGTGTAAAATTCTAGAGCATCCAATAATTTATTTAAAAAATGTTTAAGTATCCATCTCTCCCCCTCCTATTTGTGTTTGCTCCAGCTGTTTTTAAGCAAGGAAAACATTTACTATCATCAACCTATGCCTCTAGGGCTTCCACTAGCACCAATGCCACCACTTTCCAGCATGTTTAGGAACTGTAACATGCAAAAGAGAAAGAGGTTCTGCCTTTAAAACAGTGTCTTCTGAAAGCCACAAGCTGTCATTTGACTGCAGTTTTGGTAGCTGATATACTGCTCCTTTCTCATCCATACAGAAAACAGAAAGGTGTGCTGGTGACATGAAGAGTGGTTTATTCTACAGGAAGCTGTTCCCAGCAAAATAAAGAAAGTGCAGCATTATCTTAGTCCCCAAAGCAGTGCTCTGTAGGAATCACAAGCAGGGAGCTGGCATTGAACTCGAAAACAGAGGAGTTTTTACAGAAGCAYGGAATGTACACATGTGCACAGAAGTGCCTGCTTCAACATCTGCCTCCACCCAAAAATGCTGAGTAGTCACAGCCCCGTAATTCTGCTTTGGTTTGGTGATGTTCATAAATCAAGGGCAAATGACAACATTTTCTCATAACACGTGAAAAACTTCAAACATTGAGGAGAAAGTACAGGAAGCAGCCCTGCTGCTCTTGTAGCAAGTTACCATAAAATGCATTAAAAAAAAAAAAAAAGGACACCAAATCAATCATCCAAGCAATTGAGTTAGAAGCAGATTAGAAATGAATATTCCTGACTGATGGAGCTCTACAGAACTGCTGTTTTCAAACCAACAGCGGAACCTCTTCTTTTTTCATAAGCACAATTGGCCTGGAGTGCTTTGTCAACGTGACAAACCTCTTCCACCACAAATGAAGAATTTATTCAAATGCTAATGAAAGTGGATGTAATTTGTAGTGGTGCTGAATCAACTTTTCAAGACTGTAATTTGCGTTTGTATAAAACTCTGATTCTTTCAATGTGAAATATATTTGAATAGGGTTTTGAGACTAAATAAATTGATATACTGTTTTTGCCATCAATTTAAAAGCATTTTGATTTCTTTATGCTAGGCAGCTCTAATAATACTGAGCAGCTTTTTATATTTACACATTTTCTTCAGCTAGAGAGCAGACTCAAAATTCATTAAAATTGTCCATAGTTCTTATATTAAACCAGCACAATCTGAAGACCCAAATCAATTGCTCGTACTACTCCCCCAATGCAGATTCATCTCTCAATTTACCATAACTGACCAGGACTTGTCGATTATAACATTCAGGCATGCAAGTCTTCCTATAATCACCAGCAAACATGCAGTGATTCTCCCATTTTTATTCCTCCATGACACCCCAAACCCCAGAAAAGAAAATAATATTGAAAATATTCTGTTGTTATTGATTATATACTCACTGTTGCATCTAAAATTGGACTACTGGATTCAAGTTTCAGTCTTCCCAAATCAGATGATGCATAACTGGAGTGAATGAAACGGATCCAGATATGGAGGCATAAATTTTTTTCCATTTGAAGAGCAGGGAAAAATCTGAAGCTGTCAGGTTGATGAAGAATGACTGAGCTACTCCAGAAAAAAAAAAAAATTCCCTTTTATATAAGGGACATCCAGTGAAATTGAGACACTAATAAATTGGTCATGGAAAGCTATCAACATACCAAACTGCTAAATGCATAAATATGCAATGAGAACATCCATTTTTACATTACAGAAAATAAAAGTTGCAAGCGTACGACTTCATGGAAACCCTAAAGCTAAAAGTTGAGTCACAGGCAGCTCATTTCCTATCTGCTTGCTGTAAGTGTTCTTTTATYCTTCTTTTAAAAAAACTCAGCTACAGAATAATGGACTGAATAGCTCAATTTAGTACAATTCAGCACTACCTRGACCTGCAGCTGAATTTGTCCATTCAAACAGGGAATTTGTGAGTCAGATACATTTAAAATTATCTCTGGCATGGTGTTGACCAAGGTTTTAAAAAGCATGAAGTCTTCAGACATAGGCATCTGATATGCTATCTGCTATGGACACTACTTTAGCCAATCATGGAACCTGACAAAATATTTCTGTTCTCAACAGCACAGAATACTATAATCTGGGAAGCAGCATTAGTAAAGCTAAAGCACAACATTTAGATAAAACATGCAGTGTGTATTTTCCGTATGGTTTATGTGACAACACATCTTTGCATAGTAACAGTAACTGCTATTAGGCTGCATAAAATATTACTGCTGGAAAAGAATTTGCATAACATTCAGGGCTGGTTTCAAAAACATAGCATTTTCAGAGTATGAAATACATATTGCTCACAAAGTTGGGCAGAACTTCAGTATTTATGGAGGACAAGCCAATTTTAGCAAATAAATCAGTGTTTGAAAAACTACTCAAAAAGTTTCATCTCAGTGATCTAGATCTCCTTAGAACAGAACATTTCATTTTGTGTAAAACATTGTCTTGATTCATTACAAATCATGGTTGCTGAAAACTGGAAATGGTGAAAGAAGGAAAAAAGCCATTTTCCTATTTTCAAATTGCCTACAAATATCATTTGCAACACAGCCTCCATCTTACTCCACAAGCTTATCTTGCTTTGAGACTGAATTAACTTGTATTTACTCCCAATAACCTGTCCTCAACCCCTCATCCCTGTGTCGTCCCTGTTCAACATCTAAGGTGCCATTCAGTAAGTTCACCCCTTAAAATGGACATGAGTGATGTTCTGTGATTCTGCCATTTCTTACTCTGGCCTTGTAATTTTTCAAAAGAAACATCACGAGATGCTCAGTATCTTCAAAAACTCCTAAAAAAGCCTATTCATTCTATTTCTGCCAATAGTCTAGATTTCCTGAAAAGTTGAAAGGGGGAAGAAAAAGGAGAGGAAGAAGAGGTGCAAGAAACACACTAACACTACTTTCACTTCCAGATGCAAAAAAGTCAGCTTTCATTCAGAAGCAGCAAACTGAAAATATCTGGCATGACTTTAATAATTTGAAAAGTAAACCTTCTTTTTGTAACTGTAGATTAAAAGAGAAATTTCAACATCAACCCTATTTCACAAATTCAGAATAATATTAAAAAACTAATGAGAAAATAGGCCATAAGAAATGTTCTGGAACAGCAGCTTTAGTATCACCACCAGTCCTTGTCAGCAGCATAACAACTGCAAACCTCTTAAATGTAACAGCACACAACCTTCACTAGTTCTTTAAAATAACAAAGGTATTCTGTAACAAATTCTGTAATTTTGAGGAATAGCACTTACACAGTATTTCTCCAATAGAAGAAAACTAAAAGATGTTGAAAAAACCCCCTGCTTAGGTTTAGGAGATATAGTAAAATCCACCCTGTATGCTGTGCTAAAACAAAAACACCGCGGAGAAGTCATAAATCAGCATTATCTAATTATAGAGAGACAAAATTCAATTAAGAAAAACACAGTTCTTACAGCAAGTCTTTTCCATCTCCATGATTCCTGTACCTCAGAAGTCCTCCTCCTTCAATGTCACTGAATATGAATGCAAAAATACTTCCCCCTCAGGCAGCACACAGTGGTGTTTGTTGGGGTTATTTTAGTTTATTTGACCTCTGGGCTTTACAATCTGCTTTTACAAATTTAAGAGTAACCTGCAACCATTTTTTGTCATTCTAAGAGATCATGATAAAGCTCATGTGCTTAACTACGGACTTACCACTAAACAACCCAAATRTTTTAATTTTGTTGAGGATTGGTAAAGGAGAGGGGAAATGCATGGATACCAGTTGTGTATCAGCCCCTGTCAAATGCAATACACACAATAAGAACAGGACACTCAGCTGTCAATATTCCAAAGGGCACTCACTATGCAATGACCCGCACTATTACCAAAATGGTCATTGCAACTTCTGTATTGTGACACAAAAATGAGTACCTGTAAGAGATATGGTGAAAGCTGCAACTTGCAGTCAAAAAACCATTRTTCTTCCTGTAACCACCAAGAACTTCCAAGTGGAACAGAAAACCCTAAGTCCTATCAGAGAATGCACATGATATAATAAGCRCTTTTTCCAAACAAATCCCAGCCAACAGAAGGTAGTTAAAGATTTATCTTTACTATCGCAAAACTGGTAACTTTTTCAGTAATTTTCAAAAATATGTAAAGCTGATTGATGCAAAATATTGACATTTGCATTGTCTGTCCTTTCCATGAAAGTTTAAAATTCGAGTACTTTTGAAAAACAAGCGCTTCTTTTCTTCTTCATATGTCACAGATAAAGAAATGCAGTTTGCAATTACTGTAAGCCGCCTCTCCCTATGGAGCTTTCTCTGTAGAGATTACTTGACAGAGATTGATATAAYAACTCTGCTGAAGAACTTCTGTACAAAATTTTAGTTGATCTCTTCCAAGGTTATTTAAATAATCATTGCACAGGTTGTATCATAACCTTAATTCCAGGCACTTCACTGGAATGTTTCTTCTTTAAACACATGGTTTTATTCTAACTGATCATCCTAATTTTTCAGGTTTTTTTAAAAATTTACCTACCAATTAACTAATAATCACTAGAAAACCACAAAACTTGCAGTAAGTAATGTGCTTCTGATTATGTGTAAGTCAAAGCAAAAAAACCAGTTCTTCCCAGGAAATAAACAACGATTTGTCTAAAATATTCTCTTATACTTTGTGTTTATCTTTAAAGGCCTAAGCATGACTTGGAACTGAGGAGACAACATGGATGTTTAGAAGCCAGAAAAAGCAGAGAGAAAAGAGAAGGAATCTGAAGAGAAGTATGAACGACTTACTTTTACTCTTCCACCTATTTCTACTTCAAATGTCCCTTGTTATAAAGATGACCAGACACTTCAATAAGCTGCTTTCAGCCACTTGATTTTTGCAATTGGTGGCCATAYGTAAGGGCAACTGCTTTTAAAACACCGTGTTTTACTATGTCTTCAACTGAATAAGATTAATTTAGTAATCTGAGAAAGTATTTACTAAGCGATATTGTTCCATCAACCAAATTCAACTCAACTGGTGAGTTTGCTCATAAATTAAACCACAAACATTTCAGAGACGGGAATGAAAACAATTTCAAAAGAATTATGCAGGAAGATCTAATAAGCATTAGAATGATGTGTTGCAAATTTTGAGATATGATGCAAAGATGTAATGAAAAAGCTAAGTATTTAAAGAGAACTTCAGAGCTGAAATTCTTCAGTAACCTTTCGGTGCAACATCCTGGACACTCATTCCTTTTGGCAGTTACTGYCACTGTGCAAGATGAAAAAATCTAAGTAGTTTCAGGAAGTAYCTAGCAAGTGTTCAAATAAATCTTGGCAAGTCAGTAATGTATTTCACGATGCACAGAKCAGTGTGTAACATATTTACTCCATAGCTCCTTTATGTATACATTATAGGAAAAGATACATGATGTAATGTCAACATTCAATTATGCTTGTACAAGTGCAGAAGTTTTAATTTATACAGTAACCCAATCTTAAGATCAGAGAATCAAGGCACTGAGACAGTCCATTATGTAACATCTCTAAAAAACCATACATTTCAAAGGCCAGCCTGGTTTGTTGTCATTTAAAAGGTTTCATGTTCCTGTTTGAAAGGTCAATAGAGAAAGTCAAGCTTTGTGTGACTACAGACAGAACTTTTGACAATAACTTTTAGTCAAAAGCATATGTGTAAAAGGAATTATTTTGTATTACAAAGGCATAGGAAAAGCTAAATATTCAGCTCCAAACATCCTGCAAATATCGTTTTTCTTCTCGAAGCATGGCCAGGACTTTCATTGCTTCCAATTTGTCAGCTTCCATTTCCCTGCTTAAAATGTCTACTACAGCATCACTTACATCATCAGCCATGTGCTTCTTATCTCTGAAAAATAAAAAATAAAGGCGGAAAATGCATAATAGTGTATTTTTCCATTTATTATTAGCTTCAGAGGCAGGACAATATAGGAAAGAAGCATTAAAAAAATCCCAAACAAAACAGCTTTTATATTGTACAGCAAGATTCTCATTGAGTTCTCATGTAGCTGAGCATTGACACTAACTAGGGTTCTCTCAAACAAACACTACAAAGTTTTCAGCATGCTGTAATTTAAGTAAAAACCTTGCAACCCTTGTTGAGCTGTCAGGGAATAATTGTTTTCTTTTAGGAAGTATTCACCTGCTGAACTAGTTTTTATTATTATATCACCACACAGTTCCAATATTAAAAAAAAAAAAACCAACAACCAAAAAACGTGCTACCAAACCCCTCACTTACTAATAATGCTATTTCTAATACAAATAGCTGACATCTATACCTGCAGGAGAACATACTGACATTGGGCCCTACATTCACACAGTTTGCCCATTTACCAGCAAATGTTCTAAAAATCTTGAACCTCCAGGTAAGTTAGCATCCACCAACGAAACTTCCCACTGTAAAATCTATTACTGTTACAGAGCTTTAGCATTCTGGAGCACTCAAACCTGGAACACAGCAGAAGGCTGCTACTATCTAACAGATCAGCAGTTTCTCACCACATGTATTCATATATCTCATTTTCTAAAGAGAAATCTATTAGCTTGAAACCTCCTATAACTTAATTGAATACTAAAAGAAAAAAGGAAAATAAATAATAAATGACTAAAAAGATCAGTGGAACTGTGTGGTTACAAGCTATATTTCAAGATTATACTGGAAAACAATGCACATAGGGATGAAACCCTAGCTTTCCAGGAAGGCTCTTTCAGCATCATAGTGGTCTTTTCTTTCAGACAGCTCTAAGTCTTTCTAAACTTTCAAACTTCTGCTAACGCTGCTCTCTTACTGAGACAATCCATTTCCACTCTACTCACCCACATATGTAGAAGTAACCTCTCTCTTTCAGCAGGACTCTGGCAACTTCCTTAGCATAAAGCCTAAGGAGGTCTTGCACATATTTAGGTGGGGCTACTTCTGCAGTTGAAGAGTCCCTCGAGAAACAAACYTTAAGATGAGTTAACGTGCCATTTTCAAGAAAACATCTGAGCTCATCTCTGAAAGGTAATAAAAACCTGTTAGCAATGGCTGAGAGATGAGCATTCCCTCATGAATACAAAATGAATKTTAAATAGTGAACTTGCTTGAACAAATAGTCTCGATCCTGATGCCGACAACCAAAAAACAGCCATGTCTCTCCAAATTCCCAGTCTGGCTGTTGTTCTCTGAGCTTCTGCCTAAAGAGACAAAAAAAAAAAATCCAATCCTGTTTTATCAAGTGCAGAATCTAAAACATCTATAACATGATTTTTATTTAAAGTAGTATTTTTAAAAAATCTCTGGATTAGCAGAAATGTGAAAAGACTTAAGATAAATCCACGTCAAACSCTCCTTATTTTCTTGACTACTCGCTTTTGGACCAGCTCAAAATCAATCAACTTCAAATTTWTTTTTTTTGGCCACAGTTTCGTATTGGAATAGTCAAGACTGACACATCCAAACATCTCACAAAAAAATCTTGACTGCTGAATAAGGCGATCACTACCTTTTATCCTTCACTGGAAGCCCTGTAAAACCACCTGGGAAAACTCTGCAGTTTTAGGAGGCTTTCCATTTAGCTGTAGATAATTGCTAGATTTTATGAATAACAATTTATTAACTACCAMATCATCAGAAAAGTTATGTCATTTTCTTGAAATAATGCTGAAATATTACTTTAAAGAGAGATTTCACTTATACTTTAAAATAAAAGGCAAAGTACTTCTGAGAGATAAAGGTATATTTGGGAATTAAAATTAAGGAGCAAGGATGATACATAATGATTTGGTTAAAGCAGAAGCATGGAGTTAGAAACATTATCAAAACTTCACTTTTCTCTCAAATAAAATGTTTTTAAAATAAYTGTTATAGGACCCAAGAAATTCCGTTATCTTGCTGGAACTAATGAGTCACGTAGGAATATGTATTGGTTACCTATAAAACTTAGAACAATTCCCACCCAAATACTTCACTCCTCCTGTTCTTCATTTCCTCAGAATGATCAAGTTTTTACATACTCCTGCTGATGTGCTTTCACTTTCTGAACWAACAACTTTCTGCCTTGCAAAATTACGCTGCTGGGGAGTTGGAGAAGGAAAATAAGAGATCTACCTTCCCTCAAACACGAACTCCCAAACACCAAGGCTACYGCTGAGTTGAGGGTTCAGGTGCCAAGCACCTCATCTTAAAACACCCAAATGTAAACCACACAGAAATAAGGGAATGTGGGAGAAATGCCTTTTAATATAAATGCCACTTCTGAAGGAAACGGATTTTGAATAACAAACCTGTGCCAATCAAAATCGTTTATAAAAACTACCATCCTCTAACAGGACTTCCACCAGCAACATACAGACTAAGGCTTTAATTTCTTATTACTCTTTCTACAATTCACCCAATTTCTCATATATCTACTWCGAATAGTAAACAGTCAGATGAAAATATAAGTTTTATTCCTTTGAAAAACAGAATACACAAGCAATGCTTGTTTCAAATTAGTAAGACTGCTTATAATCAGCATACCGGCATTACAAAAAGGAAAAAAAAAATAACTGCATTTATACTCAAACCCTCAGGCTGTATTTCTCCTCAACATAAAAAGGCTGCTCTCCAGGCAAGAACATGGTACATACCTATGTTGTAGGAAACCAATAAATGGTGAAATTCCTGTTCCTGGACCAACCATCATGAACGGGACAGATGGGTCTGCAGGTAAGTGGAAAGCATTGTTTGGACGAGGAAAAATAGATATCTAAAATTAAATTAGATAAAATATAATTGAAGAAGATTTTAAGCAGTGAAAACACCATGACATTTTTAGAACCTTCAGGATATCCACACACCCTTCCAAATCCTGAGCTTCAGAGTTCATCTTTAATGCCACACAGACATTTAGAATAAAATCTCACAGAAGTTTCTGGGACAAAAAAACCCCAACAAACAAAACCACACCATATTTACAAACCTACTAATCCGTCTGGAGGAAAACTGGGATAAACCACTAAAGCTAGTTTATTGCTATTATAGGAAACTCAAATTTTTTTATATTGTGGGCATCTAAAAATAATCCAGTGGAGGTCAGGATTTGTTTATAGTGAATTGAAGTCTACWGATAGAGAGCTTGTTTTCTTAATTTTCATTAAAATTTTGCATGATTTCCTAAAGTCCATATGGGTAAGGGGAGACAGATAACAACTCGAAGATCTGGAAAATGTTTTATATAACTCCACTGATAAACTGTAATTCTAATCTTCATATCTGCATCAGAAAGGAAGTCATATTTTCATAGGAGCACCATAATTATCCTCTGAGACACTGCCAACATAACCTACAGAAAAAAAGATATAACTACTTTTAATTCTAGAAGATTATTCAAGACTGAACAACAGCCATAGCAGAGTTTCATCCATTAAAATCGTCAGCAAACATCCAATTTATTTTGCACATTAATTATGAAAGGATTTGAATTTACTTTCAAGTTTAAGGAAGGAGTGAGGCACTAGACCAACTTATTTAAACTTTGCTCTGTAAATATGAATGGTTTAGCACGACTCATTTTTTCATACTCTAGTTCACTACAGATACAACAATGTTAAAGAGGATTATTTTCCTGGTTTCACGATGATAAAAAACCAATATAATTCTTGCTGATGGGGCACAATACTTATACATATACTTCAAACCACACTTGAGTTAGGAGGCTATTTACCCTATTAATGATTCCAAACTGGTCATTCTTTCAGAACAGACTGCAAATAGTAAACACATTTATACTGTAAAGTGCATTCAATTAATCTAATGTATTTTTGCATAAGATCACGCTCATCTATTTTGTATTGTTATTCCAAATATTTCTGCAATCTATGTGCATTGCTGCACATTTATCTATGCTGAATTCTAGCTTGCACAACAGATGGAAATAGTTGTAAACTTTAGCCAGACTAATTTTGTAATAGTCCTTTTCTTTTTTAACCACCTCTTTTTCATGTTTGATCTTTAATTAACTTCAAATCAATTGTATTTTAAATAAAGAGCAGATGTGAACACTGGAATAAGTGATATAATATGATGCACAYATTAATCTTTTGCATTAGTTTTAAAAAATTAAGATAACTTGTACAGGGTTTTCTTCCATTTTGCCTGACTGACACYTTGAATTATTGGCAGTTTTCTTTCAAGCAAATTCTTTGCTTGTTTGCATTTTTCATAATCAAATATAGATTAGGCTGTCAGTAGCTCTTTTTGAGAAAAGTTATGTATATCACATATATTAATTATATAGAATTCCAATTTTTTAATAATTAGCTTACACCTAGTAACTTTGAGACTGACTAATTACACAGAATCTCTGCCGCAACAGGAAAAGAAGAAACAAACAAAAAAAAGAGAAGTACCTTCTCCCAGTAATACCCACCGTRCCAATCACTGATATACATCAGGAAAAAGCACACATGATTGTCCCCTGTGTCATATTCAATAATTTGGCCTTTGCAAAGTCTGGAAGACCTGACAAGAAGTGTGAGTTTTACAATTTCTCCCCTATTATCTGCCACCCTTTCTGAGAAATGACCAAGTGCCTCTCTGCTACAACACAAACAGTCACAGCCATTTAATTGCACAGTGGTAGCTTAGTCCACGAAAACATCCTCCAAGATGCACTTAGGACTACAGTGAGGTGGAAAACAACTCTGGCCTTTCAGCAATGGGAGATTTCACAATTCAGGTATGCATAGGTAAGTAAAATTTAAGTTTAGTGCTTAGCAATGAAGTTCTAGACATGTTATAGACAAAAAGGTAAACTTAAATTTGGGTAGAACTGCAAAATTAAGATGTATACTTCCAAAACACCTGCACTACATCACAGCAGTGAACAAGGAAACCTCTAGTTGTTTCAAACATGCATAAATTTAACAGTTAATGAGTTTAGATCTAATATTCACACCTTTTCAGTTGAAGAGCTTTCTCCTTTTGTATCCAGAGTGTTTTTATTGGGGTGCAGTAGAGGTGCAACTAACTCAGCAAGCCACCCTGTACATAGTCCTTTCCGTGAGGCTGGTCTAGAGGGACTGGCAGGGAACTCCACCACATTGAACACAAAGTGCAGCCTTCCTGGCTGATATAAGTTTGAACTGCAAAGACAAAAGTATCAAAAAAGCAAACCAAAATCTGACCTGCACAATCTTGCAGTGGTCCATCTGCACTTCAACTGAACCAAGATTCTCAGGGTTCAGCTAACTGCATAACATTTATAYATAGTTAGAAACTGTCTTAGGGCTGGACTCAGAGCCTATATCTACAGATGGGAATCCAAACTCCTACCAAATTCACATGTGTGTGAGCTTGTTCTTGAAAGCCTTACCAAACTTTTGCCACGCACACTCAAAACAGTGTTGTTTGAAATAGTCAAACATGACGTTTTGCAATAGGGTCACAATTACATTCTATCCTTCACTCCTCTGTTCTGTAGATTACAACACACACAAATACATATGAGAAAAAAAACATACCTAAATAACTAGGGATATATAATATGAATATTTCATTACCTTGACACCGAATAGGATCTGGCTTGTAGTTTAGGAAGATGTTCTGTAGGAAAAAAAAAAGGTATCACTTCTTTGATTCACCTCAATGAAAATATCACATAATGAGTGTTTACACTACAATAGATTACAAGATATTTTAATTTAACTGTAATTTTATTCTCGCAACATTCAGTGTTCATGGTTCAGAAATGAGCTATTAAAACTTGAACTCTATTTTGAATGGGTTTTAGACTTCGTGGAACATCAATTAGAGATCCTATACAATAAGRCCATAAGAGTTAATTTATGGGGTTCTTGGTCAAGTAAAAACGACTGTAAGGTGCACCAAAGAGATGCCAGTAGCTAGCAGATGAAGTGAGGCTTGAAATTTAATTTTCCCCACCTTTCCTCTATGAGCTCAAAAGCTCTCAGAATACGAATTGCTTGATTGAAAGTTTCCAATATATAATGTAGTAGAAGCAGATGTGCCAGTTCAGTTTCAAATCACTCTGAGTATCTATGTGAAGTTTTGAAATCTCAGCTAAAAAACCAACAGACATGGGAGTTTACTGGGAATTTTTTCAAAAAGAAACTCACTATATGTATCAYACACACACACATTTTTATCTACATATGTACATACATAAACAGAATTACCCTTTTTGCCAGTACATGGACACCATGATGTATTTTAAAGATGCTCCGCTACATAAGATAGTTGCTAGGCAGAGTTAAGAAAAGCTAGTGCAGTGAAATCACTTAAAGAAGACACCAAACCCATTCAGCAATTTTGGGTAGGTGTGGGCAGGATGACTGCAAGAACATAGAAAGCAATTGCTTTGACTCCTATTATGAAACATTTTAAGAAACTCCGGATTTTAATTTGGAAAATAACCACTAGTATTTKCAGATGTATTTGACATGGTTACAGTTGGAGTTTCATCCCTTCAGTGTTTTTTATCAGGAACCCAGTGAGTGTGTTAGATATTACATAAATACCAATATACTGCGAAAACCATTCTGTTTTACCAGGTAAAAGTGCAAGAAAAGACCATGCAGGCAGAGAAATCAGGAGTTSTAAAAATATGTCTTTTTTAGTTGTAAGCAATTCATGAACTGACTCATAAAGACCCTAATCCTGCAAGTAACTTATGCTTACTTTTTATGTACAGGAGTAATCCTGAGTCAATTAAAGCATTGGTATGAACCTAAGTGTTTGCAGAAGGAAGGCCAGAGACTACAAACTGTAAAACAGAGCTTTGTTCCCCAACAACAGTTTCAGCTTGATCACGATAGAAACTGTAACATTCCTAAAGCAGTAAACTGAACAGTTATTCCCCTTTCCCGGGAAATTGAACATTTAGTCTGCTGCATTTTCAGAAACCAAATCTAACTAAATCTACATCACTCACTTACCAATTAACAGGCTAAGTGAAGGCTTGCAGCTTGGAAAAGCRCAAAGTAAATCCAGGAGGCAAACATTAGAATCTCTAATAAAGTGTGTATAATCAGAGGCTCCTTGTCTGCTGCAAAGCTCTTGAAGCCTCCGTTTTTCTCCTGCATCACTGGTACTTTCTACAAGAGCTCGCAAAAATGCCTGTAGGGAAGAAAGGAAAAAGCGAAAGGTAAAAAAACKTTTCCATTTGGGAAAACGGTCACAAAACTGGGAAAAACTTGGGTTGCCTGGAGACAGAAATTAGGTTAATGGATAATACAATTTATTCCCCAATGCACATTTTTACCTACTATGGAATTTATTTTATTTTTTTTTATTGCTCTTCTAATGTCTGCGACAAGCTAGCAGGTCAGAAAATTCTACTTAGCTTAAGTGGGGAAGAGATTAAAAAAAAAGGCATAACCCATTTCCCAAAAAATTCCAAATTTTTGAAAGGTGTTCTCATTGTCCCTATTTGCACTTTGGTTAAGTAGCTCCATAACACAATTCAGGACAAACCACCATTTGCTAAGTTAGAGAAGCCAGGAAACAAATAATAAAAAGTCTTAGAAGAGGTATGACTATAAATAAAGTATGGTATTTAATGAGTCATGTAAATGTTGTTGTGGTGTTTTATTCTAGACTTTATGCCCACATAAAGTTACTGTAAACTTTTCTTAAMGGAAAATTAAATTGAGTATTGTAAGATAAAGTAAAAATCAGATGTAAATAGTTACAGATTATTATCCAGAAAGAAAGGTAGAAATAGTGCATAAAAGAAAAGCAATACAAAACACCAAGTGCAATCAGATGACACATTCTACACAAAAGAATACTTGGGAGCTGMGTGTACTCAGCCACTGAGCTTCCAGACAATAGTTTTGAGTATAGAGTTACATAAAGCACATTTTAGGCTGAACAGTTAATATAGCAGACAGGTTGTAAAAACTGGCTTCAGTGATATTTCCCCAGCCAGTACTCTCTGCCTACTCCTATTGTTGAGACAAATTTTCAAAACCATTAAATGTGGTTTTGAAAAGGTTGAAACAACAGGAAGATTCTCTTCTGTTGCAAAATCCACTAAATTGAGTGAAAAGGTCCTTCCAAAAACTGATTTCCCTCAGAGACCCAACCACACAACCGTTTAGCTTCATCCTTCATACGAAGTTATCTGAAAAATGTGTTTTGGCAGTACCAGAAATACAGATGCATTTTCAGTTGCAAGCTTTCATTTTCTACATGCACAGAACGAAAGGAAAATAATATGTACATGTGAGAACAAATACTATACAAGCAAAAATCTTTCTTTGAATTCATCTTTCTTTGAATTCTGCTAGGTTACTGAAATGCTGAAGAAAAGCTTTAAAATTTCACAGATTTTGCAGGATATTCTGAGCTGGAAGGRACCCACAAGGATCATCGAGCCCAACATTTAAGTGAACGGCCCACATGGGGACTGAACCCACGACCTTGGTGTTACCAGCACCATGCTCTGACCAACTGAGCTAATTTAAAGGACACTGGGGTCTATTTGCATACAGCAACATGTATCTTTTTAGCCACAGAGCGCTCTCTCAGGCTTCGTCTGGTTAGAAACAATGTTTTCTTTAAAATGACTATAGGGCCAGGTTCAGTCAGCCTCCCAGTTATCCGGCACCAAGTCATCTAATACTTTTCTACTTACTTCCAGACTACTTACGARTCAAGACACCGAAGAATAGGAATGTTTGCCAGATAAAGTACAAGAACTGACATTTCTCAGAGTAAAGTACAAACAGCAGCATACAAACTGACAATCCTTTTTCACCAAGAAATATACTAACTACGCACAAAGCAAGGACAGACCTATAGAAGCCCTTATGGCATAGAATTACTAATTTCTCTTTAAAAGAACAAACACATACACACCTTTTTGGGAATTGCTCTTATTTCCAGACACCACGTTAGAATGAATTTGAGCGTGCTTCTTTCAGGGATGTGTTGTGGACGAGATGCTCCTAGTTCGGTGGGAGAAAAAGAAAAACAAAGCAAAATGTGCATCTATTAATATACAAAAATGGCATCACACATCTCACACTTCATGGACAACTTGTGTAGCCCTCAAAGATGCAGGGAATCTCACCATGAGAACTGATTTACATATAAACCAGAACAACAAAGAGCCCTACACCATTCTGTGGAAATAAAGGCACAACTCAGCAGCACCAATGAGACACCAACTGGAATGCAAGAATGGAGTAACTCACACAGGTCCAGCTGGCAGTAGACAGGCATACCCTGAACCTGCAGCTACTTCTTCTGAAGCATGGCATTGTAAGACTCAGCAGAACAGATCCATAGGCCTACAAGCCCCTTAAAAGGCATATTGCAACAGCACTAAGGCTTGTCCTTGAGGAGTGCGGCCCTCTTAGGATGTAAAACAGACTGACATGCAGTGCTGTGCAAGGAGATTTTACTTTCAAGTGGGGGATTGAAAGGTTATGTGATTAAAGCCTTATCTCCATAAACATGAAGGAGCACTGAGGAAGAGTGAGATGGATGAATGCCAATGCCAGGCTGCAGCTCCCAGTCAAGAGCTAACTCTACAGTAAAAGCAGCAGCAACATTCTTATGCATCTTCTCTTTTTTAACACATCACTGTGACTTCCAACCTGCCTCCATGAAATGACAGCTGTGTTCCAATACTAAAGGTAAAAATGCTCAAAACTATGCACATCAACTCCTACTAACATAGAAAGGAGCAGTGGTCCATGACCAGCATCATGCCATACCTTTCTTTTTGGTGCCCTGCTTAATCTTTACACAAACGAACTCATCTCCTTTTTCAGAAAGTCCCAAGATGWGAAGAAGCTCTTCCACCTCATTGACATTGTTGGGACATATTACACAGAAGGCATCTCCAGGCTGGTACTCAAAGACTGTGTCCTGTTTTAGAACATTAGAAATTTCTATTAAATCACATCACAAACCATGGCTAACAACATTCCCATTCCTGACAACAATCCTCCTACTACTGTGCTCACATTAACTCATATATTCTTTTACTCTGTAGTAACGCTCTGCTGTTTGGACCACATCAGAAACGAAATAATCATGTTTTCTTTCCAGGCTTAACCTCACTAATTAGAAAAAATCTTTCCTTATCTGGTTTAAATATTTGGACACTCTTTAATGAGAACTGCTGAGCAGCCCAAACAGAATGAAAATAAATACGTATTAAGAGGTTGCGTTATATAATCAGTCCAGATCATTAATTACTGATGTACTACATTTTCTGGTTTGAGAAGAGCAAAGAAATGAAATCCTCATAATTAATGCAAGTTTTTATAGAGACATATCATCACTAAAAGAAAATTTGCTGGTTAAACTATGTAATGAACTGTGACTGAAATGACCGTAATTGCTTTTATTTTTTGGAGGAAAAGAAGAAAAATAGCCAGACAAGAGCACAGTGAAAATTCATATCTTAAGATCTTAAGACCTAGATTCTAGTTAGTTGCCTGAGATTCTTGTGTGCAACTGCTGAAATGCTGCTCAACTACGTTAAAGGAACATACAGAATTATACTTGCATCATTATGATTCCCTTATTCATCAGGTGAGGTGACCTGCATACACAGACTGTTCAGAATGATAGGTGAAAAAGGCAAAAAAATGCTTGCATTTTCAGTGGGTGCTGATGACACAATGCATATATACATACAAATACATGCAAAAAACCATGCTACTCAGAGAATCAGTTGCTCAAAACTTAATAGAATCTATTTATAACTGAGATTTAAAGATGTCTCATGTATATTGAGACAGATTAGGCTAAGAGAGTCCAACAGAAGCTACTGCCAAGAATCACAATATCCCAAAAACAATATTCTATAAATTTGGGAAACCACTCCAAAGCAACACACTTTCCTTTTAAAGATTTCTTATAAAGTAATATCGAGCRCTCTCTGCCTGCCTTTCATCTTCAAACCAGTATACAAAATATGATCTTCACTGAATAAACGAAACCAGTTTTTTAACTGACGGTAACTGAGGTTGACAGTTTGAGTAGCACGTTAACAAGTCAGAGCAAATGAATGCCAGAGGCAGAAACAGTGCTCAAGAGTTAACAATTCCTATCACCTGATAATATCAGTCAAATTACTACTTATCTAGATTACTCACCATAAGGAACAGTCACAATTTACTACAGAGTTTCTTAATATTCTTCAAGTTGTATACTTATAAACTGCAAATTATTCATTTTCAATATTCCCTGACTGCCTTTCTCCACTGCAAATTCCCTTCATAAAGGTACTTCAGTCAATACAATATCCATGGAACAACAAAGAAATTAACTTGACACTTTGTTCCTGTTTTGACTTCCAGAGAGTCCCATTTTTCAGGGAATAAAGCAAACTTTACATTTACAAAATGGATCAGTGTAAGCTGACATCCTATTGTATAGAGAATTATTTTTTCTTTTTAAACAGTCAAATAAATAATTTTCCCCCTCAATTATTACACACAACAAACAAGCTTTTCACCCTTTATTTTTAATCCACTAAAGAAAAAGCCATCACCAACTTACTGCAATATCCAGCTCTACAAGCAATGCAGTTTTTATCGCATCTTCTCTAGTGAGCTGAACTGCTTTTATAACTGGTACTTCAAAGGTTGTTCCCTCTGAGATAAGCGAAGACAGATGTGGATTCTGAAAAAGACGACACAAAACCACTAAAAATGTAAATCAGCTTTGTGACATCTTACTATGACATACAGGAATTGGGGTTGGTACAGGGTTTTTCTGAAACAATCTTGGAAAACAAAACAACAAGGAAAAACATGAATCTTCCATCTACAAGAGTGTTTTGCTCTACTTCTTTAAAAAATCACATCTAAGCAGGAACAGGCATATATTCAATTATAAAAAGTCAGTAGGCTTGAACAGTCTAATGGGCCTACATTATTATCAAATGCAGCGAGCTGTTTCATTTTTCAAGAACTGCCTTGAAAACAGCCAATTAGAGAATGGCATTTATGTTAAACCCCAGAAAACTCCTGCCTAATTAAAGGATTACTAGGTGTATAGAATGGACATACAAAGTAAGAACAGAAGTTACATCATTGCAGATTTACAGCTTAAGACTTTGGGGTCAATATAGGGCTACTATTACAAGGCAACTTGTAAGAGTAGTTTTAAAAACTAGTTAAATTTAGAGCTAATCAGGAAACTCCACACTACAAAACAGCATCATGTTATAACACATTTCTGCACAGGTAAAAATGTGCCCCAAGTGTGACAAAAGGGCACCAAGAATAATTCCAGATCACATCTGTTCAAAGACTGTCACTTGAASAGCAGACTACAGCCCTCATTTCTTTCTCCATCACTGTAGTCAGCAAGTTTCATTTGAGATCAATGCAGACAAAAATAAAAAGAGGCAGGAGAAATACCAAATGCCTATAACAATACTCTGTCAAAAGTAAAGGAATTACTCTATCAATAAGAGAATATTTGTTAATCTGAAGATTTCCTATTTAAAAAAGATGACAAGAGAATCACTTGAGAAAAACGGTTGGAAGTTTTTTTATTGCCTTAAAATTTTGACATGGTGATTAACAGCTTGGGCCATATCAAGTATTGTGCATCAGCTGGACTGTGGTAATTGTCTACATTTGTGTTCCCTCCAAGTCAAGTTCAAGGAATAATGAAATCAAGATTTAAGCTAAACTGTATTATCTTACACTTCCCACAATTAAGACCATTTCTGCTCTGCTGTAAATAAGCAGCAGCTTGTTAATTCAACCCTGAGACCCAACAGCCCAAGACAAGATCATATACAAGTAACTGGAGAGATTGTGTACCCGGCCTTCTATAAATGGCAGGGAGTCTCTTTTTGGAGATATCCAAACTTCAACTTGATGCATTTCATGGAACCTACTTGTTGACAAGGTCTAGCCAACTATGTCAAAAATAGTGACAAAGGGAAAAAACACAAACATGCATTTGATTCTTTCCAGGACTCAAGACAACATTCCAGTTTTATACGTGAAATCTGGACTATAATGTTTCATCTGTCACTGAGTTCCAGATTAGCAAATTCAGCTTTTTCCATTTGCTGTTTAAAACCAAAATTTACTTGTTTTTCYACATACAGAAAAGTTAAGGCATCAGTGTTAGAACCTGAAGAATTATGTCAGAGATCAGTCTGAATAAAGGCTGATTTTAAGAAAATGGGCTCTTTTAAGCACTGTAGCACCACATTCAATCCAACTACTAGTCTTTAATAGAAGAGTACCTCTAAATCATAAATCTCCAAGAATTTAATTTGGATTATTAAATCCAACAATCTGAGCAAAATCAACCACAATATGAGGTTTAAAAGTAAAGCAAAATTATTCAGTGTTTAAATCCACGCACACTTACATAATTGTATTAGCTAGACTAAGTGATTCTCTCAGCATTTCCGTTAACATTCTCAACAGAGAAAGTGTCAGAGCCCTGGGGGTATTAAAGGGCTTTCATGATAATGAGCAGCCACACCAAAGGACTGGGCCCACGAACCCCATCTCAGCTTGGTACTCGGTCTCCAGTCCCTGCCTGAGCTACATTATAGGAGTACTGGTCAGCAGCTCAACCACAACCATGTCAATGACTGGATACAGACCCTATCGATCCACGCCTGGATCTTGACACCAACTTCTTGGCTTGGGCTCAGAGTTGCCTGATTCCCACAAACTTGCCTGATGATCTGCACTCTTGGCTGATCCTGGCTGCCACCTCCTGGTTTGCATTGCTTGGGTATTGGGGAACAGTGCTGGCTGTGTTACCACACTCAGCTCCTGGCTCCCAGTCACTGCATGAGCAGCCAGACTTCACTGCTTCCTTGCATGGATAACCAAAACATCTGTCCTTTGCAGGCAACCAGAAAAATCTGAGTCACTCTTGCCAACTGGAGATGATTCCCAGCTCATGCCAACTCTTCTCTTTGTACAGCAGGTCTTTGTCCAACATGACTCCACATGAAAAGAACACTGGTCCATCTTCCATTTCCCCCAGTAAAATAATGATCATGTTTTCACAATGACAAGTTTCTCTGTTATTAAGTATGCAGCAAGATTTTGAGCCGTTTTACAGCCTCTTAGTGCATTCTGAAAATACTAAAAATTTGAACAGAAGCTGTGCTATACTCCTTACTACAGCAAGATGTTACTGTCATAACATAAGCCACTGAGGATCTGAATTCTTGCCTTCCTGACAGCGCAATACCAAATTCCTATTTAGCTGAATTRTATCTTGACATAAGTGTCCATAACCCATATGGTGGCAGCTACATTTTCACAATATAAATGGACCTTTTCTGTAAAATTCAAAAACCTCCTGCATTTGGGGACATACCTCCTTTCTGTGAGTATCTACTTGCTCTTTTGAGCCATATATGGGAGTATATACTCATGCTTCTACGAGAGCTAGACGCTTCCATCACTCAAAGTGAAGTCCTTACCTCACCCTGGGTGTCCTGAAACTGCACTTCTATATATTCTGGTGGCAGGGCAGGAATATTAAGAACAGACTGAGAGAGAGGAGGGACAGAATGAACAAGTGAAGGTTCAGGGCCTCTAGCTGGAGCCGCAAAAGTGATGTCATCCAGTTTCTGTGACAGAACATCAGAACTCCTTGCTCCTTCATCTTCCAGCTTCAAGTTCTGTACTTCAGAGTTTAAGTTTAGTTCATGCTCAACATGTGGAGCTGTAGAGAGAGAGCTGGAAACAGCATCGACACCATTGTTCATGTCTTCTTTCTCTTTCTGCAATAGTAATGCTTCCTTGAGGGCAAGCCAAAGTCCATCAATCCAAGGATCAACCACTAATTCCAAACTGAGAATGGAAGGAAAAAAGAAGAAATGCATGCATGCATTATTGTGACTTCCTGGACTGTTAATTTACAAATAATGAAAGACCAGAAAAGCTAAAAACACTATTCACTTTCCGTTTTTAATAAATATCTGCAGCTGTTACCAAGTTTACTTGTCAAAAAAAATTATTTAGCTGTTATCACGATGTAAATTTCCGCAGTTTAAAATGTCTAACAGTCTTGCTCTTCTTCCAGTTTCTCATTTTTATTTTCATATGCTAAACTTTACGACAGAGAGTTGAAGGAATGGTAGCAGAATATGCAACTTTTCATTGTGCAACAGCAACATCAATAGCTTACACTAATAGCCCATTTTTATTATTTTAGAACACAAGAGATAAGTTTTATGGTTATGACAATGTTTGTGTTTGACTGCCTTGCATCATCACGCACAGAACCAATATAAGCTGCAGTTCAAAATAACTAAGCCAAGACTGCAGCCTACTGGCCAGAAAGAGCAACAGAACAGGGAGTTGCTTTCTTACATAATTCCTCTTCAGCAAACAGAAAAATCTTCTTATATAATTCCTCTAAAGTGATCCTCCGCTCACCCCCAAAAAAGAAAAAAAAAAGGAAAAAGAGATTACATTTTCAAACCCCACCACTTACTCTGACTTAATTTCTAAAACTGCTAAATACTATTTTTGCAAGTATTACAGATGTTTCCTCACAGTTTAGAAATGGAATTTTATTTAATGGTAATTGAGATCAAATGCATAYAGGCAGAACTCATTGTTATGAGCTGCTGAGTATCCTGGCTCAGTGGACTTCAAATGGTTCAGAACATTTAGCCAAATACCCATGCAAATATTGCATCTTGAAGAAATAAAATCCAAAACCATTCAGCTCTTACCCTACACAATCATCTGCTAATCCTGTGTCATAGAAGTGCTGGGCACCAAGTTCTTGAAGTCGTCGGTCTACTGTCCTTCCACCATTACAAAAGAACATATACTCTGAATCTCCCAGACCTAGCAAATTCAAGGAAAGAGGAATTGTGTCAGTCAGGCAGCCACCCAGGCTACACAGATAAAGATCTGCAAAGACAATACAGGCTTTCCTTGTAGGGAAACACAAGAATCTGAAATGTTGGCGCAAGTCCACTGGAGGGCAGCAAGTTGATTAGAGGGACGGAGCACCTCTCCTAGGAGGAAAGGCTGAGAGAATTAGGTTTGTTCAGCCTGGAAAAGAGAAGGCTTTGGAGTGACCCAATTGTTGCCTTCGAGTTCCTGACARGAGCTGACAAAAAAGATGGAGAGGGGCTCTTTACAAGGGCATGCAGTGACAGGACAAGGGGGAATGGCTTCAAACTGAAAGAGGGTAGGTTTAGATCAGATGTTAGGCAGAAATTCTTTACTTTGAGGGTGGTGAGGTAGTGGAACAGGTTGCGCAGAGAAGCTGTGGCTGCCTCATCCCTGGAAGTGTTCAATGTCAGGTTGGATGGGGCTTTGAGCAACCTGGTCTAGTGAAAGATGTCCCTATCCATGGCAGGAGGGTTGGAACGGAATGATTTTTAAGGTCCCTTGCAACACAGACCTTCTATGATTCTATGATAAATATAATTTTATATATATATATATATATATATATACACACACTTGCATATATAAGTGTATTATTCAGATGCTACACGGAAAAATAAATATGTATATATGAACTTCAAAAGAAATTGTGTTTGTCCCAAAATAGAGCTGAAAAAGTGGGTCCTCCTTCAAAAATATAAGACAGAGAAATACTCCTAAAACACTTTGCTTTCAATATTCCACATTTCAGGAGAATGCTGTGTTAGCTGGAGGCTTTTAAGAAATACAAAATTCCTCTAACAGGAAAAATGTAAGGAACTCAAATAATTAAAAAGAGTAAAATTGATAAACTATATGTGAATTACCAGAAGAAATTATCTCACTTTCAGGATGAAGGTATAATAATGTCAGCAACATAACGGAAGGAGTATTAAAATAAATTTAAAAATATTCAAAACTTGTAAAAGAAAAGATCAAACATAGCAGTGATTTTAAACAAGAAGTAAGTAGGAAAATCTGCGTGAGGGAATCTGGTCCAACAACTTCCTCCTCAGGAATCAGACCTCTTTGTAGATCTTGTTTCACCTGCACTAAGTTTTCCGTCCCTTAACTGTTGTGAAGATGTTTTAGATGAAGATGCTCTTTTTTACCAGTTGAACAGTCAGTGGACCCAGGAGGTATGTCCACGGAAGATCTGAGATTTTAAGAGGTCAACTCAATCACTCACCCACCCTAAAAGTGATCAATCATCCTTAACAGATGCCTGTCTAACAATCCCAAAGACCACTGCTTAGGTAGTCCTCACAAATTCTCTAAGTAATCCACACCACTGGTTCATTATTGCTATTGGAATTTTTCACAGCATGACCCTTTCTTGTGTGCAATTTCAAACCACTGTATCTTTATTATTTCCACTTGTGCTGGTTTTGGCTGGAATAGTTAAGTTTTCCTCATCATAGCTAGTATGGGGCTGTGTTTTGGATTTGTGCTGGAAACAGCATTGATTTAGGGGTGTTTTAGCTATTGCTGAACCCCACTTACAATGGAGCCAAGGCCTTTTCAGCTCCTCACCCCACCACACCAGCAAGGAGGGTTGGGGGTGCACACAGTGGACACAGCTGGGACAGATGACCCCAGCAGAATGACCAAAAGGATATCCCATGCCATATGGCATTATGCTCAGCACATAAAGCTGGGGAAAGAAGAGGGAAGGGGAGGACATATGGAGTGACAGCATTTATTTTCCCAAATCACCGCTGTGTGGGATGGAGCCCTGCTTTACTGGAGATGGTTGAAACACCTGCCTGCCCATGGGGAAGCATGAATGAATTCCTTATTTTGCTTTACTTGTGTGTACAGATTTTGCTTTCCCTATTAAACTGCCATTATCTCAACCCATGAGTTTTATCACTTTTACTCTTCAGATTTTCTTCTCCATCCCACTGGAGAGGGGTTGGGGGGAGTGAGAAAGCAGCTTTGTTGGGTTAAACACAGCTGGGGTTAAACCATGATGTCACCTAGTAATGGACTGTTTCTCTCTCCTTTTAACAGCCTTTTTTTTCCCTTTTAAGAGAACTTCTGCCTTCTCTCAAGTACAGTACTTAGAGCAAACACTGCACTGGACCAGTTGAGATAGATACCGTGAATGTATTATAAGACTGACAACTTGTTAGGCTTGCATCACCTAAGAACTTAGACATAATAATAATAATAATAATAATAATAATAATAATAATAATAATAATAATAACAACAACAATAAAAATTATTTCTTCTACAACAAAATTCAGTGTTAATACAATGCTTATCTTTATACATATACATATGCATGTAGTCATCTATGAAAAACCTGACCATTTAACAAACTGTAATGTGTAACGAGGCAATAGCATAACAGCTTCTCAAAACTCTATGTGATTAGGATGCATATAGTTCAGACTTCCGCATTACATATCCCCTAGAAATTTCCTTCTAATGTGTCCCTACCTTACAAGAAACTTAGAAGTTTCCCCACTCCCATCTATCAACTCAAATTTGTCAGGTAAAAATAATCTGGGTGATGCCTTAGGATTTTAGCTTTTATACTTTTCATATATTTGTAACCCTGCAATTCTTAGTGTGTAACTCTAAAGCCCATATAAAATGTTAGCTACTGCCTTTAGACAAAACAATCCCTCTTCAGGCCTGAATCTCAAGGACACGTTATTGCCTCAGGCCCGAGAACTGTAAACAACTGTTGGCAGGGGGGGAGCAAACTTGGGGTGAATTACTTCACTACCTGGGGCTGTAATTGGAAGAACTAGCCCTGATATGCTAATGGACCAAACTTATAAAAGTATGGAGAACTTGTGACCAGTCGTCCATCTTGGGTATCCATCTTGGCTAATCCATCTTGGATCATCCATCTTGGGGAGCTGATCTTAGGGGGTCCATCTCAGGGTGTAAGCTCCCTGAGTGAGCTCTGACTACCGTGGATGCCCCTGAAGGCCTTCAAATAAACACCACCGCTTTTCACCCTTTTAGTTTTTGTCAAGCCTCTCTTTTAGGTAGTCCCAGATAAGGCGTCATGGGTTTAAACAGATATTTATGCAGTTTGTTTATAAATGCAATATGAAAACTCAACAAACTAACCTTACCATCAGCTCAAGATATATCAGATACATTTTTCCAAATCTGTATTTCTCTTATCCATCTTTAAGCTGAAGGTACCTTCCTTCTCCTGATGAATATGACATTCAAAACTAAATTATTATTGCAAATTTGAAGAGATGGGATGATATAAGGTTTTTGTTGTTAAGAACATTTTATACTGCCTTTCCCTCTGTAGAGAAAAATGCCCAATGACTCACACAGAAGTAAACTAATCTAGTTTACTAATCTCTATAGAGATTTGAAACGGAATTAAAACTTCAACAGTTATAGATATATCATATGGTTTTTATACAAAGAATAAGAAACTATAAAAAATTACATTGGTAGCTTACATTCAGATAATTTCTGTGACAATTTCCCCTTATTGCTCATAGAGGACATCACTCAAAAAAGCTGTTTATGTTACAAAAATAAATGTTTTATAAGCACTTAAACTCCAAACAACCTAATCAAAGTAAAAAATGTAAAAATTATTCACTGACAGACAAGTTCTGCAATAATATAGAAGATACTAAATCACCTAGCAATCCGTACTGGAGATGTGCGAAATGATCAGGAGGCAAAGCCTTGTCTTGAATTTTCTTTACAAACTTGCGGGCAGTGTCTGGTGGGTCTCCCGTTCCGGTAGTGGAAATAACAATAACTACAGGATCCTTTTCTGTTTCCAGGTTATACTACAAGCAATAGAACAAGTTAAGTTACAAGGTGCCATTTAATACCTACCTATTTGTGGACTTAGATATTCTATCTCCCACCCTTCCGCTTCCCAAGGGTACACAGAAAAATGTTTAATCTCATKTTACCTCTATTAAGCCACAGAATGTCTTTCAAGAAATTACAAGTCATTTTGGGGATGCAATTTATAATCTTTTTTGGAATTTTCAAGACCAGATTGGGTAGAGCCCTGAGAAACCTGCTCTGACCTCAACTGACCCTGCTGCAAGACGACCTCGTGAAGTCCCTTCCAACCTGAAATATCCTATGATCCCCCACTCAAATGCCCAAGGACAGCACTTTGAGCAGGCTAGTACACACACGAAGAATACTTCACAACTGCACTCACAGTGCTTAAATACTCAGCTTAAATACACAATTCCTACAGTGTTTTGTCAAGTGGAAAAAGTATTTTTGTATGTATGATCACAACCACACAGTTAGCCATAATCCTCACAATTTCACACAGATAAGTAGGGTGGGGCCATACAAACTAAGGATTATTTCTAAATTCAATTAAGTATCATTTGGTCCTGTCTGATAACTTCCATGTTGCATCTGTTGCCACAAAAATACCCCATTGCTTTGGGGGAACTAACGTAGCTCTGAAGAGTGAAAATTAGCAACCGTGCTCTACAGTCTGATTAATTTTAGCCCATTCACCGTGACCCCAATTCCCTTCTCTCTCCTTTGCTCATACTGATCTTTCACACTTCCCAGTTTCATGGARGCTACTCCCATTATACCAGGTTGACAAGAACTGCCTGTAGTAGGGACTGTGTGCCAGTTCCATCATTTCAGGTCTCATGCAACCATTTATTGCTCCTCAAGTAAAAAGCACTCAGATTTTCTGACTATTCCAGCTTCAGTGAACTGCAGCACTGTGCCACCATGCTGACCATCAGATCACCCACACAAATCGCACCCCATGCCCCAAGTGGGACTAACTGCCAGCGCCTCAGTCACTATAACTGTGGCTGAATTTTGAAAACTTCCAAGGGTACAGATTGCCCTTTTCTGGGCAGTTTATTCCATGCAGAACTTCTCCTCTAGTGCCAAATCTGAGTTTATCAGGCTGCACTCAGTGGATTTGGCCTCTTGTTGTACGGTTTTCTGCTGCCAAGCAGAGTTTGGCTCACATAGGCTGCTAATAGATCACTCCTTAGCCTCCTTTTTGCCATAATAAGCAACCTAAGCTCCTTCTACTGCTCCCTGTAGGTTGCAGTTTAAGTTATCTCACAGCATTCCAAGTTTACTAAAAATAATAGGGTTATGAGAAAATAGAAAGACAGACTGCAACAGGTGCTGTTTTCACTTACAGTAGTTTCAGGATTGCAATTCAAAACTTAAGATTTTGAGGAGCTATGTTCTAAACACCTCATTCAATAAATCACTCAAACTTTATCCCCATGTAAGAAATTACCTGACACCTACAACCCAAAAAGGTTAGGAATACTAAGAAACAGACTATAAAGGGGTTTTACTTATGGCATTGTTTCCAAATCTTTCCTGAAGAATCTAAAAGCAGTTGCATGGTAAACTTAAATTACTACCTGGAACAGAGTCCTGCCTCTGACAGTGGCCTACAGCAGATGCCTAGAGGATTAGTGAACAGAGCAAGCATGCAAGGATATTCCCCGGGTATTTTGCCAGACTTCAACGAGTTGTGGTCCAGGAACATTTCAAACCAAGCTTTTGTCTTTTACAAGTTCAGGCAAAGTCCAAGTATTCACAAAATCCAGAGACTTTCAAAACTGTACTATTAAGTTGTACAAAAAAAGGCATTAAGGGTCCTGTTGCAATAAGGACTCAGATTTTCAAAACTTCCACAGCTGATTTGGTAAGTACAGACACAACAGCTTCTGCAGTGCATTCCCACAGGTGACTACTGCATTTACAAACAAAAGCAAATTCTTCAAGTAAAGAAAGTAAGGGTCTACTGGTATCACAAGAGAATTTACACTAAAATGAGTTCCATTAAAAAACCAAAAAAGACACAAACTCAGAAGGTACAAAGTGGTGCATTAGAACAGAGGCATGATTTGCTCACTAAATTCTTGCTTGCTCCACTGCAGAGTCTTGTCTAGAAACTTAAAAGACCTTTTGGAAACCAAACATTTGGTGACACAGGCTCTGCAATAATCTGTGTCAATTACTGGGAGGTCTGGTACATCACTAGACCAAAAAGAACCTAACACAACTACACAGCTTTTTACTCTACCTTCCACTTCTTCCTATATCCTCTGTGTTACAGGTTTGTCCCATTTTTTCTCTTTCCTTCAGAAGTTCTCCTTAGCTGAGGACAGCAATGCCATACAAGAGCAGTGAGCAGCCTGCTCAAGCTGTATATGGTTGCTGAAAGAAGAGGATGGGATCAGACACCCAGGTTTGTCTCATCCACAATAATACATATCATGAAAAACGTACTTATTCGGATAACTCATCCAAGGCTGACTACATGCACTGTGACCCAAGATGATCTCCATTTAGCCTCCCATTTTTTACTGCTCCTAACTCACTTCCACCTTACTTCAGTCCTCGTAAAAAGTAATCACCATAACCAACCAAAGATTTATAACCTTATCTCACCCATGAGACTGTGAGAGACACTACTTGGAAACAGACAGTGTTTCTGAGACCTGAGCAGTATTTGACCATTCGCTTTTGTATGGCAAGAGGATCACAAAAACCATCACGATTATTGACTGTCTAGCCAACTATTCCATCCGTAGACCTTCATAGCAATCCCTTCAAGTGATGACAAAGTCTGAAAATACCCAACAGCTACGTAAAGACAGACTTTCTAACTGACAAGTAGGGGAGAAACAGAAGCTTATGTGATAAAACTTACAAAGCTGCAGAAATTACTTTTTTCCAATTGTCAGATTCTCAATTCATCGTTAACTCGCAGCTCTGAATTGTCTTGCCAAATTTGGCAAAATACATTTATTTAAGTGGCAGGCCAATAACAGGGCTAGAAATATTCTGACTACCACCTTCCCGAAACTAATCTCCAAACCCATCAAATGCAGAAGAAATTAAATGAAAGACTGTAAGGAAAATCTTCACATTCCCTGCTGGCTGCATAAAAGTCTCTTTGTAACACTCAGCTACATACTCACTGAACATTCATTCAAAATGTCTCACATTTTCAAGTGCATGAAAAAAAGTTTTAGTTGTTATTTTCTCTTCATCTCATATGAAATACCAGGCTACCAAGTTTTGATTGTTTGTCTTTTTATATGTTTTTGTTTAAGGGCATACAGTTGAGAGTACTTTGTGAAGGAAATTACAGTCCATATTGCTTTTAGTTACAGAACAGTTTTCACATTCTTACTCTTGGATAACAGCAAGTAATAAAAAGCTACTTCCTTGTTCCAGCCAAGCTTTTTATTTCCTTCTAGAATATAACTTCAGTGAGTCCCATGGGAATTGAAATGAGTGCATATGCTAAGCAACACAAGAAGACCCACAAAAGCTCTGGGCCATGCTGGAGCCCACAGTTAACAGAACACAGAACACTAATGCAACAAAAGAAACAGAACACCACCACCACCACGAAACAAAAACAACAAAGAAAACCACAAAAGAAAAACCAAAACAAGCAAAAAAGTGCGTAATTTCTAGTAACAGCAGACATGACCTGTAAATAGAGAATTCATTCACTACTGCATATAGTTTTCAAGAAGTCACTGAATCATTTTTAGAAGTGAGATGAAGATACATTAATTTACAGTTCTAATAAAAAAAATCACAAGATGTATCTTTGGCAGAAGGCTATTAAGTGACTGCGAGAATTGGTCCAAATTACTGATTCACAAGGAACAAAAATTTGAAACTAGATGGTGTATTTTAGGTGGGTTTATCTGCTACCCCTCATGATTACCAGGAGCCACCACTCAAGCATATGAAGAAAAATGCAGTTCTTAAATATATATTTTTCAAAAGAGCATGGAGTACCTCACCTTATCCATTTCACTTATACAGTGCATATCAGCTTCAAGTCCATGGGCACCTGCTTGCTGCCATATTTCCTCAGCTATGGCTTTTGCCTGCCCCTTTTGTGTTGCATAGAGGAGCAAAAACCTCCTTTTTGAATCACAGCCCATTTTCCAAAACAGAGGATTCTTATTTTTTTTAGAGACACTGCAGGGGAAAAAAGAATTTAAAAAGGTGAATTTCTTGTAAGCAGAACAGCAAGATTTCACTTTGCTTATGAGATTAAGAAAACATAGTTTAAAGATAGCAGCATTGGAGTTTAACTTGGAAATGAGGCATCTACTCTGAAGTGAAGCTATTTCTCACACCCAGGTTTTGTAGATTAGGTTGTGAAAGACTCAGAGTATTGGTCCTTTGTGCTGTACTGCCTTGATGCTCCAGACATCTCCAGTATCAAGGATCTAGTTTGTAAACAATACAATACAAAACCTCCTTTTATGACAATACATGCCACTTTTATTACGTTATATTTTCCATTTCAAATTAGTGACTGCTTTGTTCACTTTTCTGAGCCGTATTTGAAAACAAAACAAAACATAGACCTGGTGGAGTCAAACTACAAAGCCTGAAAAAGAAATATTTAAATTCTCGGTTCCTTCTTTTCTGAAATCATTATTTTTTACCTGAATGACTTTACATTTACTGTCCCCTATGTCGATATTTTGGAGCACAAACGTTGAATTTAATTTCCTATTTCAAAAAGGAGCTTCTTACACAAGTGCAACTTGACCCTGAGGTCAGTTGGTCAGAACATGGTGCTAATAACAGCAAGGCTGTGGGTTTGAACCCTATATGGACCATCTACTTTACGAGCTGGACTCGATGATCCTTCTGGGTCCCTTCTAACTCAGATTATTCTGTGAACTACAGAATTGACTGTTTGGTGGGTTTTTCTCCTAAAAGTAAGAAGCAATCTTAGAGAAAGCTGCCGTAGTGTCACAAAGTCCCTCTCAATCAGCAGGATGAACGAGATGCGTATCTTTATCCATTCAGCTGTCCCATGAAAGTTTGAATGCAAGAAGTTTTCTTCCATTATTTTGAAACAGAGAACACAATAGATGTAACTTCAGGCAGCAGTACATTAGAGAGAAGGAGAATATGTTTTGTGTGGATATTACAAATTAATTTTCTGTCAATATTTTGTCATTGCTAAGGAGCCACAGTAGAACTCAAATACCTTGAGTTATAACTGAGTAATTTTCAGTTCCCAATGGGAGCTATTTCTCAGGTGCCTGGGCCCAGTTTGCCATACTTCACCTATTGCTTCCACTACAGAAAGCACTTAGTGTCCTAGCCACACACACTGAKCTATGGAAACCTGTGGCTACATAATTTGAGGTATCTCTTTTTTCTGTTTCTCTGAAGGGAAAACAAACATGGCTCAACTGTATAARACGAATACTCTACTCCATTGATATGGCACGATATTTCTTCCCACAGTACTGCTGAAGGTTTCTCCTACAGGAATTTTTTTTAGTGAATAATTATACATCCGAAGTAGAAAAACTAAGTGATAGGTTCTCAAGACTGCCTGTATCACACGTGAATTTCATGAAAAATCTAATTACTAGAAAATTTTGAGGTTTTCATTATATTTTCTTCTACTGCTTTTTCCATCATAGTTTTTATTTTAAATTGATTATGTATATTACCTAGAATTATTAATAATTACCTTAACAGTAGCCTTTAAATAAATTCATTTACATAACGAGCATTATGTGCACAGAAGATGCACACAACACTACAATCCACAAGATGATTTTTCATCCTCCTTTTCCAAAAGACATACAAAGAAATGTGCTAATTAWGACCATTTGTATAAAATAGTGTAAATACAATTTAAACACCCTCAGATCCCTGTAGTAATAAAGATTCATTCTAGTCATGTGCTGTGTTTTTACCTAACTCTCTTGTCAGCAGGTGGCATTGCCCGACTATAAATGGATAAAACCAATAGAGATGAAGCGGTGTTTCGCTACAATGTCCTTTCTCATACCTCAGAAAGGGAGAAAGATAATCAGTTTCCCACAAAGATCACACTATAGCACAGAAGCCTTCCATACACAAAAAGCTGAGGAGTAAGCTACCAACATTATAGCCAAGGAATTACCAACAGTCTTCGAACAAAAGTCAGCTTGGGAAGATGTTAATGCCTGAGAAGCACAAAAATTTGCAGTAGTAGGGGGAATGGAGCAGGCAACAGAAAGAACAGCAGTCACAATGTCGTCTGACATGGTGAGATGCTACCCTAAGAGTGCCGTAACCTCTGTCTAGGCCAGGCAAAGCAACCAGTATCCCCATAAGACATTGTGAGCTTTCTACTCCAGCTCCTACAGCAAAAATAAAGGGTGCAAAAAGTAGCCAGACACATTTTTGGAGCATATATGTGAACATGTGGAGAGGTTTTTTCACTGGTGAATGAACTGGGAGATTGCACAGAGACACAAAAATTGGAGCAACTGCACCTCCCACAGATGGCAGGTGGAAACAAGAGGACTCACGTGACCAGAGGAGGGGATAATGTTGGAGATGCACATGCAGAGCTCCTCAGAGAGGGTACTGCGTGCATATGTAATAGTGTGAACGCATCCTTGTGGCAATGCGAGTGGCCACAACTAGACAATTGCTTGGAATTAGATATAGAAAGTTGTCTAAACATTTGTAGGCATTTATTAACATTTTTAAGTGTCTAGTATTGTATCTGCTGCATTGTAGCAATTAATCTTGAATATATAATTCAATTAGCTGATTAAATGGTAGTTTATTTTAACTATGTCATCAATAGACCAGTAAACTCCTCTGATCACGATTTGATCTAAACTGCACAAGTTGAGGAGTTTCACCCTATGAACACRTCTTCTCTCTGTCATCAACCTGAAGAACTTTGTGCACAAACTGATCAAATGCTCAAAGAAAGAAAAATGAGTCATGCCTACCTGCAGGTGAACAATCATAAACCAGGAACACACTTGTTCTCAGACGAACATGCTTCCCACACTGCTCTTGCTTTGCTGCACTATACAGTCTTCAAACAGGATATGCCACTTTCATTTAACTGATACAAATTTAACTGGAATAAATACGGGTAAAAAAGGTAATTCTTGAACTRTCGAGCTTTCTAAAGCATCCCTCTAATTTTAATAGGATTACCACACCAGCAGCCTTTAACATGTTGTTGTGTTGGTGGATGCACATCAAAATACGTTTAAGCTGGGAAAACAACCTGCGATTTGCTGGATCAAACCAGGGCTTAACATGAAACTAAGGACGAAATTCCAAATTATAGCTCATCTGACCCAATACTTGGAAAAGTCAGAAAGCTAACAGTCCACAGAAGATTAGCAGGGAGTCCCTCAGCTCCCTAAGGCAACACGCTGCCACCCAGGCATGCCACGGCAACACACGTGCTGCCCCCGCAGTTCCGCAGCTGCAGGGCAAGGCCAGACCACGCACATGGACCTGCTCTGTCAAATATGAACTGCGCGGCCACGGAACGGATAAAAGAGCAAGAAACTTCAGTGCACACACTATTAATTATGTCATCAATAGATCGATAAACTCCTTTGATCCTGATTCAATCTGAACTGCACAAGTAGRGGAGTTTCACCCTGGGAGAACGTCTTCTCTCTGTCATCAGCCAGAAGAGCTTCAGGCACTTCTGTGTGGCTTTAAACCGGGTTGTGGGACCGTGCCTTGAGCCAGGAAGCCTTTCCCAAGCCACTTTTCCAACAGCTAGTGATTTGTTCAGAACCACTTTCACTCTACGTCTAAGACAAAYATAAAACCGATAACCCCCACCCCGCGCACCTGCTCCACCCAGCCCCAGTGTCCCCGAGAGGGGGGAACGGGAGTACTTGCGCTGGAGGACGCGGTCCGCACGGGCACGAATCCCACTTCCGAAGCAAAGCGCCAGCACCAGCCCCAGCCCGCGCTCCGCCACTGCCCAGGCAGCGCCGGGACAGGGGGAACGCAGCGGTGGCAGCAGGGAGGCGGCGGGAGCGGGGCGGAGCGGGGCGACCCGGGGCGGGCTGAGAGGAGGCGCCGGGAGAGCGCCGGAAGGTCCCGGCAGGCGCCGCGCTGCTCGTCATGGCGGCCGAGGTGAGGCTGCCGCGGCCTCCCTGGCACCGCCGGGCGCCTCCCGGCACGGAGCGACACGACCCTGRCCCGCGGCGGTACCGGCAGTAGCAGCAGTAGGTGCTGGGGCGGAGGGGGCCGGAGGGGCCCCGCCGGTGCCGCCCCGGCCGCGGGAGTGGGGGGCAAAGCGCCGCCCCGCAGTTCCTGCCCGGGGAAGCGTCCGTGTCCGTCCCCCGTTCCTGTGACCGAGTGTCCTTGCGGGAACACGGGGCAGAGGCGCGTGGCAGCCTGTCACACAGGTCTCGCCGCTCCCGGCAGTTTCTGCTCTTTGCATTGCCTTGTGCTGGTGGCCGTGGGAGAGAGATCGTCCCTGTCTTTCCAGGCACCAAAAGGGGTTTTTTTCCTGCATTTTAGTGATCCTGGTGCAGTTTTCTAAACTGGATATACATTTATATGTATTTTTCTTCTCCTAGGTATTATTTCAGACCCCACTTGATTCAGTATGGCTTTGATTAGCCGAAAAAGTTTCCAGTTGTATTCATCCAGCACACCAGCAACGAGGTCCGTTTTGCTGACCCTAAGCAAAAGGTTGAGCTTCATCAGTGGGCAGCGAAAGCCCCAAAACTGCAGCACCGTAGCCATGAGGATGCTGTGCGTCAAAGATAAATCTCAGTATATGTTTTGTAGGAAAAAACATGTACAACTGCAGATGCAGCCGCTTTGTGTTAGTGAAACTGTTCATCTTTGTGGAGATACTGGGAACTGTACTAAATCAAATAGCCTGTGGATGGATGAACAATTGTTTTTCAAGAAGTTGAACAACCTGTGTACATCAAAAGAGATTTTTRACTTTCTTACCTCTCTAGAAGTCATGTCTGATATTATGGCCTCAGGAGCCCTGCAGAGGATTTCTGAAGTTGAGGTGGATGACAATGGTCTGAAAAACCCTGGACTGTTGGAGAATGAAGTTTTCAGGGCATTATGCTTTCAATTTGAATTTGAATCCTCAAAACTGTCAAATACTGGGCTGCTGAACACATTGCGGGCTTTGATAAAGCTACATGTAGATCCCCAGAGCACACTGATGGCTAGCTTGCTTTCAGAGAGCGAGGACCGACTCGGTAAGGGACAGCTGACTGCTGAAAATCTGTGTACTCTTGCAGAGAGTTTGCTTGAGTTGGAAGGACCAAGCTGTGCAACATTGGAACAAATTGTGAACCACATGCAAGAAAAAGACATTGAGAAGTGGAGTCCCAGGGAAATAGTGATGGTTTATAAGATACTGCAGGTGACAGTCAGGGAAGGGAAACAATGCCAGAACTTGATAGACAGGCTGAACCGTGTCACTTTACGCACAGTTTCACAGCTAAGCTCAAACTTTGCAAGTGTAATACTGAATTCACTGGTGGTTCTTCGTCAGACTCGGATAGTTCCCTTAGTCACTGCACTGTGTAAACATTCAGTGAAGCATGTTCCATATTTCACAGATCATGAACTGGTAAATGTACTGGAAGCCTTCCTATACTTTGGGCATCGTGAACAAAGTTTTACAAAGGCACTGGAAACACATGTCCCCAAGTCCATCCTTACCATGCATCCTCAAACTGTCAGCAAGGTCATGCAGTATTGCTGCAAAAAGATGATCCTTTCAAAGCCCATCTTTGATGCGGTGGCAGAAGGTTTCATTTCTGATGCTGATAGACTTACCCCTGACCAGATTGCTGCCTRTATTATACCATTTGGGACTCTTAACTATCTGCCTCCAAGTGCTTCTTCCTTGTTTAGGAAGCTTGAAACGGTGCTGCATACCCGCCTGAGGCACTTTCAGCCTCACACCTTGCTGAACCTGCTCCACTCGTGTGTCCTTATTCAACGTTATCCACTAAATTTTCTGCCAAAAATATTTAGTCCCTATTTTCTGCAAAAGCTTCAAGGTAAGGAGCAGTGTTTCTCCTGGGATGTTCCGTGTTTATTGTGTGGTTTATCTCTTGTCAAGCACCCATTTTTTATCACTTTCACTTCTCAAATCAACAGTGACCTGATCTAAGTGACTGGAAAGTGATCAAGAGGCCAAAGGCTGTTGCTTCCTCGTCACAGTTGACATTGTCTTTCACCTTGTGTTATTTAGATGAGTTTGAAAATTGCACTGTACAATCTTAAAACAGAGACTTGAATTCTCTTAAAAAATTATTTCATTAAATACTTCTGGTTTTCTAAAAACTAGTGACGTGGTTTTCCCCATGTTTGTCCTTTGTCTCATACAGGATGCTAGAACATCCCCCATGTGATAGCCTGTTCTTGGGTCTAACTAGTGCATATTCCAATGCTTTTGGACACAAACCTATTATGAACAACACATCATTTTAAGTAATTCTCTATTAGATAGTAAAGCATTTTTAGGGTCATTATAGAGAGATGTAAGCTATGCCAGAAAGATGACTGACTTCTTAAGGTCTCAGCTAAGTTTGCTCTACTAATAAAACTAAGGTCAAGTTTTTAAAGTGATTAGAAATTTTGGTCACTTAATTTTTCAACAACATGAAATACCTTAAGGGATTGATTTTTACGAAGCAGACAAACGTCCAGAAATTTGACATTATCCATTGCTTGCAGATTTAAAAAAAAAAAAAAAAGAGAAACAATGAGATCCTGGGATTCCTGGGATTATAACTTAGGGAAGAGGGGTTATAAGAAGGAGCTATTTGTCCAAGACCTCAACTGAAATTTATTCTTCTCTGTAGAATGTCCTGCATCTTTCAGATCCTCTTTTTTTTGGTGAAAGAATATGACCATTTTAACTAAGATCCTGCTAGCTGTATATTTTCTATGTTGATATTTCTGTAAATAGTTTTCTCATTTTTCTAACTATGTCATTTCACACTGATCTGTTTGTTCATTCAAACAATTACTGAGAATTTTAATGATCAAGTAGCTTTTCCGCACATTATACTGAATAGCTTTTCCTAACTTCTGTAAATGGTTTGTGTAAAGATACTTTGTTGAAGGTACACCTGAAAGCCTGAATGTTGTTGTTTCAGCTCAGCCACCTGGTTTGAACAGAGTTGTTACCTCCCAGCTAACCCAGCTTTTTCTGACTGTCACCCTGGAGTGCCCATTTTATGAGGTACAGTACATGTGAAACCAGAAGTGATGTTTACAGGAGGTGATAAGGTCATTAGGTCCCTGTTTATACTTAGTTGAGGAGTGTCTTTCCCATAAAAACGTTGGAATTGGTCAAAACAGCTTTCCTTGATGAAAATACGGAGCATTTGTCCCTGATTGATTGACTTGATATATTTATATGAATGGAAAAAGCTGTGCGTTTTTCATGAACATAAAAGCAGGGAAGCTTCCTGAGGATGTTCTGATGGTTGGTTGGGTGATTTTAAGTTTCCAGCAGATTGTACCTCAGACTGTAGGTCTCTCAATAAACTTGGTTTTGAAATGCACAGAATGCCTTTTGCTACATTAATATGAGGTAATTACAAAAATGTTATCTCCCTTTTTGTTTTATTTGGTTTTCTGTCCTTGTGTAGGGTCCGAAACTCCTTTCGAAGTATAAAGTAAAGGCCTGTCCCACTCCTCACAGTTGTGATGTTCACCTCTGTAAAAGGGTGAAGGCTGGATTACTTTATTTACTGAAAAAAAGAATATACTTTGCATCAGAGGTATCAACACCATATTTCTATGTAGTTGGTAAGTATAATTTCTTTAGACTAGTAATTGAATGTGTGCATATGCTGCCAAAGCTTTCATTCTCTTTGTGGGCATTCTAAATTTTGCAAATACAGAAAAAGTAAACTGGAATACAAAATTCTGTAAAAGGTCTGAAATGTGGAAACTTTAGGTAAATCCATTTTTAAAGTCAGAAAGAAGGGAGAGAAAAGAACTGCAGCAGTACTTGGTATTTACACAGCCAGTCTGCACTGAAAATAGCTGCTAACTCTTGTATTGTGTATTTTTACTATCAGCTCCTTATCCTGTACAAATCGTATAATGTAAAGCAAAATGAGGGAATGCCACTTGCCTGATCTCCCTGCTTTAGTGGCAAGCAGAGAAAGGGAGAACTGGAAGGTGGTCAGTCCTGTGCCCTGCTCAGCTGGGCTGCCCTCCCCTCAGTGAGAGCTACTGACTACACACAGTAGTGGGGGGTTGTGGGTTGAAAGACAGGAGTGAGCAAAACAAAGTGTTGTGTGCAGCAGGAAAGAACACAGAGAAGGCAATGATGGGGAAACGTGTGTGCCCAGGAGGGGTGGATGATAATAAGATGTTGAGGGAAGGGCCTCTTGGATGCCATGGAAGTCAGAGGGATTTAAAAAAAAAAGAAGAGAAAGGGATGATTCTAGAATTATTCTGCATTTCAGCTTTCACAAGGATGTTGAAGATAGCAAAGAGGGAGAAAGAGTGTGTCTCTCCCCAAAGCCCTCAAAATTCCAGAGACCCTAGCCAGCCCAGCAAAGTGCCATTTAACTACATTATGGGTTTTAGTGGACTTGGAATACTACTTTACTCGTTAGCACTATGAAAGGCTGAAGTGTTACTAATTATCACTCTTTTGTGTTAGGTCTATACAACTTTTGCAAGCCTCTGTGATTCAAAGAAAAAAAAAGAATCATGATAGTATTATCATTATTTAATAAAACAATGAACTGTGAGAGGATGAGAATTACAGTAAACAGTTTGTTATAGGAAATGACTTTAATTGTCACTTCTTTTTTCATCTACACAAGATATTGAGATTAAATTAGATGAAGAAGGTTTTGTATTGCCCGCGGCCCAACTTGAAGAGGTACACAGACGGTAAGAGAATAAAAGAAACCACTGGTAAAATGTTGAAATACTGAGAAAGAGCATCCACGGTGAACACCTGGCAAATGTAAGCTATTTTTAGTTTTGCCATTGACTTCAACAAAGTTCAGGTTTCACACGGAAACCAGTGGCAAAAGGACAAAATTAAAAATCTGCTTTTTGCTCATAGTTTTGTCACCTGACTATACAGTGTCAGACAATTGGTCTCTTTACCCAGTGACAGTCAGAATCAAGTGATTCTTACTTGGCTTATATTAATGTATTTTGATATTCTGTAATTTATTTTCAAATTAAAACTAAATTATAATCGAGTGTATCTGCATAGACATAATTTAAGCCAGTTTGAGTTGACAAATTTACTTCTGCAAGCAGTCCTTTGTAATGAGGATTTTTGCTACAGATGCTGGTGTTTTTTTCATTGAGACATGCATAGGTGTTTAAAATAATGTTAAACAAGGGTTGCTTTGAGAAACCTTGGATACAAAGATAAGCAACCTGCCTGTGTGGTATTTGCAACTGCACTTCTGTAAATAAAGCAAAAGTCTTTGAAGAGGTTATGCTTTCTCCAGCTTAACCTTCTGTGGTGGTTTCAGCTGAAACCAGGATACCTTCACAAGACTCAGAGACTGATACAGGCTCTTTCCAAAAGCCCATGCTTAAATGCTTAAGAATGGGCTTTATTGGGGTTTTTTTAAGTAACAGCTTTCATAAGGGAAATGAAAATTTAAGCAACTTTTTAACAGTAGATACACAAATCTAGTTTAAATTGATGGGATTTTTATCACAAGGGAGAAAAAATATAGTTATAATCCATGATGCTGCCAACCTTATATACATTTAACTTGAAGAGATGTAGCTTAAACTTAACTTTAGGTTGAACAGATTTAAGAGGTAAACTGGTAAGTTAAATAAATTTAGCTGCTGAAATGTTTTCAACCTGAGGCAAGTTTTTTGTGTGTTTTTCGTTCTAGAAGAATTCAAAACAGCATACTAATCGTAGCATTAAAGATATCAAACTCTCATTAATTTGCATGGTAATTTCTGTTCAGAGGAAATAAAAAAGCTTTTCAGATCAGTTTCACTAAGGTTCAGAGTTTCACCTCCCACCCTTAAATTGAGTGATTTAAATTATCCTGAACTAGGTAACCTGCATTCTACATCTGATTGTAGGATGTATAAGAAGGGAGGTATTGTCTCATGCCTCTTAGGAACTGCAGTAGTTGCGTTGATTAAAATAACTGATTGTTGTGGTTTGGGGTTTTTTTTTGATGCTACACTTATGCTTGATTTTAGAATTGCCCTGTGCGTTGATGGTCAGAATAGATTTTGTGCTAATAGCCACAATCTGTTGGGAGAAGAAGCTATTAAACAGAGACATCTTCAGTTACTTGGTTATGAAGTTGTGCAGGTAAAGTCCAAAGACAGTGATTTACTTTTGCTGTGGTTAACAAAACAAGTAAAAAATTGTTTTACAATGCTTAAAACTGTAGTTTGAATTAATTCGTAAAACAGATGTAGTCTTGTCCTTCCTATATTATGTTCTCTCTGCCTAGCATTTGCCTTTTTGAGGGTGTACAGAAATTCCTTTTTCTTCCTTGGATCAATTAGTGTATTCTCTCTGTGTTTTTTGCCAAATAGTTGGTGCTTGGAAGAGTACTTCTCTGCAGTGATTAAGATTCACATCTTGACTTAAAGGAAAATGTTGTGTAAGAGTTCCTTAGAAGTGGAATTTTTAATTAAATACTTTTTTAAAAGGTTTGAATTTGGAGTTTAGGAAGAGGAGTTAAAAAAAAGAAACTGCTTTGTATTGTAAATAATATTTTCACAACAGAGTATAACCTTTACTTTGCCTGTTGAATTAACAGGGGTATTTTTTCTTTAAACATACTTTGAATGAAAACTGTTACTTTTAGTTTTTTGATATTTTATTTTCCACTTATCATCACTTATTACATAAGCCTAACTCCATAATATTTAACTTAGTTTAAACTGTAATAGATATCACAATTTGTTCTACAGTAATCTCTATTCAGGTCATTTACAGATCAATAATTCATGTAGGATTAAATATTTAATTAAAAAAAAAAATTGATGTGTAATTTTGCATTTGCTTAATGAACATCAGTGTTACCCAGTTGTTTATTAAAAGGTGTTTCCAGCAATCACTTTTGTTTCGTTTCCAGATTCCATTTTTTGAGATAGAGAGTCTACAAAATAGCAGAAAAATGGCAGAATATCTACACAAAAAAATCTTTCCTCATACATATGGACTCAGCAACTGACACCGGAGAATAACACTAAATCACAGGCTGACCTTCTATACTACAAAGTGTAAATACTGTGCATAGAAGAAAATTTTTTTTTTTCTAAGTAACTCCACCTCAGAAAATTAGAGCTTCTGAATGTGAAACCTTCCAATATTTGGAACAATTGACATGTAAAGAATAATAAAGAGCATCATATTTTCTTAAGTTTTGTGTCAATATTTATTATAAGTTTACAGGTGTAAATTCCAGACAGTCAGTGCTGCTTTTCCGTTGTATTTTAACTGGTTCTAATTCACAGCTGTAAACAGCCACATGTGACTATTCAAGGACACCAGCCAGTCTGAAYGTACAGAATATGCCTACAGAATACCTACTCATCAGGGTTTTCTTGACAGTATAAGAAGAAATTGTGCAATTTACTTACAGCTRTTCATGTAATTTCCCAAGTGTTTCATAAAACTAAAATTTGAAGTAGTTGCAGAAGCAGTATTGGCTTATTGGTCTTACTTAAGACATGTAGAATGCTGTTCAATGAATAGCAATGCCTTACAGAAAATGAGGGTGTTTTTAATAAAAAGGATTTGCCTTACTTTGTGAAGTAACAGCTGCCACAGGATAATGGACTTCCACAACTGTCTCTGTGGTGCCACCCAATGTTCTGGATATATTCTATTTGTAGTTTTGTCTTTGGTGGCAGTTTTAGCTAAACTGTCCAGATGGGGTCATGTATACACTCCAGAGTTCCTTCAGGTTACAGAAACTCTACACTCTGAGGCTCAGGAGAACTATGTTCTATGGCATTCCTTTTTTATGTATGAATAGAAATTTTGGAACTGGGAACCAGAACTGGTACCCACTTCAGACAGAACAAGTGTGCCCTAACTTGGGTCAGTGCGTTGCTTTGCAGATGGACGAAAGGAAAACAACAGAGCTTTAGGTCTGATCCCATAATGTATACTTGATGAACTGCCATGTAAAACACATTTTCTGGTTAGCTTGTGCTTCCTCCCTGTGTGGAATTACTATTTATGAGTAGCAAAGCAGAATTCCTAGCATCACCTAGTTTGACTTTAACTGTTATGTATTGATACAGAAATGGTGAAACTTTTACATCGACATTCTATTCTATATTTCACCAGTAGATACAGAATGTGGCCATTTTTTCCTTCCAATGCTACTTTTAATGATTTGTGAATTGCAGGTGTCTGTCCGTTGTCCCCACAATCTCTGGAGATCACTGGATGCAAAATCCAGATCCAGAATATGATTTACATTGTGTCATGGTGTCCATTCTGTTCATGTTAACTTTTTGCATGTATAAAACCCTTCCTCATAGTAGTATGTCAACACTGGCAGGTGAGGGAGCACCAAAAGCTAATGAGATRCTTTGCAACAGTGTAACAGTAAGCTCAGAACATCAGTAACCTAAGAGTTTGTCATCCTAGCAAAAGCGAAGTTGAAAGAGAGCAGCAGAAATGGCTTTGCAGACATTTATAAGGAACTTACCCTAATACAGAAGAAATTGTCAAGGTGATCTTTTGACACTGAGCACTGAAGGAAGAAGTCAACCATTCAGAACTGAATGAGAAACAAGTGGTGGGAGGAACAACCTGTGAAAGACCTTCAAAAGCGAGGAGGGACGAGAAGGGTGTGACATAAGCAAAAACATGAGACAGGAAAACTCAAACCGGTGTTTTGATGACAACTTTCTCCACAGTGAAAGTGAACTGGTGATGCCTATTTCTCACACAAGCCAGAAGGTGGTGGTGTTTTCAAACAAATTTGGTTTCCAATCGTTTTTCAAACACAGATGGTTTGTAAATACCTAAGGCCACTTAAAAGAGGCAATTTGTACTGACTGTYCCAAACTAAAAATAACCTGCTGAGAATATGGCTATATTCCATCTTATTCTTTAGTGGTATAACTTTGATACTGATTTTTGAAAAAAACATTCTGGTATTAGAAAACATTTCCTTCTCACTTTGTTCTTTCCGTGTTTCTTTTCACTTAAAGCTGCTGGATTTTTTTAATTAAGTGTTTATTGTTGAAAAGGAATGTAGCAGTTAATGTCCTGTTGTCCCTAGCCCAATGAGTGTAGAGGAACTGCAGGTCATGAATAACAAAAGTAACAAACACCTCTTGGAATGGGGCTGCTCTATGTGCTCTGCTTCTCACATCATGCCAAACAAGTGCTATTGATTGCCAAATTTACTACTTATCCAGCTCCCAGATTGAGAAGTTTTTTGTTTATGTTATTTTTTCTGGCTGTTGCTTTCTGAACAATATTGCCTCAGCTTTAAATAGGATCAATGGCTCTTGAGAACCAAACTGATGCATAYGCTGCAGGGGAAACTCCTCCTGAAATTACCTTACAACTTTAGTACTGTATTCTGTGAGAATACAAGGCATTAAATATTTAATCAGATTTAGACATTTGCTCTAAACATGCTTTTTAAATGACTACTACTCAAATCCTTGTGTTTTTTGCATCCTCTCTACCAAACTATGTAGAGCTTGTTCTGCTAGTATTACTTTTTTTTTCCATTTTTTTCAGATTGGATACAGAACCAATGCTGATTTTTCTTGTCRAATCAATTTGTCAGACACCATTCCTATAGTGTAAGTCAGTGAAATGAATGTCTGAAATCAGCTAAACCCAGAGTCTATCTATTCAAATGCTAAGTGCTCAGAAGTTCCTTTCAACTTGAATTCCACTTGAAGTCTACTGAAACTGCGAAGTACTTCTGGAAGTCAGATCATTTMTTTGCCCATTTATGGGTAAGCCCATCCATTTTAGAAAATTCTGAGCTGAATCTCCATTTCTGCTGTTGTGCAGATAAAACAATGCCTCACAATTCTCTACCAACCCTGCAAGGATTGAAAAATCTGTGACCATTGATACCTTGAGGGGCAAGATTGCTTAAATGTTCGGTCTGTGAATTGTGTACCAGCAGTGCCTAGAATTGCAGAGATACCTTCTGACCCAACAGGTCTCATTCCCAGTGTTGCTGCCTAAAATGTTCAGCTCTTGTTGGTGCTGCTCTTCATGAGATTTTTATGAGAATGTAAGGAGAAGACACATGCATTTTAATTAGCATGAGAAAAAGTACAGCTGCTATTTCACCCTATTTTTAATCCAGATCATTCTCATTAACTAAAATGTAGACAAAAAGGCAAAAGCAGCATATTGCTTTTCAATGTGTTTTTTTTCCACATAAATGTTGCTGACGATGACAGATACAAGGGATTTAACATGGATCCAGGCTTGGAGAAGGTTTTTTCAACAAGCAGTGTGGCCATTTTCCCCGTAGATTGCCGCGTGCAGGTGATAAACCCTTGAATGCTCTTTGGTTGGCGGGTCTAAGGGCTTATTTATGCGTTTCCCATACTCTGAGGATGACAACACAGGAACAGGTCTTGCCATTTCCTGTGAAAACATAAAAGTTGCCTTATAAGAAAATCACAGAGTGAATAGAAAACTTGGCAGTTTTCTATTGCAAAATGTGCTGTGACCAGGGGTGAAATAACTGACAGAACTGTACAACGTCTGCTATATGGATGTATATTTGTTTAGTAGTGATCTGTGCTCTTACTGTTCTATCCCTGCCCTAGTTTTTTATGTATATTAATGAACCATGAATGTTTCACTAGATGACAAGGTGATAAGATATGGAGCTGTGGACTGATAATTTTTACACACATACATAACCCTCACGTGCTTACCATGTGATTACTGACAAACTAAATATTATGTTACTGAAAAGCACGATTTTATTTTTATTTTTCTTGTGCACTGAGTTGCATGATTCATTTGAAAAATAGGAGAGATTTGTGTCCCCTGTTACAGGAACACCTACCCTGCTTGCACAATTCAGTGAACGCACAGCATGAAAAAAAACCAAAGCCTAAAGAAAAACCCTGAGCAACCACAAGTCCATGTAAGCTTTCCCTGAAGCAAATAAAGCATATACTACTTTATTTCTGCACAATGAAAGGTTTTACTAAAAATGCTTGTAGCTGTAAGATTGCAGAAATAACTGCTTTGCAATGATGAGAAGTGGACTTGAGGAAAAATAACCTGACCAAGAAAAGATTATTTTAAGCTTGTTCTTAGCAAGCTGCACTTCAAGTGACTGTGCAATCACTATCTGCAATCTGCAGTTCCTTCCTGTGCTACAACAACAGGGAGCTACAGAGTCAGAAAGGGAAGACAGGATTTGTTTGTTTTAATTTCCCTAGCCAAAGGTCTCAGATTTATCCGGCTGCTTGTATGTTTGCACACTGACTAACACAGTAAGCCTTGGTCCCCAATGTGTTTATCTAGTCTTGTAATATAAATAGTATCTAAAGGGAGAATCAAAATGCAGATGCCACACCACAGTTCAAGTGCAAGCAAATGACTTCTTTGCTACAACAGACACAAGTCTAGGCAAGTCAGCACTTATGTCCTGCAAGGATGCAGGTGGGAGCACAGATCGGTGGGATCTCATAGCAGGGCAGTCAGCTAAGAGACATTTCCAGTCTCATGGACAGAACCTCAGGTTCTTGGAAAGATGCTGTAAACCCTTTTTTTTAAAACTAACTAACTAACTAACAAACCCACTCAACAGAAAAGCGCATTTCAAAACAATCATTTATCCCTCAGTTCTCCTGCCTACCTTACCCCACCCTATTAAAAGTTATTCAGAACATCAACTTTTACCCCCCAGCAGAATGAAAATGAAGTCAAGGAAAGTGGCAGACAAAATTAAGATCATTTCCTCCCCTGCTCTAGTTGTGCATAAATGTTGAAAAATGAGAAACTAAAAAATCTTGGTACCATCAAGACTTTGCTAGCAATACAGGGTTTACAGTGCTAATGACAGGCAGCAGTATGTAATTCCAATAGTTTGTGATTCCTTTTAAATAAATAAGTTTTCAGCATCCTTGGTAGCACAGTGCTGACTGTGCACACTGGCATTTCATCTTTGTGGGTTTGGCATTCAGCAGGTTTCAGATTTTCCAACAGTTGGCTGGGAAGCGTCCTGCTACCCGCCTTCGCAGTGTGTAATTCTAGCACTGCTCGCACTTGAAATCAGCAATGGCAGCCTTGTGCACACACTCTGCTGCAGTTACCGGGCTGCAGTATCTGCCACTGTACTCTTGAATTCCCTGAGTGCACCCAGGCTCTCTGCAGGAAATGAGGGGCTTACTTGCAGTGGTTTGCTTTTTTCCACTTCACGTAAAGCAGTGTGGTGGGTTCAGCCTGTCTGCTTTCAGTGTTGTACTAGAAAGATGTCATTTGTGGTATCTTTATTTATTATATTTTATAATATAGTTATTATTATATAAAGTCCGAGAGGGCCACTGTGATAATTAAAGGGGAATTGAGTATGTGACCTGGACTTAGTTATGGTTACAGCCAGTGTTGAGTGTCATGATGTGCAGGAGGATCACGCTGTAGCATTAAACAGCTGTGGGTCTGATGTGTCTCCATGCTAATTAAAGGGCTGGATTAAGGGACACCTGTTCAGAAAGTCCCTTGTGTGCACTGCCCAGCAGAGCTGGTATGAATTCTGGCCCATACAAGTTTGCTCTAGGGGGAAAAACGGTAGGAAAGTGAGTTTTGTTGATATAAGAGCTCAGTAAAAAGCCATAACTTTACACTGATAATCTGTGAACTTCCCTCCTGCAGGGCAATCTGGTGTAGGTTTTCTTACAAACTCACCAGCTTCAAAGACTTTGGCTTTCATAGCAAATGCTGGTGTATGGAGTGTGGGTGTCAGAGGACAGTTGTGAAGTTGTGGCCTCTGAATCCAACCCTCTCAGGGAGAAGTTGTCAAGCATCACAGAAATAACTGTAGAACCACCTGAACTACAACTCTTGAGGGGCACAGATGGTTCAGAGTACACCCTGAACTCTGCAAGAGAGGATTGGCCTCTTTCCCCTTGCTTTAACTTGCATATGTCTTGTCACCTGGAAATCTGCAGGATATGAAAGAACAAGAGCTAATTCAGGTGTCTCCATGGGCTATGTTTTCTTCTAAACCTGCAGGCTGAGCACAATGATGTCCTCCTTCCAATTCCTTTCCTACCATATAGGCTGCCCTACAAAGGGTAAAACAATGCCTATAGCCTCCAGTCATGCCAAAAAGTACAAAACACCTTTAACAGAGATAATTATGAATTTAGCACAGGGTTACCTCCTCATGAATGTTCAGACCACGCCCCTTTGCATGTTTTCTGTCACAGCATGGAAGATAGCTGTCGTARCCTTCTGGTATTCTAAAAATGGCATCATAGGTGAAAAAATCTCCTGTCTTGAGAAAAGAGGAAAAAATGGCTAATTCCCAGTATTGCTTAACTTTGCAGATTACAGAATACACGGAGTCAAATCAATACTTAAACAGTGCATATATTGCATTAGATGATGACAACTGTAATTTTACTGACTTCATTAGGAAGTTTGGGCCACTCCTTTGGAATAGCTTGCAAAATTACCTAATGACACGTGGTAAATTTGTTCAGCTCAGTTCAGTAAATTTATTAAATTTGTTCAGCTCTGAAATTTCCCTTGTGGCAATTTCCTTCATTTTTTCCTCCCTGTAATCTGTTGTAACTTTTGGATATTTAACTGATTTGTTTTAATTTTCTGCACTTAATACTCTCCTTCTAAAATTCATGTATTTGTCAAATGTTCTGGCACAATTATGTAAAAGCAAAACAGGCACTTTAAAAAAGACAAAGGTATTCTGCACTGCAATCATCATTTAATTTCTGATTAGAGCAGAATTGAGAAATGTGCCACAGTGGTAATCCTGTGATCCAGTAGTATGCATGAGATATATATGTCATGCATGAAAACAAAGCACATCCCAAGCCAGAACATTATTGTATAACTGTTGACATAGTTGCATCCAAATAAGCAACATAAAAGATCTGCCCTACTAACAAAGGCATTTGTGAAATCCAATCAAGAATTCTCACAAATGGAATCAAAGCAATTTCAAAACAAAAAAATGTTTTCAAAGAAAAAAAAAATGCAAAATTCCCTGCTGAAATATGCTGTTCATTCTTAATGAACTTCATTAAAAGGCCTGTATTCTGTTAAACATGTCAATCCATCACTGGCTTTGTGCATGGCTGACTGAAAAATTGGTGCATCTTGTTGGGCTTTTTTTCTCCTCTAATTTTACAGTGTGTCCAGTTTAACCTTTGAAAAACTCATGTATTTTTGGATCTTCCAAATTACAATGGTATTCTCCAAATATAGTCAAGTCACTGCAGGTCAAGAAGGCTGTAATGGTTCCATTAAATGGAAACCACAGTTAAGAGCACTAGTGAGACATGGCTGTAATTTCAGGCTTAATTTGTAAGGGCATCTCCATTACTTGGTTCTGCCAAGAGGAGAGATTATTTGGTATTTAACCTGTTTATCCCTTCATTTCTCAGAAACCATCGAGCCTCAGAGAACTTCAGGCACATTCACGAGCATCCTGAACCTGATTTGCCAGCTCCATGAGTACTTCTGTGCTTCCTTGCTTCTTTTCTCCCCATGCTATCAGTTTATTCAGCGGGCATTTAATTTGTACTCACCACCAGAAATGGTATTTGCTCTTTATTCATGTGGTATTATTTCTGACTTGTGTCAGAGCAGATAATTCATTCTTTCTGGAACTCACAGATAGTCAGCCAGCCTGCTTTGTTCAAAAACTAGCTCTGTCCCAGATCATCTGTTGAAGATTTTCTGCCAGGTGTGTAGAGGCAGCACTTCGTTGCTCAATACACTGATAACTTTCTGCTGCTGTTTCTCTTTGTTGTAAATGACAGCTTGGTTGGCCTGGCTGTTGGTGGTGGTGTGGTGAGCTGTTTCTCAAACCCTTCAGAGCAAGTGAGTCACACGGAAGCTGATGGTAAATGAGCACTTCAGGGTAGGCATCCTCTGCGTACAGCTGCTAAAACTAAGTGCTTCGCAAGCATTCATTAGTATTCCGGACACACATAAAACAGGTAATAGCTTTCTCCACATCTCAGAAGAGGAAACACCAGGCACACTGGCTACAGTAACTTATGTAAAGCAATCCAGGGAGCAACTGTCGGCCAAGGGATTAAAAGGCGTGAATTTCTGGCTTCTGGCCGTGTGATGAGAACATCTTCCTATTTCTCTCTGCCTCAGTCTCCGATACACAGTTRGGTTTAGGTATTTAAGCTGCAAAAAGGAATGAAATTCCTTTTGCTGTAYAAATAAAAATTTTTAAATTATCTAATTCCTTAATTGTGCAGAAGAATGGGTTGAATCTGCTTCCTCCCCTGTGGCCGAGGCCTGGGCTATGCAGAAGCCTATTAAACAGCTGTTATCACTTTTTGTTTCCATGCCACCGGAGCAGCATTTTTCACAAACCAGGCCATTGCGAGTGCCAAAGAAGACTATATTGTAAGGAAAAGCTCTACCATATGGCTGCTAATTCTGTGCAGACTAGATRGACTGTGAGATCTGCCAGCCCCAAGAGCACCAGCCCTCTGACCTGCCCTCGCCTTACTCTTCTTGTGCTCTCCCTACTGTTTTGTTAAGCATGGCACCAACTGTACCCACTCACCTTTGGGTCAGATCACCTTCCCAAGGTAATGCTGGAATCAACACAAAAGAGTATGACCTTAGAAATCTACTCGTCTCTTAGCAGGGCCACCCAGTCAATGCAGGAAATTTGCTGTTCCTTTAATGCCCAGCACAGTGCTGTGTTCTGCACCCTGCCCACATCCCAGGGACACAGSACCTGCGAACTCTCACAAACCACCAGTCAGTGCTGCCCAGTGCTTGGTGCATTCAGCAGCCTGTCACTTGAGTGAGGAGGGGATTCATGGGATGTATTTATTGTTATAAATTGCCATAGCATTGCTATATCACATTGACATAACAGAGATTTCAGAACTTTTTTATGCTATTTTTTCTTGAGAAAAAAACCTGTTAAGTTCAATGTCTCGTATGATACTTTACAGAGAGAAAAGTTCACCACCCAGGAAGTGTAACTCAGCTGAGGCTGAAGGTGTAAGATTGTTTTCATTTCTGATTTTAAATATGAGGACAGAGAGAATGAGGAACAACAGTGATATAACACAGCAGAGGAGTGAGGCTCCCTGCCAGTGTACTTGAGTTACTACATGTTGAGTGGCGGTGTACCACCTTCAGAAGCATTCAGTTAAAGAGGCATATATTGATGTTATYCTTTTGAGTGGCACTACTGATTTTATTAAAGCTGAGCATGTGGAAAATTTATGCAATGCACATTGAAAATCTTTTCCCTCAACTGAAAATGAAGAAGTTTCTTATTAAAGGGTCCCCGAGAGTGTGTGTTACCGGAAAGTCCACTGGTCCTGCATCAAACCCTAGTGACAGATGATGCCTTTACTACTGTTCCCCCTAAAGAAGCCTCACATTTCCTTGATAACAAGTGGCCTTCCATCCTCAGTCCTTGACAAACCATGTCTCTGCCTTCCCTTGGCCTCTGAAGGTGAAACCTGTTATTTCGGCATTAGATAGCCTAGTGATAGTGATTAATGCGATGCATTTCTACATCAGAAAAAATTCTTCACTGTGAGGGTGGTGAGGCATTGGAACAGGTTACCCAGAGGAGTTGTGGATGCCCCATCCCTGGAAGTGTTCAAGGCCAGGTTGGATGGGGCTCTGAGCAAACTGATCTAGTGGAAGGTGTCCCTGCCCATGGCAAGGAGTTGGAACTAGGTGATCTTTAAGGTCCCTTCCAACCCACACCATTCTATGATTCTGTGACGATTTTAGGCACCTCTCTGACCAGGTCCCTCATGATGAGGGCCGAGCCCTTGCACCGGGTCCGATGTCTTTATATTGCGCAGAAACCCACGGGGACGGCTTGTCCCTCCGCCCTGCGAGGCTCCCCGCCTGATCCCGGCTCGCTCCCTTCCCTCCCTCACCTTGGGCGCCCGGTTAAAATAGCTGAGCTCCGGAGGCCCTTCCCGTCTGGGCGGGACGAAGCTGAAGGCGGAGAAGGCGGCGAGGGCAGGCCCCCTCCTCCCTTTCTTGCCGCCGAGCGCTTCCCGTGCTAAGCGCGTCCCGACGGCGGCGGCCGTGGGGCGCGGGGCGGGGGCGGCCATGCTGCCCCGTCCGCCGTTACCCGGCGCCGGCCTCTGCACCGCCCGCGCGGGCCCCGCGCCAGGCCCCGCCCGCCGCCGCCCGAGCCTGGGCAGCCCGGCAGGAACCGGCCCCGGGCGCGGCCGGGCGCGAGGGCTCGGGGACTCCGGGCGTTCTGCAGAGCCGCGTTCAGCCCGAAGTGTGGATTCCCGGACACCCGGGCGTGGGGTTTTGGCCTCAGTGTTGTGCAGCGGCTCCAGCTCCCTGGTCGTTTGTGTCCTTGGAAGCTGGGGAAGAAGGTTAGAGCAAAGCCTGGCTGAAAGGGACTGACTCTTGCTGTGACAGCTTGTGCTGATCCCAAAACTCCGTTTTTAATGCATAAATTGAATAAAACCACACCGCAGCATGGAATTTCACCAGAATAAGGATTCAGAGTGTTGAAGAGCTTGAGCTTCTCTGGCCAGCAGCTCACTTACTTGGGCACAGGTTTTCACATGCTTCTTGAACTCTGTCAGGCTGGTGCTGTGACCACTTCCCTGGGGAGCCTGTTCCAGTGCCCAACCACCCTCTGGGGGAAGAACCTTTTCCTGATGTCCAGCCTAGACTTTCCCTGGCACAACTTCAGGCCATTCCCTTGGGTTCTGTCACTGGTCACCACRGAGAGGAGATCAGTGTCTGCCCCTCCTCTTCCCCTCATGAGGAACTTGTAGACTGCAATGAGATCTCCCCTCAATCTCCTCTTCTCCAGGCTGAACAGACTGAGTGCCCTCGGTCACTCCTCATACGGCTTTTTCTCAAGGTCGTTCACCATCTTCATTGCCTTTCTTTGGATGCTCTCCAATAGTTTAATGTCTTTTTTATATTGTGGCACCCAAAACTGCCCCCAGGACTTGAGGTGAGGCTGCTCCAGTGCAGAACAGAGCAGGACAATCCCCTCCCTTGCTCAGCTGGCGATGCTGTGCCTGATGCCCCCCAGGACACAGTTGGCCCTCCTGGCTGCCAGGGCACTGCTGACTCAGATTCAACTTTCTGTTGACCAGGACTCCCAGGTCCCTTTCCAGGGTGCTGCTTTCTAGCCTCTCATTCCCCAGTCTGTACGTACATGCAGGGTTGCCCCGTCCCAGATGCAGAATCCAGAACGGAATGCTCAGCCATTTCAGGCAATGCAGTTGGAAAATTCTCTCACACACTTGTGTTGGGAACACTGAAAGTAAGTGTCTCCTGGGTGCAAATCTCAGACTGACTGTAAGATTGCTCTGCCCTAGTAGCACCTGGCTTCCAGTTATGATATTCACCTCATGGTTACCCTGGTTTGATACATACACGTAACTAGGCCCGAGCACTTCTCACTGTGCTGCTTGGGGATCTGTGAGTGGCTTGGTTTGGTTTACCTTTGTTTTCCACAACTACAGTTGTAGAACTGTGCTGTAGGCACAGTATTACTATTRTTATTGCTACCGCTATCTTTTGACAAGCACTTTCACAACAGCACTCTCCCAGGCATCTTGAATTTCACTGAACATCCAAAATTTGTTTAACACCCCCCCCCCCAACATTCAGAGTACCAGAAGTCTTCACAACTAATTGTTTCAGGCATCTTGGAACCAGGCAATAATTCAGGCCTACAAAACTCTCATCCCTATTATGTAGCTGCCACTCTCCCATCACTAATCCACTGAATAACACAGACTCCTGCTTCTTTGCAAGTGTAGTATGGAGGCTTTATAATCTGCAGACTGGTGTGGGTGGTTTTTTTTAATCATTTGTGACAATTTCCATCTGCTTGTCTAATACCAATTAAGATCCTCTTCTTTCTGTAGCATGGGCCAAATTAGCACAGTGTAAGCGAGCAGTGGAATTGAAAATCCAACAGCTGCCTTACATCAGCTTCCTACGCAGAGACCTGTTTGCCACTGTGCAAGTGCTTTTCTGTAGTTTAGTCCGAGCACGGAGAGATAGCAAGCCCATTTATAAAAAGCAGCTCAGCTGAAACTGCAGCTATAAATAGAGCCACAAGAAACTGTTCGCCAGAGATACAAACTAAGCTAGGCAAGAGCTCTGAAGTCAGATCTGAAAGGTTTCTCTCCAGTTTTCTTTCTATTGTTCTCATGTAGCTTGTTTTGATTAACATTAAATTGATGGCATTAAATTGAATTACATTATCTGGATGCAATACAGATTGTTAAAAATATTGCTGGATGTTTATTATAGATTTGCCATAGCCCCTCTTCCCCATTGAAAATAATTTAAACCTATGCTTTTCACTTAATTTTTCCTTCTCAATGAAGGTATAAATCCTTTTACAATTATTTGAAACTTACAAAGGCTTTTTCTTCCTGGTCACATTTTGCAGACTCCCCAGAAGCAGGATATGAATGCCCAGGAGGTTTGTTCCAGTTGCAACCAGACTTTACTAATATGCTACTGTTAAGAGTATGTTCCTGTTATAAAATAGCATGGAAGGTCAGTCTGTTTCCTTAGTAACTTCAATATGAACATGTAAACAGTGGAACAATTTTAACCTATATGGTGAAACTATGCATTCAAATGCAACTGAGTTAAGAGACCAAAGTGTTAAATATTGCTTTGAATTTGGTATCTTAAGGCTGAGAAATTCAATTGCCTGCCTTTTTAGAGAGCACTAATAGCCCCACAGGTTCCACTGCTAAGGTCTCTGAGTTTTGAACATGTTGGTGTGTACTTTTATAGCCAGAAAGTGTCTCAAAGGCAGGGTCACTGTTCTGACATGTCAAACTGGCTTATGGAATAACTCTGAAAAAATCTTCCTAAAAGGAATATGTGAAGCAAATAGTAATGGAGGCAGGGAGAGGGGACACAACAGAGACAATGACAGCTGGGGAAGGGAGACAGGATGGACACAAGAGGACAGATGGCATATAATTGGACAGGTCATTGATATACAGAAAAAACCAGTAGCTGTTTTCRTACTACAATCTGAGGTACCTGTTTCAAGCTCACATTACTTAGAGCTGAGATGACTAGCCTGCTGTCAAATTAAGGCTTAGCAATCTATCTTCTCTTCTGGGTCTTTGACTTCAACATGTATCAGATCGCCATGTGGTCCTGACCTTCAGCTGAGCCATCAGGGAGAGACAGTCTTTGCCAAATATGTTCCGTTCAATGGCCCTTGAAAGAGGCTGGAACAAAACTGGCTCAAAAACTTCCCCCTTTCTACTACCACAGCTTTGGGTCAAGCCAGTTGTTTCACAGAAGTGCTTGTTTCTTCTAGGTCCTAATTACTGACTGCCCATCTCAAACAGGAAGGCTCTTCAGAACCATGGCATCCCTCCCACAGGAGACAGTCCTCCATTAACTTCTCCAGCATGAATCCTTCTCACAGTCTGCAGTTCTTCATGAACTGCTTCAGTGTGGGTCTCTTCCAGGGGGTGCAGTCCTTCAGGAAAAGGCTGCTCCAGCATGGTCCCTCATGGGGTCACAAGTCCTGTCAGCAGACCTGCTCCAGCTCCTGGCTCCTCTCTTCATGGGCCCACAGATCCTGTCAGGAGCCTGCTCCAGCACAGGCTTCCCACAGGGTCACAGCCTCTTTGGGGCATCTGCCTGCTCCAGCGTGGTGTTGTCCATAGGCTGCAGGTGGATCTCTGCTCCACCATGGACCTCCATGGGCTGCAGGGGCACAACCTGCCTCTCCATGGTCTRCACTGATGGCTGCAGGGGAATCTCTGCTCTGCTGCCTGGAACATTTCCTCCTCTTCCTTCCTCACTGACCTTGCTGTCTGCAGAGATGTTTCCTCTCTTTGGCTGCTGTTTCTGCTGCATTTTTTTCCTCTTCTTAAATATGTTATCCCAGAGGTGGTGTTGATGGGCTTGGCTTTGGCCAGTGGTGTGTCCATCTTGGAGCTGTCTGGCATTGGCTCTGTTGGACATGGGGGAAGTTTCTCACAGAGGCCACCCCTGTAGCCCTGTCCCCCTCTCCTCTCTACCAAAACCTTGCCACACAACCCAATATAGCTGACTGATATCTGCTCCAATTCAGATGAATATTCTGTTCAATAACCCTCTTAGTAAGTAGAGTAATACACAGTTTTATACATGAGATGACATTACTTTTGTTGCTATTTGTAACACTGTTTTGGAATGCAAACATGAAAAATTTTAGTCCAGGAATGTCAACCTTTCAAAATACTTCACATGCACTTTTTCCTGTCAAAACTCAGATTTTCATGAAGAGCATCTCAGTGGCTACAAATAGATTTGAAAAATACTCCATCAAAAAAATTTTAAACAATTCTTGGCAGAATCTTTGTTTTAAACAGGGCATCCAACAACATAAAGGGGTTCATATCTTCATAGTTGCAAACATGAATAAAATACCCTTATTTTGCATTTTGACACATCAAAACTTACATTGACCTGAATAATTCCTGCATCTAAATTTGAAAATGCTTCAAATTAATATGTAGCAAACTTTAGGGTGAACCAGTTACAGTTGATTTATATACCACTTTTGACAAATCCACACAAATCTGAATTACTTCCAGGAACAAAAAATACTCTCTTAATTACATATTTATTTAAGGCACATATATCTCATTCCACATTTATTTCCTCTTCAGAATCACTCTACTAATTTAGACAAGAAATGAAGAATAAAACTAAAAAGCCCTAGATTTAAAATTGTTTGGGGGTCACATGTAAAAAGTCTTGAAGGGTAGTATCTACACCAGGTGAAGAAGAATCTGCTATCTGAACATGAAAAATTCATGTGTCTTCATACATAACCACAACCAAAAGGAAAACTATATGTCAAAGTACAAGATAATCATATCTTTTAACAGTAAATCTTCTGCTCTACAAAGCATCTTGACAACGTAGCTTATTATTTGTCCTGATCTGAGGTTCTGAAAACAAAACAGGACAGACTTGCAACAGCTCTACCTTCATACCACTTTAGAAACAAGCAGGTTGAACTACTTGTGTTGCAGTGGAAAAAAGGAAGGTCTGCAGATATTTTACAAAATGGAGGAAGCATATAGGAATATAAGAGAATGAAAAATGCTTTTCACATAGCATAAATAAGATACTAATGTCTCTCTTTAGAAACAGCAGCTAAATAGCRTTAATTTACAGGTAATCCCAACTACTTTCATAGTTAATAAAATATCTGCAAGTTTAATCTTTCTTCCTGTCCTTTGGTAGCCTTCCATAAATTGGAGCAAAGCACTGACTTTGAAAAAGAATTCCAGCAGGCTTCCCAGGTGTTACCATTTGAATTTCTTTTTCCCAGACCACAGTGAATCACTCTTATCTTGATCTTTTGGCTGCTGCCTCACAGTGTGAAATGCATTTGAATTGTGCTTTTGGAAGTCACACTCTGCGGTTCACTAACGAGCTGTGAACTATGTCACCAACATGGAAGTTGCAGAACTTGATGAACCTTACTGTGATGTAGAATATATGAAATGTCAAATACTGATTTACATGATGATCATACAGTTTTCCAGGTTACAGGCTGATACATGAGTAGTGTTATATCCAATTACTGAGGCCAAAATTGCTGCAGGAGGAGGAAAAAAGTTCTTTTCATAAGTGAATCTAGACAGAGAAAAAATAAACCAGTATAAACAGTAGATGTAAAATGCATTGGAAGACAAGAGGTATTTATTAAATACCTTCTCAGCACTAGAAAGATAGTAATACTCAGCAACTGAAGGCTAGAGAGAGGACGGTATGCACCTTTCTTTGTTTAGGCAAATATATGTATATCTTTTGCCCACTTTCTTGTTCTTTAGTGGGATTCGGCTGCAAGAATCTAAATGCAATTACAAAATGAGAGAAGAAYGCTAGTGAAATGTGAGTGCTCTGAACATGGGCATTTTCAACCTGCTCTTGGAGGGCACATATACATACCTTTCTTTATATTTCATTGGACTAGTCAGCTCCCCACCATTCAGATGTTTTAACATTCCACARCTTGCAGAAATAATATTGTTTAACTTTTATAAAAATCACAGAAACAAGGCCATTGAGTTAGGTTTAAGGTTTGTTAATGATGAATACAAATGAAAGAAAAATCCTGAATGTACAGGTTATACCTGAAAGCTGCACATATATATGAGAGTATAATAGAATCGACTTTACATAAAGAGTTTTCATCCACATTAAGAAATTATTGCATTGCCCAGTAGTAGTACCACAATGATTTTAAAGGCCCAGGATACATTCAAAGTCTAAGAAGGAGATCAATAACTTCTTTAAGTGTTCCTAGGACAAATTTATAGTAAGTGATGAGGAGGGATTTAGGAGAAGTCTTAAGTGACATAGTTAAGGGACAGCTAGGCAATGACCGGGACATTGGGTTTGCTGCCATGTGAGCTATTTGGAAAGTCTTTAATTCCACTGGAAAATAGTTATCTTATTAATTAAAAAGAAGAAATCATAAAGACAACAAAAATATTTTTCATGAGATTTTATTAGATTGAGCACYTGTCTTGAGAATTACTGTTTAAAAGTCTCCAGTGCTGGATGAAAAATTAAGTCTGTTATGTTGAACATAACTGAAATAACTTACATTTTGCTTTTAGACTAACTTAAGGGGATCAAAATTCAGATTGTCTGTTTTACAGCAAATGTAGGCACTTTGAAATCTACTGTCATTCCAATTCACTAGTGGGCAGATGGCTGCTGTGAGTAAACTGTGGCACACCGAGTGAGACTGTGGACTGATGCCATGTGTTTGTGACCCACAATTTTGAGAACTTCTTCTGAAAGGACGCCAATGCTATACAAATGCATTTGTRTGTTTCATGAATGAGCAATCTGAATAGTTTTTACATTTCAATAATATGCCAGAGGTAATAATGCATAAGTTGACTTCCATATTCATATGGTATCAGTCAGAAAAAATCTTGTAATTATATCTTATTTTGTAAATAGGATTATTTTATTAATTTTGGTCTTGTTAGGATGCTATGACTAAAAGAACTTATTAAAACAAAGCAAAAATTAATCGTTACTATCTATGCTTCAAAGGAGCATAGATAGTACAACTCCCTGCTTTTTCTGACTTTCATCCAGCTCATCTATGAAACTCTGCAAGTGTGATACTTTTCAATTCAAAAGGATTTAAATTAATCTTGAATATCCACAAAATAGCATTTTTTGCATCTTTCACTCATACTCATGTCCTAATGGGAATAAATGAGATTATTACTTTAAACATTCCATGAAATCCTTTAACCATGTAGAGGTTAAGTGAAAGGCATGCAATGGCAAAAGAAGTTGTCAAAGTGCGAAACAGAACTTTTTCTTTTCTTGTACAGCTTCTCCTAGTTACTGATTAAGCACTGCAGGCCAGTTGTTAAGTAGCAGCACTGCTACTGTTTTCAGTATCCCCACTTTGCTTGTGTTTATGGATTTGGGGTCAGTCTTCCGTATCACCTAGGGAGTAAATGACTGCAAAGTGCCCAGGATGCCACCCATGACTGAAGACAGTAGAGGAGATTTAGTTTCTGAAAGGCAATAGCAAGTCTAGCAGATATTATTGACCAAGGCTATTGAGATAACTGGCCATAGCCTGCCTCAACATCTAACTACTGAATAGAAAGCAGAGGCAGCAGCAGAAAACATGCAGCTTTAGAGCGACAGAAGCCATAGAAGGAAGCAAAACTAAGAGACAGCCACAGTAAGACAAAGTACATATAAACTTTTAATGAATTAACCTTACAAAAGACAATAGCTTCAAAACATTTGACACGTTTGTACAAAACTATTCCAGCATTGTTAGTTCTCTCTTCAGAAAGAATGCCAGCAAGCCACCCAACGTGTCTCTGGCTATGAGATGCAACTGGTGATCACATCCAAATCATGTGTGGACAGAGTAAACTTATTTACAATACTGTATACTTTAATACCAGATTAGTGGATGCTATTGGGGAGCGACTGTATTTTCCAGAAAACACCATGCATCAGAAAATAGTATGCACCCCTAGCTTTATTGCCTTTTTTCCCCGCATTTGTCACTAACACCTCTCTTTAGTCCTTTCAGGATGCGTTACCTCCTTTTGATTCCTATTCCTTCTTTTCTTGTCTTTGAATAACAGTGCAAGTAGCAGTACAATCTTCCAGTCCTATAGCGTACATCACAACTGTCCTTGAACATAGAAATATCAAGGTGCAAAATGATGGCTCATGGGACTATTCTGCAGCCATATTAAAATAAGTGCCACATACCAGAAAATAGCACGCATGTTAAGGGCCAAAATGTAGTTAAAAAGTGCGTGATACTTTCCTGAAAATATGGTACTGATGACACGTACAAGCATCTTCAAGATGCCACATTCCCTTGTGAAAGGGATCTTGTCATTTCAGTATGTACAAAGTATGTCTTCAATTCTCCTTTTCCTTTTACATTTATTATTCCTCTGCAAGTGCTCATGTACCCCAGTGTTTGCAGGACGTTGTTTGTCTCCTCTGTAACCTGCAACAATACAGTAATACAACCAGTGTTGATAACAAAGCAGAGCAGAATCTTGGAGAGTTTGAAGAGAACATAATGTTCTGTGCAATTATAAGGGGTTTGCTATAATGCTTATAAGGCCTTTAGGGGTCTCAAGTGAGGTTTGAACACCTGAGCTTTCAAGCAGTCTCTTGCTGGATGCCCATTCTAATCACATCAAACCTCACATTTGGTGTCACCACTTCTGTACCTGGAGTTACAAACAGAGAGCTTGTAGATACACAAATGGCACTAGGGAGAGCACTCTTCCTCACAGTGCACTTTTTTCAACTTCAGGAGCTTATTTTCACTTCAGTAGACCCAAGTTTCCCCATCTTTTTACAAATTCTAAGGCTGTGTAAATGAAGTGATGGTAAGATGTTAGCATCACCTGTCAGAGCTGCTGTTGCCAGTTTCTCACRTAACTGTCAGTGAACCAAACTTTAGGTCATTCTGCCCTTTTAGGTGAAAACCCACTAGGACAGAGGCTATTCAACAGCATCAGTTGTTTCAGACGATCTGTGTTTCTTTGTGAAGCAAGCAACTGTTTGTAGATGTTGCTGCTTTAACATTCCTTCTGTTTTCAGTTTTGAGTAACAGCTGGTAATTTTACTTTTCCGTTATTTACTTTCAAATAGTCTCAATCATAGATTTGGAGTGCTCTCAATCACATGCTGGGATACACAAGTGCTAGGCAGCATACTAGGCAGATACTTAAAAAGTGATCTCTGACTATGGAATCACTAGGAAGTTAGAAAATTGAAGGTCTTTTCTATACAAGTCTATCTATAATCTGTACAGATACTAATCTACAAGGATTATTAAACAGCATGGTTCATGACAAAGGAGGTTTCATGACTGCTTTATGGATTTAACCTGATGTACAGTAGTTATGATAATTTCCTTTATTTAGAAATAACTAACATCAAGATTGCCCTTCAGAGATAAGGTAGCTAGTATTTTACAAGTTTAGAAATACACAGAATAAAAACGTGATTTCCTTTAAAATCTCTCTTAATCTAGGGGGTGCATTTCCAGGCAACCCATGAGTTCCTCCACTGTATTCCTCTGTAGAGCCAAGACAAAATTTTGATTCTTCTCCTATTTTCCCTACAATTTTCTTTTAATTCTTTAATTAGCTTCAAAACAAAGACCTGTATAGTGTACAAATATATGATGTTTTTTAAGAAACCAGACTCAAAGGAATAAGATAAATTCTAACACAAAATCAAGGCTTACCTGTATTTTATCTAAGACACCAGTGCTGTCCATCCTGCTGGCCACATTTACTGTATTGCCCCATATATCATATTGTGGTTTTTGAGCTCCAATTACTCCAGCTATTACAGGTCCATGGTTTATACCTGGAAAACATCAGAATTTAACATTAGGAATGAAGAGAAAGGCAACAAAGCTGGTGTAGAAACTGGAGCACAAGTCCTGTTAGGAGCTGCTGAGGGAGCTGGGGTTGTTTAGCCTGGAGAAAAGAGATCAGGGGAGACCTTATTGCTCCCTAAAACTGCCTGAAAGGAGTTTGTAGCCAGGTGAGGGTTGGTCTCTTCTCCAAGGCAACCAGCGAAAGGATTGAGACGGCATAGTCTCAAGCTGTGCCAGGGGAGATTTAGGTTAAACATTAGGAGGAATTTCTTCACAGAAAGGGTGGCTAGATATTGGAATGGAGCTGACCAGGGAGATGGTGGAGTCACTGTCCCTGGAGGTGTTTAAGGAAAGACTGGATATGGCACTTGGTGCCATGGTCTAGTAGACRGAGTGGTGTTTGGTCATAGGTCACACTCGATGATCTCAGAGGTCTTTTCCAACTTAACTGATTCTGTGATTCTGTGAACATCCACCAAACAAGGACACACAGTGCATCTGGCAACACAGCAAGACATGAACACAGCATTTGGCCCACACTGAGTAGTGAGAACAGTAGTGAACAGTCGTTCACCGTGGTTTTGCCAACCATTTAAGGCAGGAGAATGTTAGTTATAAAAATGCCAAAAGTCAGTTCATCTAATTTTAGTTTTACAGCTCCCTCTCATCCTGAGTATACTTGCTATTTTCAACCACTGGCATCCTAATAACCTGCTACTGCCTTTATTAGGTAGCATGAGGAACACACTGTAGGTGAGCAGCGGCTTCTGGGAAAACAGAAATACAAGAATTTCTTTTCATTTCTACTTGTAGTGAAAAGAGCCTCTCCTCGCTGCAATAGTTGATGGCCCTCAAGTTACTTTTATAGTATTCTTTGCGTCTTAAATGTAGAATAATCTAATGCAAGTAAGATGAATGGATATGAAGCCTTGTTCTGAAGGCTGGATTGACCATAGAATGGTCCTAAATAACTGCAATATAAATGTATGGATTCAAATAATTTAATTAAGCATGGAGTAGAACAATATAGTAGACCAATATAGTCCCTCATTAGACTCTGGGTGTTTTTTATCTTGCAGTCAGTTTATAACCTACGTTATGTCTGTAAAGGGAGTGAGTTGTGCTCTGCTAGTAGGGAAAGAAACCAGGAGGCAAAATCCAAAGTACTATCGTTAACCAGCATCAAATGTACTATAATTTTAACTATACCGATAAGCAGGAAAGCCAAGTCAGACATAGTGAGAAATAAACCCTGAACAAGTAAGTAGTTTGGATTTCTAAAATTACCTCAATGGATCATAACTGACTTCTGTTAATTCTTTGACAGAAACCATCACTAGGGATATATCTATGCAGCAAAATGAAAGTGTGATTGTAGGATGGAGAGGGATCTCAGAGCTGGCTYATCTAGGATGTAACATGGCAGCACAGGCTAGCAACCACACTATCAGCCCACTTGGAAACCCTGGAAAACGTGACTGTAGAAGTTAAATTGGGAAAATATGCAAACACTAAAAGATAACAAACAGAACCTGATAAATACTTGTCTAAGTGCTTGGGATTAAGTGCATGAAGGAATTTGGGTCTTGCAACTCTGCGTTAACAACTGAGCCACGGATGGGTCTTCCTACTTCATGACATACAACTTGTAGAAAGTACTAGGGAACTAAGAGTGGAATCCCCAAAAGCCATCTGCTGGGTAGCCCAAACTGGCTAGCAGGGAATAGTGAAGAGATTCGTGTGGCCATGGTCCAGAAACTAGGGCAGTGCGGTSGGAATTTCCTACAAAATACAATGGGCAGGAGGGGACTTTTACCTGCTTCCTGAACCACCACTGCTGATGGTTTGAGTAATACCTCAGGGCCTGAATCGTCACCTCCAGATCCCTCCTTCTTTGAGGAGGCTTCTACTAGTATCTCTTAGGAATGTGTTCTGGCCACCCAGGCATTCTGGGATACGCTGCTCTGTGTCGTTCCTGCTGGTGTGGGTCTCTTTTGAATGACGCATGTGAATGTTTGTTGGGGTACAGCTGGAAGAGTGGCACTCTCAGGTGAATGCTCTAACAGAGGGTGATACCATCTGTCTCTTTCTCTCATATCCAAAGCAATATTTAATCATTCCATGAAAATGAAATGCAATACCGTTCAGCAGGAATGACAGAGAATATCTCRTTCTGAAGTATCCTACAGCCTGGGCTCATAGCCTAGCCTCACCCAAAACCAGGAACCAAATTAAGTCACTTAAAACACAGACAAATGTTCTAACTATGAAGTTGTACGGAAAACAACACACCAGCCTCTCTTCTGAAAGAAAGCAATACCTGTGCAAAACTTGCTGCAAAAGCGTGTCTGAGCTTGTCTCATAAATCAAATACCTCCACTTGCAGAGGGGAAGGAATGTCTAAAATGTCRTCTAGGTGCTCCCCTCCCTTGCCTGACAAGGTCAGAGAAGGGTGTACCTCCTAAGCCACACTAGCATTTCRGGCACCCACAGAAAATTATGAAAGCTGAGATTTCTAATGAATTGCAAAACTTTCAGGCTTAGGTGCTGGCCGAGGGAGGCTTTTATGAAGGGCACTTTGTGTACAAGTCCTTACAGTGGGGACTAGGTCAGAAGTAGTTGTTAAAATGTTTCTGTGGCTATAATTAGTATGGATATCAGATGCTTTCATCATCAGGTGGTGGTGGGAAGTGGAGAAGAAGTGAAGTGAAAATGGGAAGTGAAGATCTCCGTGGTGCCTATCTTATACCACTTTGGGACTTGTGTTCCTTTTTAGAGTTAAAACATTCTTCATTTCATGAAGTGAAGGAGTCTGAGTTCTCTGGAATCTTTAGCAAGAACTTTACAAATCTAAAGTAAGTGTTTTGTTTTTCTCTTTAGAAAGTTTGCTTTATGATCCTCACTTTAAAGGACTCAGTATTGCTTTAAGCAGTTTGTAGATGTAGCCCCAGCACTCAGCAGCTCTCTTTCTGTACTGATGCTGCTGATATAAATGTGTTTGCAAGTATGTGCCATGTCAGCTGTGGCAAGAACCATCAAGTTCTGTTACGCTCTGAGAAGGAAGCATACTTCAGATTTGCTTTGTCATTTTTAGCTCTAGCAAGGAATACAAAGCATACTGGCAAAGAAGTCCCCTAAGAAGCCCCTGTTTCAAGTCAGAAGACAGCAGGTTTTGCCAGTGGGTGGCACTGTGAAATAGAGAGGAGCAGCTGAAAGGAAAAGCAAGCGGCACAGCAAGAAAAAGACAAGACAGGAGAATAACTGTTGGAAATCAAATACTTCTGACACGTTTACAGAATTTATGGATTTTCAATATTTGTTTACTGTTTTCATTTCACACTTTCCACGTTACATATTGCATTGTGAAACTGCTGTGTACTGCTATCAGGAAATAAACATTTTGGAACATATGGTTCTTGACCAGCTCTGAATTAATTTATTTTATCATTCTTTCCACCGCTTACTGCAGCTGTCTGTTTCTTTTTAAAAATAGCATGATGCACAAGTAGAAGCAATTAGAAACTGAAACATAAGGGATAACTCTTTCCAGGATAAATAACTAGTCATCCTTGCTCTTATCTGAATAACAAAGAAGACAAATACTCTCCCTTGTCTAACACTGCAAAGGAAAGGGTGCATTTTTGCATGCTTGCTTGAGTTTAGTACATGTAAAATATTTCAAACTCCAGCCTCACTGGCCCCTTATAGGTCTTGTCCTGTGAAACAATTTATAAAGTTTTGCAAAGCCCAGTCTGGAGTTTTCTTGTGTCTTTTGGTATTTGTAAACTTAAAAAAATGTATTTATCTAACAATGTCTACAATAATTTTTACAGTTACCATAAAACCGCTCAGAGCCATGTGAACACGTTTTTTCAACCATTCTTTACGTAGGAATACTGCTCTTTTCTGAATCCTACCTTGAAACACTCAAGAGTTTCAGAAGCTAGGGTTGATGGGCAATACCACATAGGCTGATTTTAAACAGGGTAAAGATGGTACTGTTTACTATCATGGCCCTTTCTGTCAGTTCTACTAACATTTTAATCAGCTGGTGTTTCACATTGAATTTTCCCCCTTGCCCATGATATTCTCATAAGAATCCTGTGATACTCACCTACTCGTAACTTGAAGTCATTGAAGGAATGCTTGTTTATGACATCCAGTTTTGCCACCAAGGCAAATGCGAACTCCACCATGGTTCCTATGTGCATATACTGTCGTTCAGGTTCCTGAATTTAAAAGACAAACAGCGTAAAATTGTTTTCATGAGCTTTGGTTGCTGTGAGAATGCAAGCAAAATATGCTGAACCTTTGAAAGCACTTAAACCTTTATGGATGTCCTAATGTCAGCAGGCAGGTGCAGAAAGGTAGTGTAGAAGGTGGTACCCTGTCTAGCATCCATTAAATCAAACAACGGCCAAGAGACAGGATGCATTTTACTTACATAACCAGGCACTCTAGAGGTGATAGATCCAAACCATGCCTAATCTAATGTTTTGACTGTCAAGTAACTGAGTAGCTTCTATCTAATCCCACAGGCACTCAATATCTATGTGTGTCTAGGATTTGTTAATTCAGTTAATTCATTTTCTCTAAGTATCTRCTTCTATTTTATTCCCTTTCATAATAAATAATGCTTAGGGACAGCCCCACAGAGACTCCTCCCGCTCTCTGTTGCACTGTTCAGCACCCTTATAAAACGCCTAAGATCTAGTGAACAATTTTAAGAGTTCTTCCATTGTTCTCATCAGGCAGATAAGCCAGTAATTCTGARAACACTTAACAGACCTGAAAATGTCTAAAATGGAAGAGGAAGAGGACAACCCCATTCTGCCCCCTAATTTACTAGCTCAGAGCTTATACCACTTATAAAGGCTGTAGACTTAATCTCTTGTCATACATAACAAAGTAACCTGATTTCTAAGTACTGTTTTGAGTCCTTTCAGGCTGAGGAGAATATTGATTTTGGTCTCCCACAGCCCAGGGTAGGATCCTGAGAAGTGAATCATTTCATAAGAGATGGACTCATTGATCTCTATGAGAAATTACTGATAATCTTCCTCATTTCTTGAGATAAAGTGACAGAAGAGACGGACAGATGACAACTTCAGATATGATTCATAGCATGCATCAGCCTAGGATGGGACAGTAGAGGTGCTTGCCGGAGCAGCTGTTTAGATGAATGAAGCCTGTTTCCTTTGGAGTTCACTCCTAGCTAAAACAGATGGTTTCCTGTTGAGTTGATATATTCAGACCCCTTCCTTAGGCACTTAGTCTTCCTTGGATGCTTGTTTTAAGCTGGGGGTGGTTCCCAGCAGTATGTCTAGCAGTCAGTCACTGCCACACTAGGTACTGCAGTATCTGTGCATCTTTGGGAATCTGGAATGAAGGCTGCTGAGTTCTGGTGGATTTCTTTTGAGAATATGGACTAAATCACCAGAGGAATCCTAAAACATATATCTCTTGATTCACAGTTTGTGGAAATAACTCAAGTGATAAATTTGTTTCTGTGCACACACTGGTTTTAGTTGAGATTGAGAGCTCTCTCTGTCTTCTCATCTCCGGTCTGCAATTCTGCATTGTCTTCATCCCCTTCACCTCCCTGTATTAAATGTCAGAGCTAATTTAAAATAATTCTTTGTCCTCAGGATCCTTAGGGTCTATAGTTCATGTGGTAATTGCTTATGTTTAGAAGGATCATGAGTTTGGGAAGAATACATTAATCCTTAGCAGAGACTATGTTGGTTCTTAATTGCTGTCTCTCTGTTGTTAACCTATAGTACTCTAAAGATCAAGGCAAAAGCAAGGTTTTTGAATAAGTTATGAATTGCTTCTCTGAACTTAATTTCTACTCACTGCAGTTCCTAATCCTACCATATTAAGTAAGCTAGAGACAAAGGAACACAGTCTCAATGCTGAGTCTCAGGATTCTGTAAGTGTATAGTTAGTAAGGCAAATCATCCCTCCCAGCTTACAATGGAAAACATTAATTCTTGCAATCTTTTGTATGCTTTGTAAATCCGGCTCTGATTTAGGAATAAAATGCTGTATTGTATTTAGAGTAGAAGGCCTGTTTTAGCAAATACAGAGGTGGCATTTTCAAACTGCAATGTGAAGAACAATTCAGAGACTACTAAAGTATACACTTGTCCAGTACAATACAATCTATGCTAATAAGAAAAAAATAGGCCACAGTATTATACATAACCTGCAGCTTAATGAACAGAATTTTAGCCTTCATTTGAACATGCTTTTTATTAAGCAGGGACATTTTCCTGTACCTGACACTGTTCTTGGTTGGGTGTAGCACTCAATCCTGTTGCTGCCATGTAAGTGCTTCCAATGGTCTTTATCTTCTCAACTCCACTGAACTTCGGCTTTGACAATAACTGTAAAACAAGGACAGTTATTCATTATTCAGATCAGCAGCCGTGTTACTCTAACACCACTCAGAGCATCAATTCTTATAACAGTTTCTATATAGACCCCAAATGGCTTGACAAATATACAGAGGATGAAGGACTTAAGGATGGATAAAACAATGGTTACAGGACTCCAAGGAAAGGGAATTTCTGTCTTCTAAAATACCTTTTTACTATAAAGGGACTAATTTTATAGTGATGAGAATAAATTCCACCTTATTGTACATATAGCTTTTAAAAGTCAGTAGACTTTGCACTCATGTGATATTGGATCACCATGCGAGCCAACAGTTAAGCTTTAAGCAGCTGTCTGAAAGTAAGCATCTATTCCATGCCAGTGGGATAGTTCATGTCAATGGGACTAAAATCCAAGGATTTTACTTCCTATCCCAGGTTGTCTTGGACATTGGACACCCAATGCTCTCCAAATGCATTTGCTGCTAAAATACCCTCTATAGCTGCAGATCTGCAAATCCAGACTGTGGTCTCTGAGTCATGACACAATTTTAATACCTTTTACTGGTATGATTATCACTAATAACTTCCTTAAAGACAAATACTGTTCTCAATGAGGCCTTTATAGCTGCCTTTTCACAATCCATCAGTAGTCATACTGTCTACTTGCTTCTAACTCCAGAGAATGGAATATTAAAACTTCTACAATCCTTTGATTTGCTTATGTATCAACTGATGAATTCTCTGTTTGCAACCAACACAGATTGGGTATAACACAAAGTTGTATCTGACTTTAGACACTCATATCTAGGAACTGTGGTTAATTTATGGCGTGTAATGTGACTGCCTCATGAGCTGCAGCTAAAGGGCAGGAAGATTCTCTGTCAGATGTACACATAAGATTCTCATTATAGCAAATCAAAAGCAATTGAGTATGACATCGGATCAATATCTGATTTATCCCACATAAATCTTTTTCCTTTAATACTCCCTGTATTTTCCATGTGACCAGGCACACAAAAGTTCTTTTCTGACAGCTCTTCCACTCTCCCTTTCAAGTATGTTTTCTCATTTTTGCATATCCTGAGTTATTAAGATTGAAACTATATGTCAGTCATTGTTAGAAGTACGTACATCATCAAAGTCCGCAATGATCTCATTTAGCAGCCTGAGACATTCCAACCCTTCCTTATTTACATCAGATTCTGTGTAAAATTCCTTGAAATCCGGAACAGAGGCAAACATGACACAGACACAGTCATAAGACTGGTGATACAGATCCTGTACGAAATAAAACAGAATAAAGGAAAAAATCTATCATATCCAGCTGTAAATAAGTTTACTTATTAATATGCAGTGTCCAGGATCTAAAAATGGAAATGCTGTGGTAGTTGGAATCCCTTAAGATGGTGGTTGGGTGTTTTTCGCATTTAGTTGCATTTATTAATTCTAAACAATGTATAAACCTGTTTGTAAAAGAGACTCAACACATACAGCTGAAAATACTTTAATGATTTTTTTTTCTTCCTGAACATTAACTCCATAGAAATAAAATATTCACTAATTTATTAGATAGGGCCCATCTCTGGGGCTTCTTATGAAGAGAATTTAGTCTGGCTTGCATGGCTGAAAATGTATTTTGCAAAACAATATCTAATTTATTATTAGCTATTTGTGTTATTGTAATAACTAAAAAACTGAACCAAAATTACAAACTCAATTCATAAATGCATAATGCAATATGACCCTTATTGATAGTTCCTAGTCTAAAATGACAAGATGCCTAACAGGACAAAATAATTATCATTTCTTTTGCATAACAAGGAGCTGAGGCAAAATGAAAGAAGTCACCTGAACTAAAACTTATTTATGACAGAGTCTGCACTGCTTTCTGTGGCCACTGAAATGAGAGCATCTCTACTCCACAGAAGGATTCTGGTGCTAAAAGGAACCACCTCCCTCTCCCCCCTTCAGTTTCCTCTCCACTGCCCTTCAACATTAGACTATCTCTTCTTTCAGGATAAATTCACATCCTTAAAGAAAAGACAGAAAGAAAAACAATTATTAAACTAATACTTATAAAAATATAGTATCTATACATGAAAGTAGACACAGCRATAAAAGAGGCTGTTATCTACTTTAATGTAAAACTATCTTCAAATTGTTATTTGGGTAAGAAGGGATTTCAGTACTCAGATGAAAAGGATTTGCTCTGTGTCTTCAAGAAGCACAAGATATTATTTCCCTTTTTATTTGATGAAGCTTGGGTTTTGCAATTTGACTGGCAGTGTGTCCTTTTGGAAGAATGTGATGTGCCTGTATGCAGATGTGCACAGATACAGTGGATCTTTACTGCTTATGCATAACTGAAAAATAACAGAATTATGGGAATACTGTTAACTGCCTCTTCCCAGCACARATGTGAGGCAAGTTTCTGAGAAAACATGAAAATAATGATGGACAGGGAGGAACATGAGCAGCTGGAGGAGGTAAATTATTTATTACTAGATTTTTGTGTCYCTGTATTTTCTAACGGTTCTATAACCATATCAAAACTGAAACTCTACCATGACTGTGTGCAGTAGGGATGGAATATATTGTTGCAACTCACAGCTTAAGCTGTTATTCTGTTGTTGCATCATGATTAAATCCAGGTTTTTGAATCTGCTGTGGGAAACCCAAGGGTCAAGATAGTAAGGAAACTTGGTCTGACTGTGAGTGTGGTGTATGTGGGGAGTCAAGTGGGGCACCTGTTGGCTCACTGGGGCTGCCTGCTGTGAAGGGGCTTTGGTCCCAGCTTAGGTGGTGCGGGTGTGACTGCCAGAGTGGGTCCTGAATGGTCAGATGGGAATGTTACCTTAACAAGGTACTGAGATTACATTCTGTGGTTAACTCAGCTTTCCTTCTATTTCCTGAAGTCACCTTCCCTGTAACTTCATTTCAATTTTGGCAACAGCATCCCATTCTTCCTCCTTCCTCTCTAACAGTGGAGCAATATCCATCCCCACTAATGCTCAATAACATAGCACCATCATGGAAACAACAACAACAAATAGCACTGTTTATAACCAGATGAGTAGTAATTGTGACTATCACAATAAACGTCAGAGAATTTTAAGGAGGCATCCCYAGCTAGTTTATTTTGATCATTCACAATAATAAAGGATGTTACAATCGAGTGTCTTAATTTTCCTGAGAGTACTTCTCTTGAAATAGTACTCTCCAAAATGTTTAGTCAGAAAATTAAATGCAATACCATTCTAGGAAGGAACAGCTTTTCTTCTTTTAACAAAAATAAAATCATCCTGTCCTTGCCATTCAATCCTTTTTTCCTCTTTAATAACATCTGAAATTCTGCAAGTATGTCCCTCTTATTGTCCCCTCGTCTCCAGTGCCTGAAGATCCCCTTGGGATAGAGAAGGCAAACCGGTCCAGTTCTATGTTTTGGAAGGGTATGGTGGTCAGCTTCTCGGACAGAATTTTTACTCTAAGTAGGGTCCTAGCTCCATCCTGTAGCTAACAAAACAGGATTCCTCKTGCCCGGTAATGGGCTTGCCAGTTAGCTTGCAGCACAAAAGCTCCCAAGCACTTTTTACTGAGGGAATCTTAATGATAACAGCATTAAGGAAAAAGCTGCACAAGCCAGGTGCAGATATATTTAATCCTGGCCCTGTTTCCTGCTTTTCATTTTAGATTTGTTCCTGTCTTTCTCTCAATTGGAAAGTATCTTGTCTGGTATCCAGCATGCAGACTACAAGCAGAAACCCAGCTCTGGAGGTTCTGGTAAAGCAAACAAACCTTTATTATTTGCTCTGAAGGAACTTCGCTTTTTGCGTATTAGTATTAGTCAATGTATATCCTGTTATAAAAAGACCTTTGTTGGTCATCTGAAACTACAGTCCCACTGCTCTCAGTTAGCATTCATCCACTCATTTCTTCCCTTTTCATTTCTTCTGCCTGCTTTTCAGCAGCACACTTTGTTTTCCTTTTTTTTCCATATAGCTGCATGCATAAAATACTAAGGGAAGTAGTATTTTGAAACAGTTTATTCATCCATTAACTTAATCACAGGATCCTTTTTAAACAGAAAAGGACATATATAAAACTATAATAGTCTGAATGTTTACAACCAGGGAAAATGTGGAAAAAATTCAATTCAGTATCTATTGACTTACATATCCACACAGAAAAAACAAAGGCCTGATCTGTCCTAACATATTTAAGTGTATTTACATACACACAGAGAGAATGTCCTTTAAGGGTCAACACAATCTTGCCTACATTGAAAGAAATCTGAAGACATGACGGATGCTTATATTCCTGAATACTTCCGGGGATTTGAAAGGGCCTCCCTTCTTTGAAAACTGTGTTTAAAGAAACAAAACAAGAAACAACTTGAGGTGTTTTTTTAATGGATGTCATTAAAATAATGTAAAATCATTTTTACTTCAGCTGACATGATGTATTGGGGAGCCCAGCACATTACAATTTTTGTTCTTCATTAAATTTAATAAACTCATTCCAACCTAAGAATCTTGAGGGGTGACAAGACAAATCCAGTTGCCAATACCAAGGTAAGCAGATGGTGTTGCTCTGCTGGGGAGCTGAGGTGGAGTAGCACATAATCAAGAAAGCAATATTCTGATGGTTTGCTGTGTTTAAAGCCTTAACTGAGAACTGGAGCTTAGTCAACTTGGCTTCCAGCCAGAATCTTCACTGCATTCAAAGGAATCCCACAGCAATTTTCATTTGACGTTAGCGACCAAATGAATATTTGAAGGGAGTACTAAAGTATTGATATGAAGTACTGATTAGTGCTGATTAATGCAAACCACAGTGAAAGGGAAGACATTGTCCTTTTTGACTCAGGAGATCAAAAATGAATCCCTAAAGCTGCCTTCTGCCCTCTTTTGTCAGTTTTGGAACAATTATTTGGCATGCGCAAGTAATTCAAACTTACATTTAATATCTGTATAGCTGTTACTTTCTCTAAATGATTTTATATTTTTTTTTTTTTTTTTTGCTTTATTATTACTGTAAAGGAGTATTAGGAGCAGATCTAATTTCCACCAAAGTAAAGATGGATCTTTTGGGTGACTTTTCTRGTGCTTGGATTAGGTCCATAAGCAGTGAGTAAAGAGGTAATTCAGTGTTCAGAACATCTTTCCAGAATTAACAAAGCCACTGTTGCAGGGAAAAAGTTAATTTTTGCTCCAATAAGCAAGCTCTCCAGTCAACAGCAGAAAATTCAGAACCTGGTTGCATCTCCACTCTGATCATGGAGGAAAAAGTATCTGAATGCATATGATTTAAAATCAAATCCATTTTGATTCAACCATCCTGTTCTTCCTCCTCCTCACCTTTTTTTTACCGTCCTTCAATAGGCAAAGTGCATCACCACTTAGGAAAATTTCACCTTTTTATTTCAAGATATTAAGGTGCATTCAGCGCTGTAAAGAAAGCCTTACAGGAAGGAAAGGGGAAATGAAAGTGAGAGTAAATCTGTATTTTCACTGTATGGACCTACTGTTCAAAACAGCATTAAGTGGTATTTCCAGGATACACCGCTTTCTTACAGAGCAGAAGATATACAGAGACAGCTGACCTCATTCTTCAAGTTTCTTGCCAAGAAGTGTTCAGCTACGTGGGCTGGAAGCACATTCTCCAGAAGCACCCGATTTAGGTTCTCCATGGTTTCAATCTCCTCCCGCTCTTTTTTGAACTTGTTCTTCCACAGGAAGTCTAACCTACAGTAATATTCATTCTGTTACAAGAGGACACAGAAGTAAAGAAACAATAGGCATCTTGTCCTGCTGAAGTATGGGTTTAAGAGACAAAATAAGCACAGTACCCAACCCCTACAATGCTATTATTTCAATACTCAAGTAGAATTCCAGATCCCGCAGAGGTCAAACCCCAAGCATACACTGTGACATACATTTCATCAAATTCAACAAAAAGGCCCAGGAGAAAATAAGAAAAGTTACAAGGTGCCTTWAAAAATGGAAGATTTATTTATCTACTCTCAGAGTTTAGTAGAAATTCATTCCAGAAATCAAACACTGTAATAGAAACAATGTATCCTTTTGCAACTTAATATGATTTTGTAAGCATAGAAATTCACTTGCAATAATGTGCATTTCAGAGAGATCCTGACTTTTACCAACTCACATCTTATGATCAGCCTGGCAAAAAGAAAACAGCCTATTGTTATAATATACAATCAGTTATCAAATCATGATCAGACTATCAAAAATGGCCCAGTCAGTTGGGYCAATCCAGCTGAGTTTGGGTTTTGTTGGTTGCTTTTTTTTTTGTTTGGTTGGTTACTTTTACACTCCTTTCTGTAACAYTTTATCCTGCTTTTCTTTTTGTCCCAGAGTTTTCATAATAGCTTTCTAGTATCCACAACAACAATACCTGGACATATATGAAAATGTGTAACATTTCTGGAGTATCAGTATGTTTTGAGATCCAATTTCATTAGAAAGGTGGTGAAAAATTAATAAAACTGCATCTTTGTGGAGCTCACTTCTTTTCAATATTGTCAATGTTTTGTCATAAATTCTGTGGCATGATTTCTACAGTAAAGCCTCCTCTGGCCTATCTCATTTGAGCTGATATAAATCAAGAGCTATTTCAGTGCAGTCTAATGGTTTAACACTATCATGCAATCTCAATGAAGACTATGTTATTAACCAGGAGAATATTATTATGATGGSAATCTTATTATAGAAAAACCTAAAAATGCTAGCTAGTGTTATTAGCAGTCAGTAAGCATTCACATAAAAAATGAGAGTACTCCTGATTGGACTGTGGCTGTCATGGCTCAAAATGATTCATAGATATTCTATTGAGATCACAGCCAAAGATAAGAGTAGAAAGTTGAAATTAGATGGTATTAAAATGATTTGGCAAGCTTTTAAAAGGCAATGAAAGTAAAAACTGGTGAAGCAAAAAATGTATCTGCCAAATACTTGCAGAATGAAAAAACAGTAAGAGGAAAATTATTCCTCTGCTAAACGCATAGAGAGCAATACACTCAGCTTTCCTTTAAACTGTTTGATAAGAGCTGAGTACGATTTAGATATTTAATTACAAAACCGAAAGAGAACATCCATAACATGAAATCCTTGTTAAAATACTTTCTTTGTGCTGATACCTATAGTACTAAGGAGAGAATGCAGACCTCAAATGCACTGCAAAAGAAATATTCTGGCTCTTCTGACTCAAAGGTAACATTCTTCTGAAAGTAAAAAGGGTCTGGACATCTTAGAATGGATCATGCTGCATCCCAGAAATCTTAACTTTGAATGTCAGATAAACAAACAAGCTGAATATTTTAAATAATTACATGTTACTAAAGGATATTTGCAAATTACAAGCAAATGAAGAGTGGGCAGAGACTTAAATACTTGTACAGACAATCATGAAGGAACAGAGAATCTGAGAACAGATTTCTGCAGGAACTTGAAAATAGGATTTTATTATTGTCCTGTAATTGTGCTAGTATTAAATGGCAATTATCACTCCTATAAAGCTTGAGGTCATGAACAGGGTTTTTTTCAGAACTGTCCACATGATGCAAAATACATGCAGTCACTTTTTTTAGAATTTCTTTTTTATACATATGTTAGATCTTTATACATCCAAGAACTTAGATGTATAAATATAAATACATGTAGATAGTAAATTCAAACGCCACCAACTATATTCATGCAGAAAAAATCCAATAAAACCCTGGGATGTCAAAATTGTAGGCATAAATTGACAAAAGTAAAGTGGATGCCTGCTGAAATTAGATAACCATATATTGTACCAACTTTGTATCGAAAAGAAAAGGTGGTAGCTAAGTGAAGTTTTCAAAAAGATGTTTCTTCTTTTAAAGCTAATATCAAACAGATAATTTACTTACTACTTTACCACTTACTGAATTAAATTTAGGCTGCTATAAAAAAGGGCAAAGGGAACGCAGAAAAAATAAATGAGAATGTATTCTACATTTTGCTTTGAAATTAGAAAAGTCAGCATATCATATTTCAAAATTCTTAATCAGACTTTTAAAAACAGAAAAGCACTACCTTGCTAACTTACTTTGAATTGTGGTGGTTTTTTTGTTTGCATGATATGAAACTTGTGGTGGATAGCCTGATCATTCAAAGCAGACACGGTGTTAGAGAACTGACAAATGGTAAGGATATAATGCAAATCTTTGGAAAAGAAGCAGGAACAACAGAGCAAGGTACTTCGTAAAAAAACAGCCCTAAGGAAAAGAGTTATTTAGACATATGGCTAAAGCTGGTACAAGTGGAAGAGCTGACACCTCTTCTGTGAACATGCCTCCATCTATTACAAAAAAGTAAATGGTCATGTCACTAGGAGTGAAATTTGTAATAAGTTTTCATTGAATTCTTTCAGAAGAGGCTCTTGAAAAGACTACATTGTTCAAGAAGAGAAGGATGCCCTCACAGAATAAAAGCTCACTAAAGAACAGAACAGAGACAACAAATAAACAGTTTTTACAGCTGAGGGAAGCTGCCATAAGCACCTTAACAGTAAAACTACCAATGAAATTCAGTGTGGATAAGTACAATATAATCAATCATGGAAAAAATATACAGCCAGCCTAAAGAGTAATGGRATACGTATAATTTTAGGTACTGTTGATAAAGGAATTCACAAGGTATGTCAATATTGGTAATTCAAAGCAGATCATAAGAGAGATTTAATGCTCAGTAGTGTTTAAATGTGAGCACACTCCTTATGCAGTCGAGCCCACACCAATCTGCATTCTGCTGGGAAGGGTGCAAGGGTCACCATTCTCAACACATCGCCTGCCTGTTGCCAGCCTATTTTCAAATAACTCTAGGGATACGTGTGCACAATGAAATGAGTCACTTGCTCTCAGTGTCAGGAAATGGTTCTAGCCTATGCTGGTGGAACCATCCAAAAAAGCAGTTTTACTTTCTCCACCTCACTTCTGTCTGTTGACTCCCATTTTTTTAGCACAAGCTTTGCTGCAGCCACGCCATAAATCTTGAAAATAGGTCTGGCTCAAAACCAACCATTTCTCCAGGGTAAATTTTTAAGCCTGACTATTTCCCTACTTTTATCCASTATACATTGTCACAGGGAGCTATGCCAGTACAACTGAGGAGACACAAGGATAAGAATGAGCAGCTAAGGGAAGGTCTGCTTCTTCCAGCAGGGATGCTAGTTGTGCAGCTAAAATAATCAAGTTGGCTCATAAAACATGCAATGATATACTAACTCTCCCTCTCTTCATCCCCACTGAACCAGAGGTATATATTCCCTGCCTCTGCTTTTGCATCAGGACAGGCATCTCTCTGACCAGTGGTGAGCAGGTTCACAGAGCTAGGCTTTTAGGAAAGCATCCACTTTTTGTTCAGATAGACTTTCTGGTTACTCACCCTGGGGACAGAGGGTCACCAATGACAGCTTAAGAGAAATGGAAAGGCCACCCTTTTCATCAGTGGCTATTATCTTTAGCATTTTTAAAATAATCAGGTATCAAAAGAAGAAAAAGATATATATTATCTGAAATAAATGCAATAACTAACAGAGAAATTACTTGTATATTACCCTCTATGGAAGAARGGTAAGGAAGAATTTCACTTTGCCTACACTTCCAAGATGGTTCAACAGCATCCTGTAAGTGCCACTCAATGAAAGTAGCAAACGAAGTTTAAAAACAGAAAGACAGACACTGTCACATGACTCTATCAATGTGAAATTCGTTATCAGTGTTGGGAACACCAGGAAGATAAAATGGGTTAAAGAGGGATCAGACAGCAGAATAGCCAATAGCTATTAAACACTGTTACAGAAATGCCAACTGGCAGAAGGTGGGAAGTATATGTCCTTGGAATGGTCACTGCATGGAGGTTGATTTCCTCCCCTATTCTTTTTCCAAGCATTTGCTACCAATCAGTATCACCAACAGTAACTTAAAATGGCAGGTCTTATGCCAGCTGTGTATTAAAATTAGTTCATAACATTTTCCAGTAATATTTAGACTTTGTTTGAGACTGTTTGAAAATGCAGAGGTTTCTTTCTCCTTTTCTTTAAGGGAGAATAAATTAGCAGAAAAATCAAAGGCAAAAGATTGAAGAGTTACGAGTAAATGGTATCGTGACAAGGGTCTTGGACCTGTAGCTCTGAAAATGAAGACTTTTTCCATTACAGGACCATTTCTTAGTTGACCTGACAGAGAACACCTGTAGCTGTATGCAAAACAAACTTTCTTGTTGACGCRACTGAACCCACGAAGAAGTCTGTCCTTTCCCAGTGAAGATGATATTCCTTCTCTCCTTTATTCTTGTTATTGCACCCAGTGCCTCCATCTGACACTTTGGTTGACAGGGACAAAAGGTTCTCAACTGATGTGATGAAGCACTTATCCCTCTTTTTGWGTGGAAGTAGCTGTGCTCTAGAGCCACTCTGTCACCATCATCAAATGAGCAACTCTAATGTGGTGCTGGCAGCCAGGCAGATGAAGAACGTTATTTCTAATTCAAGAAAGATGTTCCCCACTAGAGCAAATACTGCAGAGGCTGCCAGATAAGAATTTTTTGTGTAGTAACCTGCAGATCCTGCATGGCAATTTAAAAGACAGTCACTACATTTTTAAGGAACTGTAATGTAAGTGAATGATTTAAGGACAGTCTGGGATAAAATCCTTCCCAAGGCTGCAGTCTGTGGAGGCACAGGCTGTTCATGGGATCTCACATGGATTGTCCCTTCCATTTCAGAGCCCTGCCTTGTGGACTGCATTGTTCCTGGCACAACGGGCTGGAATTGCAGCTTTTAGCCATGAATCATGTACAGGCTTGAGGATTTAGAGAAAGAACTGCCCTTGCGTCTTCCCTCAGCATAGTATAGGGTAAGACCATTGATACCATGTTTGTTCTGAAAAAGCACAACTGGATAATAAAAAGAGTAGTTTCCTGTTGGGTCACAGTTTTAGTCTAAGCGTGGCCTCAGCATGTGGTACACTTCTGTGTGCATGCTACATTGTTTCTGTGTCTGCATGAAATTGTAATAACTGTGAAGAAAATAGCTTGTAATTAAGCTACCAGGGAGACAGCAGATGGATGCAGACAGATGGGAGCAAACCGGGAAGCTATGAGACCGTATCGGTCAGAATGACAACCAATAGTCACAGTATCAGCATAATGTCGCAGTGACAGCTATTGGCGAGTTTTAAGGGCATATTGGAAGGTAATAAAGGAAATAGGTGCTTGTGACACTCCTTTGCAAGGGTGTGGGGCAGAAGGGGACAAAGGTGTTTCTTTGAGAAGGTGTCAGGCTGCGGGTGGCGGCTGGCATTGCGTCCACTGGTGTGGATGGAGAGAAGCATGCATCTTACCTGTCTACCCAAAACCAGTAATGTGATGAAGAATATGAACAAGGAAATTGAGCCCATTGACTTCAGGTCCTTCAGTATTCCTGGCCTATAAAATAAAARCATAAGTAAAGCAAGCTGCTCAAAAGTAAAACCAATATTACTTCAAGCACAAAATTAAGACTACAATTTATGTATATTACTTTCTGGTATGGAAACTAAGACCATTTAAATATGATATGCTTTATTATTTGATGAAATGTCATTACTTATGTAGCTTTAACGACTTCTACTACATTCTGTGCAAATGTGCCTTCACTTTGAAGTCCAATAATAAGATGAGGATTTAGTAAAAATAATAGCCTTGTTTACTTACAAATGGAGAGCATTTATGACTTATTCTATATAGGCAGAATAAAAAGAGATCTTTAATGCAATAACACCATTTCCATAGTGGAGAGCTTTACCATATCCAATAAATATGAAGAAACAGGAAATAAAGCACCTAACTCCCAACATACCTTTTCACCTGAGAATTACAGGATGCACAAACTAGATCTTGTACAGAGTTTATTAAAAACTCTACTTTGGCAAAGTCACTAGAGGTAATGGGAAACAGTTCATATTAGAGCTCTCCTACTGATGCCACTGAAACAAGAACCTTGGTGAGAGATTTGGGAAGGAAAATACCAACAGACACAGAGCTTGACTGGCAAAATCGAAGCTGGCAGAAGCATATGTTTAATCTAACCTGGCCCCTGGATCTCCATACCATCACATAGATATCCTTTCCACTAATGCGATGGGAACAAAGACCTGAGTTTGTTAATTTAATCTTTAGATTTAAGTGCAGAGAAAACTTACTTTTTTTTTTTATACAATTGAGATCCTTTTCCATGATTGTTACAGCACAGCAAAAATGATACTGAAACTATATTCTGAATATTCAGACTCTGTGGTGTGGCATATGCCATACACTCGGCCTGCACAGAAGAGAATCACCTCTTTGTTTTGAAAATGAGGTAGAAATTGCAGCTGTCCAAAAATTATTTTATACAGCAGTAGCTGGAACTGGAGTCATAATAATAACTGGTCTTATAATCTGTAACAAAGATTTCAGCAGTCTCACTACAACTTAAGATAAAAATTCACAAGTGCAGCAAAATAAACAAAAATTCAAACTGTTGGTCTACTAATTTTTTCAATAGCTAAGACTGCATTTGTAAAGATTTAAGACTATGTACTAGTTCTGAGAAAGTTGATTTTCTTTGGCTTGCAGCAAATATGCTTTAAAAGCCTTAATGATGTTCAGCCTGAGGCCTTAACAACCTTCATGATGACTTCTTCGTAACGTCCTGTATTACAAAAATGCAAATTAAACCATACTCTGTTTCCTACAGTATGTGATTTAAACACCTTGTCCAGACTCACTTACTTTATTTTAATGCTCTGAGATGTGACATTAAATCAAATAGCAACTGCAGCGTGACAATGATTTTAACTTGTGACTCAGATTACCTAGCCAAACACATATGTTCCATGACATAAGAACTACCATAGGTAGCATTTAATTTCAGAAGGACTGGAGTTAGCCACCTACCTTCTAAGAGGTGCCATTGCATACATAAATTTGCTGTAGTCATCCAGCATGGGCCCATGAGTGTGCAGAAGGATAACATTGTAGCCCACCAATGCAATCAACATTATTACCATTTTCAACTCATAATTTATCCTCAGGAAAACAGAACAGGAAATGAGCCCTAATATGCAGCTGTATATAAAATACTGGCAAAGAAAAATCAAATGGAAAATATTTAGAATTTGGCTCTTGAGTAGGAAATCATGCACCATAAAATGCTCAGGCTAGTTTAAAAAACAAATTATTGACTAACCACTGATGTATGCAATCTATCACAATCTGGGAYACTATGGTTTATAGATAGACAATAAAAATAAATTTATGCTCCCTAATTTTCACCCTTTGACACTTTTGATTTACATGAGTAAATCATTTACTGCATTTGTGGGACACCACTGCTGCTGTTGAAATCTAATGTAAGAGTCTACTGCCAGCAGAGTGCCACAAGATTTATTCCTGTTCCACTGTACAGTTTTCATTTTAGCTTGAGTTCATCGATTACCCTGTATGTATTGCTAGCATTAGGGTCAAGGTAAAATGTCTAAAGGTCTGAAAACACTTTCATTGTCTATATTTGCAGTTATTATAGAAACTGATGCAATACACAATTGTTAGGAACCTCATGGATATGCAATTTTACAAACTCTAGAAATACAGCTAGGATAGGAAAAATACAAAGCTATTAACAGGGCCTATGCATAATATAAATATAAAAAATCCTTCTGTCAAATCCTGTGGAATTATAACTATATAAGAACACATTCAAAGGCTAAAAAAAAAAAAAAAGCCTTTTCTTTCCTATGTCATATTTATCAACAAAAATATGTATGGTTGAAGTTAAATTCCTGGGAAAATATTTTCTCTTGATATTTTCTGGAAATTGATTAGAGCACCAAAATGAATGCTAAAACTAGAATCATTATCTTAGTCTTTAATATGCAACACCTTTGCCAAAAATGCTTCCTGAAAATTACAGTCCTGCACCTTGCAAGGAAGTTTCTTTCCTGAAACTACAAAGCATTCTATTTCTAGACATGCTATTTTCAGAGTACTGTTGACTTGTTGATGGCAGTACTTTTGACAGAACCTGAATCACTGTATACTAATTTTGGAGGATCACTAAGAAGAATAATTTTCACAGCACCCATCAGACAGAATTGATCTGCCATCTCAATCTCTGCTGCTACTGTAATTTGCTTGAAGATTTGGTTGAAATAAGAAATAGATAGAACTGTTGTTCAGAATCACCAAAAAATAAAACTTCTCTAATACCTGCATTTCAGAGGAGGTCACACTCCAAAGTCAGTGTTACATAAAAATAACAGCATCCATTTTTGAGTCAATAAGGCATTCTACTGTTGAAATCAGTTTTCCAAAAAGAAACAAGCAAAGGCAGTCTTGAATCCACAACTGAATGCTGTTTGACAAAGACCAAGAAACTTTCAAGTGGAACAGTCTCTGACAGTGTTCCACAGGAATACACAGAAGAGATTGAAAATTTCAGCTAAGATTTCAGACAAGTGTTGATGAATTAGAGAAGAGTGGCACAACCACACATTTAAGAATACGGACTCCAATAGTGTGCATTGCAATGCAGTGTTTCAGTAAGCAACAAGCAGATCTGGAAAGTCTGGCAATCCACATAGCAGTGAAGCTGAGCAGGCCATGGTCAGTTTAGTGCATCCCTTGGCCGCAGGATAAACGCAGACAGCTCAGCCAACTTATCACAACCAAGGAGCCTGCAGGCTGTTCCCACTTGGTACCAGTGTGATGCCACCTCTTTGGCCTTGGCTTTATCCAATGGTGCAACAGCAAGTCCTCATGGACATCATTTTTTGTCTGACAGCCAAAACAGTGAATAGAAATGTTTCCTTCTAAGAAAATCCCCTAGCAGCTCAAAAGAGGAAAGTGCTGGGTAACCTCTCCACAGACAGAATCTGCACCTCATGCTGTATGATTCAAGATTCTCAGCAACTGAAGGGGAGTAACTCCTCCTATCCTCTTTTTCCTTCTTGTGCTAGCTCAAATAAAGGCTATTTTAACCAAACCTTACAGAGTCTGAGTGCCTTTCTCACTGGGATCACAGGTCTGGTGCCTTGCACTACAGTGCAAGTGTGCACTACTAAGTGTGCACTACACACTTAGGATCCAGCCCAGTGCATTTGGTCTCTACTCTTAAAATTTAAGACCTACAGTTCTGTGGGTAAAAAGATATTTACTGAAGTAGGAAGGGATTCTACTCCCGTATGTCTATAGCGAAAAACTATGGAACAAAGTAATTTTGTAATTTTCTAGTCAAATAAAGTATATTCCAAAGTATATTCCAAAACTGCATCTTTTAGAAGTCAGTATTATAACTTTTATTTATTTATCATGTGGTGGCAGCACTGACACCAGATTGCATTTTCTCCAAGAACAGATATACACATCTTGAAGTCTTACAGGCTTGACTTCTGTTACATGGAAACTACAGAAGCATCATAGCAAAACTAAACACAAAAATGTCTCTATAACTTACTGGGGAATCTTCGCTAAGTCTTTTTATAAAAGCAAGCTATACAAATCAAAGAAGTTGTTTTGGGGGGTAGAGGAGACAAATCAATTGCTTTGCTTCAAAATGAACTTAATTTAATTGGGGCTAAAATAATTCCCAAACCTCTTATTTACTCATTTTAGATGACATAGTCAATAGACGTCAGGTCCAATATCATGAATCACATAAAGTTTATCGACATGAATAAAGCTTAAAGCTAAAACATAGATTCAAAACAATGAATTTTTAATTTAAGGAAACAAACATTTGTCAGTTTAAGTATTCAATATCTCACACAGTGAAGAGACAGAAATTTTATTCCCAGATTTAAAAAAAATTATCAAAAGTGGTAACTCAAAGGGAATTTATAGCTTTTTCAAGTTAGAAGATATGCAGTGTCTGACGATGAAAACAATGTGTATTTGAGAGATGTTTTAAAGTTTTAAAAATCTTTAGCTAACCTAAATTTTTCATTTATTATTGTCAGAAGTGACATTTTAATGGAATTTTTAATGCCAATTTATCAAGACAAATTTTCTCAGATTAAAGAATCTAATGTGTTTTAATACTTTAAAAACTATAAATCGTGAATTGCTAGAATTGTGCCAATCATGAGAAGAGCTGCCAAACATCGTAGTTATACATGGGGAAACACACAAACAAAAAAAAGCACAATTTTTTTTTTTCTAAGAGCAGCRGATTGAATCTTAATAATAAGTATAAATTTATGAAAACTATGTCCTTCAGATGCTTGTTGGAGGAAAAAAGAGAACAAAATACCTTTCAAAATGTTCTAAACTGTAACAAGAAATAGAAAAGAAGATGACTAGAAAACCTGCTAATTAAAGAAGTAAAGAAATACAAACAAGCACTGGAACAATTTATATCTATGTGCTTGTGAGTGTGAACACGTGCAGAGGGTGGGAGAAAGACTGCATAATTCCTTTRTCAACAAGGATAACTTGATGTCAGAGCCCAGAGTAGACCTAGGCACCTTTCCATACTTGCTGGTGCTTAGTTAGCTAAATTTGAAAACAAGAAACAGAAACTAAGGCTCCATTGTACCTTACCAGGAAGATGATGAAAATCTGKAAGTGCTGCAGTTACTGCAACTGTTGTTTTTTTTTTTTTCCGAGGAGATTTCTATACATAATTAACATCTTGCTTTTGTGTGTGCCTGGGATTAGTTAGTTTGACACAGTGAATAGCTGTTTCATTTAAAACGTGCTGTGTGGAAATCAGGACACACCGTTTTGGTAATGGTCTCATTATTTCACCATAGAGGTAAAATAATCTCCCTTCTCCTCTTGCTGCCACCAGCAGCAATTCATCCAAAACCAGCTGCCCTATTTTGACACAATATACAGCTTGTTATGTTCAATTGCATGTCTTTTGTAATCCTTTTAAGAATCACTGCTCTCTAGGATACAGTTCCCACTTTTTTTTCAGCAATGTCCTTCCCCTCCTCTTGCATGTGCTGTTGTGCTTTTGTTCACACTAAGACATCTTCTTCAGATCAGTTCAGATCTTTTAAGTAGTTTATATAGTGGCACATGAGAGTTTTATTTCCATCCCTCTCACTCCACCTCTTAATATGCAATGACAGAAGTGTGACRATTTCACGCTTACTGTCAGTGATGAAAATGGTGGATATTTTCAGGTCAGCCACTGGTCCGTGTGAAACCTGTCTGCAGAATAACCTGGCTTTCAGTGCTCAGTCTGTTTTGCAGACACTGTGTGTTATCCTGCTATCTTGTAACATGTTAGCACAGGTGAGTTATGCTTTCTAGTTATCAAGCTGTTTYCCGCTTTTTTAATCTGACATTCATTAAAACCTCTATTTTCAGAAGTACTAATCTCTTTTAACTTCCCACTTACTTCGAATGCAGTTGCAGCTGACTGAAAAAAAAAAAATCAAGCTTTTACTGCAGTCTTAAAAACTGGTGGGTGTTTAACTGCAAGCAGATCTGGCAACAGTCAATTTAGTGTAATTGTTGTAAACAAAGAAATGTAAAATGAACTTACCGGTAGGAAAAAACAGTTATTTTGTATACACCACCGTGTCTGATTACTTGAATTAGGAAAACTTGCATTTGATGAATTAAGAACTGGGGGAAAAGCTATCACAGCATTATCCAGGAAAAACTAGAAAAAAATCAACATATAATCCATTAGCATGACAGCTGTTTAAGGTCAAAATAGAGAATAGAAATGGAGAAGCAGAGAAAGCCTTGCCAGTAACCATTTAACTTTGGTATTTCACTACTTTTTTGTATTTTAATTTGAAATAGGAAAAGGAAAATGACATAGCATGATTATTTGTTCGTGCATCCTCAAACAAAACCAACTTTGTTAACCTTCATCTGACACTTTCCATTTGAATAAAAGACAAAAGAATTTTATGTTATTTTTGTACATCAGAAGCTCMCACGCTCAAGAGATAATGACGAAATATATTCAATATAAATAATTCCTCGGCTTACCTCAACTGAATGTCCTATTTAAACACAGGAAGAATTTAAAAAATAATAATAAGTTTTTACTGAAGTTTGCTTACACCGATGCAATAATATAATAATGCTGACAATAATATTGGGACTAATGTTATTGAAATAGAAAAGTGGATCCAGTATCTCTTGGGTCGTCAAATTCAGCYACCTATCACACAGGAAACCATCATCATACAGACCCCCTTGATGTAGTGATCCAGTGCTTTCTTAATGATTTAGATTTTGGTGACTGCATTAATTCCAGTAGTTTGAATCTCAACAATTAAGGTGTTTCTACATTTAACCACTATTCATGGCCAGTTCTCATGTTTTTCTTCTTGTGATAATCTCATCCTTTAGCTTTCACATAGCTTCTTTCTCTCACTAGTATTTACATTCCTAATATTTAATGTCATCTTAGTCTTCATTGTGGTCATCGATCTATGTTTTTCTAGTTCCTTCCCTGAAAACAAGCTCTTCATTCCCCTAATTGTTCTAGTAGTCACGCTCTGTACATACCTCTTTCAATTCAACCTTCTGAATGACCAAAACTGCAAACACACTTCCCAGATTTTGTCAGTGAGTCATGTAATAGGACTGATACTAATTCTGCAGAAAATATGTTTTCATCCATTCTAGAATCAGAATTTTTAGGGTTGGAAGGTACCTCTGGAGATCATCCAGTCCAACCCCCCTGCCATGGCATGGTCACCTAGAGCAGGTTACACAGGTCCAGTTGGGTTTTAAATGTCTCCACAGAGGGAGATTCCACAACCTCTCTGGGCATCCTGTTCCAGTGCTCTGCCACCCTCAATGTAAAGAGGTTGTTCCTCATATTGAGATGGAACTTACTGTATTTTAGTTTATGGCCATTTCTCCTCATCCCATCGCTGGGCACCACTGAAAAGTCTGGCACCATTCTTTTGCCACCCGCCTTTGAGATATTTATATGTATTTAATAAATTGAATATAAAAATTGATTTAATATATATAGAACGATGCTCCTTTGCTCACAGCTGCAAAACCTTAATAGCTCACTGTACCTCATGCAGTTGGGGCTCAGATAGATCATAATGTTAAAGCAGTTTAACACATTCTCCACATGGACATCACTTCAGGCACTAACATCATGCTCAGCAAATGTGAGGTAGCTTTCCTTCCTTGGGACTCACCTAGGTGAATGCAGTTTATACTTAAGCATGAGTTAAAAGCAGTCACACGGATGGGTATTGTGATTCAGCTAAGTTGACATTAAACCCACATAATTAAAATCCTGAACTCATTGCATCTCCATCTGATGAGCTTCCAACATGTATTAGAAATTTTTGTCACTAATCTTTCAGAGCGACGATAATCTTGAGCTTTGTACTACTAAATTTCATCCTAGTTCTTTTACTCAAATGCACAGCTGACTTCTTCCTTTCTAAAATCCGAAGCCTTCCCTCACAGACAGATTGTCTCCTTAATTCATTAGCAAATTTCTCGTCCCTCTTATACACTAAATATATAAATTCACACCTGGTTGACCACAGTAGAGCTCTACAGGTCACCTCCCTCTCACATGCTGTTCTCAGATAGTCAGTGTGTAACCCTCCTCTAAATTCTTTCTCCATTTCTRTCTTTGACTACTGTTACAGAGAAAACCTGCACGGCTTCACTCAGAGCAACTAAACGTGGATCAACATGGTTTATTGATTTACAAGCATTAGATCTGGTCAGCCATTGCTCTGTATATCCAAGTCTTGAAAACTTCTGAGGACAGAGACCCCACAAACCCCTTTGCATGCACAGTGACTTTTTAATCTTTTTAAAGACTGTCCAACCTCCCATGTCACCACCCTTGATATGTTTTTTGGCACTGCTGAGAAGAGTCTGAAATCATTATCTCTGTATGTATCTTCAACAGAAGTCCAAGGTTGTGGGTTTGTGAAGGTTATCAATACACCACCTACTACCAATACCAAGCTGGGACTCACCTTTGTTTGYACAGTTGCACTTTCAGGTTGTCTTCCTTCACTAATATAACTGCATATGTGAAACTACACATAATTAACCTGCCATCTGTGAACTACACAGTCAGGATCAGTATCAGAAATATAACARATAAACTGCGAAAACAGCCCCTACAAACACCGACAGATTTTGAAACATCCTTCTATAACTGATCCCGAAGAGCTCTAATGATGTGCACATGCAGAGAGTTATATGCACATCTGCATCTTCCCATAGGACATGTGGGGTGAGAGGCACACACTCCCTCTTCTGGAAATGCAGGTTACCCTACTGGCACGCCCTCCCGAAAGGAGATGTGGGTGCTCTAGTTTTATGTGCACCTGTGCAACTCCCTGCAAGCTGTCAATGCACACGCTGCAGAGAGAGCACCTGCGAGTTCCTGTGCACAGACAAACCCGAGGTGTGGTCCCTGCCTGTCCCAGCCCGTGCTGGTGCCTGCCCAGCTCACATCAGGCAGGGAAGCTGCTCTTGCTGGTCGAGGCAGAGGGGTGATGCCAGAGGGGTGACTTATGATAGTGTCAAACCAGGTTTTGACAGTCATGTGTTTCCACTCATAGCTCTCTGTCTCCTATTACAAATTTCCACATTGTCCGGAGAGGTTGTGGAGTCTCCCTGACTGGAGTTACTCAAGAACCATCTAGATACAATCCTGTGTCCTGTGCTCCAGGACAACCCTGCTTGAGCAAGGAGGTTGGACCATGTGACCCACTGTGGTCCCTTCCAACCTGACCCATTCTGTGATTCTGTTTCCTTTGTACTTCTTTTCACCCTATTTCCTTCTTCAGAATTTTCTGAAGCCACCTGGTTGCTTTTTAAGCCAGCTAGTGCTCGCCTGCCTCTTTGAACATGAACGATTTTGGGCAAAAGCTCTTCAGACAGCTTTGACTATTTACTCCCCCTCCCTGCCTCCAGCTATATAATAGCTGTTGTTAACAAGGGCAAGGGCCCCCACATCCCACTAACAGTGCATATAGATTTTCTGCAAACATGAAATATTTAGTTTCAGAATCCCACCTTATGCATTTTCCCAGAGCAAAAGATTATATAACATGGAGAATTCAAAAAACATTATATTATATAAACACGTATGGTATACATACTCATCTATATTAATTTATATTAAAGCATTTTAATTGTGGTTTTGAACTTTGTAGAAGGCATTTCTGACCTATAAGTGTTACCTGTATACACAGAACACTATATGAAATATAGTATATCTATGCATATTTTAATAAATATAAAAAGGGAAAAAAAGGATATGGAAGTGTTGTCACCTCCCATGAGCCAAACAACACTTATTTCTGAATGATGTGTTTGCACTTGTCTTTCTTTTCTCTCATCAGTTATCTACATCTGCTATCATGCTTTGAAGATACATATTGTTCTTCAACATAGTATTTTTTGTAAGAGACAGTTCAGTCCTACTAAGCAGTCACACCTACTCAAATGACTCAAATGAAAGCAGTATTTTTTATGAATACCAAGGCTTGCCAGGGAACATCTGAGCATGCTACCATTAAATTCTTATTTTGACTTCATATACTCTTAACAGTTTTTTCTTTTCTTGTGTTCATATAATCTGCAATCGTCAGTTGTGAGTTTTCTGCCTCACATGATGAAAATACCTGCTGTGCTGCTATTTCTTTCAATGGGAGCCATTTCTTTCAATGGGGAGCCTCCCCCCAAAACATGGGATAAGCAAGTTAGTGCCTCTCTCTTGTTATCTGAAAATGACAGCATAATACACTAGTTTAGATCTCATTAAAAAAGAAACTACCTTTCTGAGGYATGAAAGTACTTGGATGTAGAATGCATATCACAGCTTCCTTTGAAAAATGCCAGTTGGTCTGGCAGTTGAGTCAGGACTTTTATTCCCAGATCCTCACGAGAATGCCCCAAGAATAGTGTGAAGAATCCCAGATTCTGGTATCATTCGTCCTCTTCACAAGCTTGTAAGCTTAAGGAGAGCCTGCAATGCTAAGCTCTGACCAAGACTATTAAGCATTTTTTTACCGAATAAAGGTGATGCTGAGATATTGCTAAGTTGTAAATGGATGATTAAAATCCAGAGAGTACTGAAATGCATTTAGCAGAATTTTTAGAGCATTTTGTCTCTGGGTTTGTACAAGACTTCTTAATGTCCAAGTGCTCATGCATCTGTGTTATTTGGTGTTTTATGGCATGTCTCTTGTKAACAGTCAAATATACCAAGTTGAAGTTGCTCAATAAATTCTTTTTCTTGTAAAAGTTTGTGTGCCAAGTGAAAATGCATAACTGTCTTTGTGCCACCATGTATTCAAGTCCCAGTCTCCTGTAGAGGCAATATGCAGTGGCAAGTCACTGCCTTGTTCAAAGCTCTCACCAACAATTGAAATGAGGAGTCTGCTGGCCCTTTACAGACCCAGACAGCATGATTTTCTAGATATGGGGAGATGCTCACTTATGAGGGTTCATCTTTGCCAGGCTGTGGAGCAAACAATTGTGTGACAGCACGGCTCAATCTCTCCCCACACACTTGAAAGACACCAGAACCACTGTAAACGTTATTTCAGAGCAGTGCCTCACCTGCTAGTGCATCTCTGCTAATCTATTGCACCTAGACTGATGCTGATTTTTTAAAGTTTCTTAAATCCTGTCCATAATCTGGAATAATTTGTGACTGGGCCCTGCAAGTACCACCTAAATGATATGACTTCATCTGTGTATTCCACTTTCTCCTTCCAACTCCCAGGCCAGGTAACCTCTAGGCAGTATCTGTTTATTCTTCTTGAAAGACATGTATTAGGCACTCTCCAAAACAGAGTCTTCAATGTGCCAGGCACTGTAGGGACATATAATTAGAGTATCTGCCAAAGAGCTTGACAATTAAAAATAAGGTCAGCAACTGCATTAACAGACTTAGCTACACTAAAAGAAAGGTATATTAAAGAAATGAACTTTCCACTATGAGAATGAAAGCACGTTTGATTAATTATTTGTCATTATTTAAACACAGGATATAATTCATGACTTAGAGGGGGCCAATACTTGCATCATTTAAGGCAGCTCATGCTCACAGATATACATTAACCCCATGGAACAAAAATACTCAAACCTCTCTCTGTCTTCACATTCCTAAACACGTTTTTTAAGAAGAAACAGTCCAGTTGCTAAAATTCATTGCATTCAAAGACAGGAAAGCAAGTAGTATCCAGAGAAGGGCTATAAAGATTATCAGAGGGCTGGAGCACCTCTCCTATGAAGACAGGCTGAGAGAGCTGGGGTTGTTCAGCCCGGAGAAGAGAAGGCTCCAGGAAGACCTTAGAGCACCTTCCAGTATCTAAAGGGCCTATAAGAAAGATGCAGACAAACTTTGTAGCAGGGTCTGTTGCGATAGGACAAGGGGTAATGGTTTTAAATTAAAACAAGGTAGATTCAGACTAGATATAAGGAAACATTTTTTTTTATGATGAGGGTGGTGAGGCACTGGAACAAGTTTCCCAGGGAGGTGGTGGATGCCCCATTTCTGGAAACACTCAAAGTCAGGTTGGACAGGGCTCTGAGCAACCTGATTTAGCTGAAGATGTTCCTACCCATAGCAGGGGGGGGTTGAACTAGATGATCTTCTAAGGTCATTTTCAGCCCATACTATTCTATGATTCTATGGTCCTGAATCTTAAAGCTGGTAGTTAGAGCCATTAAGAGTTAGTGGGACAGTATAATCCTGAGATCCTGTTGCTGTGCCAAGAACCATTCATGGTTTTGCCCGAGAAGTCACTGAAACCAAGAGCTGTTGCAGGACTCTTTGATCATGCATTAGTCCTTGAGATCACATGAATGCCAGAGGATGGTGAGGCACAATCCTTTGATGTATCACATGCAGTCATTCATTAAGCTTCCAAGTATTGACCTTCAGCAGCCATGCAGTCCTGGTGTCTCTCTGGGATGCCTGGATTGCTCTGTGCAGCATACTTTCATATGTTCAGGTTACAGCAGGTCAGCTGGACAGAAACAGCTTTCCTCAGCCACTGATTGTTGTCCATAGCACCAGATCTAATGCTCAATGGATCACCAGATCTAATGCTTACCCTCTCCCTTCAGCTAAGAAGTATTTTATACTTAKGTCACATTAACTGATTTTTAACTTCCCTCCACTGATCAGGACTATGTACACCTCAAACATGAAGAAGAGATTCAGACGTCTGCTGAAGCAGCTAATTTGAAATAAAATTGCACCCCCACTCCTTTCCAGTGTCCCTTGACCATGAAGACTGAGTTTTATTTGACATTTTGGTCTTAATGATGATTTATTAGGTGTGGCATGGTTAGACGCTTTTTATCTCCATTAAATCTTAATGGCTACATTTTGCTTTTTTCTACTGAAAGGCTTCATGGAAATAAATGCAGTTAATGGACTCTGCTATTAAGTACATGTTGCTTGGAGATATAATAATGATACTTCAGAGTCTCTCCCACAATTTGCTAATGCAAATTTCACAATCACATTTAAAGTCATTTTTGCTAGTCAAACTATTAAGGTTTAGTTTCAAGGTGGGAATTGTACTTAAAATTATCATCTCATGAATATCATGGAACATGATTATTTGTAACACTGTAACATTACTGATAAGGCACTAAGACTTTAAAATACAGCCTGTTAGGTTTTACTACAACATTCAGTCCACATAAAATTGGAGGTGAGCCAATAAATGTAAAACCTTTTTCTAAAAATTGTGTACTGAACAACTCCTTTTTTTTTGCTAGAATGTCTTTTAGTAGTTGAAAGCCAAACTTGAAGTGGGCTGTACAGAGTAGTAGTASTTTAGTCTAAGCAAACAACAGTTGCTGACCATAACTCTTCTTACATTTTTTAACTTAATAACCATATGCATGAAGTCTAACTCAAAGTATACTTTAAACCCAAGTAGGTTCTTTCTTTTCTTCTTATACATTTACAGAGTTCAAAATAAGAGAAAATGTAATCTGATCTTCATTTTACAAGTTACTTCATGTCTGGGTTTTATCCTGTTGTATAACTTTTGCATGGCTAAAGGTTATCATTCAAAAAGGTATATAGTCTTCAGCTAATGGAGAATCAACAGCTTTTCAGAATAATTGTTCCCATTGCTAACTGCTTTCACTGCTGAAAAGTCAGCTTATTTTCTCTTTTCCAGCCACTGCTTCTTTGAGTTTCTCCTCTGGCAGCCTTGCACACTAAATTCAATTAGGTGAATTTTAGATTTTGAAAATGGAATTGGTTTTGAATTTATCTCCTCTTCTTCAAAAAAAGCAGGGAAAAGAAAGGACTGAAAACCAATAAAAACAAGACTAGGAAAATTTAACAGTAAAAATTGAGAGAACGTTCCATGTGAAATTTCAAGTGTTCACATTTAAAAGCCCACATTACATCATTTGGACAAGTTTAGTACTTATTGCAACAAATGATTGACTAAGGGTCCCGTGAAATGTGGGAAAACAAAATAAAACAGTGTAGGTATTATCAATCTCTGAGTCCTTTATGAACCTTAAGTAACAAAAGTACCAGCAACTCAAAGAAGTATTAGAGTTGCAATTTCAAAAGCACTGAAATGTGAATCTCACTCACTTGAAATGTGAATAATATCTATGCATTAATGTAATGAAAACGTTGCCTAAATAAATATTAGAGTTTCCATTTTGAAGATGCACAACTGAACTGGAAAACTTTCACAGGTTTACAAAGAGAATCCACCTTAGCCAACAGGACAAAACAAAGGAAGATTTTTGATCCCATAAACTGCTCATCCCATTAGACAAGAGACCATTCAGAATAAACAAGATCATTAAGATGCATGCTTTAGGCACACTAATGACAGATTTACTCAATAATTGCTGTAGTTGCAAAGCAATAGACTTACAAGGCTTTTCCCTATTAGGAGAAAAAAGCACAGGTTGAAAGACTTAAGTAGATGTAAGCCCTAACAAATTTGTAGTTCAGTACTTTTGAAGTTTTCATGTAATTTGAATTTTTTTCTTATTTTAAAAAAAGACAAGYGTGTGAATTCAATAATGTATACATTATGATCATTTTGGGATCCGCAGAGGAGCATCACAAAACTGAATAGACCTAAGTTTGTTTTACACAAAGTCTCCCTCACATCCTATGAGGAGGTACTTCATTCTTTCTGCAATACTGTTTTTCTAAGSAATGCATAGGTGACTAAGAGACTTGTACAATTAAAATCCGGCATTTACTTGTTTATTATTGATTATAAATAATATTTTTCTTTAACAAATTTAGACAGGATCTGAGCTCTTGTTGAGCATCCTGTTTGCAGAGGTCCCCATTACACAGTACATTTTCTTTTGCTGTGCTTTAAATTTCTGTCTCTGGCAATTGTTACCATGTAGGTTCCTGGCATAGCCAGGTTCCAGGGCCATAAATCCAGCATCTAAACAAATACTGAATAATAACAACAAATCTTAAATTAACAAATAACCAAGAAAAATTAGCCCTTTTTTCCTTACCATGTTGAATACAGCCATGGTTAGGATTATAGCAGTGGTTGTCAGTGTAAGAGTGATCCTTGGCCAAGGACGGTTTGCAATTATTCCAGATGATTTCAGGATCCACAACAATGAAGCTGATGCTTTCTTGCTACATTGCTAAGTGCAAACAGTTTAGAAAAGAGAAAAAATATATCTTTAGTATGTTTAATTAGTATAAAAAAGGGTAGAATTAAAACGGTTCAACATTGAGGGCAKCGTTAATCTTGAAACGTTTTACAGAAGTACTTAACTATTATAGTCTCAAAAGAATTACAGATCATGATTATATGTGAAAATAAAGTAAAATGTATTTCACTTATCTGCCACAATCATTTCCATGAAATAATTATAATTTGCAAGTACCTTATTAAACATTCAATATATAACACTAATCATAGCAAATACAGAGCTGACAGCAGTGCCATTACCTTTAACATCAGCAAAACCCATGAAAATGAACTGACCTGCCTCGACTGAATTGAAAGAGTTGTGTTTAGTAGCCTCTGGAAACTTTAAAATGTAAATAATGACTCTGCAAAGTCTTTGACAGAGAATAAAGGCTAGATATATCCTTGGTAGCCCACAAAATAAGAGAGTTTCTGGGATTTTCTTTCATTTCTTTGGAGTCTTGTTTGATAATTAATGTTAAGTTGAACATAATTCAGCAAAGCAAATCAACCTTCCCTAAAACTATCTAGAAGGCAAATAAGCATTTCACAGAAAACTGGACTTAAAATTTGACAAAAAGAGTATTTAGTGAATAGAAAAAATTTCTTATATAGTGACAAAAATTAACAATAAAAAACTCTGACTCATTTAATCTGCTTCCAAGAACACAYTGCAAAGTCTCCATTCATACATGCATACTGCCTAGAGGCACAAAGCCTCACACAGAATAAACAACCGTTTGTGACACATCCAATAAACATTAATTTTCCCAAAACTTTAACAATGAGGAGATAAGGTTGCCTAGAAGCATCTTGTGCCCTTTCAAAATGTCAAATTCAGTTATAAGGAAGCCTCTGTAAAAAAAGGCAAAGAAAAGTTAAGGAACACGACAGTCCCACAAAAATAATTGGTTTTTTCATCATGTTTTCTCTATTTACTTAATATTATCTGAGATCACTTGCATATTGTTTTCACCCAGCTCCAGCCATCAGCAGAGATACAAACACAGGAAGTCTCAGAAATGAGAACTCAAGCATGAAAAACTACCAAATGGAGGACTTAAATTTACAGCACTCATCTGTTTGTTCAAGTTCAATAGCTATGGCACATCATGCTAAATTACACCACCACCCAACAAACGGTCAATGCTTTTTGCATGAAGATCTTTGTCATACTGCACATAAGTATTTCACTCCTAATTATACACTATTTGGAAAAGTGCACTATATATGCAGAGCTTTTTTTACATATTGTTTCCTTTTACAACAGGGAGTTTTGCATACTGGATTGGACAGATTCAGAGTTCAGTTTCTGGAGGGTCAAAACAATCATTCAAATCTCAAGGATGGACAAAAAGAGGGAAAAAACAAGCAACTTTTATATACACATTACTCCTCCCCCATATTAAAAACCCACCCAAATACCTAATCTCAAAGGACTGGCATTTTTTAACAAAAAATTCCTGCTCAAAAGCCTTTTTGAATTTCCCAAACTTGTTCTTCACCCCTAAGTACACAGCAAATTTCTAGACAGTTTGAATGCACACGTAGATTTTAGACAAATTTTGTCATCCCTCCCACTTTAATTCAGTAAAAAGCACAAAGCATTGATTCCTGCTGTTGCTACAGAAGGGATGTGTTCCGATGGATGCAGGGAATGGATCTGTGTGAAAATGAATCATTCGGTTATCTGTCTAGTCTGCCTAAAACCCAATGAGTCAGGGAGCATGGATTTATGGCAAATTACAACAGTGATGAAATCGTGCCTTAATTACTCTTCGCCTTTATTATAGCTCACCTGGAGCTTTACTACAACTTAACCTACATTGTTCTGTGATTTTCTTGGAAATTGAGAAGTAGCTGGAGTAGTTTAAGTTGCATTAGGGACAAAACTAGGCAAGTACACTGAGAAAGTACAAGGAATATAAAGTGGCTAAGAAATTATATAGATAAAGCTGTACACTGTGTTCTTTCTGAATTACATTACAGGGCGCTATACTATTCAAGGAAAGTCTTTAGGATTAGAAATTCCAAAAAAACAAGCCAATGATGAAAATAAATTATATGGTCTAAACCAGGTATATTTTATTATGAATTTTACAGTGTTTAGGAAAGGCTAACCAAATTAAACACAAAGACCTGGTGATGATCAAAAGGATAGCAATGGAACCAAAGTGACCTCATCAACAGAAGCCACTGAATTTGCTGCTTCTAAGACCACTAAAGGARGATGTTGCAGTCATGGTTTCTGACGGGAAACCTACCAAGAAGCCTCAATGAATAAAACTTCCTTTCCAGGGTGGCCTGCAGACTAAGGGTGATTCCTGCCTAAAAGGACAGTGGGCTGGTACAGGACAGTTAATTTTGCAAGTGAGCAGAAAGAAACTTGGGATTGTGTAAAACACTATGGTATACCTTGAGGGCATTTTGGGTATGTGGAAAACTTACATCATGCTTAGGGGACGGGATGCAGGAGAGAAAAGGAAGGCATAAAGGTGGACCACAGAGGTACAAGTATAGGTAAATGGAGAACAGAAGGGATGAAAAATTTGAGTTATCTTAATTCTGAAGTTAAAATTAAGTTTCACACTGAAAATCTCTGTTGAATCCCAATGTCTAAATACAAGAATGTTGGCTTCCARTGATGGCGACTTTTCAAACTTTTCTACTTCAACATCAATGCTTTCAATTGTTAAATTTGAACTTTCTTCATCTTTTAAAGTTATTATTGAAAAAAATTACAGTGTCGAATTGCTGAGATTACTTAGGAATGTCCATGCTGAGAAAAGTATGTATTGCTGAGAACTGCCTTTGTTTTCCAAGTTCCTGGAAAGCAGGTACAGACTTACATTACTTCTGTACCAAAATTTTTTGCAGTAATTCCAAAGTTTCCTTGTTTACAAGATTTTTGATCAATATCACCTGACCTTGCTAATGTATTTTGGCAAGGAGGAACTAATTGGACTGATTTTCTACATTTCTTTAAAAAGCTGTTTTTCTGCTACCATTAAAAAAACAAAACAAAACAAAAGGGCAATTTTRTCACTAAGAAAAGGTCTGGAGAACAACATAAACTTCAGGAAACAACACATCATTCAGCCAATGTGATTAATCAATAAAGAGAATCTATTCTTCTTGTTGCTATTGCTAAAATTACAGACACTGCTGGCTCTGACCTGAAGAATAATGTGAGTGATGTTAGAGTGCAACTTCAAAAATGAAGTTTTTTTTTCATTTCCACTTTTCTAACAGAAGCATAGCAGAGCTCAGTGATGTATTCCTTACCAGGCTGTTTAATGCACAGCTCTGAGTTCTGGAGGGGAAAAACCAGTTTGTTTGGTACATCTGTCATGCCCACCTTGTTTTTTAAGCCGATGAGGGTCCTGAAAGGAAAACTTGCGACAAAACCTTAAAAATCTTTAAGCCATTGAGTAGATATTCCTTGGAAAACATGAAAGAATAAACTGTTGAACAATAATTCTCTAYGTGAGTTAACAAATTTGCTGAACTTCATCAAACTTTTGAGCAGTCCAAATCCAGTTCCTATGTAGTACAAGTGCAGCGGTTCAGTACTGCTGAAAATTTAGGGAACCCCTGGAAGCAGAACGGGAGTGGTTGGGTAATCACTAAATTCAGACTCTTAAAAGCAGAATTATGCATGTTTATTTTGCTGATTCAATACCTAACATCATACATTTTTTGTTGCTAATGTTATGTCTCCTTTGCAATTTTCTGAATAAAATTGGGAATGAGATTAGAGAAAGWAAGTAATCATTTCTTGAAAGCATGCAAATAGGACAAGACATCAGATCTCTGTAGCATTAGAGAATAGCACAGTGCTTATTCTAGGTGGAGCGGGCAGAATATGGTTCAGTGTTTACCATTTAGCAAGTACAAATAATAGATATTTGTAGTATGAAAGGTGACTAATGTATTACCTTTTCATCTGAACATGTTAAATCTGATATGACAGCACAGCATGATAATGAGTAATAGCTTATTTTGAATATTCAGGACTTTACAATGTATCCTGTGTTGCCTTTCCACACACAAAAACCTACTTCAGCATTTAATAAAATGAATGCTGTCTTTCTGAGTGGGATCAAGGAACCGGTGCGAGAATTAATTGTGACAGCTATGTTGTAGATGAAAGACAGTGTCGCAAGAGCTGTCACACTTCTCCTTCACATGCTAGCTGAGGTTGGAACATCTTCACTGAAAACCTCTTATTTACAGAAAGCCAGTGAATCACATTTTCTAYAGTTCTATTGTTGTTCTTTTCATTTTGCATTCAAATACAAGTCGATATTTTACCGATACTGATGTTACAAAGAATGAAATAAAGAGAAACAAAATTCAAGGTTTTTTTGCATGCTCGTTTTCATTCAGACTTGAAGAAGACACCAAAGTTCAAACCCAAAGAATTGGCTGACAGTGATTACACTGACCTAAGCTTGGAGAAGGGCGATTTTGCTATATAGGCACGAGCTTTTACTTTACATATTTCTTAATGGTTCTAATGTTGACAGAAAGGATCAAAGTACTTCTAAAATGAGTACCGTAACACCAAGCTTTTGAATTCCATTGTGGCAACTGTAAATATAAGCCAGGCATTTTGAATCATAAAAAATTCATCCAGGTGAAAAGTCTACTCAACTTACATTTCATGCAACTGGCTAGACAAAATCTAGAATCCTGAATAAAGAAATAACAGCAAACACTAAAGTCAGTATCACATTTTTAATTTTGCCATGCTCTGCTGTGTTTATTATCCTTCACAATGAGTCATGTTGAAATGGCCACGTGTTTCACTTCAGCTGTGTCATTCAAAGGAAAGAACATGTCAGTGAGCTGCACAAATGTGCCTTTAGGCAGTCAGAGTTCAGTCCTGGCACTTCCTGCRCTGATTTCCTCATTCAAGAAAATGTACAGTCATGTGTTACATGCTATTTTAAGTCAAGATGTTCTCAGCCCTCCCATTAAAGGTTTYCTTTTTCTCAGAAAATATTTAGAGAGACACTGGATTGAGAAGAATCAAACCTGAATGACATTCTAAGGACAATGCTCAGGGCACTGAACTAGAGGAAGATGTTCCGAGCGCTATGTTCTGTGTTGATTGAGTCTTGATCTCCAAGTGAGATGCTACCATCCAAAAACTGTCTCACACAACAGGAGTCCTGATCTGTGACCATATTCCAGTACTAACACATCATGGATATCAGCTCCCAAGTAAGACATGTAAAAAACCCTTGAAAACAATCTRGTTGGTCTCTGCTTTCATCCTGCTTTTTTAGTGAACTGGAGGCAAAATTGTTTGCCTACTAGACTGTTGGTATTAGGAAGCAAAMTTGGGTATCTCTTTATTTGAAAGTAACTTAAGATCTCGTCATGGGCAAAGACACTAAARAGCAGCATTGCTGGATTTAAAAGAACATTAAAAGAGAATTTATTGGCAAGACACATAAGGAACTTGGGTTTTCACCAAGTTAGGTAAGTTCTTCAGCTGGTTTCAATCATGTAACTAATGTTGTAAACATGTAACTCAAGAAGTTCWGTAAGAAGAAGGATTTTTGTTACTGAAATCCATACATTTATAACAATTCYTGAAGTCTGAACATAGTACTTAACTTAGTGGTGATGGATTTGCTGTTGTAATGCCTGTGCTAGAGACTCATCAGAATGATTCTTAGGATTGATGAGCCTCTTTCATGGACCCTGCTGTGGGTGCCAAAGTGCYTCTCTAGGTTCTCCCTGCCTTCCCCCATCCCTGTTTTAATCTTCATTTACAMGCAAAGCCTTACTATTGAAGAAACTCAAGGAATTTTCATCTGTGTCTGCATTAAGAGACACTCACAWCAAAGGTAAAATTCCAGATTGAAAATAATTTCCAAGTAGTGCTGGTACTGATATTCCTTTCCTTGCAGAGCTTTTAAATATCTTAAGTGAGCACAGTCTTTCTGACTGCTAAGCATCAATGCCAATTGCTTTAGAGTAAAATACAAACCCCTGCAAGAAAAGGTGAAGATTGTGTATCACTCTGTATATATACACTCTGTGTATATACAGTGGTGTGGTGTAAACAATGCGCTCTCCTCTAGCAGGGACAGGACTGCTCATGTASTGGCTGCCCTTTGTCAGGTGCTTTGGTGACCTCAAATCAGAACATCTTTCTCAACTGTGAAGCCAGTTATTTTSTGCTGTTTGTTTTGTTGGTRTTGTGTTCTGCTAATTCCATTATTCAATTGGGTATTTAAGAGAGACTATAAACATGTTCAGATGAGATGATATTACTTCTATCTTCTCTGTTAGCTGAAGTAGTCRAATAGGTTTGCAAGTCATAAACATATGCAACAAAGAAACATTTCATATACATGGAAAGTACTTGGCACAAAGACTGTGTCATATCAACAAAGTGCATGTATGTCCCAGGTAATGCAAGGAGATTTTTGAGATAGGACTTGAATCAACGCATAAGGAACATCTGCCTGAGACTAATACTTCTTTGGCCAGCTACCTCAGCTACCCTAAAGATCTTTCCTTTACATGCTTAGTGTGGGGTTTTTTGTTATTGAATGTATTACATTTTCCAATGCATCATTTAGGTACCAGATGTCTTCTTCCTTGCATTCACAGCAGGCAGTAAAACATATCTAACAGTTACCAGGTCTGAGGCATTTCACATGCATTCTATGAACTCTGCTTCAAGAGGAAAAAGAGAAGAGACACAGAAAATACATGAGCTAAAGGACAATCACTGTCCTCTATCTGCCTGTGGTTTGGGAAGGAAATTTTAAGTATGAAAATAGAAGACAAAAAGGATCTTTATGACCAAAAATACTCACAATCTTAAGMTTTAACTCTGAATACTGTGATTATMAAAAAAAAAGCATAGGCACAAAGAAGTAATTAGCACATAAAATATATAAATCCCTTTCAAGTTTCAGGATATATGCCATTTTAGCTAGGATTAAGGAAGGTTTAATGCCTGTGGGCAAATGATTGTTTCYATGAGAACTGTCAACTCTCCCTGCCCTCAGCCTGTTTGCCCAAGACCAGCAGGGGATGACACACCACAAAGACAGGCTCTGGAAGTCTGTAACCTTCTTATTTGTGCTAGTACTGTGCCACATTGCTTGATGGAAAAATTYCTGTTCTTCTCTGGTTGCTGATATTATCACTCCACACCAGATTGAGCTGGACCATGCTGCAATGCTGCTGAACAGTAGAATCAATTAAAAAACTCACAGTGAAAGATTGAGCATAAATCTCTTCTTACAATATTGTAATTAAATTCCATAAGAGCTAGTAATTTTAGCATTACAGTCTGGATGGGTTTTTTTTCTCYTGCCAATGAAATGAAAATCATGCAGAGAATCTTGTTCAATGTTGTTTTTTGTGTGACTTACCCTGTGGTGGCAACAGCCATTTATAATAGGTGGAGACTGAGAGGGCAAAATGTCAAAAGTACTAATACAAGCACAGTGACAGCCAAGTGTCCTAATCTGAACTTAGATTTTGATGTCTTCACTGGCACTTCAGGTCCCACTCTATAAATCTTGTAACAGTCCTGTAAATATTTGACTCAGGTTAGTGGTGGGGCCTGACCCTGGCCGGGCACCTTGGRGAACAGCAGGGCAAGAAAGGGTCAAAAATTTTGGATAGAGAGAGGAGGACGGAACAAAAAGAAACAGCAGAGGAAACACCAAGTTTGGASGAGCAGGCACTCCATGCTGGAGCAGATGATCACACTGCAGCCCAYGGAGGACACAGGCTGGAGCAGGTGGTGTTCCTGAAGGAACTGCAGCCTGTGATGGAGACCCCAAGACCCTGTGATGGAGCAGGATGAAATTGTGAAGGGAAGGAGCAGCAGAGGGAAATGTCTGTGTACCAACCACTCTCCACCCTGCCTTGTGCTGCCTGAGGGGAGGTAGAGGAGTCTGGAGCAGAGGAGTGAAGCTGAATTTGGGACAGGGGGGAGTAATGGTGTGGCTTTAAGGCTTGTTTTTGTTTCTTACTACCCAAATMTTTTTTAATTGTCAATAAATTAAATCAATTATCCCCAAGTTCAGTCTGCTTTGCCTGTGACATTGGTCAGTGATCTCTTCGCCTTATCTCAAGCCAAGAGGTTTSTCATCCTGTTTTGCTACCCCATCCTTCTGAGTGAGGCAGAGAGAGTGAGCAGCTGACTGGGGGTCTGGCCCTTAGCCAAGGCTAGCCCACCACAGTTCATCCATCAGATCAGACAGGCCCAAAAATGTCTCAGTTTTTTTGGTGCAWTTTTAGAAGAGAGACATTTGGTGATTTTAAACTCAGTCATTGTGTGCAGGTGCATGTACAYACAAGCAAATCCATATTTACTTACCTTCCTTCTACGTACCTCTTTAGAAAAAGAGATGTGAAAAACAAATGAACCTAGAGYGTCAAGATGATAAAGCCTGATTTCTGTTAACACTGTCACTGTTGTGTGAAAACTCAGATATTGACACTAGTTTCTTTGAAATTTTAGACTTTTTCTTCTACCAAAGAAAACATTTGCCGTTATGAATCAGATAGTGCAACAAATATRCTACCAAAATATAAAATAGGGTGTCACTGTGGTTAAAGCTGCAAAACAATACTTGGATTTTGACACAGAGGAAGAAATCTTAATGAGAGGACAAGGGAAAGAAAAACCTACTGCCTCTTTTGTTAGCTGTTCCTCACCCATCACCTTAAGAGCTACATCCATGCTCGTGAAGGAAAGACAACACTGCATCAACTATGGCCATAACCTCCTGAAAAGCTTCTTAGCAGCATAGCTTCTGTATTAGAGCAGCTGAACTTGCAAAGACATGGACATAAATAACTCCTCTTCAAGTTATTTAGGTTAGAACATGACAACTGGAGAGTCATCAGAAATGCAATAATAGATCTCCACTTCTGGGAACTATTTACAGTACTTAGGTGACATAGACAAAAAGGCATTGAAAGTAGGTGTTAGATATYATTAAACAACTGTGGCACAACTCCACAGCTCTGACTTGGGATATTTGCTTAGCCATCCCTTTAAATGCAGAAAAATACGTTTGTGTTCCTCCTAAGTAACACTATAAATAAAAGCCCCAGGAGAGTGTATGTCCCAGCACTTCTTGATACCATTTCATGAGCACCTCACTTTCCTATAGGAAAAGGCTGGCTTTTCTTTGAGGGATGGGGTTTTTTTTATTTTTCTCACTCAAGAGCAGTACTCTGATTTCATCATTTGACTTGCAATTTACTGTCAATAACAAACAGCAATCAAGTATGACATTATGTGAGAACTAATTTTTGCTGTTAAGTATTAGCAATACCTCTAAGACCTCACTCTAATGATTAAAAACATTTAAAAATATCATTGCATTACATTTCAGATTAATTCCTGAGCAGTAGCAGCATCCCCAACATATTGGAAAGACAACTAAAATGTACATTAATTATATTTTCTTAAAAACATGTCCTGATTAATTACAAGCCTCACAAGAGAAGAGGGAGAAATTATAAAATCCTGCTTCCTCTCTTTYTTTCTTTAACTATATTTTCTTACTGTTTTACTGCAAACTTAAGTAGCTGCCTTTCCCATGTGCTTTTTTATAAAAGATCTTTCAGTTTTCTCTATGGAACCTTGTGCAGATAGAGAAGGAGAAGTGGGGATTAAGTGAAAAGTATACAGATAGTTTTATTCCAGACTACATGCCCGATTCAGATTTCATTCACTTTCTTACAAATCCTGAAACTCCTTATTATAGATGGAGTTATATGTTGAATCCATTTGAGAAGAACTAAAAGGAGGACAATAATACTTGTAAATTACTTTGTGAAATGCTGAAAGGTTTGCCCAAATCTTGAATTAAATTAAATTCTCAAATTCAGCATAATATTGGATACTCTAATAGGTATTATAATAATACCTGGACCACTCAGTGGCAAAACTGGAAATTTACTATAACATTTTCATATTTTAAACTAAATTGTTATGGTGAAATATTCTTTAAACTCAGAAAATGGTCTTATACAGTACTTAAACAAATACACAGTCCCCCAAATTAAAGCACTCATAAGATGAGTCACCTCCTGTAAGCACAATAGCAAAAAATTTTGAAAAGGCAATCTATCAAACAATAATGAAAACCTCTCAGATGATGCAGCTTCATATGAGAAACAGAATATTAGTGTAGATACAGACAGCCACTGCACTGGCATTTTCTGCTTTTTAGATAAATGAGGACATTTTACAGAAAATTAACATGGACAAAAAAAGTCTGCAGAAGCCTGAGCGTGCAAAGCCTTTTTCCTTTAACTGTTACTTTGCAAAGGCAGAGTGACTTGGCAAAATCAGAACATGCTATTTAAAAGAAACCATCAACTAATGGATTAGATTTCCTTGAATACCTACCAAAAGCTGTCCAGCAAAACAGATGAACAGAATGAAGGAAAGCAAGAGAAACGCAGCCCCAAATGAAATTCCAAGAATAGATGTTCTAGAAGAAAAGGAAAACAGGTATTAATTTCTCAGTTGCACATTTGTAGGAAGACCTTTCTTTGTCTGTAATACTGGTGATACAAAAAATTAATATGTGGAGGTTGCAATTTCCAGACATCAACACCGTGGAAAAACAATTCCAATCCTTACCAGAATGGTAGGCATTTCCCCAGGCATTTTCTCAATTCAGGAATGCTTGAATTGGTATYACCTCTGACTTTGCGAAGTTACTACCATGAGAAATTAATAATTTCCACACAAATAATTTAAATGACAGAGTACATTAATGGCAGCAATGTTTTGTTTTGTTTTGACTTTAGGAAGCCTGTATTAAAGAAGATCCTTATTGCTTTACTTTTATGTTGTTGATTTTATAATAATTTAATAATCTAGTAGATCTACAAAATAAACTTGTTTGTAGTGTACGTTCACCCCCAAAAGGAAGAAAACAGCAYGTATCAGTGGTGCCCAGTTTTCAGTGTCTCGCAGCAGAAGCTGTGATATCTGTGACCTGATCATCCTCACTCCGTGTTCCAGTTCATCCTTTTCTTGTGTGTTATAAATAGGAAGGTCTAGCCAAAGTAGCATCCCTGGATACTCAGCAAACAGGGATACAGTAACAATCTGCGCGTTCTTTCATTCATTCCGCAAATGTGGAAATCTCTCTGTATAAATACCACAGTAGAGCATAATTGCTCCATCAGGCACCATATGAGAGCTTCTCAGTACATCTGCCTAGGGAAAGATGCAGTGGAASCTAATTATGTTTAATGAATGCCAAGAGAAGACCAGAAGCTCTGGATCAACTGAGCTGTTTAAGCAAGCAGTCATGAAGTCCCTCACCTGAGTACTTGCTTTCAGGTTTAACCCCAGATTAGACACTTCTAAAAAATTTTAAAAATATCTCTCAACTCCTTTGAGCATCAGCAAACATCTTACTTTATAAAACATCATATGCCAGAAATATTGGCATGACATTTTAGAAATAAGTTTTATATCCCTTGCTTTTCCGTAAAGCTATAGTGCAYGTTACATTTTAAGTTTGCGCCTCCATAAACTTATGATTCAGTATTAAAATACATTATTAATAAAAGTGTATATCTCTGTTCTTTAGAGATGCCATGTGAATTCAAATGTATAGATTTTAGAAAGTATAATACTAAAAATTTAGGAGTATATCTATATGGATCGATTTCCTTAGATGACATAAAAATATTGGGAAACATTTTGATCTGTTTTAACAACAGTGTTATATAACCTATTTTCAGGAAAGAACAAAAAAGCATTAACATCACCAACCAATTTGATGCCACTAAAAGCATTTTTGAGAGTAATTGATGAGCTTCCCTGACAATCATTCAGAGAACTTCTTATAGGTTAAGGATTAATCATCAGATTTTGGSCTGATGAGCACAGCTGATGAAAAACAAACTGGCCATTCACAACACATATTAATTTTGAAATAATATTTCTTTTAAAAGTTATTTGAAAATCATTATTTCTAATGAATACATGTTCTCTGAGAATTTCTCATGGAGAAYGAGAAAGTAAGGTGTACAGCAGAGTATTAAAACTAGTCTCTACTCTTAGGGATTGAAAATCTAGTACGCAACAGAAGAGGTGAAAGAAAAGGAAAAAAACCCAAACCAACAACTAGGAAACTAGAAAGCAAGCCAGTTAGAAAAGTAACAGGTTTATTTTTCATATATGCATAAACACTTCCAATCATAAATGTCCCTCACTAACATTCAAGGAACCATTCCTACATTTCAAACTATTACTATTCTTTCTCTGCTATGAAGAATACAAAAAAAGGAACCTGAACACCTTAAAAAATGACTCAACACAAGAATAGCTTTATCAGTCTAATTTGGAGGGCATMCTTTTTGAAGAAGAAATGAAGATGTTTGGGAGAGAAACTGGAGAGCAAGGGAAATAAAATTAACATGGCAAAAAGAGAGCTTATGCAAAGAGTACTTAATCTCCCAGGCAACAGGCAAGAACAAAAGGTCTTTGTAGTTGTTTCACATAATCAATGATGTTATTGAGGAGGCACAAGAATTACACAGCAAGGTGAACAGGACAAAGAGAAAAGGACTGAGGATAATGAAAAGTGGTATCTTAGAATCCACTAAGATTTGAGTGGTGAAAACAGAGAAAAAAAAGTAGTATTTTTGTTCCCCCCACCCCATACTTTCTGGGAACAGCAGGACTTCTGTTTCAGTTAGGCTAAGACAAAATAGTTTCATGCTGCTCCTAGAAGCAAAGAGGTGGGCTGGAAAATGCTATAAAGGGAAGCAAAATGCCAAAAATTAAGTGCCACCATAAACAATTCTCATTTCAGGCAATGACCATWGGAAAGCCATAACATGCATTTATGTTTTGTCACTGGAACGTTGCAAAACCAATACAAGTCTTTACAGTAAAACTAATCTTGCTTTTATTGTGTAGAGTTATCACATGCATTGCATTGACAGATTTGGGCAAAACATTTAGTCAGAAGAGCACCTGAAATTGCATAAGCCAGGTAACTTTTCACCTGCCTCTTCTATGCTGCCAGGAATGACCTCTTTCTGCCCCSTGCTACAGTGCCCCACCAGAAACCCAGACAGGACAACCCTTGACCACAACCAACAGAGGGACAGTTTAGAACTGAAGAAACAATATGACACCTTCTCAAGCTTCATGTAGTTCCATGTCTAAATAATTTATGATCTTAGCTAAACTTGCATTTTTCTGGTTTCATTAGCAAATATCTGTTTTGAACAAATAATTTTTATCAGGTGGTATGAGATTGGAAAAGAATTCTATTTATACATATTTRTATCTTGTTGATAACAATTTAACTGAAAAGGAGAAATTTATTCCTGAAGATAAAGATACTGAAAAATGCAGAAAAGAATGTGGTTTTTTCTACAATTTTGTAGCTTTTAGGACAATATGTGACTTATGGCACGTCTCTTAATGGGTTGTAGAGAATTTCCTTAACTTGTTGGGTAATTAATATCTATGTTCTGAACTATAGGACTGCAAAGTCTCTTGAGGTGATAAAATTATAATGAAGCCACTGGAATGACAATTATACAAGGCAATACTGAATTCAGACTTTTTTCATATTTAATAGTAACTATTTCTTTCTTAAAACAATTGATGTTTTCACTAAGCCATCGAAGGATTCGATAGCTATGGAGATTGTATGGCAGTTTCAGTGTTAAAACAATACCAGTTCAGTTTTTATAATTCCGCTTGAGTTGTTGCTTTTTTTTTTTTTTTTTGGTTTTTTGTTTTGTTTTGTTTTAATACAGCAGAAAAATAGCTAGGAATGGTGGGTTTCTTTCATTTATACTGTCTTCTATTTTACATACCTGCTTTCAGACAAACTTTTTAAGTAATATGTTTCCTATGAAGAAACTCAGCTGTGCCTGATTGAAAAGATTATGTTAAGGCCTCCTAACCACAACTGTTAGTTTGGCATGACTCAGGACAAAAGGACACAGTTTCTTGAACACAGCTGCCTCAGAGGGTGAAGACTTGSGAAGAATCTTACCTGTAGCCCCTAATATACCCTTTATTTGAATAGTACAAGAAGTACCTCCTGTTCAATAGATGAGATTCCTCATCAATTCACCAGTTTGAATTTCACAATCCCAACACTACCAATTCCATGTTAGTTGACTGTTAGCTTAAATAAAGAATGTGAAGAACGTAGGGTTGTTGTGAATTACTAGAGATACTTCTCTCACTTTGTAAACCAAGAATGCTAGAGAGCCACTGAAGGCCTCTTCCAAGGAAATGTAATGATGAAGATTTGCTTTCATTTTAATGCCGATAAAGACCAACTCCTCATCATAAATTTCACCCCAATATATTGTTTACTTGATTAAATTTATAATTACCACTTTGTGTAAAGCTTATTATTAAAACGCCACGTCGCTTTACTGACCCAAAGAAAATTAAAACATTAACAAATTATTTCAGCCTTGAAACAAATGTCTTGTATCTTGAAGATATTTTTTAGTACTTGCAACTTGCTGGATGTTATTCATCATCAAATATCTCCAAATCTACTTTTAAGTAGCAGGCTGTGTGCCTGCACAGAAATCAATGATATTACACTACTGCAAAACCAGATTAATGTAATAGTGAATCAATAAAACCCAATGACAGATTTAGTTCATCTCCCTGTCTTCGTTAGATCACCATTTAAAAATCCTGTAGAACTTTTGGAAGAAAAAAGGGTAGATAGAATTTTAGCAAGAAATAACATTTGCAGCATTGGAGTAGGCTCGATTTAAGTTACATTTGTGATGACTGCATACACTGGTGATTTTTCAACTTTTTGTTTTGTTGTTGGTTTGGTTTTTTTTTTAATTTGCAATGGTCCCAATTTTCCAGAAAATATGCAGGTGCCTGTACAATACCTTGCCTTTCCATCTTCCATTTTTGCATCTATTAAAATAATCCACAGATCACTTGAAGCTGAGACCATTCATGTTGGTAATACCTTATTTTACACTTTTGCTTTTACAATTTAACATGTAGCCCTATAAAAGGATTATAAGACACTTAACATTTTGGTAATGAAAATTATACAGCATATGTGTCTTTTGCTCTGATGTTAGAAATATCAGCAAGTTGTAGGACATTTTCCTTAGCTGAATAAATCTCCCTAGAATTCACTGATACTCTGATATATTTTAAGGAGATAAACAATCAGTTTAAGTGACATAGGAAGGATAGAGCAAAATGAGCATCTTAGTACATGTAAGATAGATGATATATCTAGATTAATTTTCATGACTGAAATCCAAGCAAAAAACAGATTCAAAAATCATACTGCTGGAAGGGAGTACTTAGATCCACCTTTGGCTTTTGAGATTTCCCTGAATTAACTCCTTTGCTTACCAAAATACAGTATGAGCTTGTAAAATAAAAGTAGCCATGTGTCTTAATTTCATATTTTTAATAATGCCCAAAGTCAGACTGAACCATGTGCAGGATACTGCTGAACTCTTGGAAGAGTGTCCCTTGGTTTTTGTCACCATTTTAGAAATTAGCTGGTAAACTGTTGYTGTAACATCTGAATGGAAGTCCATAAAACTTTATTCATGTTATAAGTCTGCAGTGTGGAAAGTCAGTTTATGGTGTCCTAACAGTTCCTTCTGGCTTTGAATTAAAATGTGAGTAAATACTACAGAACAAGACCAATCAATCAGCTGTGGTTATAAATAATACTCCTGAAAGTACTCTCTGGGAGAAAGGACTATGATTTAAGAAATACTGTATTACAGGGCATATGAAGTGTTGGCTTTAGAAATGATTGCTATAAAACAAATACCAACTTTCCACTGTGTAAACAATCAACAGCAAAATTTCATTTTAAGAAGTCTAATAAAACATCCTTTRTTGGAACTGTCTTCTAGTTTTCAGCCTTTCTAGACTATGCACAGGAAGAAASCTGATTTATATGCACAAATATAAATCAGCTCACAATATATAAATTCCGATGAAAATAATTATTCCAGAAATGAATTTTAATATCTTAAATTTAAAAATATACACCTTATGAATATTAGAGCTCTGTTTTCATGCTTAATATAGCAGTATTATCATAGTGGTATGTTAAATGCATATATTTATCACAGTTCCAACTCTGAAATCCATTTTGTCCCACTTCAATGTCCAACTGTCACACTTTACATGTAATTTTAGTTGCACAAACTTACAGCCTGCATTACTTTTTTTATATATATGAATTTCATTCCTGTCATCATCACGCATTTTTAAATGCAAAGAGAAAAACTAAAAGGAATGAAGAATTTATACTAATGTTTGGCACAATACTACTGACAGTGTTTAAAATTAGAAATAAGCCTAACTTTGAAAATGGGCTGAAATCCCCAGTCTTTTCTGTTCAATTTAATTTCCACGAATTGACCTCTGTAATCTAACAATTCTAAAATTTTGTACTGATATTTCTTTTTTTCTTTTTTTATACTAATGAGCAAATATACATAAGAATGAGTACACACTAAATATCACTTACTTTGGCAATACCAGAATCTGTACAACAAAAATGCAGAAGAATATGAGACAGGCACAAGTCACATAATACTTAAATGCAGGCAGAGTAGTTGCTCGATACTAGAAGAAAATAAAAGCAAATGTTAAAAATACAATTGCCAAAGCAGATGAAATATCACCCTACTGAAATTTCGGCTTAAAGATGCACATATGTATAGGCAATCTTTAGCAACAGTAAATTTCCTGTTCTTCAATGACTTCACGTCCAYTCACATAGGGCTAGGAATTATCAGGCATACTATCAATCCTTTTGCTTCTTGAAGAACAGCCATGTCAAATGTTGTTGCCTTGTTCCTGCACTGACCATCCCAAACTCATCATAAAAAGTTTAATTAACAAAAAAAAAACCCAAAACAAAACAAACCCACCATAAAAAAAAAAAAAAGTGAAAGCATTTGTTAAAATATGTTTTGGAATGGCCAACCATTCTTCACAGATTCCAAAATTCTTTGTGATTAATTCCTCAAATTCATTTCAGTCATTGACAAATACTGAATGGTCTGAAAGAATTATAAAAAACTTAATGTTCATTTAGACAGCAAACTTCTGAGCACAAAAAGTAGCAAAGTGTAAGCTGTGCTACGGTGCATAGCTAGCAATCACACTGATATTTACTGAACCTATATTATTACTTTAATTAAAATATTTTATGTCTTTGTTAAAAGGCCTCATACGTCCACTGTTACTACTAAACATTTGATATTCTTAGGAGAGACTCAATTTGATCTGTTTTGTCCTGAGAAAAGTCTATTTATCTCTAATTAGTCTGTCTAGAGACATGAGAATTAAGCAATGAAATATTTATCAGAGTTGCTCTGCTATTTGAGATAGATATATCTAGGTTGAAACCAATTAAGTACTCAAAGGGAAGTGATCTAAGTAGCTATTAAAGTTACTTACCCTATCCCGTTTTTTTTTCCAAAGGATAAAAGTTCAAGATTTAATTACAAAAAAAAATATACCAAAGATTATTTCCACAAAGTGCTTGAGATGCAAACTTCAGAAAATGGAAAGTGCATGAGCTGTGCCTTCCAACTGCAAGCACACAGCTGTGTCTCTGCTTACTGCCAAGTTCTGCCCATGGAACCGGTGCACCAAACTTTACATGAATATGCACAAATTGACTTTGGCAATACAACAGCTTTTTTAACTTTTGAGTTGTATGACAAATTAAAAGTAATTCTTATCACTTATCTAACTGAATTACAAGGCACAAATATGTCTTTGCCTGATGGGCACATTTGCAGCAAGTTCTGCTCTTCCACCTGTTAAATATGATTGCAGTGGTCTTGTTCAACAATTTTGGACCTTGAGCTGCAATTAAAATTTCACAGAATTCCAATCCACTTTTAAATTTATTTCAGTGTTTCACACTTCTCCAGACATTGCCTAATGAAGGCAGGCAACTCACTCCTTAGGTTAAACAATTATTTTGCTTTATTATCTTGCTGTACTTTCAGGTCCCAAAGGGCTGGAAAAGCTTTTGTTTAAATCAAAAGCAGATGTCTTACTGAGTTCTTTAAAGTCAAGACTGGACATTTGAGTCATTAAAAGGCAGTGAAGAAAGATATTAAAAAGATGGATCCAAAAATAACAATTAGCTCTTTGCTGTTCCACAGCATTCTACATCTAGAAGAATGGATGCTCCCTACATCTACAGGGAGCATCTACACAGCCAAATAACTTAGCTCCCAAATTTTCTCCCACATCATTGTCCAAAGTGCACATATGATGTTTTTCTCTCAAGTTCTCTTTCAGGATTCACTGGTTAGTACCACCCACATTAAAATCTTAATGTGCTGCCAGGCACAGCTTTGATCCAGTCAGTGGACACCCCAAACACTAAGGATGAAACCACACCAGGTTTATCTTCCTCTCTCTTATGCAGTCTTCAAAACAGGCTCAAGGAGCCTTGAAACCTTTTCCACCCTAATGCCTGGCCAAGGGCGTACAACACTTGCTGGCCATAACAACACTATTCTGCTGAGCTGTGAAAGAATCTGAAAATCATTTCAGATGTTTTGAACTGAAAGATATCTACAAAAATAATCAAATGTGTGTTTGACCAGCACATGGGACACAGAGGATACTTGCTGGACAATGTGAGCACAGTATGGTTACACTTCCTCTATCCACTTCTCATCAAGTTCACTAATTTATACAGCCAGCTGTGGTCAAACCTGCCTCTTACTTCCCTGAAGGACAGCATAATTGTTCAGCTATCAGCTGCCCTATGCTTACGAGAAAGCAGAAAGAGGCAACTCCCCAGTCTTCCTGCTGGAGCTGTGTCAGTATGCAGAAACACACTCAAGGTCCACAGGGCCATAAAACAACAAAAAGGCCTCACTTATTGAACTCATGGAAAATAACTTACCTCTTTTTCCAGAGTCTTATTATAGAAAAGAAGTGATATCCTTTGAATGTCTTCAGATTTAAGCCACTGCCTAGGAGAGAAAAGGAACATCATCACTGACATAGGAATATAGTAGTCCTGTCCTTTTATATTACTGAAATGCAGCAAAAGAAGAAAATCAATTGGAATAAAGCGAGTTCTTGTGTATTGTAAAGTATATGGCAAATTTCACTGACAGTAAAAGTGGAAATTACAAATCCCCTCTCCTTTTYGGCTTCTATTACTGAAGTACACATGAAACAAAAGCTCAGATCAACAATTGTTTTTCTGTGGATCATGCCGAAGGAGAATCGAGAGAGAGATTTATGTGATGTAATTCTAACAGTGCTATTCCACTCATGTCCGAAATACTTTGTAGTGTATCCAACAGACACAAGAGAACCAGAGACAAAAACAGTCCTTCACAAGATACCTTTAAGAAGTGCACTCTTACGATATGCAGCAGTGGTAGGTAGGTAAATTATGCTTCACAAACTCCTATTGCGAACAAAAGTGTAACAAACATTATTAAAAGAGGTGGAGGGATTTTGTCTTTGAACTGTATCAGTCTCTTGATCACAGCCCTGTACTACAGAAGTAGATTTTGATCTTTTTACTTATTATAAAAACTTCTTCCCTGCTATAACATGAGAAATAGCATAAATACTTGCATTGAAATGACAAATCTATTTTAAACTAAGTGAATCTTAACAAAAGCTTGACATAACTTTTACAAAATTAAATGTTGTAATATGAACGTCTACATTTATTTTAATGAACACTCGAAAAGATATAGCATACTTAAATGTCAAGAGGGTTGGCTGCTTGTACCTCAAGGGCACAACACAAATATAAAAAAAAAAAGGTAATTAAGCAGACTAATTCTGTGGACATGCAGTATTTGAGCTTGAACAATASTAGCAGGGCCTGAGATTTTTTTCAACCTTTCCAGCAATAACTTTAAATTAGGATCTAAACTAGTAGTGTAGCTAATGCCTTCTAAATAAAAGGGAATGTCTCAACTGACAGTCTGCAATGCAAATAAGTAGCAGCAATGAACCACAGTGGAACATATCCTAAATTAAGCTCCTGGAGAACAGGAGTGGACAGAGTGGAGTGTAAGCTATTAGCTTTAATTTATGAAATTGGACATATTTGTTTCCTTGCCTGGGAGACCGTCCTGTTCCTGTGCAATCAGTTTCATTAAAAAAAGGGTCTGTAAACATATTCAGTTCTAGGAATGCTTAGTTCAAAAATATATTTCCCAGCTTGCTCTGCAATGGTTCCCATCTACATCTGATGGCAGTTAGGATTCTGAGAAGAAAGAGAACTGGAAGGCTGGTGTACACTTAGCATGATTTATTTGGGTTCAGCTGTAACCTACTGGAGAAAACATTCAGTTTGTGGAACATTTTTGGTATACTGTGAAAATTAAAAAATGCAGGTCTTTTTCCATTTAGTTACAACAATCAAATAAGAAGTAACCCTCCTGCCCRAATAGTTAACTAATTACCTGTTTTTTTCTTATGGTATCTGATGGAAGGATGAATTTATTTACCATTAGCACACTGCTAAAAAGTTCTGTCTGCAGATCCACTCCCAAAGGCCTAATCTGGTTACACACTTGATGGCATGTGAAGTCAGTGGTGCCATTTAGAGCACATGCTGCCTCATACTCCGAGTTACAAGCTCACGTTCTCAGAAGCTTTTAGCTCTTCTTTATTAAAGTTCAGAAAAAAAAAAAACTGTACTGGTTTTACATAGCAGGTGCTGAGAGRTCTGGGATGAGGGAAACAGTACAACACAAGCAAATGGAAGTGGAGAGTAAGTACAGAAGAGGGAGCACAAAGTCACATACCTTTGGCACAGAGAAAAGGGCTGTAAAATTCTGCCTTCAGCCTGATGCCCTGATGAGTCTGGAATTTGCCAAAGTATTTACAAGTGCATGAGGATATGTCTCCTGGGAAGCTAGGTACCAAATTTTGTCTTAAATTCTTTTGCAATTCCAGGAACAACACAGACAGACAACTGAATTCTGCCTGTATCCACAGAGGTGTGTGGTTTCACAGAGCTTGTACTGCTTGACAATGCACAGCAAGGAATTATGCACAGAACAAAGCAGCCACCGTGAGTTAAAGGAAAAAAAGAGCAAAGAGAGTGCGTCCCTTTAACATAGCAACTACTCAACAAAGACTGATTAGCTTTAGCTGAGCCCCCTCTGTAGGTCTATATTTAGCTAGCAGATTGCCATCCCTCCATCTCACGTCCTACAGAAGTTCCCTAATACCAAGGCTTGGGATGGCATAGATAGGGCTGCTCATCCTCTGCCTGTGCAGGACAGGCACTTTGCAGCCACGAGTGCCTTGTTCAAGATGGGGAAAATAAACACATGGAGAAAGTATGATGTTATATCCTAATGGCTAAGGCACATAAGCTCTTTGTTCCTTACTCACTCTTGCAATAATGGGGTTTTTTTATTTTCTTTGTTCAGCCATAGACCTGTTTGCTACACAATCCAAACTTTAAAACATTTAGGAATGTCAGCTTTCTCATAGATTTTCTTAAAAGTTTGCTTCTTGATTCACAAAACCAAAAGATTTAGTTTCACAACYGCTCGATTACTGTAGCTGATAATGTTATTTTCATTTTACAGATGAAAAGGCACAAAAATATGCACAATTAAAAAAAAGTGATTAGTTTTGSGTCCTAAATGTAGGAAATATTTTATTTAATTGTTCCGTGTGCTTAGCTCTCACATAGTTAAAGTATTATTGAATTACCCTGACRTTTGAGGAATCAGCACTTTTGACAACTTATTCTCAGGTATTACTCAATTGAATCATAGTGTTTAAGAGATTCATTCAGCAAATCAATACAAAGGTAGACAATCTAGTTTTGGAAGGTGACATTCAGCCTTTCTGATGTATAAGATCATTCCTTTTCTTTCGACAATTCCCCAWGTAATTCACAAAATGCAGTGCAACTTTCTCAGAAACCTTTTTTACCTACAAGGTTCTTTGAATTTTATGTACTAATTAGATAAGGCAGGGATTCTCTGAGATAAAACAACATTCAGTATGGTCATACAAATATTTTAATGCATTTGTACAGATGCTTTACTTTTGATATCAAAATATCATTTTTACAATCMATTTATCAGAGCAAGTGTACCTAAAGACACATAAAAACAGCCAAAATTTATATAGCTGTTTCAGGCAAGTCTAGTATAATCAAAAGGCTTTGCCTATCACATGATCTACCCTCTTTCACTGTATTCTTTCTATGACCTATAACCACCAACACTCTTCTAAAATTACTGAAAAATATCTTCCTAAAGCCAAGTACCATTTAATAGGACAAAAAGATGAAAAAAAAAACCCAAATGTGACATATGAACATTTAATAATTAGGTGTAATAATCAGCTGATTAAGATTCTGAGTAACAGAAGCGGGGGAGGAACATGTAATTCATCACATTTATTGTCCATATTTTTGAAGGGCAATTCCCACATTTCATCAGAGAAAAATAAGAAGCTTGAACACTWGTTTTGGGCTGGTATTGATTTCTCTCTCAGTCTTATCTAATCACCCACAAACAGAGAACATCAATACTGCCTCCAGCTCTTCCTAGGACACAGAGAAAAATACATGGCAGGTTGTCTTACCCAGCAATTCCAACATACCATCAAGATTAGCCTTCTCTAAAAATATCAACCAACTAATTGAAACAGAGAGATATTAAACTGTGATTTTGGGGAAAGTTTCTAATTCTGAGAGATTGTTTCTGTGACACTTGTGAAGCATCAATTTTCACATCATTCTGATTCCCGAGCCAGTTATTTCTTGTGTCTAATTTCTCTGCTCTCAGGTAAGATAATTCTGTAGAGTTACAGCTAGGAGTCTACAGACATAAACAGTTACAGAGCAAAACTCCCTTTGCCAGGAACATCAAGACAAGTCAATACCTCTGTCAAACCATGATTCACAGCACTGCCTTATCTCCTATAGTAGAAAATGTTTCTTTACAGCCCATCTTCAAAATGTGCAGGGCTTCCTATGCCAGTATTAGTATCAGCTTTACTGTTTTCAGATTTGGTGTGAATGTGGGAGCAAAAAATATTAAACACTACCCTCTGCTGCAGATTTATGTCAAAGCTGGAAATGATAGAGTCATCAAAGGATAGAGGATAAAACCATACTTTTGGGCGTTGATTCCATCAATGGCCTGGATCATCCTCTCRTTCAGTTCCTCCTCAAACCTTCTTTTCTGTGATTTTGTTCTGAAATGAAAAATGTGGGAAGTTAATTTGAAAACAACAGATAGCATTGTGAGTATAACAACTTTTTAACATTTATACTCCAATAGCAGYTATAGGCATCAGGCACACTGACTCTTGTAATAAGCTCTTAAAAAACCACCATAAGCTGCRGTCTGATACACAAACACACATACTCACAAATCTAGAGTTTAGCTACTAGGGAGCACTTAAATACAAACACAAGAACATATTTCATAAAAAATAAACACCAAGACAGCTCAAGAAATTCTGTTCTAAGGAAAGTCTTCCGCAGTGTTATGAATTCAAGAAAAAGAATGGGAATATGCTTAAATTCATAAAACATTCCTGTTTCTTGCAGTTATTTTTAAAAAAACCTTGTCAGAATCATATGATGAGTACAATGTATTAGTGCACTGAGGCATAATAGGTATTCTCTACCAAAAGTCTGCTAACTCTCCTTTTCTTGGACATATTTTATTATTTTTAATAAGAAAACTGAGCGCTGTCTGAAATTAGTTTCAAGCACACATCACGTTTCTCTATGTATAACCTTGTAACTCATCTGCAATAAAAAAAAGTTGATTGGACTCAACACGAACCCAACAGAGGATCATCAGAATGGGTTTATCTTTGCTAACATAAATTGCTGCAAACATCATCAATCCTTTCAGTGGTTGCGCTTTCCTTAAAAATGAAATATCTCAAATATTGACAGATGATGTCTGTATATGAAAATTTAAATCCAATGTTAACTTAAAACATGTGTTTTGCAAGAAGTCAACAGTCAGATCTGAAATTTGACTTTTTGCTCACCRAAATGTTCTTACCATACAAATTGAACCCTGTGAAAGGTAACATGGATTTTCTTCAATATCAAGTTTTGGGTTATTTCCCCAAAACTGATAACCTGTTGCACGATTCAAATTACTACAGAAATTGTATTCGTGTACTTATAGGAACTTTAAAAAACAGAACTGATTTCATGCCCATTCAATGCTGTTGAATTTAGTAAGAAAGTGCTTATAACTCCTTTTTCACAGAAATCAATCACAGAAACAATCTAAGAGAAATACATAGACAGATGAGGAGACATTATCTAATCACATTTAATCCTCCTGGCAGATCGTTAATAACATAAGGCTATCGTCTAATTCATAAGGGCTAAGATTCATGAACAGAAGCCTACAGTCAGGCTTTAAACTCTACATTTTCATATCCTAACGAAATACTGATTTTCAAAGTGTTTATGATCATTTCAGCTCTCTCCTGTGGGAATGATTAACTAGCTTATCTAGAATCCTAGTTGCATGTCTGTCTCACTGCGGACAGTGGATGCCAATAATGAAAGAAACTCCTTCCATAATATGGTAACAAGACGCGTCTGTTGTACCGTTTCGATCTGTTCTGGAGTAGACTTTAGAAACATAAAAGCAAGAACACTTCAGAATCTTCAAGAACTGCAGTACTTCCAAATGTGACAGTGCAATGATCTTTCATCGGCTGATAAAAGCCCTTTGGACGTACTGTCCAAATGTAAATGCTCTTTTTATCGGTATCACGCACATTCAGTCAAAACTTGTTCACCTTCTTGAACTTAGCAATATTTTAGGTAATTGCATAGTTCCACAGTAGCCAAAGACAATAAAAATACAATTTTTTAAAACGTTCTTTCAAATGACTTTACAGTATTTATGATATCACCRTCTTGTTCTAGTTATTGAAGTACCAAGCAGGAGCATGAAAACTTAAAGCTACTGTGATCTTGCAAACATTTTGTGTAGTAGGAGCACTATAAAAGACCACAAAATACCTTTTGAATGTCTACTATTCCAAACATACTAAAGACTTTAAAATAATAAACCATGATACAAATACAAAGCAATTAAACAGACATATGAAATGTCTCTTTTAGTATGTATTATTAGCTGTTGTAAGGAAAATTATCAACAGCCCTTTCCAACTTCCCTTTTCTTACCCCTCTCTGGGCCTCTTCCCAATTTTCCTGTATATAATTTTCTTCCCACTGATAGAGTAACAGGTTTGTAGCAGGTCACCAACATACCAATTCAGAATAAAGCTATTTGTTAGCAGGAAGTGTATTTGCAATTCATAAGTAACATGTCTGCCAAACCTGTTTCCACAGCCCTTCTCTATGTAAGAGGTATCAGCTGAAAAAAACAGTTTGTGCCCTCAATATTTGAAAGGATACAAATGTATGTGTATTTATAAGGACTTGCTATGAATAAGTAGTCTTTTAAAATTAATTTACCTCTCTCTGCAACGCTGAAAATGATATTGCCCCATGGGAACATCCTAAAAATCAAACAAACAAAAAAAATCCCCTATTAATTACAATAGAATTTAATAATATTAAGTTGCTTTAAAGGTAGTGTTGAGAACAGGATCAAGTAAGGAGAAGTTTCCAGTGTAAATACTTTTAGCATTAGATTAAAACTGCCTAAAAGAAAAATCCAGCCAAAAGAGAAGATGGAGTGGGCTGGAATAAAACCCATTTATCAATATAAACATAATATAAACCAGTGCAATAGTCTGAATCCAAGAGTGTTTTACTTTACCAGAGAGACTTCAATGTCACCACTGTTTTTATGTAGCCCAAACTCTTGCCAGCTTCTGCAAAAACCAATCATAAGTGGTTTTTGAAAAAAACCAGACCTAAGTGGCCAAATACAGACCATGGTCATTATTTTTTAATTAATAAGCAACAGAAGCCATCACAGCCACATTTATTTTGTGATTAATAGTGATGGCTGGGTACTTTTTGTAATGAACATGTGACAATCCACATTCTGATGCACTATATTTAGTGAACAAGAATATGTCTCAGAGGTAACAGGAACAAAACTGAATGCCAATGTTGAAAACTATTAGAAATTACTTTTATGCATTCACTTATTAGAAGTAGGAGATAATGCAATGTACAAGCTGTAGATTGACAGCAGTAAAACAGTGTTAGTAAAATTAAAAATAAATCTGTTCAGTGTAAGAGAAGCAACATTGCACTATAGTACTCTAAAACTCAGGCCTTCAACCACACCTAATGAGTGGTAGGTGCACCTTCCGAAGGTAGATGTTCCAGTGAGTATGGATTTGGTTCCTGCAGTACTCTTAATAAAGTCCACTCCCCAAACCACAGGGATTATTATAACTTCTCAGCCTTTGCTCCAGGCTCCATGTTCCAAATGAAGAATATAGCTAAATAGTCAATAAATGTCAAGGAATTTCTGTGTATTAAAAGATTTCCTTCCCAAAGGTGTTGCATTCTGGCTTTATGTTCGAAATATCTTTCCATAAGATGAAGAGCAGCCACTGTACATGCTGTGGCTTGGGGAGGTCCGAGCTCAGAGGGTCAAATTGTGTATTTTATTAAGTATGTTGGACTCCTTATAATTCAAAAATGCACTTACAGGAAGACATGGCTTCCTAGAACCTAATCCAAATCTCACATTCCAATGGAAATGCTCCCAGAAACTTCACTGGTTTTATGCCCTGTAGAACCACATGTATCTTCTACCAGAAATAACGAGGTATTTAGCAGTGAGCACCCTTTTCCTTTCAAATATTGCTAAATTGTATGAAATGACATAAGTAGGCCCCTACTGTTGTGCTTATCTTGCCGTTTTCAGTGGTCATGCTGTCCCTGTGGTGCAAGTGTGCAAATGGCTTGGCTGCTCCCCAGGATTCCAGGTACCGGGTCATGCGGACAGAAGCTCTCATTTTGGCTCCATCAAGAGTATGCCGAGGTCGAATGTGGTGCTGAGGGCTTCGCTTCTCTCCCTGGTTGACAGAGGATAAAAGGTGATATCAGCCTTTGAGTTCATGACCTTTTGAAGCAGCAGTGCATCATCTGGTCCCACAGATCTCCGTGATTAGGAACTTAAAAATGGAGAGATGCTAAGAACCTGCAATTCCTAATGATATTGCTGGGAAATATCAGAGACTTATTTCTGAAGAGCGGGAAACATTTGCAGTGCAAACATTATATATTTGTAGGCATCAGTAATAGCTCTGATCAATATCTTATGGTAGTGAATTATTCAATAAAGAGATTAGTGATCCTGCTCAAAAACAAGTATGACTGGCCACAGAATAAAAGTACTACTAACCTTAGGATTGATTACAAAGTAAGTCTTAACATTATGCTCTTTCAGATATGGGTCCCTCACATCTCCATCCCCATCTTCCACTTTGTAAGCTCCATTCAAATGTGCCAGGGTGACTGAGGTGATGTGAACACGGCTGAAATTATATTTTAAAAGAATGACAAAATCACAAATACTGATCAAAAGCATAATTTGAACCTGATCAAACCTTTTTGCTTGCTTTTGCATAGACCTTTTATATGCTGCTCACTTCGTTTACAGTCCCTCTAATCTAGATTTTAGAAGTTCCAATGGGCATAATTCTAAAGGTTTCCATCCACAAAAAACATTACTCCTTAAATCACAGGAAATACTGAGTGCCCCATATTTTTTTCTGAAGACAGCACTAAGAATTAGTTCAGGCATCTCCATGAAGGCCAATGACTTAAGACACAGTGCCTATGCATTTCTCCATGACTGAAAAATCCATGTGTCTAAAAAGGTTAACAGACAAGCCTCTTACCCTGGGACTCCTCCAGCTTCCATGTGATTGGCCAGGGTGACATCATGGGACCACACATCATACTGCCACTTCTGCAGCCCAATAACACCGCACAGCACATTCCCAGAGTGCACCCCTACGCGCATGTTGATATCAACTCCAGTCGCATCTCTCACTTTCCTGTGGTTGAGAAGAAAGCCTCTGTTAATATGCAAAATAGGCCCGTTGGGTTTTCTTAATTTACCAGTCAAATTATGTGGATGCCCATCCCTGGAAGTGTTCAAGGCCAGGCTGGATTGGGCTTTGAGCAACCTGCTCTAGTGGGAGGTACCCCTGCCCACGGCAGGGGAGCTGGAACTAGATGGTCTTTAAGGCCCATTCCAATCCAAAACATTCTATCATTCTATGATTCTATGAAATKAGTAGTAACAACAGTAATAACATTTACTTCTTTTTAGCRTTGCCTCCATTCTTTTAATGCTATGATTATATATTACCTTTCCTATTATCTGTATTTGCAACAATTTGTAGGAACATTAATTCTCAAGTCTGTGTCTGAAGTTTCTTCTTTTATATTAATCTGAAATYGTTGGGAGGGCTGCAATGAATAGTGGAAATGTTTAGTTTCATGGCAGAACCTAAGGACTGTTTTTGTTCTACAGGCAGCTTTTGGAGATTTTTACTGTTACACACACTTCTGTCTAAAGACTCTAATATTTACACCGGAGACCTTCCCCTATCTGTCATATCTGAGAGGWAGGATGAAAAACGCAGCACCTCAGGATATTCTACAGGCTGGGGCTTGTACACTCTTTGGGGATGCRGGCTCAGTGCCATTCCAGCTGTAGAGAACACAGGCTGAACAGCCTTCCACATGCTTAGTGAATGCTGTACCCGCTAGAACATCATACAGCAAATGAAAGGCTACCCTCACTGTCCAGACAACATCTAAACCTTTGACCTTTCCAGTGTCAGAGTTAAGTGTCTGTTTGCCCCAGTCSAAAACTCAGAGGAGCCCTACACATAAGACAGGCATTTATCTTTTCAGAAGCAGCTTTTCTGAATCACAGGTGGGTGAGTGAGGTCAAACAACCAGAACATTTTCAGACATATGTCATATGGGTACCTAATCACATATGTAAAGAGTAATAAAACTAATTCAGGTATCTACAGGCTTATACAGCTCTAAGAAATGGGAAGATCATAACTTAACTGGATTTACATATTTAAACCCCAATTCATGCGGACCCAAACCTAACCAGTAATAAGGAAAATGCACATACATTTGTCCTGGAGAAATTTRGGGTGTTAATGGAAGAAACAACTTATAGAATAAGGAATCCAAATGGCTCCTGTATATGAGTTGGTTTATCTTTTTTTTTTTTTGAAAGGGAACATAGAGTGTAACAGGCTTAATTTGATATGGTAAATCCCACATTTAAGCAGTGGTTCTCAAGCATTCTTTTTCTGGGAAATGAGAATAACAAGAGCATCACTGAAAGTATTTTAATTCCTTCAATCTCTATCAAGTGTTTATTGGTATTTCTTTTCACTTTGCCATTTTACACTGCTCTTGTGTAGCTGACACACTTGAAAATGAACTGCCTGTAAATGATCTTTGTAAGCAGTTGGCAAATGACAAACACCACTTTGCTCTGCATGAGGGATATGACACAAGCTTAGCACTTCAGAAAAAAAGTGTTTTACAAAACCAGGGAAAATGCAAGTGGAACATTTATCCTCTAGGAGTGCTTCTCAACAGACTGCCCTTCCATATTCTTCAGAGCAAGCAGAATAAAGTCTGCTTTATAATAAGCTCTCAGGAGTTAAGCAGGGGAGCAAGCAGAATTGTACGAGAACTGAATATTTTGTTCTGTCTCACAAGTTAAAGAAMCCATGGAAGACATTAAATTAGCAGTGTAACTCTGGACCAAATTAGGGGTTACTACTTCTTCTCTCCTGTGCTCCTTGAACAATTGCTATGACAATGCACGCACTGAATGCATTCAAGAATGTAGGCTATCGCATCCCCATAGGATGTTTGCCTTACCTACAGAAGTATATCTGAAACTTCCCACCTCTATTTAATTTTCTGCTCCCACCGTCTCTCCAGTTTCCCTCAGCACAGCACAGTCTGTGTGCCCAGCCTGGTTGGGCAGTCGAAATACTCATCGAGACTGTATTTTTCCTATTCCAACCTGAAATTTGAGTTTGTAGGGAWTCTACATTTTTCAGAGGCATGGTTAGTTTGCAGGTAATTGTAGCAACTTTACTCCATACAARCAAGGGTTCAGGTCATTAAGAAGGCATCTACACTCTTTACTTGGGCTTTATTCATCTATAATTCTGAACTAAGATATCTAAGACTCACTTCGTTCTGTCTTACACACTTTAACAGTTTATTCAGTGAGCCTTAGGCATTTAGCCCCCTGAAAATTGCCAGCTTTAACAGCATAGTTTCCTTTTGGGTCAGACCTGCAGGAAGGAAATCATACCTAAAAAAATTATTTTATTTTGTATCTAGCGTTCAAAATTGTGTAACCAGTTTCTGTCCCTTTCCTCTGAAATGGAACTTGTTTTATGGTACCAAATCAAAGGCAGTCTTTGAGAACGTGTGACTGAGAAACATGCAAATAAGGAAGTCACCAGACAGAGGTGGAGTTTGAGCTAAATGAAAACAACACCTATATTCACACAGAAAGATATTTTGCCTTAACAGATAACCTCTAGCCTTAAAGCACCCAGTTAAGGTGGCCAGTTCTCAACATCACAGGCAGCACTGGCATTTATGGCTTGATAAAGGGAGCATCCCACTCCTGGGCAAGCAGGCTGCACACTATAAGAAACATTGGATTTGTTCCAACATAGAGCAAAGATGCAAAGCAATTAATCAATGGGACTACAATCYGTGTTTAAGTGGAAACAATCTGTAGCATAGTGAGGCTGAATTGCTCAAAATGGAGCTACACATCATTAGGTAACAAGACTGAATAAGACTTTGTGGTACAGAGCACCTGGCAATTTGGCAGAATTGGTCCTTTTTTGCTTCAAAGATAACTGGAACTGAAACCATATTTAGGTGGTAAAATCTATACAGAACAACTAATATAAGCAGCAAACTACTGTATTTCAGTAGCTTACACACCGAGGGTGCAGTTTGCACCTCAGTGACTGAATATAACAATAATTTCTATCTGACAAGAAAGATAGATATTTTGGATAGAACGAGTCAAACATATTGAGTGACACACTTCCAATAGCAAGAGTATTACTAGTTTTCATTTTACAGGGCATAGAAGTATGTCAGGAGATGCTTCCGTACAAAGATGCAGCAATCACACAACAAAATATGGAGTTGATTAATAATCAGCAATTTTCATTCATCTGCAGGCTGCGATATTTGACATAATACTTTGAAAGGATTTGAAAACACAGGRTACAGATTCCTCACTTCTGTAAACAGGCTGTGGTAATCAGGCATCTGTCTACAGGAGCATTGTGGTTTCTGACTACAGTAATAAAGTCAGATCAGAATATGCTTTACAACTAACATATAATTTTCTAGTCTATAAAGCTGCTCTTCGAAGAACCTGATCATACAGCATTAACAATGAACATACTTGATAGCAGCTTGAGCAGAAAGTTATTTCAGAGAAAAATGGGAAGTTCTGAAGTGTGAGGAACTGACAGATTGCTCTCTGAGCTCAAGTAAAACATTGCATTATGATGTGTGATATACTTTCGGTTCTTTGTGAAGGGCACTTTACGGCTCAAGCTTAGAGTTGTTTTTCCACCAACCTGTAACCTCCTATAMATTTTTCTTCTAAGTAACAAAGCAACAGGTTGATCAGAAACTCTATGCAAATACTTTCAACTGACATTTCTCACACAGCACTCAGATGTTTTGAAATGTAAACCAGAAAGCTCTCACTTTCACTCAAAGGCTGGGGAAAAAACCCAACATTTTTAAGCCAGCCAGGAGAGGGCAGAACTTCAGGACTGACACCCTTTTACCAACTGCTCTACAGAAGGGATGGTAGGTTTAGTTCCTAATATGCTAGARAAGCAAATGGTTTAATTATGATATTGCTCTCGTATATCTAAATGAAAAAGAGAAAGCATCCAGTCAAAACAACTCAGAGGCAACCAAATCTGTAGATTTTAATGCTTGGCAGGGACTCCAATTCCCATTTAAAAAATAGATTTCTTTGGACACAATATAAGGTACAAACACATGAAGAAATAATATTTTACAAAATGCAGCGACCTGATTCCTGTACTGAGGTTAGTTTTACAAAAAATCCATAAAGCAAGGAGATAAAAAGCCTAGTTTCCACAAATACTACACCTTTGCCATGAACACGTGAAAGGGAAAAGAACTAAATTTGCTTTAATCAACCTACCTATACAGTAATTATCCTGGACTGAATCAGAAGACCAGGCAACTGAAAGCCAAAACCCTCTTGTCACTACAATTACACACATAGGAAGGTAGTATTTAAGGATTAGAATAATAATTTTGGATGGCTACTTAGTTAATCATTCAGATTAACACTGTTCAACATAGCTATCCATTTCATGATGAGGTGCACACCACATATATATTTCACAAGGATGAGCCAATTTCTTACTCAGCTACTCAGATAGTGGTAAATGTGATCTGGACAAAAACATAAAAAATTGGAAATTAAACTTACAGCAGAGAATACTAAGTTTTGAAATCAAAGTCCAGCTGGCTAGAAAACACATCACACAGATGACTTCCAAATATCCAGACATCCACATGACACATATTTTTGCCAAGTGTAGCTCACCTAGGTAATTGCAATCAAAGAAAACTGATTTTTAAGTTCTTAACGTTGGCACTTACTTAATGGCTTCACACATGTCCAGTCCCATTTTCACACAATTCTTGGCATGATTTTGAAGAGATATAGGTAGTCCAGAAACACAGTAATAGCAGTCACCTAAGATTTTAATTCTCATACATTCATTTTCCTGAGGAAAAAAGCAAGGTGAGATGGTCACTTTCAACTTGAAACGCATAAATGGAGGCTTAGTGTTAAAAAGACTGACTTAAACAATAGCAAAATCATTCTACTAATCATTCTTCTAATCATTGTTTCAGTGGAGAAGAGTTTGGCTTGCTAAAACAGAAGTCTTGTCAGAGTTTTGTATGGATGATCCCTCCATCAATTATGGTACTTAGTGGGCAAAAGGAGGAAGYAATTTCACTGCAAAACATATATATGCAGCGTTGTTCACACCTGAGATTAAAGAACTGAGCCCAACTGTCATGTCCTCAATCTCAATAAAGCCTTTTTCTTTGAAATGTGAAATCAAAAGATCAAGTCTTCCACATTTTCATCTTTGACGATGTACTATGGAATACTTCCAGAAACTAGCAATCATAATAGAATTTCTATATTTTACATTCTAAGGCAATGTAAAGATTTTTATTTTTTATAAACCAATACTGGACATTAGTTTTTGAACTAATAAAAACACAGGAAATTTTTATCTGTTCTGATGTTTATGATTTCACCTTCACAGATGAAGTCTGATTTAATTTTTATAAAAATGACAACTAAATAAACAGAAGAAAAAATTCAGATTGTATTTGGTTCTTTTCTTGAGTAATCAAGAGGCTGTGGTCAGTAATTAAAGCTGGTTTGATCAATATTGTCTCTCTTCTCCTCCAGTCTCTTAAATGCTTTTTCTGAGATCAGAAAACTGACTAACACTTTTCTATCTTGAGTTTTTAATCCTTGTTATTGCAAAAAATCTATTTAAAGAACTGTTCATCTGCCATTAAGCTTTATTGGGCTCCATGAGCTGTCTCTATTGGTCCTATTAGAGAGCTATCTTGGGTTTCACAGACTGTCACGGTGGCAGAAACGCACTGCTGCGCTCAGACCACAGCCAGATTTTTTCTTCACACGTTTCAAATCCAATCTTTCTGCCAAAGTCTCAGAAATGCTGCCTGAAGTCCCCAAGAAGAAAAAATATTTTAAAGATGACTTTCTTATTTAAACTAAGAGTAGCAGCCCATAGAAACCCACCTTTGCAATCTGATCAAACTTGCCAAACAGCTCATTTAACATGTGCACYAACTCCCCGGGCGAGCAGTCACTGGCCAGGCGAGTGAATCCCACGATATCAGCATACAGGATGCTACAAGAGAAGTGAACAGAATCTTGGTCACAGTTTCCTTCTGCTGGACTCAGACCCATCAATCAACAGCAAAACCTGAAAGCAGGCATTCTGGACTTCACAGGGGGTATGCCTGCACCCAAAACTGCCACTGCTAAATGCAGAGCAATAAATACAACAACATTTATAGGCAAACCTATATTTACCTTTATAGGTGTTGTGTTAATAGGTAATATATACCTATATTTATCTTTATAGGTATTACCTCTCAGGTATAACCTTATAGGTATATTTATATTTATACGTATTTATAAACATTCTATACCTATATTTGTTATGGTATTGAAAAAATACAAATATTTTCCGAGTCACCAATAGGCAATATAATAATGGCAGTTATTTCAAAGAGAATTTGTGCTCACAAATGGAATTAGCTTCTTCAAAAGTCCTGCAGTATTTGTACAAAAGCAATTTCTAAGAATGTCATTCAAACTACCTTGTCCAATCAAAAAGAGAAAAAAAACAGGGAAAAAAACTTGAAAAGAAGAATGTTTGAAATAAGTGGTGAGTAATTTTTCTAACTACTAAAAATTTTAGTTAATAAATAACTAAATAATAACTGTAGCAAAATATTTTATCTCCGGTGCCGTGTGAAATACATATGTGATATAGCTGCCTCTGTTTATATGATATAAATCCTGGGCAATTGTTCCAATTAAGAAAATTGCAAAATCAGGATAATACAAGTGCCATGAATTACAATTTTGACTAGTATACATGAAAGCAGGATTTGGTACTTTAACTTGGAAAATGAAGATATATTGAAAAAAGCTGTTATTGTGTGGATTTTTATAAACAACTCCTTTGTATTATCACCTTTGAGGCTCTTCTGGAACATGGAATAGTCATCATTTGATCAAATTAAGGGATGCTAAATATTAAGTTGCTGAAAAGCATATTAAAACAATTATTTTCTTAATTGCTCCCTTAACACTTTCTTTCAATTTTTTTTCCTGAATGTTGCCGATACATTTTATTGCAGTACAATACCTTACATTGGTGTGCCTTTTGACATACAAATTGTGGAAGTTGTTGGTGTTTTCCAGCTGGCCTGCCTTTGGACCTTGTAACCTCTGAATGATCTCTGCCTTCATTTCCATGGCAATGTGAGCAGGCAGTAGAGAGAGTAGAAGACGCTCCTAAAATTTAAGATGAAATGTCCACAATTTCTTCAAGCAGAATAACTTAGTATGGCATCAATACTGCACAAGGCACACACTATTGTCAATACTATAGAACATTTTGACAAGGCTTGCACTCAGGCCTGTTATGGCCTCCAAAGTTAATCAGTTCCTTGAAAAATGTAACAGACATATACACATATCTCCAAGGAATACCTGCCTTCTTCAAGGTTTTGTGCATATTAGGAAAAGCTTAAGCTAAACTTCACATCTGACGAAGTTATGTACAGTAATCTCTTCAATACCTGAGTAGGATGCAGCAAATAAAACAAGAGTTGCAAAGCCAGTGCATAGGACTTTCAGGAAAATGCAGTCTAATTCAGGCAAGAATAGGCTACATCTTTTTTTTTAATGTATTTTAAATGATTAGCCATAATTTTAGCAGTCGTTAGACTGAAAATAAAAGATAAAATACAGACACAGAACATATTGAAAATGTTGAACCTTTGCAGAGCATTTTCATATATAATCTCCCTTTAATATGCCCTTTAAAAAATATATTTTTTAAAAAAATGTTAACCTAAAAGCACATTGAATATTTAAAAAGCCCAAACCCAATATAATTTTGGTATTATGGTCTTCTTCTCGTAAAGTTCTCTTACACCAGTACATTTTCATTTTGCCCATTTTACCTTTGACAGCTTTACACTGAGTTCCTACTTCTCCAGAAAACAGATCAACAAGAACTCTGCAAAAAAAAATCCTTCTTGCTTTTTCATACTCCATCTTGAAATTGAACAAGAATTTCCCATTTTTTTATAGTCAGAGAAGAGAGACTTCTTCTGGCTAAGGACAAAAACCAGAACCCTGAACCAGTGAGAAGAGGGAAGGCAACAGCTACACCAGAAAAGAGGATGACCTCAAATTGTGCATGATCCTCAGGTGTTATTTAGAATGATGCATTCTCTTTGGTTCACAAATGCGTATTTGCAGAGTTTGTAGTCCTATTCATGAAGGCACCAGAAGAAGTGTAGCCATTAATCCAATCCTCTGCCTGGGATAACTACTCCTGTTCAGGTCTGATGACCTTGAGTACAGCATGGCAACAACAGGGCTATAGACTCTTCCAATATTTGCAGCTACCTCGGCCATCTATCTCTGTCAAGTATAATGAAAACTTCACATTACTAATAGCATTTGTGCACTTGTAAGCAGAGCATTCAATTACATGAAGGCCTGTGAAACTGATTTTGCATATACTTGGCAAAAAACTTGTATTTCAGTACATCAAGACAGAATCTTGCTTTGCCACTAAGTAATATTGAACTAATAATTTATTTCTTAAATGCAAGATTAATTGAGTATGTTTAGGCATTTTGGGAGGTTCACACCCAAAAGACCAATGTATTTTCATTGCTTATGTTCATTGGCAGTGTTTCATTTACACTGGTCCTTGGTGGAGATATTTTGCTGCCTTGTGAAGAATATCTGTACAACCAATCGATTTTTTTCCATAATGAAAGCTTACTCTTCCAAGTTGCTCTTTATCTAACAGTACAGGATTGTTCAGACTTGTTAATAGTTATAATTACACAGTTAATGAAGAGATGAGCGCTCTTAGCTACAGTTTTACATCACCATACTCCTTTTGTACCATGGATAGTAAATGCAAGCTGGCTCACTATCTTCCTATGACTGTCACGATCCCAGACACCCAGAGATGCAAACACTCCAGGTTACTGCTTAATTCTTTGAAACTCAGGCTGGCAAAAGGTCATAAAGCAACAAATGTTTTCAAGGAAGTAAGAGAAAAAATATGAGAAAAAGCTCTCATAGGAAGTACAGGTTTCATAGTCAACTACAAGCTGAAAAATCACAAAAGGAAAGGGAAAACAGAATTGTCCTCATTTTGTAGGGGACATTAGGAGAGATGGAATATTTCCCCTCTTTTTTTTTTTTTTCCAGGCCAGGCCCCTATTCCATTCTGCTTAAATATCCTGGAGCAGCTGTTCACCACACCAGAATTCCCTCCAAAGAATGTTTTCCTTCCTCCATTTCTACTGTACAAAAGAGAAGGTAGCAACCAGAGGTGGCCTTAGAGAACTGTGGCTGGGCTGGCCAGCCAGCCAAATACAACATAGCTACAAATACATTGTTCCCACTCTTTCTGCTAAAAGGTACTAAGAAATGCAAAGCACTTAAGAACACCTCTTCCTTCCTGTTTTGTCATCTCTGTTGGCTCAAAAGAGCATAGTGGAAGGATCAAAACCACTTACTAGTCAGCTTGTAGTGCCTGATGTTGTGCACTGAAATTCCTGCAGACTGGAACAATGCAAGGAACATCACAAATCAAGACTGCTGCTTATACTGGCTTTATGTGTAATAATACATTCCATTCTGTACTATTCTCTCAAAAAGACAGAAAATCTACACATCAAAATCTAGGTGAACTGATACACAAGACACTGAGACAAAACACTTGCTTACTTGTACTAGACAGAGAAGCCACTCTCAGAGCTACAGTCTGTAAGAAAAAAGCTGAAGTAGTTCTGAATGCAGGTCAAGAGGTACCGTTTAAAAGTCTTCAGACTGAAAATTCTTATTCTTACCTGCTTCCAGTGAAAGAGAAACTGCTGTGCTATGACAATAACGAAAATCTCCTCACAAATGTCCTTCCCTAAAATATTACCAGCATGACCCTACAGCTTATACAAGGGATTTATGCAAACAAGACTATTTCTTGACTGTCCATGTTCCCCGGGACTATGCTTTGACCACTCAAGTCACTTGTAGCTGGTACCTTTGAAGTCCTAGGGCTAAAAGATGGAGCCCACAATCTATACTGATTACAACATTATAGCGCCTTTCAATACTATCAGATTAAGTACTTCTCTCCTTTCCATCTGGACCCCAGTAGAAGGATAGCAACTAGACATCCTCCCTGGATTCTCCAGCTGAAGATTTTCCATGGTGTATGTCAAACAGTTATTTGAATTCCTGTTATCTCAATCTGTCATCTCCATCCAAGTTGATTTCTTTGTCAGAATCTTCCCTGAATCATACAGATGACTTTTGTAGTGATTCTCAGTTACACATCGTCCTCTAAAGCTTGATAAACTCTAGTTGCTTGTTTAGCTAGAATAAGTTAGCATAGCTCAGTTAAAGAACAGCACTGGGTTGTTTTCTGCGAGGTGGCAATTGTGTTTGAATATCTTGCATGGTATCATGATGTTGTTATGCAGCAAAAAAGCAAAATACCCTCAAGTGCTTGGTACAGGACATTTTTTAAAGTGCATGTTTCACAAATCAACCTCTTCTTGGCCTGAGGCACTAACATTTTATTTATTTGCTCATTCCTATTTTGGTATGTAAAGTACCAATACTGATTCACTCATTTGTACAAGACTACACAGCTATCTCTTAACTGTAGCACAAGTGTAAGGATTTAGAGATTTAAAGGTCAAATATTCTTTCATCTAGTCCGATCTCTTGAATAATATAGGCAACAGAATGTCTTTATGGAGAAACAAAGGTAGTCTGATAGGACTCACTCCATTAAAATTAGCTCAGTGCCTTGCTGTTAGTGGAGAGAAAATGTCCTTTAAGGCAATTCACAGAATCTAATACTGAAATCCTGAGGGAGCAACGCTTGCTCTCTCTCTCTCTCTCTGTTGTCTGTGGAGGGAACTGCAGGTCCAAATTTTGGTCTTACTGGGAGAAATGTCCTTCTTTGTTGTTAAGCTTCTTCTGATGTTCAAGAAGTCTGCAGAAAAAAAACTATTTATTTGTAGATCAGAAAAGGACTATAGGGATATGCTTGTCCCTATAATCCCATACACGGATATTTTTTCCTTTCAATGTCATATAGGGCACTGAATATTGAATTCTGCTTTTCTGTGGGTTGGATTTTGTTTTCAGATTCCTGTGGCATATGTCTAATCATCTATTTAGCAAGTTTGACAAACCAGGTCAGTAAGTCAGCAGTAAGAGCTCGAGAAGCAATTAGCCTAGACATGCTAGTCTAGCAATTAGCCTAGCAGCCTGCTTCACAATAAAGTTTACAAATAAACGCAAATAAAATGAAATTTTCAGCTGCCCTTGAAATGTATGAAGAAATAACCTACAAGAAATAAGTCTTGTGATTCCTGATCGCAAAATGACGAAACACCCAAGAAGCTGATAGAGATGATGATCAACAGGGTATTTGTTTGTCAAATTATGGTACTGTTTACTCAGACCTCATGATCATTCTCTTATACACACGCACAAGAATAAATGGTTGTAAATTGTTTTTCCTTAGAGCTAACTTGGACTCCTAACTTGGAGGGGAGATGATTTCTAAAAATTACATGCTATTATCTCCTTAAAATTAGCCTATGTTAGTAATCTCCATCAACCTCATTACTTGTGTTGAGACCAATAAATTGATTTTACTCATACACGCTGAGAAAGGTATTCAGTCTTGATTACAGAGACATCAAGAGATGGAGAATTCATCAACTTCTAGTGGTTAATCAGCTGAACTGTTAAAAACTGTTAAAAATGTGTTCTGTATTTTTTACTTTGAAGTCTTGGCCCCGCTATACCTTTCTCAGCACACGATTTATGTCCATACTCTTTTTCCTGTAAACACAGGTAACTGTGTTCCTAAACACAGGTAACTCAGCTTTCTTTTTGATCAGGTAAACAGACTTAGCTCCAAAAATCTCCTTCTGCTAAGTATTTTCTACACTCTCTTCTCAAAACCCTCAATGATCTTCAAGCATTTTTTAAGGGATTCTTGACACAAATCCTAACATTTTGTTCCAGTAAACAAAGACATACATACACATAACCCTCTGCTTTATTTCCCTCGTTATGTCCATGATTTATTCTGTGCAGCCTTCTGCTGTAACATCCCTGGAGTTCCTTGTCTGCTGTTCTGTCTCCTATTTTCCCCAAAATATTGTACAAAGTTGCAGCCTTACAAAATCTTAGCTATGGCCCATACTCTTTCAGAATTATGTCTCTTCAGACAGTTATTAAAAACTCTCTTGATTAACATTGTTTATAAAGTATTCCATGTTATGGTATTTATTATCAGACCAGTATATACATTTTCTGCAAAAATTATTGTCTGTGAATGTCTTCACATACCTCCTAGATCGTTAATATGGAATACATAACAGCATAAACAATACGTGGTTCTTGCAGAACATGACACACATGCCAATTCATTGAACATCTCCGCTGATCATTTCCAGTTACTCCACTCAAAATCCATTAGACTGTGCTCTTTTGATGGGGCGTGTCAATACTTTTATGCTGAGCATCATTGCATCAAATATCTGAAATCTTTTGACTTTGGAAAGTTACTTAACCCAAACCTATTCCCATTAAAGACTGAAAAACATTTTCATATGACTTGATTTCCTATCAAGTTGTTGAGTGTATCACTTTATTTCTTTCCAAATACAAAACCATCATAGCAGCATCTTTTATTTCATACTGATTGTTCATACTCTTCCTATCTAGTGGCAGCCCCTTCCTTGATCATGATGATTTTTTCCTGGAATACTTCCAAAACACTGTTATCGGCCTTGAAAAAAACAGACAAGGATTAAGGATTTTTCCTGACATCTAGAAACCTTCTACATATCAAATTTATGTCATATTGAACCATTTTTTTATATATCTAATTGCTGCTTTTGCTTTCACTTGTGGGTTGCATAAGCTTAATGCCACAGATGTCTTTCCTGACRACAGAACTATGAACCCTCATCTGTACTCATCTGTTCTCCTAAAGTGTCCCCCATTGCCAATAACCTTCATTTCAGATTTTTTTTTTCCCATGGAAAATGAGGGGTTTGTTCAAATCCCCAAGCACACCACCATCAGATTTTTTTGTTTTCATGACTGTTTTGGTGACATTTCAAGTGTGGCAATGCTAGGAGCCAGAATATCAACACCAGAAAACCTACACACATGACAAGAATGAAGCACTATCCTCTCATTCCTCACTACTTCCCCAGCCACGAAATGCAAATACCCTCATGAAGTTATTCTGCAGAAGACAAGCCATAGTTGTCCGGGAGCTGCTCCTGTGCGAATGGGAGCCCTGAGTGGGGGCTGCCAGTGAGCAGGCCCAGGGTGACTGCTGAGGTGACCAGCTCAGATGGTGGTGAGACATGTCCACCCAGGTGCCGGGACTGGACCAGGGCCAGGGAAAGGCCCAGGGAAGGGCCACATATGGATCTGCTCCAGCGGTGCTGCCTGGGACCCTCTGCCTGAGGGAGAGGAGCTGCCCTTCCCAGTCTGTCCCTGAGCTCCAGCCATGCCTCCAGAAAGGGGCGAGTTGTCTTCAAATGACATTGCAATGGCAAAACATAAGTGGCACGATTTGCTCACTTCACAAGAGCAGTAAAGCTGATGCAGGTTTCCATCAGTTGACGTACAGGTAATGGTTTCCAGGCTACATACACAGTGTTGTGTACCCTCCGTCTACCCAGCTYGCTGTGGAGTAGCTCTGTGAATGTAGAGCTTCCATCTAGCCAGTCACCTCCATACCCAAACACCATTAAAGCTACGCAAAAGCACCGCCACCATTTCAGTGTAGGGTTCTGAAAGCTCATTTAAATTCACAGGCTCACCATGTATTTGGCAAAGACAAATTCCTCCACGGAACCTAGGGGATGTTTAATGTTTATGCATAGATTGCAGTTTGCACATGCAGGCTGTTTATGACTAATTTTGCGAATGATGTTCACTACACCTTCAGAATACGTGCCTATCCTGCGGCTGTTCAAGTGACGAGTCATCAAACAGCAAAACAGTAGAGTAAAACAGAACATACCAACACACACAGCCAGAGATGCTCAGTTAACTGACAGAATTTCAAGGGTTGTTTCCATCTGATCCTGTTAATTCTTGCTTCAAATCATATATTTTAAGAACTGATAAACAGACAGAAGCAGCATTTTGCAAAGAATCAAATTGATGAGAGCAACATGTTTATTATTATATCAGAATTTAATAATGGTGAAGAGTATTACAGTGCTGGCAATTGCTCAATACCATTCTTTTAAACAATTAACCCTTTAACCCCAATACAATTCACTTCACATTCTGATGAGAAGAATTTTATTTTTTCGATAGAAATTAAGAAAACCAAACCCATCTCTCTTTTCTCATATTTTTCTTCTTCCAAACCATCCATGAGATGTCAGGGAATATATTAAAGACTACTGCTTGAAAGGTATCTATGCAGCCCTTTGCCCAAAGGCAGAAGTTTCCTGTTCATCTACCCAGCTTAGAGCCAAACTTTGTGGTTGAAAGCATCAAATCCAAAGCAAAACCAAAGGCATTTCTAAGGCACAGCATTGCATTTAAGTTAGAAAATCATGTCTGACGTACATTGACAGCATCCCTCCTCCATGCTCTTCTAGATAGCATGAATCTGGTTGGTTTTACCTTTGACATTGCCTGCTGGTGTCTTAGCCATCCGATTACAGAATGCCAACTAAGCACGCAAGAATGGATTTCTTTCTGTATTTCACTGGTGATTTTCTAATATTTTATCGGATACTCTACAGATATCACACAAATATATACAGATATCAAATTTTAGCCACCACACAGAATAAGGCTCAAACCCAAGGATCAATCACCCAGCTGTGCTTGTCAGGAGCTCATAAACACTTCAAAGTGGGTCAGACAGAGTGGTCAGTAGCAGGGCCAGACAGTGATAGAAATGAATCAAAACTGTCAATCTCCATATTAGATTAGTCAAGAGTAGAAGTAGGTATACACAGGTTTGGCCCATACAACAGCCAGTTTAAATAGAGATGAGAGTTTATTCAAGCAGAAGCTAATTCTCAGAGCTTATTTCACCCGTAAATTAATGAGAAGTGAACCTACAGTGAGGATCTGTCCTACTTCTTGTGAAACAGTGATGATAAGTTTGAATGTTGCAAGCTGTATATTTTAACATCTCTTTTCTGAGCAGCAGCAAGCACCACTATTCATTCAACAGCTCACTTCCTAGCCTTGAAGACAGAGGAAGCTGACTCACACTAGGTGGAAATCAAAGAACAGGCAGATGTCTGGAGGGTATATGCTGTTACTGCATTCATAAAGCAGACTTTTTGTTTCCTTACAATGGTCTAAATAAAAGGGAACAAGAACGATTTGCATTATATTTCTGTCTCAGGAATGAAAGTTTCTTTTCTGCTTATAACAGAATATGTAGAAATCTCCCAACTGTGCTTTAATGATTATATTCACCAGCTACTAAAGATAGTAAGTTTTAAATGAAAAAGTTTGCTCCCACTGGAAAATAAACAAGAAAAACAGAGTTTTGAAAACCAATTCTCTTTGAGGAACCTGATCAGGAAAAAACCCAAGAATTTACTGTATGGTAGATAAATGCTAAACTATTAATGAACACTTATCCCTAGGCCTAACCACAAAATAAAATTTAGCATAAATCATAGAAAGGGTTAAAGCTTTCAGAATTAGCCCGGTTTTATTTTGTAAAATGCCTGAACAACATTTTCCATGTTACTGTGTGTACAATTTTCAAAGTGTTTTCTGTAGTATATTCTAGAGGTACTTACACATGTAAGTTTGCAGACAGGAATTCAGACTTAATCACAGAAGGACAGGAATTGTAACTACCAGACCTTCAATGCCTTGTCGCCTAAGGAAAGCCTATCCCATGAGGACAGGCACTAAGTCCGTGTATGCAATGCACGGAGAAAACTGGAATCCTAAAAATGCAACCGAGAAAAATTAGATCTGCAAGAGGAGGCAACATAATAAGGAAATGCCCAGAAGAGGGTGCTGCTCATGATTCTGTAGTAAGAGCCACCAGGTCCTTAGCTCCAGGCTGGAAGGAGGCACCTTTATGGGCTTGGGACTCTGTTGTGGGCAAAACAGTCTGCAGTCAGGTAATTTTATTAGAATTAATTCACTGCAAACAAAAACAAACCTCTCATTCCTGATTGCAGTTTTGGGAAAAAAAAAAAGAAGGCAGACAAACACTGAGACAGACACTTATACAACCATCTATCCTCCGCACTTCCTGGTTTCAATTTTCCCTGGTTTTGCTGTGGATTATGCTCTATCAAAATTCCTGTGATGAGGTGACAGGCAGGTGACAGGCAGGGTAGGAAGCTGAGATAGCATGTGTGATAGTTTCTTTCTGTCACTGTGTGCTTAACCACTTCTGCTCTATGCTTAATGGTTTCTGCTGCCTTTTTCCTCCATGTTCCTGCTCCGGCCTGGGACACTGATGGGCTGCAGTGCCCTCAGGTGCGTCCCTGCTCCAGCATGGATTATACATGTGTCACAGCCCCTCAAGGGTGAGGGTACCTTATTTGGGTGTAGAGAGTCCTCTACACAGGTCAGCTCATCTCCAGCCCCCAGCAGCTCCTGGTTTCCTTCTGAACTGTGTTTGGGCAAGGGCACCATGGGTCCCTGGTTAGATAACATTTTGATCCTCAATGGGTAAGATTTTGCACACAAAGCAGTGTTTTTCCATGGCTGTTTCATGTGCCCCATAGCAGGCTGGAGGCAGCTTTGTCTGACATACAGTGATTCACAATGTCCCCCTCTGCCAGCTCAGCACCCCAAGCCCCTGCAACCTGCAGCCATCAGGACAGACTCAGTACAGAGCCACAGTGGCCAGCGCTGCAGAAAGAGGGTGTCAGCTCCAGAGGTTTTCAAGCTTTGACAGGAGATCCATGTGTTAGACAGTGCTCTTCAAAACAGTCCTCTGCCAAAATGAGACCTCAACTCTCTTCCCACCCCCACAGAGAAATGCTTATCAGGGAGCATGAGGTTGTTTTGGAGGTAGAACCCTAGCAGATTTTACAGCTGAAATTAATTTGCTCCAAAATGAAAGCATTTAAAAATCACTGAAGCAAGTACTAGATTTCTTGTCTCTGTGGTGCTCCAGGTGAATTCCCTAATCCCCAGGCTCCTGCGCAAGGGCTGCTGTGCTTCCTTTTTCTCTCTCATGGGATGTGCAATTCAGTGGAGACATTTGGCAAAAGTCCTTCATCACTGCAAAAGATGGGGCCCAGTTTATCTCCTTGAGGGATTAGGTCTGAATTCTTGGCCTCACATATTGAAGGGTTTAAAATAGGTCTAATTCTTATATATTTCACGTTCTATGTCTATTCTTTTGAAATCCTGGTTTACACACGGATGCCTGCATGTTTGTACATGCGAATATGAATATTGTGAAAAACAATACCAAAGCTGCAGCTGATTGAGTTCAGCAGCATTACTTGTAATGGCAAATACGCTATGGATTAATTAAATCTATTCTATGATTACTGCATTTAAATAACTTCCAAACTTTTTAGAAATTTGGGGGTAGTTTGTGACTTCTTTACCTAACATTGGTTTTGATTATTTCCAGCATACATCATCAATATGCTCCACGCCTTTATTTAATTTGATTCATTTTGAAACTCTGCATTTTAAACATGATTAACAGAGCTATCCATCAGAAAAATATGTTGACAATTAGGACTGTGTTGCTGTTCAAAGAGATAAAATTAAAAGAAACCAGAAGGTAATATATGATAACTGATAACATTTTACCATTTAATTCACAAGATGGTAATTTATTATTCATCACTGATACCTCAGCATACAGGCCCGTATTGCTGACTGTTTAAGCTACAGGAACCATAATTTCTAGAAAGGGACAAAGAACAAAAAATGTACATGTTTAGTGCAACAAGACATTTATTTTCATATTCGGCTCCTGTTCCAGTCCTCTTGGTGAAATTTTTTGCTGCTTAAAAACTCTGTCTGTATGATATTTGCAACAGTTACAGAATATGTACTTCCTTTTCAGACTAGCATTGCTGTTCCCACCATTTTCATTATATAATTTTGAAGAAAATGGTTAAAAATGAGACTTCTATATGCTTCCAGCCACTTGTTGTAAGAAATGCTATAAAATATACTTTTTTATTTTTATTAACCCACTATTGTTATTAATAAACAAGAGGGAACCAATTTCTTTTTCAATCTTGCATCCAAGGTACACCTCAAAATAGTTATCCTCCCCACAAAGCCTCGTAGATGTCTTCAGCAGCGCTGGCACTGCCACATCCAGCACAACTTAGCAACATGCAAATACTAAATACTGCCAAGAATCCACAGGACATGTGCTCAATACACTGATGTGCTCTGATGAATCAGGGCCGTCCTATGTGTTCAGTTTGAGTCATTGCAGAATTTGCTTGCTTGCAGTTTGCAATATCAGCATTAAAAAAATAAGCAGTGTGGGTTTTTTTGTTTTGGGTGTTTTTTTTTCCCCAAGGAGAGTGACTGGAAGGGATTGCTTCACTCTGAGTCAAGTGGATCCATCTAAATGAGAGTCACTGAGAGGTGCAGCAGAAAGAACCTTTCAGAAGACTGGATGGAGCAATCAGGGAGAAAGCACGAAGAAGCGAGGTATTACTCTGCTGCAGCGCACCTGGCTTCTGCAGAGTAAGCTGTCGAGCAAGTGTGAAGGTGACAGGAAGATTTCCTACAGACCCTGATGGGACTTGCTAAGGTTGTTTCAATGCTGGAAGCCAGTGGAAGCTATTGAGCTAGAAGGGCTTCCTAGAAGAAGGCAGTAGGAAACTCTGCCCTGCAAGGACTCAATATGAGATTTATTTTCAAGTTTGGTATTTCGTCTGTTTCATCAGCAATTCTGAGCTTTTCTTGGCTGAAGAATTAACTTATTCTAACTTATTCTAAGTAAGTTAACTTTGCTGTAAATAAAACACGTCTCTTTTTTTGAAACTGGCAGCTATTCCATCCAAGGACCTATGAGTCATGCTCTGTCATACCAAGTGTGGTTTAAAGTTTGAATAAACTCTCTCAGTGATCCAGCAGGTGAAGCCGTTGCAGCTATGCCTACTCCTGTATGGAGTCCATGCAGTGAGCAAATCCTATAAATTATTTGGGGGCAAAAGGGTGTTTTGTATTTGGGCAATTGGAGAGAAACCTCCATCGCAGAAGCTCGTTTCTTAGCTCATAACTGCTGTTCAAAGAATGACACTGCACATACACAGGGCAATTATTATTTAATGTTTGACAGATAAAGGTCTGCCTCTTATCTGTCTGGTGTGATATCAGTTCCTCTGCTATTCTCCCATATCGTTTTCCTTTTGCAGTCTCTAAGGAAGCCTGGTGCTTTAGTCTGAGACTGTATGCTGAAATATTGACAGCTGTTTCTGAGCAAGAGCTCACTCTCTTTAACAAGCCTACAGCTCTTCCAGCAGGGCAAAATTCACTGGATTCAGGGCAGTAATAGCAAACCAAGCCAGTCACCTCGCATCTTCCAGCATAACTTCTTCAAAGTTTGTTTTTCTGTCAACRCTAAGGGGAAGATGACATTTTTATAACAACTTCTGCTGGTTTCAGCCAACTTTCCTCATCTATAGGTTCACATTTGCATTCTTCAGGTGCTTGTTTCTAGTATCTAACAGCAMCACATTGAAAAGATGACTCCCCAGATGTACTTCTTCCATTCAAGTGGTACAGAAATCCAATGGCATATGTATTACAGCATTTTCCTGTCTCTGCTCCCAGTGCAGAAGAAGGGAGTAAACAGAAAGGAACAAAATATCGCCCAGAAAGAACTGGAATAGCAGCAATAAATCATATTTCTTYGGTGTGACAAAGGAGAGGGAAAAATGGCTGTGTCAGCTGCCCAGATTTAAAATACCTTCAATTATCTAAATCTGATGGTTTTGCTTTTTTTTGAAAATCATCAACAAGAAAACATGGGGCTACACCAAAAGCTGGGGCCCAGGCTACACTGCAAGATGGAATAGTAAACATAGGTGCTACCTGCAAACACTACACAAAAACACTCCTATGAAGAAGCAAGGAAGATGCCTGMTGTTAATTTCATACTAACAATTGGCTCTACCGTCAATACCCGTGTTATTTCAGAAACAAATCTATCTGGTTACATTAAAGTGAGAAAAAGAGCCCTGTAAATCTGCACCTTATGAATTCCAGTAAAATTACTCTTTGAGTATTCTTTTCATCTTCTAGAACTGTACATAAACTACCATCTGTATACCTGCATGCCCAGGCTTTATTTTATACATGAACAGAGATCYAAAAATAACTTATATAAAAAAGCAAATTTATTTACAGATTTCCTTTGGATAGCATAAAGCTCACTGTAAAAGCTGACAGATCTTCACACTGTGGTGTACTATGTGACACTAAAGCACTTCTGTGAATAACACTGCAGACTGGTAGCACAGGCTCCAACAACAAATTATTGTTTCTAGGACTTGTAGATATTTTATGGTTGATAGACAACTTTCACTGAAATCTTTATTTTTTGGAGCAATGCAGAAAGCTACTTAAAAATAATCTCAGCATGAAGGAAAACTGAAGGGACATCAGGGATTTTTTAAAAAAACTCACATTTTAAAAAAAAATTCTCAATGGGGAGAATTAATAAAATTTAAAATATTTGATCATGTAAAGACATTTGTCCTGTCCCATGCCTGCTTACTTTCTTCAAGACCCTTYTGCGAGGGATCTTGTCTTCCAGAAATCCAGGCAGCCCATATCAAGTGGATCATTCTCACCCACAAGATTTGAACCCTTCAGAGACTTCTTATTTTTTTCCTCTACAAAAGCTGTCTTGACTTTTCTTTCATATACATGTTAACAAAGTATTAAACATTAGGAATGGATTAAATTGAAAGCCTTTCTTTTTTTGTGTGTGTGACTGAGAACAACTAGCTGGTCTAGAACCAACTAAATTAATACTTTGCTTTTAGTGGTGGAGGGAAAGTAGCTTTCTTATGATTGATTTTTAACATTTTAATGAACTTCCAAGAAAACAAAGCAGGCAAGCTTCACCACACAGTCTAGTCCTTTAAAACATTTACTATTTCTTTTCATATGTATTTTTTATCAACAGGCACTTGGATTCACCCAAGATGACTTACAAGAGTAGGTAACTTTGGTGTGTTTAAGGCATGATTAGAGATAGCTTTCTGAACAAATGCCTAAATTGTTTTCTATTTGTAAGTTACACAATTAAGTACTGTATTCCAATTTACAAGTTCAAAGGGCACAGGTATGACAGAATGTCTTAAGTTTGTATTTTTTCAAATTCTTAAAGCTGTGACACATAATAAAACTAAAATGAAATCAAAACACAAATTAACAAAATCCTACCATGTCATCTTCTGCTGCTGCTGTCATTCATTACAAAAATGCTCTTTTTTTAATATCTATTTATCTATATATTAAAAAACCACATTCATTTCAATAATACAGTGCACTTCAACAATGGATGCTACATAACATTCAAATATAAGTTATCCTACATCAGTCCAGGCCAGGTTGGATGAGGGTCTGACAACCTGGTCTAATGGAAGGTGTCCCTGCCAATGGCAGAGGGCTTGGAACTATCCGATCTTTAAAGTCCCTTCAACTCAAACCGTTCTATGATTTTATGTTTTGAAGGTTTTATTGAAGGTTATGTTTTTCAAGGTTTTATTCCTTGAAAAAAGGAATTAGCCTAACACCATGGTTCTAGAGCTGAAAGGCTAAAATCTTCCTTTTGTGGATGAAGAAACCTTGTGAGCAAATTCTCCTGCCCAGGTGTTGCCCTACACAGGTATATCAGACACAAGACAAGATAGGAACATGTGGCAATGRGGATACAGTGGCAACACTGCACCAGTTATAATTACCACAAAGTGATGGGTACAGTGGGGTTACAGCAGTCCCTGCAGGGCCATTTGTTAATCTGTTCAAGAGCACATCTTTCACTGAGGGGTAAACAACCCTGCATCYCTGTTAATACAGTCAGTGACTCAGAAGAAGCTCTCAATGCACTTATCCTGCAGCTGATGCCAGAATGTTCTCAATGACAAACCTCTCACAAACTAAAAACCTCTTTAGAGGATTTTTTTTTTGTKTTTTTATTACGTGGGCTTTTCAGACTAAGAAACCAATTCATTCAATAGTCGGGCTAATCAATCACCTGACCAACTCAAGCACACATTGCCATAAAATGAAAAACTTGCATCATATCATATATCATATTTCATATCACATCAGTTATTTTCTTTCCTGCTTCTTAAAAATATGTCTTATTACCTACCCATATTAACAGGTTGAAAATTTCAGCATTACATAAGAAAAGCCACTGTGCTGCAGTACTGCAAGTGACTTTGTTCATTTCTTGCAAACTAATGCTAAACTTTTCAGTTTCATTAACCACTGTTTTTTCCTCTCAGTGAAAATGTGTTCCATTGCAGATAAATGCCTAGTTGTTGTGATACTTTTAGGGTGAAGAGTTTAATTTGTAAAAGAAAGTTTCAGATATTATGCCTGGAAAGGGAAGAAGACAGTGAGTCACTTAAAAGGCAACAATGGGGTGTAGAGTCTGCACTTATGATCAAGAAAAGACAGAAGAGTTTTGCAATGGTTCTCTTTGAATCCAGTAGCAATGCAGCCCTTCTCTACAAAATGTGATATACTAGACAAAGACAGTGACTGAGCCATGTGCTGATCTTGTATCAAATTTTTCATTAATATTAAAAAAAACAAACTTGCTTGAGAATTCCACAGAATTTCCCAGAAAAGGAGGTGCTAGAATGTCCTTTGAAGCAGGCATATGAGGACAAAGATGCTGAAAAAGCTGGCAGGAATGGTGCAGGAGAAGGATGCAAAAACGAGTACCAGTAGGTAGCTGGGAGAACTCTGGTCAAGTACTTTCCTGGACTAAATATTTGGCCCGTCCTATGCAGAGCAAAGGTACCCAGCAACAGCCTTTCCAGATCTGAAACCACGGACTAAAGTGGTTTTGAAKTCTGCTGTGTGCACACATTATGTCTTTTTCTCCCTTGCCCCTCCACCACAGCTTTTAACTAGGATTTAAATAGGATTTTCTGAATGTCTCAATCATTTTCAGTAAAGATTGCATATGTTCACCTTATTAAATCTGAGAAGTATCACTGAACTGCATCAATTCGTGATCAACTTGAAGCTTTCTGAAACAAGGTTTGAGGTATTCTCTATAATGGCTGCCAGGATCAGCCATCTTCAGGACATTTGGGGACACTTCTAGAGGATAAAAGTCCTTTGGTGTATGCTTAATGTTGTTAGGACTTTTTGTAACTTGGCTTAATTAAGCCAATTAATTAAGTGGCTTAATTTTAACAGTGATGTCAGTGAGCAAGACCAAATTTTAATGTGATTTGGGGGGTTAAAAGGATATCGAGTTTCTTTTGAAAACTTGCAATGTATTTTCAGTAGTGGTGTACATTGCGACCCCTCCTTCAGCTCCCTCCATCCTAAGTTCAAGACAGGTTCACCATATTTCTCATGGCTCTCCACAGTCCACAGTCTAATTGTCTAGTTGTTCCTGCTTCATGGATTATGCAAGATCCCCAAAGAGCTGAAGTCCTTATCTACTTCCACAGCATGGGATTTTTTTTACCTTGTCAGTGGGACTCTGTTCACTTAGTTGACTCCTACTAGTCTATAAAATAATAGCATGCTTTTTCTGGAAATCACCATAAATCCTCACTATGACTAACAGACATTTATCAAGTGGCTTCTACGTTTTCATCATTATGTAGAAAAGTCTCTGTCTTTCTCAAAATGGATGCTTATTTTCCTACACATACTCACACAACATACACTTTTTTTTACCAGAGTTTCCACAAACATCAAGCTGACTTGATTCTTTTTTTATAGTACGTCCCAGACAGAATAGCAGACATTTTGCAGATCTTACAACTGCCTGCGTTTTAAAGCATCCCAACATGTGTGGTTCTATTTACTTTTCTTTTCCTGCGAATCACCTACTGCATCCATGTTTGCATTACAGGCATATTATACTACACTGCTGCCACTTCCTTTTCTCTTTGGTGCATCATCATTCATCCTCTTCATGCCTGTCAGCCAATTCACCTTCAGACAGTCATATCTTTAAAATGCTAATGTATTCTGTGCTGTGCAACAACGTGCTTCTGTATTTTACTGGCTAGATGAAAATTTTAACTGAATGAAAAAAAATTCACAGGAAGAAACTGTGGTACAGTGATTTATGTGAGTAAGTTAGAGTACATCTATTTATAGCTTTACACAGCTTTTTAATGATAGTCTGTTGGCATAATTAAGAATCCTTGCACAGAGTTTGAACAAAAACATAACAACAACAATAATATTTAATTGCATTTTATATGCAAAAATCAATGGGGCTTCAGCTAAGAGCAATATGTTATTCATATGCTACTGATTCTAAATTGGGTTGTGACATAGTGTTTGTTCCTCAAACTCACTGAAGATGCACACATTAATTTACAAGAACTCTAGAAAATGCATATGGGAGAGAAAAATGATTCCTGCAGTTTAAATAAAATGAGGAAAACGGAGAGAAAGTTTGTCACAGGACACACACAAGATAAGCRATCAGCTCTCATTAGAAAGGCATATATTAGTAGAGCAACAAAATATTACTTATAACAGAAAGGTTTAACCCAAAAGGCTGGTATAAAAAGAAAACCAAAAGCTTGTGATTTTGATCAAATAATCTTGTTAGAACAATAAAAACCCCAGACATCCTTGGACATATTTGCAAAGTATTTGCATGTCACAATAACAGCCCCAGGCGCACTAACTCCCTTCTATTTTTATAACTCCTCTAACAAGCTGAACATATTTTTTCCCCATGGTACCAGAAAACAAATGTTGCTTCTTACTGTGTGGTGCCTGTGCAAGGATGTATTTTAAAACAACCCGGAAGAATAACTTAAGATGCAGAAAGACTACTGGTGCAATATTTTTTTGTAAATATGGAGAGAAAATGGARTTATTATCAATTTAAAATTCCATTCTTCACAGACAGATTTTGTCCAGCAATCTCCACACTACAAAATCAGTGATGAGGAGTTACTCACCTGGAGTAAACCTCTTTACTGTAACTGTGCTTCTCAAGAGTGTTGTCAGTGTGGAGAGTGTTACAGCTGCACATAATCCCCRTGAGCACCAGGCCTTTTTCTTAATTACAAACAAAAAGACGTGCAGCCGCAGCTGCTGCAGCACTATCAGCCCCGGGCTGCCCGACGGTTCCCTTCAATGCTGTAAAGGGCATTATTAAAGGTATCTGTGATGGATGGACTGACTCATGAACAAAACCAGATGTGATCTATAAAGCAAAGGGAATTTAACAAGACCTGTTTATAATGCTATTTTCCCTCAGTCCTCTCACATTTGAAAGATCACAGTAGCCAGCACAGCTTAGAGTTGGGAAGGAAGGCAGGTGTTGGGATGTACTCTGGCTAGAGCATTGCTAAAGGATCATATATATGTAACTGGAGAAAGGAAGCCTTCCAAACCTGACATTCTTTTCAAATATAAGGAATAGAGAAGAGTATAAAATCATTAAAAAGCATGAAAAACAAAGTTCTGCAGAAACAACTTTCTCTGAGCCACAGAAACAAAGGATTTTTGTTCTCACGGAGTTTAACACAGAGTTGGCAGGGCCAAAGAAAGATTAAAATGTACTGCAGAAAGACTGCTAAAAAACCATGTAACTTTAGATTACTGCCAAAAAGAGGAGATTGGGAAGATGCAAAACTATTAATTCTGGGGTGCGAATCCAAGTAGTTGATACAAATTAATGTTGGAGTAGGACAGGTTTTAGAGCAAAATGCCAAAATGAACAGGAGCAACTATCAGCGCCGTATCCTTTTCTGATGGTATAAAGTTATTTGCAGTAACTAGGAGAAAGATGGGGCTGTGAACAGCAGAAGAAAGGTCTCAGAGGACCAAGGCCATGGTTTCACAGGACACATAACACTGTGTACGACCATCTGTCACCCAGACCTCCCTTCCAGCCTGCCCCACCTGCAGCTATCACAGTTCCCCTGCCCCTTCAGTGAGACCTCTTTTTCCGTCGGGAACGGGTGGCAGCATTTTGGCAGCTGAGGAGCTGCAGACGTGGCCTCTGGGGAAAGAGGTCAGTCGTTCTGCCACAGATCCATTGCAGAAGACAACTGAATCCATCAGCAAAGCTGGTGGTATCTCCAGGAAAATGCATGGCTTCTCCAGGAAGAAGGGCAGGAAAAGCCAGGCAGAGATAGAAGGAAATGAAAGGAGTGAGATCCAGCAGAGGGAACACAAAGGTCAGAAGAGGAGAAAAAGCCCCATTCTGGAGCAGATATCCATGCTGCAGCCCATGGAGAACAATGCCAGAGCAGATGGATATGCCTGATGAAACTGCAGCCTGTGGAGAGCCCATGCTGGAGCAGAGGAAAACTAAGAGGAGGAAACTGCAGCAGCAGAGAGGAACTCCTATGTACTGACCACCTTCTATTCCCCCACCGTGGTGCCTGGAAAGTGTAGGGGAGCTGGGAGTAAAGTTGAGCCTCGGAAAGGTGGGAGGGAAGATGTGGCTTTCTTATCTGTCTCTTTTGCTTCTAACTAGCCAAAACCGTGTTGCTATCAAGAGATTAAGTCTGTTTTTCCCACAGCAGTAATTGATAAGTGATTTCCCAGTCTTGACCCATGAGCTTTCTCATCCCAATTTTTTTCTCCCTATTTGCTCCCCTTTTCCTGCTGGGGCTGGGGGGCAGTGAGTGAGTAGCTGGGTAGAAGTTTGGCTGTGGGCCGTAGCTAAACCACCTCACTATTACACTGTTCTCTAAGTACTACAGCAAATGTTGAAGAAAAGTTTGGGATTGTTAGGCACCATTAGAGCCTGAAAATTTATTATSCTGTGTAAAGCCATCAATACAGTAATTTTCCATTATCTGCTAAAAGCAGAAAATTAAAAAAGGCTACACAAATTTAGTACTGTCTTACTGCTTGAACAGTCACATTTGATGACCTATAATGAGAAAGCTGATAACTACTGAACTTGAAAAATCCAATGAAAGTAGCAAGGAAGAAAAAACTTTAAAACAGGCACACAGTGATCTGAGCTTTAGACTATTTGAGACTGACTTAGGCAGTCATGAAATAAAACTATGCAGTCAATAACTAAAACAACCGAAAGGAAATTATTTTTCACACCTTATGCAGTTGAGTTGAAAAAGTGTTCCACAGGAACTTGTGGATATCAAAAATGGTTAAATGCAACATCAATTCTGGTTCATTAAGTAACTGGGCCACAGATTTTCTTGCACGCAGAGAGATCACTGGGGAAGTTTATGCCTAAGATTATCTTTTCCAGTTTTTCATAGGCATATACTTTTGTGTTGGTTTTTCCCCTCCTTTTAATCATGCAGGGATGCTCACATACAACATTCAGGAATAAATCAAGGCTTACTTATGGGATTTCTATAATTAGCTTAAAGAACTGAGAAGGAACTTAGCATAAAAATTTGACCCTAATAAACTGCTGTCTGCTGTATCATGACCCCCAACACACCACGGCCCATAATGCTTACCCAGCCCATACCCATGTGACTGGAACCTCCTGCTGTTGTTAAATTTGCTATAGGCAAAGATACTCTCATGTCTCCTCTCTCTCATATTTCATGAGCAGTTCCTCATGCTCAAAGAGATGCTGAGAATATTGAGTAGCTGGGACTTGACTTTAGCTTTTGCGTTTTAGTGTTTTCAAAACGGTTTATCCTTCTTTATGCAGACTATCTAGGGAGGGGTAGCAGGCAGGTTGTTTTACATTTTTGAAGTTTTAATTGAACAGCCATCTAAAAAAATGGGAAGTGGGGATAAGGATGCTGAATACAGTTTGAATGGGACCACATATCAGATATTCACAATTATTTAAAAGCACTACTCTGATTAATCACACAAAATAAATAGAGTAGTAGGAGCCAAACTGCTATTTTTTCAAAGAGTAAACCAGTCCTAGTTTTCATAGGGCAAAAGGTCTCCATGAAAGATTGTACAGGAAAAAATGTACTTTGAAAGAAGAGATATACATGAGGAATGTAAGACCTCTCCAAAGAGATGAAAGGAAGCATGGAAGAAGACACCTATTCACTGGGAAAGAGAGACATGAAAGAAGGAAATAGAATGATATTTAAGAGTATAAAATGCCTTTTGAGATCATTTTAACAAGAACATCTGAGAAACACTAAGGATGCACAAATGCAAATGACAGGAAAAGGAATGCTTATTGATGAAATTATTTATAGGATGGTTTGGGGTACTCAAAATGATGAATTTGGAAAAAGTCAGCTGCAATTCTTTGCTCCATCAGATTTCATTTTACTTAGTAGTAAAATAGAAAATCCAAAACACTGGATATAAATAACACTGCAGGAGAAAGGCAACAGTTACTTTATTAAAATACAGAGCAGCCACAAATGCATGGTAGCTGGAAGCAGACGAATCTCACACTGTCAACAGAATAAGACTATAAAAGAACCTTCAAATACAACCAGCTGCAAAAAAAAAACCCCTACATGGTGTTAATAGGGAGGAATCTGAAGTTACAGAGAGGCTGGGAGAACATACTTCCTTTCAATTCCAGGGTACAAGATTTGAGGGATCTTGCAGACTTCCCAGTAATTGACTAAAGGGCATCAGTGTTGCAGCTATTTTGGTTTTTTCTTAGATCAGTTTAATATCCCACACAGACAGTTGAATTGTATTAATAATATTTAAAACATGAAACCATTTGAAATTGCAGTACTTCAAAGCACCAGAGGCAATATTCTTTTTCTCACTTTAGGAGGAAAAAGATAAATACTACATATTTATATTAGATTTTGGTTACAGCAAATAAGCAAAAATCACTTCTCTATTTCAATTAAGTGCATGGTGGCTTATGTAACTACACTCTAAAAGCAGGAAAACTACTAGAATGGAATGGTGAAAGAGCAATGAATTCGTAGATACAGTTCCAGTCCAGCACTGGCAGACAATGGAACTTATTTAATTATGGACTCTATCTGACCTCCAGTAATTTGATTTTTAAACAAACTTTTGGAAATGGAAAGGTGAAAGGACAATAGCACATTATATTCTAAGGCCCTATGAAATGTCAAATTGTACTTAAGAAGAAACATAATGCRGCCAAAGTACCTAAAATTACAGAAAATCACCTGGACCAAGTGGAGTAAGTTAGATAACACAAAGTATCAGAGGCCTAGAAAACGTCCTACAAGCCACAGTGGAGGAAACTTGGCTTGTTTGCCTTACTAAAGGGATAACTGAGATGGAGGCAATAGCCTTCGGGGGCACAGAAGGGTCTAAGAAAGAGGAAAGGAATAAACTTCATTTATATCCAATGCAATTCACAGGCCTAGATTGCATTCTGGGTTATTAAGTTGGGCAAAAGGGAAAATATTCCCCAAAGATAAAAGCAAAACAGAATATGTCATCTAGGAAAGGTGTAGAAGCTCCAGATCTTGTAGAGACAGTTAAGACAGACACCTGCTGAGGATGTTTCAAGGATTCTGGGTCCCACCGCCCAGAGAAGGTCCCACCGCAAGGAGAAGGATGAAGTAACCTCTTCATATTTGAGACTTGTTTTTCTACATTGTACAAAAACATATGGAAGTAGGAATAAAGCCTTCTATAAACTGTATTTTGAAAACAGATCTAGTAGGGTCTACTCTACAATTCCACTTCTGGTCATGAAAATTCTTTGAATATTTCAGTTAGACACAAAACTCTCTTTTTAAAAGGAACAAATTAAGTTCAAATCTTGGGTTTCAATAGATACAGAAGAGGTGAATGGAGAAGTCGCAAGCAGTTAAACCCCTGTACTTTTGCATTCTCTCTCACTTCTCATTTTCCTTTTTATTCCTTTTTGAATCTCTGCCATCTGAAAACACATAAAAACTGGAGGAAGAGGCCRGAAAGAACTCATTAGTGGCTCTGATAAGGATTTAGAAGGCAAGTGTCAGGTTTCAGTGMCATAAGGAAATACAGGGAGAGGAAGTTCAGGAAGGGTGTTTACTGTCACCACTACAGCATTTTTAGAAAGTTAAATTTTCATCAAGATGCCACATTTACTTTCACCTATAATAATGCACAAAGCTTCATTTCAACCAGAACTACCTCAAGAACCAATGCAGCTGTAATTTTTGTTTTCTTTACTGTAGCAATCAGACTTTTTTTTTTAAACAAGAGGATGTTTGTCAACGATAATGACTGTTCATGTGATAATTTAGATTTATACAAACATATGATTTAGTGTTATACAACATTCTGGTTTAAAAATTAGCACAGTAGCACAGATTGAATGGCTTGCAATCGAACTTCCTGGCAGATTTCTAAATGCAATTTACTGAGAAACATATTTTTATGTTGAGTATTTTGTGTAGCAAGTCTGAGACGTCACAGGTTTCCAGAGAGCTACTTGATAATCTGAAAGAACAAATGAATGTAATGCTTTTAACAAAAAAACACTTGCCTAAATGTCCCTACATGTTGAGAGCTGTTGTACACAACCTTGCTGTAGGTGTGTATATGCCCAAGCATTTGAGGTTGGACATGCACCTTTTAGGTCTAAGAGCAACAGTATCACCATGCCCATATCACCTCCCCTTCAACCCCACATAAATTTACATTCCTCTCAATCTGAGAGACTTTTCAGTTAAAGGAAAACCAAAATATAATAAAAARTAAAACATGGATCTGAGAGTCAGCAAGGCACACAGGCTGTGAGTATTTTTCAGGGCAACACACTTCACAGAAGCTCTACCTACTAGCAAGTAGTTTTTCTTTCTCATTGCATTAAACATCCACATGCACAATTCTTACCAAAACCTCAAAGATAAATGGAGGTGAAGAGAAGCCTGGTGACCTACAGGAAAAAATTAATTTTCCTAACACCGTCTCGGRCCACAAATGCCTGCATCCAACCACCACTCCAAATGGAAGCAAAAGGTTTTTCTTTAAAAAGTCAAATCTCTGGGTCAGGGTCCAGATTGACAAGCTGGATGGCACTGACATGACTGCAGTGCAGCTGCAATGCAGCTCAGGTGRGGACCAAGGGTGACAGCCTCAGCAAAAAAGCAGCTCCTAAGGGAAGGAACGAGGAGTTCTTACTGCTTTCTTCATAGCAGCTCTTAGAAACAAGTTGACTTTGTACGCAAACAGCCAAACTCCTAGAAGGTAGCAGAAGGGGCTCCTAAACTTGACATCTACCACTTTTGCTTGAAAGCACCTGGGAGCAGTATATTTTGCAGAGTWGTATTTTTACCTACTTGTGTTTCCTACAGAATGACGCCTTTCAGATCCAGGAAATTGCTAAAGGGAGGTAAGGGTTTGAGGGAACAGGGAAGAAAAAGAGTATTACCAAAAGAGAAAGGTAACTGATTTACAATCTGAAAAGTGTTAGAAGTAATATCTTGCTAGGCCATGGACAAGGATATGAACTTCCAGAAGAGTCCCAATTTAGCCGGATTGCTGAGAAGACCTTAGAGACAGTGAGCACACCCTTCCATTATAACCTGAGCACAGTAAAGCAAGGGGGAAGAACATAGTGACATATACGGTTCAAATGTCCCCAACTTAAGTTGTTTTAGTGTAYGTGCACTGGCAGTGTGAATGTTCATGTGGACAACCATTTAATGAACAAAATGTATTAGGAATGACCATAAAGAAGGTATTTAGAAGTGGTAGGATTATTAACAATGTTAGAAAAATACATAACTTTTTGTGAGCAGCAACACTGAAGGTATTTAAACTACCCAAAGAAAAAGAATTCAGAATGAAAACATCTATTTACAATATGGAAGCATGTATGTTGGAAAACAGTAATTCTGGAAAGAATGGTACTTAACCCAACAAGCAGGATCTCCCAGCATGATGCTGCTGCTAACAAGGCAAATGTGACCTATAGATTTATAAGAAGACTTTTTTATAAATCTTTATCTTCTCATGGGACATTCATTGTGAACATAATTGACAACAGTGTGTTCAGATATACTTGCTATAAAAATGGTATCAGAAATCATGACTGATTAAAAGGTCACAAAAATGATCAAATGCCTGGAAAATCCTCATTACAAGAGAATCCTTTAAGATGCTTAATTTATTTACAATATTATAAGAATATTTACAACATGACTGAGCAATTCTGTATGTGAAAAAAAAAAAGACTGGAAAAGGCCTCTGGATTATCAAAATCTATGTGTAGTTTCTGTAGGCACAATATCCTGTAATCCCTATCTATAAAGAATAATTTTTAATGTCAAGAGCTGAAAAAGACATAGCAAGGTTAGTAAGGACAAAGGGATCTAGCTGGATTTAAAAAACTTTTATCTGGAAACAAAATGGCAATTTAAAAATGAGGCAATTAATTACAGGAATAATTAACAATTGAAAACTTTAGACTCACTGTCAAAAGACATTCTCTTTTTAAAAATAATGACTTTTTAGCGATTAATTTTAGCTTTTGTAATATGGCTGACAAAATTGCAGGTGCCATGACAAAAATTAACATTTGCCTGCCAGCTATCTATTTCATCCAAATTATCAGGATATCTCTGAAAATGTGGTAATTAGTATCTGCTTAAACAACACATTTTCCTCATAAAACAAAGCAGCATGACTCATCGGTTTATCTGAGTATGTTAGATGCAACAAATTACTGCAGATCAACACACAGAGAGGCAGCTGAAATCTCGTCTACACTGCAAAATGGTAAATGACCTTTTCTCGCTATGAAGTCCTGAGGTAGGAAAAAAGATTACATGCAAGAACTGCAGTGTCTTTATTGACCTGTGCAGTAGATACTGGCACAAGGCATTTGCTAAGCCATTAACTTCAGAATCGTGGACAATATGAGTGTCTTCATGTAGGTAACTAGACTTCCAATATTGGCATCTCTCCCCCTAAGAGTAATATACACATTCCCTGGGGTGAAAGGCACATTTTATAACACTTCAAAATATGACAGCCTTATTTCTACACAAGGAGTCTCTCATAGCTCCCACAAACAATTTAGTAGAGCAAAAATTGGAAAATAACAGTTAGGAAAAGTGGTCATCTGCCAATGGTGTTTCACTATAAATTTCAAGGTCATTTCTCAGCTCCCTGAAAAAGCACTGAAAGGGCAGTATCCCACATGTGGTGGACCCCTGGAGTTTTCCACAGTGGTGCACTGAAAAGCTGCATATGAAGAGGGTTAACCATCCACCCCTTCTCACTACTCTATCTCTACAGGGCAGAAGCTCCTAAACAATTTTTGAAGTAGTGAAGTTTTATTAAAGAATAACTCCAGGGATACAAACAAGATGCAAGTTGCTAATGTAGTACATGATCCTTCTGCATGAAATCAAAGTTTCAGATTTTTACTAAATATTGAGTCTTGGGAAAAATTAATTGCTGACTCTTAAACAGATACAAGAAAATATTCTTCTTATTGTAGTATCATCATGACTAGTCCATTTCAAATTCTTCAGTGACTGGTCAACCTAACTATAATGAAGTGACAACAAGTACTTATTTGATTTGCAAATCACTCAACTTTTTGTAACAAACACACATTCCTCTTGCATAATTACTATTATTCTCATCAATAAATGGGAGCACAAATAGCTACATTTTTTCTGGTGTTACTTTTCTGTAAGTAGAGTCAGTATGAGAAACTTGGAAGAATTTCAGTAGCACCTGATAGGATTTTTTGTTGACACAAAAAACATTCATTTGTCAGTATAGGATATGATTCAAGGTGATATTTACCTTTTCATTTCTCTCCATATGAAATCATAGTACTCCTGTATTTCATAGCATTCTTCTATAGGAAAGACATTAAAGAAAACTAGAGACTCAYTGAAAAATTCAAGTTGGAAGTGACCTCTTGAGATCTGTAGTCCAGTACCTTGTTCCAAACAGCGCAAACTTCAAAATTAAATGGAGTCACTCAGGGCTTCTGTAGCCCAGAAAATACGATTTTTACCACAACATTACAAGCTCTGTATTCAACACAGGATCTGCAGAATTCTCTGAGGTTCCCTTGGCCTGATTTTTAGTTGTGGTAGCAAGTGCCTGGTGGCCACGTCCCTGTTGCCTCTCTCCATTGGCTTTGCTCTGGGAGCACCCAGGGCTGGACACTGCGGGACAAACAGCCCCTCTGGGGTAACAGGGCTGGGGGAAAGCAGCGTTCAGCTTGAGTGGAATAAAATTGAGGATGAAGGGGGTTCAAACCAACAGTATTTACCCGCTCCTGATGAAGAATTTGAGACATCTTGCTGTAAAACCACTGCTTTCTGCTCAAGTAACATGGATACCAAGCATCRTAGGATCCAGAGGGACACATGGAGCACTCAAAATCTTGTGTATGGGCTTAAAGGAAATAAACCTGGTAGTTTGCGCTCGTGCGCGCACACACATAAAGCTGAGAATTTCTTGTTAATTTACATTTCTTGTTAGTATAACTGAAATCTTAACAGTCTAGTCCAAAAATCAGTATTACTCCTGCTCTCATTATTAYAGAAAAAAAAAAAAGTAAAAAAAAAAGAAAGAAATACTTCTATATTAAAAAAGCAAAGTCCTACTAGTAATAATATGGTTTAAACTGTTATACGTACACTTATTAGTTTATAACCCTTTTACTGGTAAAAGGCTCATGTTTTAACTATTCCTGTGGGTCCTAAGGTTGAAGGTTTCAGCCTGACACAGGTAGTGAGAGACTTTCAGTAAGTCATCAGCATCTGAAGTCCTTTGAGAAGAGGAGTATGAGGCTGATGTTGATGCGGATGGCTACGTCTTCCTCAATCTACAATCTCTTTGCAGTAATTTTTAGATATATGATAGCACACATTTATACATTGCTCTTTCTTTGCTGCTCTGCAAGTCCATGCTCTTGTTCTTTGTTCCCCCTAAAAACACTTGTGTCCAGGCCCAGGTCTGTATTTCTTCAAGTGACCAGTGGTGAACTACTTATAGATCTGGAGTCCCCAGTGCCAAACCTGTGTGCCATCTCCAGTCATCACGTGCCTGTATTGCTCCCCACTGCATTCTGCATGTTCATTTCTTAAGGCTTCCACTATCTCGTCAGGTCTGCCTTTTTCCACGTTATGTTACTGTTATAAATATCTCATTCTTCACAGGATAGTTGTTCATTAATATTATTTATATAACACCCATGTTTGTACTGTGMCATAAGAAAGGTAAAATTAATTAGCTCTAGCCAGCTTGTCATTAGAAATACTGCTGTTACAGCTAAATCAAGTAAAAACAAAGCTCCAGGAAGCTTTGTCCAAGAAAAAAAATTCAAACAGCCTTAGCTCTGGGGTCTTGCAAACTCAGTACAAAGCACATGGCAATGGCAGTACTGTATTGTCAGGCTATATAATTACAGAAGACTGAGGATAAAACCAGTGAAAAAGGGGGATATACTTGAATATTTTGTGCATACCAGTTTTAGCTATACTTATCCTTAGATAGATAATGTGGACTGTGACTGTTACTGTTATTTTAACTAAAATATTACTTTTTTTTTGTAGTTTTGTTAGATTGTTAAGACTTTAATTAGCCCAACAAGATTCTGAGCTCCGTATTTATAGTGTGTTTTCTTTTATTTTGCCCACAACAGGAGTTGAAGCGTAACAACTGGTCCGGYTGAGACTTCACAATCTCCCTGCGCACAGATTCCAGCACCTCCAGGTAGCCTTTGCAAGTGTTTAACCCTTCTCTTGGTGAAGAATCTTTTATCTCCTTCCAGCCAGGATTTATCCTGTCACAGCTCATGTCTATTGCCTCTCATCCTTCCACTGTGTGCCCTTCAGAAAAATCTGACCACACCTTTTGTGTAAGCTCCTTCAGGTAGTAGATGGATGTTAGTTGTCCCCTCCAAGCYTTTTCTTCTGCAGCCTAAAAACCCTGAGGTCCCCAAGTCTCATCATCTGTCATGAGCACCAGTCCATTAATTATCCCTGTAGCCCTTCAGTGAACTCTCTCCAGTTTCTATTTGCATATTCTATCCATCTTTCYCATGGTTTACCATGCAAAACTCGGCACTTCCTCAGAACAGGCTTTATTTCTAGTACTGACATGCAGATAAATAAAAAGGATTGGCACCTAACATGTGTATGTGCACAGACACTACTGAAGTAGAAAATAGATTCTAAAATTTAAAAGACCAACACTAGTTTTTGTTTTTCCTGTTTCCTAGCCTTGAAGCTATGAGGAAAAGGAAAATGAGAAAGCTCTTAGAAGAACTATTCTATATTCATGAAAATATTAGTCGCTTACCTTTTAGAATGCATTAATTAAACTTACAGGAATCCACATTTTATATATTAGTTCCAAATAATGTATTTCAATGTTTCTGTTCTTTACTAACAGCCTTAAGCCCATAAATGTATGAGGCTTGTCTGTTGTAGACTAATTTAAAAACAATTTTTAAAAATTTCAGTTCCTTTAATGAATGGTATTGCTTCTCCTTGTTTCAGTGAAAAAATTAAAATCCCACTCAATGATTTGAAACCTCATTCATTTTCATCTGCTACCTGACTGTTGTTTCTAAAACCATCATTATACTGCCTCCTTTTCAAAGAGCATTTCAGAGAACCCGCTGAACACCAACACCTTATGAACACCTCCCTGAGATGCTGTAAGAATCTCTCAGTGTRTATTCCTATGTCTCATGATGCAAAGCACCAGAAGAGAGAGAGAAGAGCAATTATACTGCTGTCAGCTTTAAGATCTTGCACTCAGCGCTAGTGAGTCATTACCCCTACAAACTGTCAGCCAGACTTTATCAGGGAGACAAATATCGTTAGGAGAGGCTATTTTAAAAATATATCTTGGAATAGGGCTGCAAATTAAAAAGAGGTCAGAGTAGTTCCACATTCCTCTTTTATAAACACTGAAAAGAAATAAAAGCTGTGTGAGAAACACCAACATGGGCATTGAAAACACTGCTTTTTACCACAGGAGTTCAGAAGTGGCCCCTGCCCTGCTGGGAGGTGTCAGCACCCACTGCTTCCCAWCACTTTGGGAGCAGCCAGCCTTTGCTGTGCCCTAACAGAAGAAATACACAGTGGTGCGGGTACAGTATGTCCAGCTTGTACCTCAATGTTTATACATACATCCCTATTTCACAAGATTCTAATGTCCATTGGTCTCACTCAAAACAATTAATCTGATGTTTCTCTTGAGTTCTTTGGCATAATTGTTGAGTGGTAATTCAATATACTTATCTACTGATCTATCAAAATGGTGTTCTCAAAAGGGCTATTCAAAGAYATACAAAAAAAAACCCCAACAACTGAAAAACAATAGTTGTCTACATTTGTATAAGCCTACTCTCAAACAAAATAAAAGGAAATTCATGGAATAATTTGAAAGATAAATTGTACATCTTTCAAAAACAATTATAAAAGAGATGAYGTCCATGAACTGGAAAAATGTGCAAATTTGACCTGGAGCCCTAATCATTTAGAAGCACATCCTACGCTCTGCACTTGTACAAAAGTAGCTTATGTAAAGTAAATTAAAGTAAATTAAATTTTTTCCTGTTACAGAGATGTACAATCACGGGTCATGCTACAACCTTTTACAGGCTAATAAAGGCTTTGATCAAAACCAATGCTTTTTWAAAATGCACCGTGCTCCTACTGCTTCATTGTATCCCAGTTCTCTAAAAATAGTCACCAGTATGATTGACTTGCTTCCTGAATACTAACAATGTGGATGATCTTCTATATCTTCTTGGCAAAACAAGCAGTGTTAGAAGACAGACTAAAGTACATCCACTTCTGAACTAATGTCTGCAAACAAAGAAGCATGTTAATCCTGGGGGGGAAAAAAAAAGCCACCATATCAAATGAATCCTCATTTACCTTTTCAAATTTAAATATCTAGTGTTCCTCCATAATAGTGTTCCGCCAGCCTTTTCGGCTGGAAAAACCTTGAGAGGGGATAAAGGATATATTAAGGAGTTGAGGGGATAAAGGACAAAGAAATCTATAGAAGATCTGAAGATCTAATGAGCTCCTTCTGAGCTCATTGGAGGTCAAAACGATCACTGACATCCACAGAATACTTGACTTGTGTTCAATAAGACATTGACCCATCTGTTACTAATCCAGCCCTGCAATACACTACTTAGAGCTGTGTAGATATCTTACATAATTTGATACATTTATTCCTATCAAAATGCAAATGTGACAACATACACTTAAATATATAAATAACAAATTATGTACAGCTTCCTTGATTATTCTATAACAACAAAATTTATCAGTGAAAGATGGGTTTTGCTTCCTCCCATCTTGCTTGGCTACAGCATATTTGAAACACAACTCCTACAAACCCCAAAGAGAAAGTATCTGTCACAGAATTCCTGGTAGTTTTGCTTCTCTTCACTGTCAGGTTCTCAATCATTTCTGCAAGACCTTYGGAAATGACAGTACATCAAAACTACTTATTTATGTCTTTCCATAGAAMTTAGTAATGTTTAGCAAATAATACACATTTGCAGAAAACATCAGCTAAAACCATGTCTGCCGTAAGTACTGCTTTCTTACAAGAAGCATCCTAACTTGAATTCAGTGTCCAGTAACACAACCTTCCTGCTTCTTGCAAATAAACCAATGCATTTCCTATGCTTGGAGGAAAAAGCAATCAATACTAGAAACCCGAGCCTTTACAATTTTACTCAGGAAGCTGAGAGACCAGGTCTCTCCTGAATAAGGGAGACCTTGATGCCTGGTATGAATTATGCTGGTGGATTATGGTCTGCATACATCCTTCTGGCAGCTGAGGCCTAAGCACAGGGAACATTGCTAACCATTTTTCACGAACTCACCATGAGCCTAGGAAGCTGTCACACCAGCACCCGSATCACCGTAGACTGCCCAATCTGGAGCAGTACCTCTCTCCCAGCTGTCTGGCATTGGTTGCTCGGCAGTCACAAGTTGTCTCACTGGAACCACTTTGGAGATACTCTCACATATTCTCAACAGATAGTAAAACATGCTTTGTGTACTCTCAGTTACAAAGCCCACCCATTCCCTGCACACAGCTGTGGAAGCAGAAGTTGAAACATAAATAACTGCTCTTACAAACCTCTCCTGCAATAGTGCCTTAAGCAGATTTTGCATCTAATYATCAAAACATGCTTTTACTGTAAACTCTTCTCCTTAAGATTACTTTAAATGTTTTCCAGCAACTTCAGCCAGTATGCAACCCAAGTGCCCAGCAGAGTAAGGATAGCCCTCTGAACACACAACCTCTTAAAGTCTGGGTAGGGACCTTCCATTTGCTTTTTCTAAGAAAGAAGTGGTGATGGATTTTGAAGACCTTAATTTAAAATGGCTACAGGCATTTGTGAGACAGACACGACAGTTAAAGTCAGCTTGGACACAYAAGGTGCACATCAGCACTTTTTGTGACAGCAGACACCTGTCAGTGAAGACTCTGTTCTCTGATCCTTAACAGTTCATAGAAGTTTGAGTCTTGGTGACCTTCAAAGCAAAATGCACCTATCTTCTTTACTACTTGATGAACTGATTTGTATTTCAAATTCTCTTAAATGAAGCACCTATCTGTCAGGATGATAGGCACTGTGAGAACTTGCAAAGAGAAAAAGAACTATATAAAGCAGTCATAGAAGTCTTTTATTCAACTGCTGCAACAAATGACAGATAGTCTTATTATGCAATTCCCCTAGCTCCTCTTAACAAGCCTGACCCCTAGAACTATATCACATGATTCATCAGTATTATGGTTTCAAATATTTTTCAAAAACAGTGCAGCAATATTTTCTTGCAGTGATTTGGTCTTGGGCAGCAGTGATGGCAGCATTGGTCTTGGGCATGAAGAACTGAAGATTTCGAAAAGCACACATGTACTTCTCCCAGCTCATTCAATGAGGACAACAAAAGAGATGGTGTGCAAACAGAATCTATACAGCATTTTTAACTTTCTTTATCATAAAATATTTTCATAGAACAAATGAGAGAAAATGTAATTTGACTACAGAAATAACTATAACACCTTCCTACATTCAGATGGAAATTATGCACAACCATGTTCAAAAGACTTCGCATATTTCGTTAAGTAAGTTTAAGTAATTCATTAAGTGTTTTTCCGTGAACAAGCTGGATTATATAGCAAGGAATAGGGGGACAGTGCGAAAACAGGAAAAGAGACCCAGACATGGGTGTGACCTTACCTGTTGCCTCTTCTCAAATTCCAGCTTGATACGGGATTTGATGCAGTTGCACGTGTCCTGATATGTCTGCTGCAGCGCGAGTTCCATGAGGTGTTTGTGGTACGCTCCTGCCAAGTTTCCGCAGATAAAAATTATTACATTTGCCAATATCTAGGGGATTAAAAAAAAAAAAGTGTCAGGGAATTTATATAAATGAATTAACAGACATTAATCCTAGCTTGCACTGAAAGATCGCTGCAGTTATGTATTTTGCTTTTGTTTGTTTTCTAGCAAAGGTTAAGCTTTCAAAAAGCCTTTAAAATTAGTGGCAAAATCCCAAGCAATAATAGAATCACAGAATCAGTTAGGTTGGATACTGTTTTAATTTAGGATTAAATAGTAATGAAAATGAACATCATGTTTGCCTACTCAGTGAGGTATACATTTTCTGAAAAAAAAAAATTCAGGTTATGTTAGACCTCCAGTGCTGAGTGTCAATTAGGTGGGACCATCTAATCATCTACTGATGAAAAACAATAGCTGTGGCTCCGAACWGCAGTATTGGAAACCACGTTATTGCTATGCTCTTCTGACAAGAAGTTTCCTTTTGCAGTGCCATAAGACTTAGGGGTGAAAAGTTTTACCTACACACATGGAAAGTCTGATCTGCATTTTACCTCAGCCTGATCCACTACCATCCATCAGTCAGCTATAAATAGATATAGTAGACATCCCTCTACTAGAATACACTTGTCACTTCTACCAAAAAAATGCATTTGCCTAAACCACAGAACTTTAAGATTTAGGGTGACACAGAGTCAGATGCCCTCTGCACACAACAACCCACAAACACGAGAAATAATTTTGGTTAAAAAAATCCAGRCCTTTTCTGTGCTTGACCTTTGAAAACGACACAATACTGTGTGGTGATGCTAATACTTTTAACTGTACCCAGCTTATTGCTGCAAATAAAAGAGACACATTTATCCRTTCCAGCTCACTCAGAGCAAAAGAAATACAGTAAAGTAATGAAGCCAATTCCTAATTCAATAATAAAAGTAATAACAAAGATAATATTAAATTGAAGTTGAGATACAGCTGCAGTCTGCTCAGAGCAGGTCTCTATCGTCTCTGTAAGGCCCTAGTGTATCATATAGCCTGGATTACAAGCGCTACATGGTGTCGTAGTGGTCATGGTCGGGAAGGGAAGGGAAGGGAAGGGAAGGGAAGGGAAGGGAAGGGAAGGGAAGGGAAGGGAAGGGAAGGGAAGGGAAGGGAAGGGAAAGGGGAAGAAAGGAAGCCAAAATTTCATTAATTCTCCACAGTTAATCTAATCATGAGGTTTATGATAGATTTCCCTGGTGATCACTCATGGGTTGGTTTTGGTGTACCTGTGTACCAGGCAATCTTTTGTGAATTGCTGGTAGTAAAAGAGACAGACATCAGAAAATGAGTCCAACAGTGTGCTACAGGGGTTCAGAGAAAAAAGATAAATTGTCCTATTAACAGAAATCCATCTCCTTGTGGAAGACCTTTTATTCACAAAAAAATACATGGAGTTTTAATGCTCCTTTATAAAAGAAAACTTTAAAACGTAAGATTTAAATATGTACTTTTATTTTCCTCACAAATTTTAACCTCATTACAGGCAATACCTGTTCCTCCATCTGTGACATTTCTGACATCTCACCTCTCATATTTCAACAAAGCTAAAAGCAGGAGCTATCCACCTTTACTGCAAAAAYGATTGATGTTTTCACTTTGACAGAACTTTCCTCTCTTTCCCTAAAACTTTAAGATCATGCCATTATAACGTTTCTAAAAGCAACATCTAAGTTCTTCAATTTTTCTAAAATACATAAATCTAAAAACACTGAGAAAAATCTATATATTTCACTTTCTCCAATGAACCTCTTCTACAAAGTAGAGGGATAAGAAATAGTTTAAAAGAAGCATTTCACAACAGCCAATAATCTAAAAAATTCCCCACAAACATACGAGATTATGGTGTAAAGTAACACATTTGAACTTAAAATACTTTTCTATTTCTTTGTAAATCACAACTGCTTGATTCTGCTTTGATGTCAGCAATGTCATGGCACTCTCAGCAGACATGGATTAGTGAACAAAGATCTTGTGTGACAGATCACGGTGCGGGAGCAGGGTGTTCCAACTGGCAGTCATTGCTGGTTTTTGAAATGAAATTATGAAGTATGAAGAAATGACTGAAAATAAAGACTGCTGGGCATAGGAAATGCTGAGATATGCAGTAGGAAGGTTTAGTAATGAAATGATCATTAAATTGAACCGAAATCAACAATGTGCTGTCATAATCTCTAGGTAGATGTCACTGTTGAAAGGCCGCAAGCAAACTTACTAAATGTATTGTCCAGCTTCCTAAAGTTATAGACTACTTAAAGCAAAACTTCAGGAATATAATCAATCAAAATTAAAAAAAATACTGTAATGGGAAGATGGAGGAGTAAATTATGAGTATCATCTTCACAGTCATAGAAAAACAAATTACAGTTTTATGACTGAACTAGCTGAAGTGAGAAAATAGATGGAAACAAGTGACTGACAGGCAAGGAAGCTAATTAACCAGGCTTTTCAGATACTCAGTGGGGTAATTCAGCCCACATGAAACTCTGTGATGGCTTCTAGTACCTGAATTAAGCTGTTGAAGACAACTCAAGATATCTCAGCCATTGCCATGCTTACTGTAGATCTAACACATAAGTGTAAGTGAATATGCAGATCGAAACTGTGTTCAAAACACCCTTAATTCTTGTGGCTAGCATGGAGTTCATTCAGAAATGAGTCACTAAGGGATTAACTTAGGAAAAAAAATCAAGAAATTRATGAACTGGTTTCTAAACAGATTTTTTTTGCTTGTATGTAGTCTGGCTTGAGTGAATATTTTTGCTATTAGGTGAAATGCATAGTGTCAGCAGACTGCTCAATAGTAAGTGCAATTAACATTACTAAACAAAATAAACAATATATATACCTCTTGCTGAGTATCTCTCCTACTAAATCCTGCATTTTCTTCTGAACTGTGGCCCAGTTTCAACATAGAAGCTGGACATGAGTTCCATCCTGGGTTTGTTCTAAAGTCGCATAGGCATTCTCCCAGATGGGGCAGGTTCATATTTTCTCAGTACAAAAAAATCTACCGAGCTTCCCACTTCTTAAGCAAGTACTCTAATCAATATGCAATCATACAAAAAGTTTCTTCTGTTTAGGCACCTGCTCTGAGAAGACCCCATGCTGTGAATCCTACCTGCACCAAAGCACTTGGAATGAAATCCTGAGTCGGACCAATCTTCCTTCTACCTTGTCATTTCTCTAGGGTAGACCTCTGCAGCCTTTTTTTTTTTTTCCTCATTCCCACCTCCCCCCATCCTCCCCAGATGTATATTAGACTGTAAGAAAAGCTGTGGTGGACCTTCTGGTAAAAAATTCTGCATCTTTCTGTGGTAGCTCTGGTAACTGCGCAGATGAAATTGTAGATGAGAATCTCTGTAAGGGAATTCAGGACCTGAATAGACTACAAAACATGGTTAGGGCTTCCTCGCAGAAGGAYAAGCCTGAACTGTGGAAAAGAGTGTAACTAATGATGGTAACTCAACAGCACAAAAAGACCAGGATGACCTCAAAGACAATATTGCATGAACCTAGTTCGCACCCTTTACAAAAAGGCACTGCGTGACCCAAACCTCAAAACCCCAGAATATATGTAAACTCTATTAAGCTCCCACTCAATTCACCATATGGCATCACTGAGCAACACAGCAGAAGTTCCCAGCTCTCTGTACAGTCAGAGTGGAGAGAGCGGCAAATCCATCTCCTGGGCCGTCTGCATCCTTTCAGATATATCCATTAACTGTACACTGTGTTGAAGTTTCTCTTTTATCAATGAATAAATTCAATGTCTACAGAAGGAGATCGAAATATGAGTCAAAAATTAACACAAGGAACACCAAGATACCACCAGGAACTATCTCTAACCACTTAAGGAACATAATCATGGCTGATGTCTCTTCAGTCTCTTTTGACCTACAGAAAACTGTGCAGGCTTCCAGGCAATGGGGCAATTTCACATTCAAGCACATGTATTTTTCAGTATCAGTGAATATCAAGTAATCAGATGTCTAGTGCTTCACTATCAAAATAGACTGTATTTAAAAGCAAATGAAGACAAAGTTAAGTAGCTATGACTAATTTCTCAAGAGAGTACTACAGTTCACTGAGTTGCTCAAAAAAATGTAGTGTATCATATAGAAGTTCAACTGATGAAAGGTGCCCACAAAGGTATATGCATACAGAGAAGTATTGTGCTATTTAAAAATAATAGAATTATAATACAGGCTGTTAACTTTGATTGAAGCATAAATAATTTGTTAAATATCTTAGAAACTGCTGTTCAAATACTGAATATAAAAATCAGAAATCTCCATAGATTTTCCCTGTGTGGAAAGCTTCCAGTTTATGAGTTAATTTGACACATTTCCTTCCTCTTAGATATTGTACATATCTTTCCTGAATTCTTGCATGAACAGGATTTTTAAAAATAACACCCCCCCCCAACAGAAACAACAATTTTTTCAATAGTTAAATTTCACTTTTCTTCTGGATAAGAAAGTTGACAGATGGAAGCTGAGGAGTGGGTGAAAAAGGCTACCATTTGTGATGTCTGCATGGAGACATAATAGGAGAAAAAAGAATTGTTACGTCACTGCCAAAGTGCAAATTCTTTAGCTCTGCGAAGATGAATTGTCTCTCCCTCTATTTGATCTTTCATGTGATGGTTTGTGGTGTGACTAGCCAAGCTAGGGAACAAGTCTGTGCTTCTTTGGAACCTGTAGAGTTTTAGACCCAGACATAATTGAGCTAAAAAGAACTGGGTAAATGCTGGGTAGAACTGAAAAGCAGCATTTAAAAAGGAAATGCTTAGCCACCAAGTAAATTAGTTATTAACTTGGTCACCATGTACTATGCCCAATGTCATTATTTCAAGTCGATGTGTTCAGAAGGTTCTCCAGCTATTCCATGCAAAATTCTTGCACATGGACCTCTGGCCAGTCATACAACRTTGACTTTTTTTTCTTTCACATTTCCAGATGTATGTAGGTCCAAAGTCCAACATTTTAATACCTTTCATTGTCAACAATATCTATGCTATAGCTATATTATAGTTCACAAAAAGGATAGCAAATGTGAAAATGGGAGATGTTTTGCCATATGACAACCCCTGTTTCAAAAGCAAGCAGTCTGGGGTGGAGCAAAATAACAGGGCAAAAATTTTTATAGCTGGCCTAAAACTAATGATCCTGTGGTGCCTGGTCTACCAGCTCCTGTTACAGAAGTAACAACTGGCCTTTTCCTGAGATCACTAAATTGGGGTCTTCACTATGAAAGCTCCTGTGTTTCATGAAGAAATGTAGCAGTCTCTTGGATTTCTATTTCTGTTTTAGAGATGTTAAAAGTTTACGAATTAAAGTTATTTGGGTACAGAACATGACCGTCTGAAAGACAGACAGATTATGGCCAACTACATACTTACTTGCTCCAGAATTCAAAGTAAAAATCAATTTCTTTAATCCCTGCAAAATTATTTTAATAGCCTGAAAGGTCAAAGATATCTAAATCCTTAAATACTTATGAAGGCCACAATAAGAACACACTACAGATGAAGAGAAGAAACAGGAAGCTCCAGTATCCTGAGACCTTTTGTTTATATCAAGGAGAATGTCAAATGTTTTTCAGAAAGATAAGGAGACAAACAAGTTGCAATTTTCCAAGAAAAAACTCAATTAAAAAAAAAACAAAACCCCCAAACAACAAAAATAACAAAAAAACACCAACCAACCAACCAAAAAAACCTACCAACCAAAGATTTCTCAAAATAAACAAGAAGCAACAAAAAAATAAATAGTTAGAATCACTCAATATCCCAGACGATTTCATATTTTCAGTGCTAAAATAAATTTGGTAAAGAGTCCCTTTGTGGAAGGGGAGTTGATGTCATTTTACAAGCCAGGAAGTTGTGATGCTCTCTTCTAATTGGTATGTGTAATTCTCTTTGCAGCTTTTGCAATCAGAGCATTGAGAATAGAAGCWGGATATTCCTTATTTGTAATATCTATGTTATTTGATGTGATTTTCTTTTAAGCATTATTACAGATTGAAGTTTCTCATAGCTCTAAGCTGTTCTGTGGAATGACTGGATTTATTTTATTCTGCTCTGGGCATACGCAGACCCTATCTATATGCCAGTGTAGATAAAAACAGACCATAAACTATAAGCTCTTTAATCAAACCCAGGAAAAATAAACTAGAAACAAGAATCAGAGTTATGGTCCCTTTAGATCACTTCTGTGTAATACATATAATCAATATCATTGACTCTAATTAATGACTCTTCATATTTTGAATCTAAAATAATTTCTTTTTGCCAGAGGGGAACTCATACTGTCTTCAGTGAGAAGGAATCAGCCAGCTACTGCAGTCTCCTGCCTGCCTGCAGAGAGGTCTTTTGTGTTTACATGCACCTCTGGGATAATTTCATTTTTTTACTATTAAAACTGATCTTAAAAATTAAAATGTTCTCTCAAAAAGACGGAGATTAATTTTTAGGTCTGAATCTCATATAGAGGTGAGTACAAGTGTGCTATAAGAAAATAWAAACACCAAAAACAAGACCATAAAATTAAAACAATTTTAAAAAAGCCAAAAATAAAATCTACGGAGAAATATATCAGTCTTTGACAAGTTACAGAAATAATCCTATGTCTGATTTTAAAATACCTTCAGTCTTTTCCAATAAATTAATCTGTTTCACCCTTAAAAAAACAAAAAAAACCAAAAACAAATAAAAAAACCCACCAAATAAAAAACCCCCAACAAACAAACAAACAAACAAACCATAAAATCTGTAATATAAGTACATCTACTTACAGGACCAGGAATATGCTGCCAAGATTAATGTGTACCAGTAGATTTCTCCTTACTTTTCTTAATCAGGAGTATTACTAGGCTATCTCTCCTGTACTATCTAGCAGTCTTTATGAGGTTTATTTCTTATTATCTACCAGACTTCATGAAATTTCTTCATATATCTCTAAACATCTCCCCTTCTAGCAAGTTTTACAGAAATTAATCAATAGGTTCGAAAGCTACTAGGAGAAGGAAGGACAAACAGATAAATGAACTGATAATCACATATATGCTGTTTATTAATGGACTCATATGCCTAAACCTTCAAAACCATAATGATGGTTTCAAATTTCTTCCCTCATTGCTGTAGTTTATACTGTATGTAACTGCKCTGCATTTTAATATGCTATATACTCTCAGTTATCAATATATATGGAAATTAAAATGAATGGACAGTTTACAATTACATGGGTAACTTACAGTAAGAACATATACTCAGTGTAATTTTTCTATTGCATTGCAAACAGTTGGCAATCAATATGTGCTTTAATCTATTTGATAGACATTTTGAAATTGTATTTTTTATGATCTCTATATGAAAGTCTGATTTATAAAAATGTTTTTCTCAGGTAATATTTTTCTCTATCAGTTTTCATAATGATCTGGATAGCTTTTTAATAGGAAATACTCAAGTATCTTTTCTGCTTGTCTGATGACTATAACAAACATTTATGAAGCTCATTTTTCATAATTTGGCAGCCTGTGCTAGGAATCTGTGCTCTTCGGCTATTTACTTTGCAGAGAATGGTATCGAGCAGAAAGGAGGATAACGATAGTGGTGTATAAGTGAGGAAAGTGATGACCTACAGAGTTGGATTAAACTGATTCCAGAATGTCCTCGAAGTTTTTAATGATGACACTCTTACAAGTGTTTGTAATGTTTTCTAAAGAACTTGGTTACCATTTTGAAAAATGTTGAAATCTCCAATTAGTATTTGGGTTAATTTTTAATTGGAAGTTATTTAACAGGAAAATTTGCTCTCAGGAAATCTGAAAGTTCTATTTTCTGGTGTCAGGCAAATGCTGTCAAGAGTCAGCAAGGAGGGACAAAGAAAGTACTAAGTTTGGTTTACATTCAGGAAGGAATGAAGTAAATATTAAAACCACTTCATGCTGTTGCCACTAATGCATTCCATCTGCACATAAAAGATGTCATTTTTCTCTCCTTCATGCCTCAAAACTGTCAAGATGTCATTTGTCAGGTCAGGCTTTCTATTCCAAAGCCMTAGTGTGAAGCATCTTGGACGCCCTGAAAGAGTTTTTTCTAAATCTCTTGGTTTGTGGGAACACATTCTGAGCAACACCTCAAAAGTTAGCACAGTACCTCCAATTCATAGAACAGAATCACAGAGTCATAGAATCTTCAAGGTTGGGAAAGACCTCTAAGATCATCAAGTCCAACCATTCACYCAGMAACACCATGTTCACCACTAAACTGCATSCCTAAATGCCACATCTACACCGTTTTTGAGCACTTCCAGGGATGAGGATTCCACCACTTCCCYGGGCAGCCTGTTCCAGTGCCTGACCACCCTTTCAGTGAAGATGTTTTTCCTAATATCCAATCTAAATAATCCCCTGGAACAATTTGGTGCCATTGTCCTCTTGTTTGTTACTTGGGAGAAGAGACCCAAACCCCATCTGTCTAAAACCTCCTTTCAGGTAGTTGTATAAAGTGGGAAGGTCTCCCCTGAGCCTCCTTTTCTCCAGCACTTTTTATTCATACCGGCATTAGTGACAACCCCTATGGAGCAGCATGTGGGTATACATTACAGACACCTAAAATACTACACAGCATTATTAGGAATAGGCTATTACTCTTAAACTAGCTGAAAGCAATGATTAAACAAATGGAGGTACTTGTCCAGGAAAGAGAAATTTTCCATGCCTCCGAACTTGTTTTATTCTTTCACTCCTGCGTTCTGTTCCCTGTCTTTTAAAGAACTGTATGTCCATGCAGAGATCTTCCCTCTCAGCTTCTCAGTTCACTGAAAAGGTTTGAGCAAAGGACTCCTTCAAAGGTGTAAAGCTATCAATCAAATCAGCCTCATCTATGTATTTGTTGATGCCTTCAGTCAGCTTCAAGATACTTTTAAGGGTTCCTTTTAGTTCTTTCAAAATAGAATACGTTTATCTCATTCTCTGTTCATACAGCTTCATKTTTTGCCTCATGGAGAGACTGAGTTTACAGACTTACAGTCTCCCTGACCCTTTCTAGAACTGTTTTTTAAAGTTTATTTTCACATTTTCTATCTTTTSGTTGTCAGGAGCCAGAGCCTATTTCAGACCAATCTATACATGCCCTCCTTCCCGCTTCCCTCCAAGACGGATTTTGATGTGAGATTTTCTGCAGTTTCTTCTTCACTGAACAGGGATAGAGAAATTGTTTCTCTGTGATAGCCTTGTCCTCCCCGAGTATTTTTATAACCTGGATGTCAAATGTCTTTACAGACTCTCTGAAAGTCCTTTTGCAACTCAAGTGCTGAAACAAGGATCCAGCATGCAAGGAAGAGGAGTTTGGTTTGGTTAACTGCCATAGCTCTAGTTGCTGTCTAATACAAATTATGTACTTTGAGATATATGTTCTTCAAACTCCTATTTGACCTGTCCAACRGCATACAAAGGCATTTTACGACCCTATAGAAAACATGCACAGATCAAATATTTTCACTTTGGTTAATTAACTTTAGTGGAGCAAATAGATTCTAAAATTGCTGATTAAGCACGCTAATTAGCAGAATGAATAGCAGGAAAAAATTGCAACTACAACAGGCACAATCACAAGGTGAATTAAGATAGCTCCATTAGGTTTTCTATAGCTAGACTACTGTGCATCTAAGGCAAACGTTATTTTAACTGAATTACAATTTAAAACTGCTTATGGTTACATAATATTCCAAGCAAAAAATTTAATTTCCTTACTATCATTTTCTGACATATTTTGAAATATCTTTATTGCCCATATTTAAGTTTAATCTTTCTGTGTTTGAAATATTCTTGAGAGGTTTTGCTTTGGGGATGAACCTACAAATTTTGTGCTCYATAAAAGAAGCAGTTTTTAGGATGTGAATGCATGGAGGGAAAATTAAATTCTGGTAGTGAATATGGTGAAGTTTTCCCTTTCAAAGAATGTATTTCAAAAATCARATGGATTTAATACTGTGAACATGAAGACAAATAGAAGTCACTAAATGGCACATAATGCCATTCTCACGATAACCTTACCTATTATTACCTACACCTCTGCCTTACGATAGGGTTTTGCATTTAAAACTTTTCTTACAGATTACTTTACAGTTTGTGTACTACATTTCTACATATTTTAGAAACAAAAAGCTGTGAATCTATTATTGAAATACATCACGAAGCTTTGCAAAAACTGACAGGCCTTCCTACATACAAAGAGAAAGTTACTAATAATATGAAGGAAAGAATACTCCAATTTCCAGATGATTGCAATCATATTATATTTATTAATTTCTGACTTCATTCCCAAATTTGACTGGAATATTATTGGAATGCTATGGGTAGATTAGAAATAGTCACATGAAAATACAATCTCTTTTTACAAATTGTGATGCACATGTAGCAACAAAAATAAAGAGCCAATTTCCCTTCTCTAATGTTTTTTGTCTGCTGCCTGCATTTATAGAAGAGGCCTGTTTTGTACCTGGCATGTTCTAAGGTAATAGAAAAACTGCATCATAAGTGCTCCTAAGCAGCAATACGAACAATGTAGGAAGTGCATATGACTTGTAGGGTTTTTGTCTACACGGCATGACTGTTTTTTTATTCTCTACAAGAAAAATAATCTCGTACAAAATGAAAACTCCTATTTGAACCCCATCAGCTTCAGTTGCTAATACAAGTTATCTTTTACGGCAAAGTGAGTTTCACCCTGCAACCAATCTACCTTTTAATAGTACAGCCTGCCATCAGAAAGATTTGACAATACATCATGAAGATATAAAGTAATACTACACTAAAGAAGACCTAGAGCAAGCAGTATTATTCACACACCATCCCTTCTCAATCAGAGAAGGCTGCTGGAGCATCCACATGTTGCAAAGTAATGTGCTATCTAAGGGAGGCAGGTCTCAGCACCACAAAGTAGAGCAGATTTACTTTGCTTTTCAGTTGTTATGTTTACAACACAATTTCCCAAATCTGTAAATCCACATACACATKAAGTTAATTTTTCTTCACTTAACATTTATCGCAAATTCAAGTTAGTGAATTTGAGTGTATGGACATTATCCATGCTCACCACTGGGACTGTATAACAGTCCTGGCTCTGTTTTACTAACCAGTCAAACATGTAAACAAAAATATAAGTGTTTCTCAGCTGTCTACAATGTGTATTATCTCTGCTTTGAATATCCCAATCCGATCAACAAACTCTTGTACCTTGTTATCCACCATATTCTGCAGTTTTTCAGTATATTCTCCTCTTTGAGGAGAAGACAAAATCGCAGCTAGGAACCTGCAGTTATCCAATAGCTCCAAGAGAGCACACAAACTGACTCCTTTCCTTCCCCACTCCCACTGSTCATTAGAAATTTCTACAAGCCATGGGATGCTGAAAAACAGCACAGGGTAACCTAAACTGTTCCAGCTCTCCCAAATTCATTTCAGCACAAGTTTATCATTCTGCACAGAACTTCTCTCCGTGCAGTTTTCTGAGGCAGCCTGCAAACAAGAGGCTTCATGGAAAATAGCTAACTGCTACAGAAGACATCAAAATCAACAGGCAGGTCAGTCACTGAATGGCCAGTTAGATAGGCGGCACCAGTAGGTCTGGCTCTTGCAAGAGCACAAAGACAGGTTTGGCCTCTGCCATCAGGACTTCTTGAAGCAGAGGCATGAGAAAGAATATGATCAGCAGCTCACAGGAGAGCTCTTTAAATGCTGGCCCCAAACCAAAATGAGGGAAGCTGCATGCAACGGTCACACAATAGGATAGGCAGATGACACCCCAACACTTCATTGCTTAAGACACCAAAAAAGGGACAAAATGAGTAATGGCTTAAAGTGCCAGAACAGGATTGCAATGAGTAAAAACTTTGCTTCCTAGGGCCAAGGCTTAAGAATTCCGAGGTTGTGTTAGTGCTCCTTAATTCAGTTACTTTGCTTATATTTTTCAGTTGGTTGCTCTGAAGTTTCTTTGGTTTGCTGTTGTGTATACATTCAAAATTGTGGCTTTCTTTAGTCTTCCTACAGACTTCATCTTCCTCCATCTCCGCTTCTTTGCACTGTACAGGTTCTGTAGACAGTGTCCACAGAGGTAACAAAAAAGGAGACAGCGAATTTCTTCAAAGTGGTCCTTTGCAAGGCACTCCTCAGTAAAAGCCACCAGCAGCAACAGTAATGATTACTATTAGACACAGCTAGCTGGGCARCACTGGAATGAAAATTTGAGAGGCTGCTCAGTCCTGGAATCCTAAATCAGTCCTAACAGAGGTGCAAGTAGTGCAYGAGGCCACCATCTTTAGCAAAGCGAATGCAGACCCAGATGCATAGTAAACCAGCAATGAACAGAAAAGAAATTCATGCTTGTCAAATAAATATTTGCCACTCTTGATCTGTTCCTACTCTGAAACAATGTTCAGCAAAASTACTTCATAGATTGACACAGAAAACAGCTGTATGACTTTTTGTTGGTATTTTGTGGAGCTGCCAACAGTTGCCTGTAGGGCTGAGGGCAGGTGTATCCCCACTGCAGTTACCACCATGTACAGACCTTTCTCTAATTAGCATGGTGCTGTAGCAAAAAAAGGTTTGCAGACAATACACTAAGCTGGTGCACTGCTACAGAGCCCCAGAGATTATTTCCTGGAAATGTATTTTTCTTCCTCCAGCAAAATCTCAACATTCTTCCTTTCATCCCATCCTGGATCGGGAAGTTACAGCCTCTCAGATTATAGAAAAATATCTTTTCATGTCTGACTTTATCCTAAAGAGAGAAGGTAATAAAAATGAAGTGCACTCTATGTTAAGAAGCATTTCCCACCGAAAGGGAGTTTTATTTGCTCTGGAAGTGGAGAAGCATTCTGTGCCATTGTCTTACGTACAACACCACCACAAAAATCAGCAATTTTGTATGAGAAATTAATGTGGTTCTCTCTTGTTAAGAAACTGGTGGGTTTTTTTGAAAAAGCTATCTGCCATTTCTACATCAAAAACTATTTTTTGATTTATGCTCTTTCCACATTTGCCTACCACAGAATCCAGATCATCTTTTCTAAATCAGAATGCCTAGAGATGGCCCCAGATGCAAAAGATTCAGCACGCTATTTTCTCATTAGGTTGTTAAGAGACCTCAGCAGAGATCCAGTTGACAGTCCAATTTAAGSACTGCCATCCAATGGGATGCAACCACAAGAGTTGAGAGAGCATGCTGATATTGTTACAAGGCCACTCTCGAGTATCTTTAAAAGCTCATGGGTATCAGGGAAGCTTCTTGAGTTATGAACGAAAGCGAATCTCACTCCTGTCTTCAAGGAAGGTAACATCACCTTGATCCCTGGTAAGGTGATAGTGCAAATCCTCCTRGAAGCCATTTCCAACCCTATGAAGGACAAGAAGGTGACTGGGATTAGCCAGCATGGAGTTATGAAAGAGAAATCATGCCTGAACAACTTGACCACTTTATGTGATGAAATGACTGGCTTTGTGGCTGAGGAGAGAGAGTGGTTGATGTGACAGGGGTTTGAGCACACTCATAAACCCTAACAGCCCTTACCAGCCTCACCTGGGGCTTCCACTGACATCCCCAGGCCCAGGAGCTCTATATAAGCACAGCCTGGGCGTTTAGCTCCTGCCTGTGTTGTGCTGGTCTCAGTTRAGGACTAATGCTGGTCTCCGGTTAAGCTATGCCTGACCACAGACACCCTCGAGCTGGACCTCAACCTGTGGACTGACTCGACCTCAGCCCTGTGTTGTCACTGTGGATGTGCCCAGCAATTGCTGGATGTGATCCTGACCTACGGATGGGCTTTCTGGTTTGACCTTGAACCTGTTCCTTGCCATGATTTTGCCTTACAGTCTTGTCTCTTGGTTGAACCTGGTTAGGGTCTCTGGGCTGGCCTTGCTCAGGTGCTGTAGGACTCAGACCGGGGCAGTGAGAGCCCAGCCCAGTTGTCTTGTCCCTTATCTGCTTCCTTGAAAAGATCTCTGAGAAGAAACGCAATTCAATTCACTCAATTTTCATTAAAATAATATGATTCACCTGAGAACTTCAGTTCACTGCCTTCAATATTTTCAAGCAATTTCACTGGATTCAGGTACTAAAAACATAATAAGTGCTTTATAAACAAGCAATGACAGGGAAGATTGAATTCATGAAATGTATTTCTATTTGCTACACAYTAAAATAGCATACTAAGGCAGGAAGAGGACATAATGTCAATGCTATCTAGTTCACTTCCCATAGTGTAGATCCATCAGCAGGAACATTCTAGTCAATTAACACATCAAGTTTCRTCCATGTTCCATCCAAGTATCTTTTATTTACAGAATAAAAGTGCACTGAAGCATTTATAGTTTTTAAAAACATAATTTCCAGTTACTGTAATTATACATCAGGAACATTTTGTGTGGATTAATGCTGAAGAGTTGCCTCTATATCATCATTTCTAGAACTCACCAATGTCTCCAAACGTGGGCTTCAATCATTGCTTTCATATGTGCTTTTATGAATAACAAGTTATATCTGTGCATCAGTTTGCAGAATAAATTATTTTACTATATTAAAAGATAAGCTTAACTATTAGCTTTAGCATACATAAGCAAAATGGTTTTCATTGCATACCCATATATTTGTGAAAATCTAAAAGTTCATGAACTCTCACATGAAGTACTACCAAGTTCATCTTCTAAACTGCACAGATGATATAATATTGGGAACTTCGGCAAAGTGCAGTTTTGGCTAACATCAGTGCTAAATACTAGGAAAGTTCATTTTTTTTACTTTCAGACTTATTTCCCTAAGAAGGCAAAATTACAAAATATGTTAAAACTTTTTTTTTTTTTAAGTGACATAAAATGACTAATACAGTCATCAAATCTTTTACTAATTTCTGTATAACTTACGGTATGTTTGCAAACAATGGAGTTAGTGCTACTATATATAAAAATATATTTAGGCTTTTAAATGCTAYATTTAGTTTGGGAAAACAAATGACCCATTTAATATTGGAAAACATAAAATTCTAAAACTACCAAAAATACCTATCTGATATATCTGTACTTATCTAATCCTAAATGGTTTTTAATGATCAAACAGTTAACACTGCTGTGAAAAAAACCTGCAATACTAAGAAGCAACTCACATAATAAGTACTAATTGATGAATAACGGTTGTTTCATCTTAATCAAAACACATCCTGCTTAAAAAGCATTATTTTATCAGTTTGGTAAAAGCTTAAACAAAACATCATTTTAGCAAATAACGAGATGCACTCTCATATACCAAAAGACAAACACTACACATCAGTTACACAGCCTGCAACTAATGAGCATGACTGATACGTTGAGAGACACTGGTGTGTTACAAATTGTACTACACATCCTCTAAAGGTGGATCTGTACGGCAGACAGCTAACCACAAAACTGCAAGAACAAAACCCAGAGTTTAAAGCCTCAGGGAATAAATTTCTTTGACCAAGGACACAAAACACAACAGTAAAGCAGGGGTCATTTATCACTGCCAGCACACTACAGCAYTAAGTGTCCCAGCAACCCTTCCCAAATTAAATAACATGCTCCAGTACAGATAACTCTCAATCCTATTACCACCTCCCTACCCTTAATTCTGTCAGATGTTCTTTATGATGTCACAGAAAACATSCTGTGATGCTATTATCCTCTCTGGCACACAGCTGTAGCTGCACTCCATGGTCAGATGCTTTTGTTTTGAGGTGAAATACTGAGGTGTACAAAACACTCTTAGAGAAGAGTTACTTCAGGATCGTGAGTGTAGTTTACCCTAGGTCCCACTTTTGCCATGCTGGAAGCTATCCAGACTTGGAAGTGCTTGATGTAACTGGTAGCAGTCAACTAAATATGTCACTTTGTAAAAGCATAACATGACCACACCTCCAGTATTACACAGAGTAATGGTCTACTCACTTCAAAAGGGGTGGAACAAGATAAAAAAAGTGCAGAAAGAAGAGCTTGGAAAAAGGGCAATATTGTCCTTAATATTCTTCCAGCCAGTGTGGCAGCTGACGAGGCTGCGCTTCAGCTGGAGCTGTCCTACAGMGAGCAGAGATGGTATCTCACCCAGCTGCCCATGGGCTGATGGAAATCTGCAGAACCTTAGACCAAAGGACTACAAATGCATCCTCACAGAGAATCACAGATTCACGGAATGAACTAGGCTGGAAAAGACCTTGAAGATCATCAAGTCCAACCTATGACCTAACACCACCTTATCAATTAAACCATGGCACYAAGTGCCACTTCCAGTCTTCTTTTAAACACCTCCAGGAACGGTGACTCCATGCCGCCAAAACTGTGCTGAGCACAAGAGAAATTCAAAACCAGCCTCTGTATTTTTATTCCTCTTACCCACCAGAAGTAGCAATCTGATGGAATAGGTGCAGTGGTTCTGCACCATGTAAGCTAGGAACATAATAAACTCAAAAGCTACAGAGGCAAATGCTTTTCCACTGGGATTTCATGTATTTAAAGCTCAAAAGCATTTGCTTTACAGAGTAAAGCAAAATGCGACAAAATACTACAGATAAAATACTTTTGCCTTGTTTTCAATACGTAAAAGCTCATAATCTTGTGTTTATCTGCAGAATTTTTTTTTTTACGTAAAAACAGTAATTGTTGTCTGTTTAATGGATGTAGAACTGTGGCAGTAAAACTGCATTTGAAGTATATGTAGACAATATCTAGTCATTTCTYCCCCGGAGATTGCTGCAACTGTGTGTCACCTTCCCAGCGTAAAAAAATAATTATAAGACTTTGGAAAGTAAGTCTGGAGTAAAATTCTCTTTTTATCAAACCTGTACTGCTACTAAATGAAGTGCCTTTATGTTTTGCTTTCWTCACAGATAATCCAGGCAATCAATGGGTAAAAATAAGGGATGTTAGGCAGGTTTTACATGAAGCTATTAGACTAGCTGGGTTCCAAGAGAAGTTTTAGCAGATTATAGGCAGGGAAATGACACTGTCTGGTGTTTGTGACTGGCACACACCTACTAAACATCAGAAGAGAGGGAGCCAAATATTGATCTATTCAGATTTTAAAAATCAATAATCAAACTTAGCTGAAAAGTCATAGGAAGTGCCTCCATGCTTTTAAATGGTGTACRTTTTCAACATTTTTTGCTAGTGAATAATTGCTATATGTATTCAACAAATGATTAAATGAATGCACTTAAGATTTTTTTAAAAAAACAAATACCACAATGATCAAAGAATAATCAAACAAAGACTTTAGCAAGAATTAAACTAGTAAGACATCAAAAGAGAATTAGAATAGTTCATTAATATATTTAATGACTRTGCACTAAAAGCAAATTAAAACTTTCTCTAAAAGCATCTCAAAAAAGATCTAGCTGGGTTTAACGAACTTTCTTTCAGCAGTCTATTCTTTCATGAATTCTTTAGAGGCTTGCCTGCTATTTTATATTGTAGGCAATATTAGTCTAATATTTAAATGATCTTCTATCAGTATTTCAATATTAATTTAGTATTCAATACAGAACTCATCACAAGCAATATGCTTAGAGTCAGTTTGAAAATGCTCAAGGGATAAATCCAAACAACCACCAGTAGTCAATTCCAACAAAAATTAATAATAATAATCCACCTCACAACCCAAGAAATTATAATTTCATATGCTTAAAAAACATATAAAAAGTAAACAAACTATAGCACAATAGTTGTAATTTCACTCAAAATTTCTATCATGGATGAAGGAAAAGGTTAGTCTCCTACCRCAACTAGAGACTAGCATCAGATGGATAATTAAGGACTGAAGTACAAAAGGAATACAGAGATTACTGCTAGCAAATATACAGAACAAAGACAGTAAAACCAAAAAATTGTTGGAATTATTGATGCATTATCTCACAGTAGAAGAAAATGTATAAAATTTTAAAATACAGAAATTATTATATTCACTATGTTAACTTCTATATTACTCATACTTGGGAGAAATATTCAAAACAAATCAATTGCCTTAAAGACTCAGATTAAAACAGGATGCCGACCAAGGTGGTTATGAAAACACCAAGGCCATCACGGACATGTCTAAGAAAACCCCTCACAGTTATAGACAGGGCTGCAAGATGAATCCTAGATTCTAAAAATCTCTGAAAAATAGTATTTTGCGGCACATAAATAATTTTTATGCTCCCCACATTTGTTATTGTCTGCTTGTTTAAATAGCTTGATTTTTGAAATATCAAAAATATTATATCCCACCCTCCATTAAACAATCTCTGTTCTCTACAAGCCTTATTTTTCAAAGAAAATTAATTACATGTCCACAACAGGAAAAGTAGAATAAAATTAGCAGATTACAGAGCTGTCAACCATCTTGCTCTGAATCATGTGATGGGATGCAGTGCTGCCTGCTGGCTGTCACTCCCTTCCCTGGAGAAGGGAGTTGGAGAAGGTGGCGCCCCACAACGACACTGCCCTTGCCTCTGCTGCATTCCCCTTTCTTCTGTGAGCCCCAGGCAGCCTGCCCAGATGCCATGCCAGAGTGGGTCCCTAGGCAAGGAAGAAATTACAGGCTGCACAAAAGAGCATGTAATACAGGAGCTAGAGGGGAAAAAAAAGAAAAAGAACAACACAAAAGGGAGAGTAGGTGGAAAATGACTAAGTTTAATGTGCTGCATTTTGGACGAGACATGCCTGTTACTGCTGTTAAAAATAAACAAACAAATTAAATACTCCATATTTGCCTCCTATCTAGCATGTTTATGGTAGTTACAGGAACTTCTATCATATCATGGGAAATGTTTCCATAACTGAGGAAATTTAAATCACGTTTGAATAAAGATGTTTTGGAAACAAGTTAGCTGCATGTCTTTTACTTGCCTGTGCTGTGCTCGGTTGCTAGCTTTCTGAGGAACTGCTGCAGCAGGGCAYTATCAAAATAGTGCGTGACGTTAGCTGAGACATGGTGATTTGGTCTTTAATTAAGGTCACCATGACCTAGGTCGTGGCAAACATCTCCAAGCCTTAATGATGACGGGAAAATCCATTCACAAGTTAGAATCGAATTTCCTCTACATTAAAAGACACAAATCAATCTGGATTTTAAAGCGCGGGCATAGCTGTGTCAAAGTGGATACAGAAAAGCTCTTTAGAAGCTCTGTGATAGACGAGCAGAAACAGATTTTGCTTTTCTTCTTTCTGTGCTGCTTTCAAAGGTTGTCAAAGGCAATCACCATCAACACTTACGGCATGGGGAGGGAGCCAAAAACCTTGATGAGAATTGTCAGGTGAGGAACATAATATTGATCTCAGCAACACTGTGGCACCAGATGATCCTTGCAGCTCCTTCTGGCTTTGTAATCTACACATTAGTCTTTACTTCTGCTTGAACAGCACACTTAAGACCCTAAGATACTTCCTGGCCCTGGACAAGTAAGGGTTATAATAATTTCCAGGCTCATGCTGATGATACAACACACCTCATGTTCCAGGTGAAAAGTAACTAAATTCCCCACAGTGCAGGTGGAGACAACAAACAAAATTACCATAAGGAAACCCATTAAGTTATACTGATTTTTTTAAAACTTTAAGAAAGCAGGATGATTTTTTTATGTACCATATGAAAGATCCTAAAATACATAATGATATTCATCAGATCTGTTCAGAATAGACAAGAATATGGCCAAATACAAGATGTTCTTTTCCACTCCAGATCTGAGCTTTTCCTTTGCATTAATTGTGCTTATGTTACAAATGCTACATAGGATGTTTGAGGTCAAACTGTATGACCTCAAATATTAAAATTGGCTTTTAACCAATAAGGAAATTGAATAAACGGAGGCATACAGCATAAAGATGACACTTCAAAAGACCTCAAATAAATAAACAGGACTTCAAGAGACAAAGCCAGAGTGACACAGGTCAGCTCTTCTGAATCCCAAAGCAACGTACCGTGGCACTTTGGCTGTGATGAAATGTTATCACTGCTCTACCTTTGGAAAACACAGAATTTTAAAATAGTTATGTAACTGAATACAGCTTTATGGATTTATTTTCTTTTTTATCCAGCTCAACAAACTTCATAAAAGTGGAGGAGAATTGACTTCTGTTAAATGTCTTTGAATTTGATTTTCTACAACACTATAGGGAAAGGGGAAAACAAAACCACCCAAAACAACAGAACAGGCAGAGTTGGCTGTCACAGTATGGTATTAATCATATTTGCTGTTCTATTTCCAAGACCTTACTTATGTAAGTGTAACAGTGTAGGAGACTTACCAACCCTTAAAAATAAATTATTAGTTTCCCATGTACACTATGGTTTAGCACTGTCCCTTACCCTATCTTTTTCTACCACCCTAAAATGCTGTAAACGGCAGTAAAAGAAAACTGAACCTCAACAATCTCAATCTGTGTAGGAGGTATACACACTACTTTCTTGTCCAAGCCTGTTCTGCCCCTCTCAGAGGCAGCACTGCCTTCACGCGGTCTGTAATTTAAGCTATGGGTAGTCCAACTTGATGGTCTATTGCTCACATCATGAAAAAGTACACAAAGTTGATGAAGAAACAGAATTTGTGGAAAGAAGACTTTTATAGTTGGGTTCAGACTTATCAAAATGTCCTGTGATATTCAGATGTATTTAATTCCAGCTGGACTCACTCAACTAAAATGGAAGGTACTTAGACACAAATGTGATCAAAACACCTCACTAACCRCAGCTGAAACACAACAGTATAGTCCAGAGACTGTGATTTGCTACTAAAATAACATGTGTAGAAGAGGGGAAAAATATATATTTATCTTTATTATGTATATTATATGGAGATATAATTTTGCATATTGTATATACACACATACAGGCACTGATACTGTCAAGACCTCATATAATGGAAAGCATTTAATCACTGCTAAAATGCTGAATACCACAGAAGATACCATGAACTTTCCCTGATAAATGCTGGAATTAACTCATATCAACTCATATGAACAGATCTGCAATCCCGAGTTCAAGAAAATATGTATGAGTATCGAGCCATACACACCGCAGTTCTCCTTTGATCCATGTCTTGGACGCTTGTTAAGGGAAGACTTTAATATCTGAAACATAACACCCCTTTGAGACAGTGCTTATTGCTCTTTTGTGAACTGACTTTGTCAGCATGAGGCACAACATCCATAATGCATTCTGAAAATTTTCTTAGCAGCAGCTACACAATTATCACTGCCTTCTTTTGGCATCCAGTTAATGAGACAGTAACTGCATTATCATTCAGATACACTGCAATTTTTTTAAAATTCATTTCTATTTATATGTCCTTTTGGTGAATACATGTTTTTTAAAGAGGAATAGAGTTATCTTAGGAAAAAAGAAGTATAAAATTTTTCGTCCTAGTCTAAGAAGGATTCTTTGCTTCTAAGTACAGATTTTCATGTCCCGCATCCCTACTAATACAGGCATAGAAGCATAATTTTTTTTCATATTCAGCTTCACAACTCTTAAATTGGAATTGTTAAAAAAATAATAATGATAATAATCCAATAAGCAGCAGCCCTGCAGAAACAAACCTAGCTGCTCAGGTTTTAGCACAATACAGTATAATCAGAACCACTATTTTCTCCTTTAGAATTATTTTTAGTACAAGCAGACCTCAACATTTCAGCTTCTGACATGAAAAGCGAACATATTTATTTCTCTTACTTCACTCTAATTAATGCATAACAGTTCTTTTGAACCTCCTGCACAACTTACCGAATCATGTGCGTTTTGTTAAGCAAAATGTTCTAAGTCTTCACCTCAAGATTGCATGGGTCAGGTCACAGATTTTTCATTTCCTTCACTAGTAACATTTCAGCTAATTTGTGCTTGCCTTGAGCATCAGGCTAGTCATTTTTTTCTCTTTATTCAGGGTCATCAGAATTTACAGTGACCTACTTCCTTACTAAACAAGCATGTTATGAAGTATTAATGGATTTTCTGTCTTATAGACTGTGCTTTCATGCTGTGTAAGAGAAAACTTTCAGATCAGAGAAAGGTAATAACGAAGATCAAAGGTATAGAATGGCTTCTAAATAAGGAAGGATAAATAATTTTTAATTCTCCAGCCTGGGAAAGAAATTATAGGAGAGGTGTGCCAGAGGCTTATAAAACCATAAATGATCTGGAGGGGGGGAGTTGAGTTCAACTGTTCAGCCTTTTCCAATGTAAGAATTTGGGGGATGCAAACAGATGACAGGTTTGAAACAAGCAAAAGATGGTTCTTCTTACAATGCAGGTAAGCAGATGAACTCCGTCACAAGAAGCTGTTAAGAAAGATGCAGTATACTGAAGGACTAAAAAAAAAATACATAAATTAAAAATTTTAAAAGGCCCAGCTAGGTCACAAAAAGAAGCAAGAAACAGGTTTGTAAGAAATAGTAAGTAAGAAATAAGCAAAAATGGATTTCAAACCAAGGTGTGAGGGAAGTAGAAAGAAGACGTAAATCTTGAGAGAAAACTTCCAGCAATTTACAAGGAAAAAATTGAATTTGGAAGGCTAAAATAAAATGGCAGACTTAACAGAATCACAGAAGGGTAAGGCTGGAAGGGAGCACAGTGGGTCATCTGGCCCAAACTCTCTGTTTAAGCAGGGTCATCCTACAGCACATTGCACAGGATTGTGTCCAGATGGTTCTTGAATATCTTCAGACTTCTGACTTTTGCTAGTTTATAGTCAATAYAAACCAAAGGGTGCCACTTTCAGAGCTGTCAACATGATGGCCAACAGTCCTAGTTTTCAAGAAGGGAGGATTTATTTTACTTTCCATAGTGCAAAAGACACCAATTTAACTGCACACTTCAACTGCAACAGAGCATTGCAGATACAAAAGGACTATCACCTTGAAGCACTTAAGTCCAACTCTTGCCCTACCTCTTAGCTCCTCAGTTCTCTGAGATACCTCATTACGCTTCACATCAAATCATCCGAATTGAGCCTAGCATGAGTGAGAATCTCAACACCACTATCTCCCTTGTGCTGTTTTTCACAAACTAACAAACAGGTAATACAAATTCCTAATAAAAACAGGAGGAACTGTGTCAGATATTTCAGGGGTAGAAAGAGCATTCATTACTGTAAATCCATTTTCACAAGCTATATTCAACCTTTCTCAAAAAATTATAACAACCTTTCTGGCTTGACTATAACACACTGAGCTCACCTCTGCTCCGTATCCTTATATTTCTTTCAGTGACAGTGAAGAGGAAAAAACGTACTCCGCCACCTGAATGCTCGACATCTCTCCAGCGACAGCATTGTCTGCTCTGGCAGTTTGCATCAGAAAAGCCTTTTCCTCCTCTCTGCACGCCCAGAGCGACTGCCTGCAGCAATCCTTCACTGTCAGGTATCATATCAGTTCAGTAATTATGGAGCAGCATTTCCACACTTACTCTTTTTTTAACTCTGATATTATTGGGGTTGCCTGGAACTCTGACACTGATCAGCAAATGTATAGTGAAAAATCAACTACTTCACCATGCAGTAATATACAAGCCTACATCTCCCAGAAGGAGATAGGCAAGTTTCATGTTTTCTCATAATGACCACAGCTTAGGGATTCAGGGCTTACCACGTGTGAATTTGAAGGAAAGGGATGCCCAGAGGAGAAACTGTCCCTGTGTTATTTACCGTAAAGATATTAAAGTCAAATCTTCGTCAAGTTCACCAAGAAAACCACTTCCTAGACAAATATCATAATGCTGTTTACAAATATATGGAATTCTATTTGAAAATATGTGGCTCTGGTTTCTGTTGGAGGTTGCTGAATCTAGTGGCCTGACAGAGCCAAAGCTGCTGCAGCACGACATCCCCACATCCATCCAGTTGTGGGGCACACATACATGCAATGCATTTATATTCATACCCATAGCCAACCCCACAGATCAACACGGACCGAAAAAACACAAGATCAACACACCAGTGTCTTGATCCTGCTCCCCTCTCTGGCTGACCAGGATGCATTCACTAATGAGACCCACAGCCTGCTGGCAGTGACCCCCTTGTCTGTAATGTGAGCTAGGGAGCCATTCCCATTGACCMCCAGGCTAATGGATGTCATTCCTAGACATTGGGGCTAATGGCTGAGCCATGACAGTCCAACAAGGAGTTTGGCCAGGGTGTCCGATTTGCTCTGATTGGGTCGTTTGGGTTCCTCTGTCACTGCTTCCCTGCTCCTTCATATTTTTGCAGGTTAGCTTTTAATTACCATTGACCTAACAGCTGATCTAATCTAAGAGTCAGTGGAGTTTAGAAAGCACAGACAATGGATATCAGCCAAAGGTTGAGACAAGGAAAATACCCAAATCTCTTGTGAAAACAGGGACACATTTTATCCAGACAGGAACAGGTGGTCACAGCTGCAATGATTATCCCAGTAGTAGTATGAGAAGGATTGCAGTCATTGTTGGGGCTGCTACAGTGAGGCTGCTACAGCAGGGCTGAACCTGGCTCTCCAGCACACCTTCTGCTGCCTAACTGTGGTCTCCTCCTGTCAAGGAGGGAAAGGGGCAGAGCTTTGCCACTTGAGACTCATAAGCATCAGTCTCTCATCCAAGACCTGCACCAAGCTATTCAAATGCAGAGCTGGGTTTAACACTGACTCTGCTGAGAAAAAGAGGGTTGCAAAGTGGGATCTCTGTACTCTGCTCTAACCTTGCAGGAGCTTAAAGGTTACTGACAAAGCCCAGGACTGACGACACAGGTGGGTCCAGGGAGGCCAAAGAACATGTTTACAAAGGTTACTGCTTGCTCCCCCCACTGTCCCGGGCAGGCCAGCTCTGCTTGTGTGCAACCCCGGGATTTGACTCAGGAATATTTTTAGCAAATGCAGCTYGACGGAAGCTGAAATAACGCAGTTTGGAGAAAATAACCAGATAATGATTTCGGGGACTATCTGTGCACCATGTGCAAGAGATTCTGAAGTGATGCGGTCGATACCAATAAGGGTARAAAGGGAATCATCTTTGCATTCAGAGATCATCAGTGCAGCATCAATAAACTGAACTGAGGTGAGAAAGTTCCAATACCCAAGGAAAACATTCACTGTCTAAATGACTCGATAGCAGGAAAAAAAAAGGCATCAAGGCTGATAACTGAACAGCAGATAAAGCAAAATCTTAAAGCAAATAACAGAGAGTATTAAAGGTGCCTTATTACCCACCTTTCAATTTTTCAGTATTCTACTTATTGGCATTTAAGCTTTTGTCCCTATTTTTGCACAGATAATTTAATGTTTCTTCTCTGTCCCCTTATCCTTTTTTCTGTATGTACTTTTTTTTAAGAAATCGTGGCCATTTCTGCTCCTTTAAGACTTTCAAAATTCATATCCTACGCTTATTTTATTAAAATGGGGGGGGGGGGCAGGGAGGGGAGCATGACAAGCCCTAAGGATCTCAATCAACCTGTGTGGATTTGATATTATGAAATTAATTAAACATGATAAATGAGTGGATCTAAATAGCCTGTTAGGGCAAAAGAACCAGAGCTGGAATGCCACCACTTCACTGCCCTGTTAGAGTCAGAAGACACTGTCACTACAGCAACAGCCTCTCCGGGTGTCAGACAGGGAGAACACTGTCTCCTATCTCCTTTCCTGCCSACTGACCTGTGTGAGTTGGCTGGAGCAGGCAGACCACCTGGGAGCATTGGGCTCCCTGTCACTATGGGCTGTTCTTTCCACAGGCCAAATTTTAATGACTCACTCCAAAGGCCAAGCAGTGTGCAAGCATCCAAAATGTCTCTTTCAGAAAGAGAGAGAGAGAGAGAGAGAGAGTGTGTGTGTGTGTGTGTGTGTGTGTGTGTGTGTGTGTGTGTGTACATGAAGGTCAGCATCAGTCAGAATTCAGAGACCATCAGCAAAATCCCAGCAGACTTCCGCCAGAAGGTAAAACTCCATCTCACCACATACTAGAGGAAACAGGATTATTGCACACCTCATATTTGCACTCAGACTGTGAAGCTCTCTCATACAAGCTGTTGCAAACCTGCTTGAATAATCCCAACAGTTTTACTAAGTACATATGTGAGTAAATGCTCATCAGCACACAGTCTCTTCTTGTCTGAAAAAGATTTGGGCAAGGTCTCATCTCTACAATTCTTGGGGCAAAATGCGGCAAATAACTCTAGTAAATAGGACAGACAGTCCTGCTGTGGTTAASCTGAACAAATGCTGCTGTGATAGAGATGCTGTGATAGAGATGCTGCTGAACTAGGATAATAYAGAGTGAGACTATTCAAGACGAAGACTGCTCGAAGGTGACCCTTAAAAATCTTTTAAACAAACGAACCAATCTCTTCAGAGCAAAACTTAATTTATTGCTTTGGAGCAAAATTGTTTTGGCTCCTAAAAGACTTCCAAAAGTGTGTCTGTGTTGAAGAACTGAAAATCTTGTGCTTCAGAGTTTTGCCTACTCATTTGCCTGCAACCTGACTGAAATAATTTCCCCCAGTTTAAAACTTGACCCAATGAACTTTTAAGTTCTTTATTTCATCCTCTTCTGCAGTAGCACATAGTGGCAACAACTATCAGAAGGACAGGTACTGGGGTCTTGAGTAGCTCRTATTTCTCATGCATGGAAGTTGTCCTACTTATAGGATCAATGGAACCAATTATTCTTGCTTAGGAGAGAGAAAATTTTCTTGGGGTCAGATTGGTAAGAATTGATAAGGGTGTGGAGGGCACCAGCTCCCTTCTTCAGCATTGAGAACAAACATCTGCTGGGATCCATTAGGGTGATTTTGCTCAGGTGTTTGTTTCTTGTCCTGCTGGGGCCTCAGTCACTGATCACCTATGGATGGCCTTAGTTTTGGGCACCTATAAGCAGCTGAATCTTCTGCAGACCTATATTTTTTCAACATTGGTAAGTCTTAATTATTTGTTTAAACAGTGTAGAGGGCTGGGGATTAACTGTGTTATTGTATATCCAAAGACACGGAAGCTGGCCTAAGGTTCAGATTCAGACAGATATCTGCACAGTTTTATGTTTCCAGAGCAGCATAAGTGCTTTCAGACAGGCTGAACTTCCAAAGCCCATAGACCTGAGCTAGCCCGCTGCAGAGCCAGTTTGCTTACTTCAAACCTGTGTTCTTGTGGCTTCTGAGCTGATAGGCTGCCACACATCTCTGAGAAAATACATCCACAAAACGACAAAGAAAATAAAACTGCAAATAGATTAATGAACATAAAGTTATGTCTGATAAAACACAGCCTGTGCTGTTTGCACACCGCTGCAATCAAACTTGTAACTAATACTGCCCCACTCAGAAACAGGTAAGAGCTAGGACAGTCCAGGTAGGTGACCTTTGCAGCAAATCTGCAGCATACAATCTTTACTAAACCCAGAACCAATTCTAAACTGATGGCAGATAAACATGATTTATTACACATAACTAGTGAGAGGCACAGGAGAGACATGATTCCTTCTCAGGCCCACACAGAACAAATAATGATGCCATTCACTGGGTATGCAGGAACACATACACTTCGAGAGGGGAAAGATTATGCAGTGCAATTACCAAAGGTGCAATCCCTGTGAAGCTTTAGGAATTCATGGATGCACAGAATCACAGATTCATCGAGGTTGGAAGAGACCTAYAAGATCATCCAGTCCAACCATCCACTCAGCACTATCACTGTAACCCCTAATTCACTAAACCATATCATGCAGTGCCAGATCCAGATTTACTTCAGGGTTTGCAGATGATGTCCTCCAGCTGAGTCTCTGCTGGTAAACCAGAATGGAAGGCAGTTTTGAGCTCCATGATCATCACTTCTGTATAGCTGTTACCTTGCTCATTAGCACCATTTGGATCTGGGCAAACCAACACTTTCCCAGAGCCCTGACATTTCTTAGGGGACAGAATATGTGGTCAGGAATATTTCAGAGAAAGTTGACACCTGACCATCTCTTTGGGGAAGGGAAAAGGGGTGGGAGTTTAGGCAGGTACACAAAGGCTGTRCTGTGCTACCAGCTCCAGGGCCAAAGAACAGCTCCCCTTTTGCCAGCAGCATAGCTGCAGCTGCTAAGAAAAAAAAAACAAACCACGTGGCAGAAGTTTACCTCGTTTKCTTCTGGCCTCCACATGCCTATTTGGGAGCATTAACCAATTCCATCACACACAGCACCTACAAGGGCACTTGGAGGCCGTAGTTAAGGCAGTTCTGTAGCCAGCATTTTACTGAAACACACTGAGGACCAACACASGGCACAAGTGTGCTGAGGGAAATGAGGGCTATCCAGGGACTTGYGTGAGGAGTGCAAATTTTGGAAGATGATTGCAAGAGGAATGATTTCTGTTTGACCAGCAGCTCAGCACTGGTGGATGGCAGGGGCTTAGAGGAYAAATAGAAAGATCACATCCTAATGCAGGCATCTACAAATAGATGGGGTCTTGAACCAAGGTGGATTCTGGCTCACCAAAGTTTTCTCTACACAACCACAGGTGTTTGTGCTCATGATCCATGTTTTATACTGCACTAAAAGTGGCTGACAGGATGGGGAAATGTATTCACATAGTGAAAGGCATTTTTCATCTACTGAATTCTTACAAATAACGTGTAGAGTTAGACAGTAATTCTTTGAGTACMTAAAATGACAAAGCATCATGTCTAGAGTGAGTATCACTCACAGGATTTAATGCTCCAGCTGCAATAAGGTGAGAAGTAATTCACAATAAATTTGATAAATAATATCAATCTGTAAAAGTACTATGTAACTGAAACGGCTGGGCAATGTCTGTGAAAATGGAAGGGAATCAGCAAAACTAACTCAACTGAAGTAACTAAGATTCTTTACTCAAGAAAAATCATCTGGAGAGACAGTGTTACAAAATTCTAAATGACTGGGTCTAATCTTTTACTGGTAAGTTATTTACATTTATGTCATCCTTAAAAGGATATGGAWTACAACTCCCTTGCAAAAGGTATGCTGTCCAGGTGAGAGGTTAGTTGCCGCTCCAGCCTAGAAGTACTGGAATTTCCAAATATCTGTTTAATATTTTTGCAGGTTTGGAGATACAGTAGCCTCAAGATTGAGCATTCCAACATAGACATTTTATAATTTCATGAACATGCTGAAGGACTGGGGATTTGTTCAACATATTAATATATATTTTGGAAAATTAAAATTACTAAAAGAAGTTGCTATTTTTAAGATAAGAAATGTAAGCTAAAGTAGTATAAAAGTGATAAACAAATATTCATTGCTGATAAAAATATTAACTTAAATGGAGTTGACCCAAATATCAATCTGACCCTTCTAGTACAGCTTAAGAATCAATGCTAACAGGAGTTATTTGATAACTCATGGAGATACTTCCATGATTTTTAAAAAAAAGAGGCATTTATTACGTATCTTCTGTGCTTTGATGATTTTCTACACATCTCACCAGAACTATTTTCTATGCATTTCTTAGATGCTGATTTGGGGCTGCAAGTAAATGCTGCTTTGGAAAACCCACCYGGGTACCTGCACACCTGATTTCATTTCACAATTCTAAGACTTTGCTGAATCTTCCATCATATTAAGTATTACAGGTCTTCCCTTTACAGCCTTGGGGACTTGCTGGAAGATGTTCACATTCTCCATGTTAATGCTTAAATACTCTGAAATGCAATTATACATTCTCCTATATATCTATACTCTTGTACACAAGTAGGCTCTTCATAAGTATATCCAAACTGTACAGATTGTCTTAAAGAATGAGTGAAGCACAAAGTACATCTGCTGATCATAAAAATTAGTTAAAAACCCACAGCAGATGACCTTTCAATATCTGCCCAGATTGAGCATAAAATCTAGAGTAAAGAAAAGATGCAATAATAAAAAATATTGTGCAATGCAGGACAGCGGCCTCCTCTTCAAAGTGGCTCCCAGCTGGAGCACAGGGTGGGGAGACCAAARGGAAAAAGGCACAAGGTACAGGACAGTGGCAGCTGCTGCTACAAGGAATCCAAGGAATAGAGCCTCCCTCCTTCCACGGCGGTCACTGCCCTCCGCACCTGCAGCARGAACAACAGGAACTCACCTTGTGAAAGGGACCAACAGAAAGCAGGASTTGTTTAAGCTGCATTACCTTCATGAATAGCCATTCCCCATCTCCTTCAAAGGAAGGCATTCAAGGAAGAAGGATAAATTCAGCCCACAGTAACAGCTTTCAGACATTCAGACTGAATGAAGTTCCTGTGTGCTTTAAACTTTCACCATGCAGCTATACAGCCTCAGGGGTTGTACAGCACTGAGTGTACTTAAAGACATGGGCTTTTTTCCCAGTTTTTTTTTATAAACACGATTTTTTTCTTGCACTGTGTGATAACTGCATAAACCAATTCCTATTCTATTTCTGAGCCCTGGAGCTGTACATTTTCTTCTTTTACTAKCCAATGAGTACTGATGCATCTTATTTTTATTTTGCTGCTATGTTAGTCTATTACATAAAACATTTTCTGCAAATATCATCACCTATTGAAGATATTCAGTTAATAGATGAGTTTAAATCAGTGGTCTAAACAAAAGGTATATGCCTGTATGTTGCATGTGGATTAGAACATCTAAATATATATTGTGGATGACATATCCAAGTTCTCCATCTTTGAAAATCCTGCTACACTTCTGATTATGAGCTTTTGGTATAATTTGTTTGAAGATATGTATTGACTAAGAAATTGGTAATTTTGGGTTTTTTTAATAAAACCACATACCCTTTTTCAATTTCATGTTGTTTGGTTTGGTTGATTTTTTCCCTATATAGGCCATAGCCATTGATTTTTAATTTTATTAGAGGAGACCTCAGCCTAACTGATGGCAGATGCACAAGATCTTGTGGATGCAGTCTTGGAACTTCCCAATTCCAATGTTCCTGAAAATAAATTTTTGATTTAGTATTTGGTTTTTTCCAACCAGAACAGAATATTGTCCAGGCTACCAGATCACACAAATATATACTTTCATAAAAGCTGTTACAAATAGTTTCCTTTAGCTGTATGCATTCTTGAATAGAGTCCAAAACAGATATAAAATTGTACGTATGTACACATGCATTCTGCCTAGTTGCAATTTTGTGCCTCTAAAAGGGACCACTTTTACAGTGCCTCAAGAAGCTGCTGAAAAAATCCTCTAAGGTAAGGAACATACTTTAAAAAAAAAAAACAGAAAAAGTAGTTTGTAGTGATTTAGCCAAAGTTTAGAAAACAGCCACAGCTCATGAAAACAACAAAATTGCTTGCTGAGAAAGTAAAACTAAAAGACTAAAATAAAAAAATCACACTCCTCATATAAATCTTAGGGGAAAAGATAAATGGAAGCTTATAAGATGTTTAATTATTTTGGCTAGCTCTTTTTTTAAAAAATTAAGAACAAAATTACTTCTAACRATAGTATCAAGCCATTATGACATCAGACTGGCTGAGCAGTTGATAACAGAGCACGAAAAACATAAGCATATGATTAGAATCTGTTCTGGTTTGGGGAAAAACAGGTTATGTGTTTATAACAAGAGATGGCAGTTAAATACTTTCCATTCCAGGAATAACTGAAAGTCGTGAAAGTCTTCTGAGCCAAACGCCTTAACACCAGAATTAGAGTCATGTTCTCTTAGAGCAGTCCTGGAGCAGACAGAACAACATCTTCTTCTTGGCAGTAGGATTCTCACCTGGAAAGAGGGGGCAGAGTCCCAGATTCCAGACCATGTGCCTTGTAAAGGTTAGGAATAAAATTTTCAACGGAAAAAAATCCCCAAAACACACATGCAAAGTTATTTTTTCATAAACTGAGGCTGGAACACAAGACTCTTTTTCCCCCTTCCTGTCAGYGATCCCACAGCTGTGCATTAAACTCCCCACAGAAGTGCAAGGGGAGATTAAACTGAGCGTTTTACTGTAGAGGCTGTGTCTCAGGGCTGAGCACCACAGCACAGTGACCCCTTTGTAGACCTGGCCCCTATTAGCATTTGGCACTGCTGCAGCTGCTCCTGGCACACTCCTCTAAGGCRAATGCCCACGCCGCAAGAAAGATGTTGATGAAGCACAAGTGAGGACTCAAAGAACAACTGTGAAAGTGATGAAAGGCTTAGCTAGTGCAAAAGTAGGCAACTCGTTTATTTTACTGACAAAAAGGTTATGAGGCAAATTTATGATAGTCTAGAAGTACTACCATGGGAAAAACAGAAACTGGATGCTGTTGGGTCTGTCAGCCTACCAGCCAAAAAAATGAGATCCAGAAATGGGATGACAAGGCTAGACAAATTCCTAATAGGAAAGATGAAAAGAATTTTAAGATTGACAGACAACAGCCATGGAAAAAATATGAAGGCTTGTGGAAGTGCATCTCCRTCATTCCCCATTTTTAAACCAAGGTAGATTCCCTCTCCCCAAAAGACACGTAGGTCAAACAGAGACTGGTTCATGTAACCAGCAGAGAGTCTGCTGAAGGATTCTTTATCCCAGCAGGAGGCTTTTATCTCAGTATCTCYAACTGCAAGCAACATTCGCTAATCAAGAACATCCTAAGCTTTTCAGCTTCAGTAAAGCCACTTTTTGGATGTAAAGTCTTACAGAGGACAACAATGGAATGACAAAACCAGTAATATAGGCTCTGCCAAATTTCCAAATGAGTGAATGCTTACGAACAATGATTTTTCTCTACTGAAGGTATGATTAACTTTTAAAATGCTCTGGGATGCCAATCAGTCACTGAAAAATGCTGAAAAATTGAAGAGAGTCCAGCAGAGGTCTATCAAAAGCATTATAAGGCACRAGAACCTGACATAAGAAGAAAGACTGAAAGAATGTTCAGCCAAGAGAACAGAAAGCTCAGAGAAAATATAATGAAAGTCTTTCAACAGACAGAAAGTAATTATAAAGGAGATGCAGGTATTCTSTACAGAAGGATCTTGCCATATATACAAGCTACATGTGTTATAATATCCTATATCAACTTGAGGTATGTCATCAAAAGATATATTTCTCTTTTTAGTGCAATCAGTATCTCTAGTCTAAGCCCTTATTTGTGATCTCAACTTTCAAAAGCAAAACAAACATTTTTTGCTTACACTTCAAAGTATAAACAATAGTAGTTTAAAAGTGTACAGAGGGCAAATGAAATKAAATGAGGTAGTGTCATTTAGCCCTTTCCACAAATTTGCAAGAATGCAGTGCACTCAGTACTTCCAGTAACTGCCAAGCTATTCATCACACWTAACACATTTTACAAAGACAAAATAGAAAATTAGTAACAACACGGAAACTAAATACTCTTAACAAATTTACAAATTGCTGAAAGACCTCCACTCTTTCTGAATGAAACAGGAAGTTACAGAAGAGATGAAAGACAATAATTGTGCCTCACAGACCGTGATTTATTTCTTTTGATTCTGTAGACATGTGTCTAAAAATACAACATTTTCTGAAAGTAGTGTTTGAGATATACCAAATGGTAACGGTCTAGAAATATAGGCTGGAAAACTAACTTGGTTTTGCAAACAGCAACTTTAACTCCAAACAGTTTTAGAGAAGGAGTGGCAAACATTACTACTGCTTTAGCAATGTAGCTATGCCCAGATTAAAAGCTGTAGGTTGACAAAAAACCCAAGATTAACATTCTACCTGATTTATTCCACTACAAATAGCTATAACTGTATTATTGAATTATTAAAATACTATATWAACTGCAGATTACCACAGTTCTTCCTTAACTTACAGCACAACTTTGCAACCTCCACAGAAAAACACTCAACTAATCCAAATCAGCAAGAGAAAAGCAAACCTACCTTGCTCGTCATTTAAAATCACTACAGAGAATTACATCTTAAAACATATTTTGTTTATCAGACTTCAGTTTCAATATTCCATAGAACACAGCTCTGCAGCCATTGCTGGAAGTAAAATRTATTTTCCTGAACAACAATTTACAAGGCAGGACTTTTGTAAAATCACTGCAATTATCCTTTGAGGCACAATGCTTTTCAAAGCAAGYCTTAAATAACTTAAAAGGTAAGCAGAAACGATTATTTGCTTTATTCTTAATGCTACTCACATTAAACAGTAAGATGTCTGTCTTTCTTGTTGTATTAGTGTTTTTATAAAAATGTGTTTATTTTAAAGGTTCAGTATCATTTTGATGCAGAAGTTAAAATAATTCTGTTTCCCTAAGATGGCATAACCTAAGATTCCCTAAGATTCCCTTTGGCTTTCAAAATAAAATCTAAAGTTTTCCTTAAAAATACAGATTTCTGTCAATGACAGTACTGCAACTAAAACTGTAATAATTCACCATTTAAAAGATCTTCGGCAAAAGAGTAAGGGAAAACAACTCCTATTATTTGAATTTTTACAATCATTAATCTGCAGTATGTCATGTGGCAAATTATGAGAGCTGAGTTTCAATCTAAGACACAACTGCAAACACAGATGGATTCCCAAAATGTCACAGAGCCTGAAGCCAGCCATTTCCTTCAATCATTGGGACCATCCAGGGTGAGGCTGTAAAATTCCTGTAAATGACTGAGAATCACAGAAGGACGACAAGACCTACAGCAGACTTGTAGAGGGCAATGTCTTCACAGCAGGTCTTTAACCCAGCAGACCTCAGGGTATTCAAAGGAATAATTTTTTTTTTGAGTCAAAGATAACATTTTGATGCCTGGAAAAAATCCTTGGTCTTGGAAGCCAGGCTTTAATAAGGGGAGGAGAAGAACAATGTGGTTTAAAAACCAGAGAGGTAATCTACCACACCACCATCACATTGTGCATCTACCACAATACAGCTGCATCACACAATTTTTCAAGCAATGTAATTTTTTACATTGGTAAGCACTACATGGCTGTAGATTCTACCACTTTAGTGTGCAACTCAGCAAGACATAACATTACTGACACCCTCATTATTAGAAAGTGAATTACCTGTGAATTAGCAATTCAGAAATGAAGACAGAGGTACGTTTATACTCCCGAGCACCCACTAAGGCACTTCTGGCTCATTTACCAGACTATTCAATGCACAATTAATCATTAACTCCACAAAGCACCTACCTGCCAAACCAGGTGCTCCTTTACAACAGCGGTACCCGACAGACAGACGCTCAGCACAATCGTGTGAGACGCCGAGGTCAAGATGCTGGCAACTATGGCATCCCTCATGTTGAAGGGCAGCATGGTATACACCACAAAAATGATGAACAAGAAAAATGATACCTGCGCAAGACAGCAAGACAAAAAAGAAGCATGTCAAGTTCAATTCSGAATAACATTTAAAAAATAGCATTTAATTTCGAACTGTCTTCAGCATAAAGTTACACAAYGGTTTTTTCACAGGAAAGTTATTGCTAAGCACTGTGGAAAATTGATTTAGGAAGAATTAATTTTTAAGAGTGTTGGAAAATTTACATTATATTATATTTAAGAAGTGAAGTTTCAAGGTACTACATCATCATTTCAGACCTACACAATATTGCAAACTTTTCAAATTTAACTTCAAATTTACACTTCCAAATTTTATTTTTATTAAATAAATAAATTGTAAACTCTGTTTACAATTAAACAGTAGTTGTCCCAGGACTAGCTGATTTCGATTGTGAACTGCATTAAAAAACAACCTGCAAAAYCCCTCCACAGAGCCTTAATTTCAATACAGAGAGATTATGTACACCCTCATCCACCAAAATTCACAATTTAATATACATGACATTATGTAAAAAAAAAAGCCTAGGTTCAGCCAAGCATTATGGCTTAATAAGATTATATTTCATGTGTATCTATACGACCTATGTCAAATTCCATTAAAACACTACGTTTTAAGTGACAACATCCATTTAGTCATGGAAAACAGCTTCAGAAAATCACAGCGCACATGCAGAATTTCGTGTTAGCTTCCTTTGAAGGGTACTAGCTTCTAAACTAACCTTATGGAACAAACTCTCCAAATGCAAAGCCCAGCCCGTAACAGCAAAAGGGATTCCTTTGCTATACATAGAAAATATATATTTGATGGTATGCTTATGTACCAAACCCCACCACACATTTGAGAAAATGTAGCTAGATTGGGACACAGCTTCTGCACACATAAGTAAGCGATTCTGAAAACATGCCAGCTCATGTATAATTATATCTCCATGTAAGGCTTTCCRTCAGTCTGAGTTGACTTGCAAGCCTATTCACCATCCAACAGTAGGAAGTCAGAAAGCCCACAGGCAGGTATCAGCAAGAGTAATTTGCTGCTCACTTCCCTTAGTGTTAGTTTGTTTTCTTCACATCTGCATGTAATATTACATAGTCAAAACTGAACCTGTATGTGCACCTACAGGACGGTGGAGGCATTCTTTTCCATCATGGAGACAGAACTGGATGGAGAAGGAACTCCACTTCTGTTCACTCATCTTTCTCTAATCCCTCCATTAAAATTAATCCAGCTCCTTCCTAATCTCTCATACTCTTTTCAATGTTGCCTATCCCATATGCTCAAGAATCAAAAAGTTCAATGGCATGAAAYGAAACAGACCTACACAGGAAATGAGGGATAATAAGAAAATATAGCAACWAAAAGGCAAAGCAAAAGCTTTGCCTCTCTACTGTTCCAAGCTATCATCTGATAGCACAAGGAAACACAAGCGTTTGATACCTGTTTGGTTTCAGTCCTGATCAGATGTTAGTAAAGCCAACAGCAAAGAAAAGGGCRTACAGACCTGGTCTACGTAAGAGAAGGGTTATGCGAGTATGATGTTTTAAAACTGTCTCGTCTGAGGAAAAATCAGCAGTGATACTGACAGAACTAACGGATAGTCTTAAAACCTGAGAAAGATGTAGACAGCTCTGGCATGCTAGAAAAGACAAACACAGCATGTGCCTTTGAAAGGATGGGAAAAGTGATAAAACTCATCAGCTTCACCTTAATTCCTACAGCACAGACAATAATAATTCATAAAYAACAATTCTTAATCAAGAGTTCTGAAATTTAAGAAAAGCACAGGTAACAGCCAATGTGGTTTTGCTCAGAACAAATCATGTTAAAGCAATCACTTCTTCTTTCATGATAACAGGCATCAGTATAGGGGAAAACCCAAATAATGAGTTAGGCAGCAACAAGGGATGTAAAAGGTCCCCTAATACAGGCATAAGATGAACAGATGCCAGAGGCAAAATACTTTGTTAGTATGTAAGATCAGTTGCCTAAGACACGTTTCCAGCTAAAGGCCAGGCTCTGAGCAATCTATTCTAGTGGAAGGTGTGCCTGCCGATGACAGGGGTGTTGGAAACAGATGATCTTGAAGTTTCCTTCCAACCCAAACCATTCTGTGACTTTATGATTAAAAAAAGTGTGAAGAAGGATCCTGGATTTGAGTCCTTGTAGAAGGATTTCAAATGACGCCATTACCAGTGATTTTTCATGAAAACAATGTTTTGTAGTTTCCAAGTTTAGCTTTCTCATTGACTAGGGGGAAAATGACATTCACATATTTGTGAAAATGTTATTATTAGAAAATAAAAAAATATCCTTCTTTAACTGCCTTTTCTCAAAAAAATATAACTTGCATATTTTTTTATATCTGACTTTATAGCCAGACTAAAGGATCCACTCCATTCGTGAGGTACCTGCTRGGTACTTATTAAAATTCATTAATGGATGTAAGACAGAATATGACGCTGTTGATTTTCAAACTTGACATAAAACAGGCTATGACGCATGTGAAAAAGATTTTGACATTTTGCAATTTTTCTAGTGATATCAGCTGTATCAGCTCCGAATTTTTTGTATATCTGTAAACAACTATCTGTTCTATAAGTTACCCTGCTGCTTTCCTTCRTCAAAATAAACAGAGAATTTCAACATTCAACAACTACAGAGAGCAGTTTTAGGAGGTTCAACCCCTCTTGATACTACATATTCAGACTTCAAGTTCTCCATTATTGAACATCAAACAGGCTGGGTTGCAAGAACACTTGATAAAAAAGAAATTGACCCATCAATTCTTATATTCGCATACCTTTGCAGTCTTGAAACTTGGGTAAGAGACTACTGTTGAAAGCAGCACATCTATCAGTCATGCTAAGACAGAAACTCTCATCCAAAAAACATGTAGGAAATGACTCCTGTCAATAGCTCTTTGATTCTTGGCCACACTGCTTTTCTCCTATTTCTAGTAGTAAGCTCCATTTATCACCGAAGTTGCTTTTTTATTTAACCATGGCTCAAGTGTATTTTCCCCACATAGCCTGAAATAAGATGCTTCTACCCTCCACCTTGATAGCAGACATACATAGTATGGGATGCTTGGGACCTTTCAACATATTTCAAAATATCAGTGTATTTAAGTTTAATATTGTAAAAGTGAATACTCAAAGGCTTCTGAGCAGGTAGAAAGAGGAACAAACTTTCTAGACCGAGTCAAAGTCTGCAGAATGCTCAATAGCCCTGACCATTAATCTTTTTCATTAATGGCCCTTTCCATTATCATTTTGTAAGAACTGGCAGAATATTGCAGGTACTAACATTAAAAAAGCAGAGAGGCCAAGCTCTGAAGGACCCCACTATGTCATTGCAAGACTTGCTAATGCTAATGCTCATCATGGCATGCCTACACTCGGTGTGCGCATCTGTCAGTAAACACAGCATTAATTTACAGTGCACTATTTTTGGCACTATTAAAAGCATCCTGTCCCACCAAATTGTGCCATAATCACAAGGTCTGCCACTGTTTTGAAACTGTGTTGGAAGCAGTCTTTCATGTGAGTCATCACTACAACTGCCTGGTTGAAACACCCTTTTTGTCCTGATCTGAACTTCCACTGCTTTAGGAATTTGATTCTCAGATACTTCATCCACGAGTTTATGTTACTCATACCTTGGAGATGGGGAGTGCTTGGGCATTGATGGTGTGCATCACCACACGTAGCATTTACATTTGGTTAACACTGGTGTAACACCTTACATGGAAGTGTGTGGCTTTCCCGCTTTGATTGAGAGGTATTTGGGACTCTGGCCCACCACTCTCGATTGTCAGCGCTCAGTAGACTCTGAGTGTGTTTGCTGCTCTCCATATTTCTTCTCCCATACTTCAGTAGGGCCACATTTTCATCTACTACGTAAGCAGTTCTTTTCYACAGCGATTTAAGGGACGATGCACTGCCACAGTGTAGCTACCTACCTAGATGGGTATGTAACAGACTATTTTTCTGCAGATTTTGTGSAACTGCTTTCAGAAGGGCAGCAAAAGTTCTCATACGGATTGCTGTAGCGAGGCCATCAGACAGTCAGACACTAAATGGTACAATGACTCTGTGGTGTGGGGTATCAGTGATGATCACAAACCCTCACAAAAACTCATTCTTGTCACAGAACACAACATAAAACTATAAGTAAACATCTCCATGCATCATGCAAAATGGACAGATTCAGGCCACACAAAATAGAGAAGCAGATCCTTCTTTAAATCAAACCCRTTCTCACTATTTTTCATGTTGGCAGTTTTGTCCCAGCACCTACAGATGTACATAGGCCTCTGACCTATGCTGTTGATTGTAACCTAGGAGAACTGGCATAAAGTTGATAATATTTGGTATTGATAGTAGTTGGAAATGTCACTATTTTGGACTGTGATGGCACAAACTACAGTGGACCCAAGCCATGAATCCATGCTGGTTCTTGTGGACACAACCTGTTCTCAGAAACCTTGTTGCCCTTGTGTCACTAATTTCTACTCCTGAGTGGGGTTGCCTTGGCTGTAAAGAGTATGTGGAGTAGAAACTTTAACATACTTTACACATTAAAATTTTCTTTCCCAGCATACAGGGTATCACAAGGGATGCTGCTTTGGCACTGAGAGCAACTGTACAAAAAGATACTAATAATTCATTTTATACAAACCATGTTCCAGCAATGACTCACAATTTCCCATCTAGACAGCCTTTTAAAAACTGTGTTAAGATGGTTAATCAAAACTGGCTTGGCATGTGTAAAATTAACTCAAACTAATGTTACTCTGACCAGAATTTCCCCTTGAGGAGCACAACACCTTGCAAATCTAAATGTGCTGTTTTAGTATGAGTTAGGGGAAAGCAGTGCTTTGGACACAGCCAGCAGTAATGAGTCTACAGCTAGTAAAATATCTGTAGTTCTTTGGGACAACTGCAACATTGCTAGCTGTTCACTGTGTAACTATAATTAAAGTGTTAGGAGTACAAAAACTCAAACTAAGTGAGCCAGCCCACTACAGGATCACTTTCAGAGATTTTTCAAGATCAGCTTCCCCCTTACTGTGTAAAGAGAGCAAAAAATCATCAGCTAGTTAAAGAATTTTCCCTCGGAAAGACATTTAGATAACAGCCACTTATTTAAAATGTTGTCTGTATACCTAATTGCACAGAAGACACTCTAGCTTTTTAAAGAAGCTAGGTTTAATAACATTTGACATGACCTATTACTCTTAAAAATAGTTATAAATACTGTGTTCATGGTTTAATACAATGTATGTTTCAAGGTGTCAGAAGGGTATTTTTACAAGCTATAAACTGTATGTTAAACCTTTGTGTTGACAGAGTAAAGGCTGCAAATATGTAAAGGTCTTTGCCACCATACTTCTGAATTCCAGTCCTAAAGCTTCTAAAAGATGGGCAATATTCAAAGAACAAAACAAGCTACCCACATAAAATAAAAAAATTCACTGAGTACTAAAATCAGCTTCTGTTCTGAGTCATCTACAAAAAGGCTAAAATTGTGAAAGCATTGGATAGGTGAAGGTGGAAATTTTGTTCACCAAACCCTGAGACACCAGAAAAAAGGGTAGTCAATGAAACTAGAAGGTTGGTTGAAAAAAGAAAAGGAAGCACTCCAAAAACAAAAGGAAGTACACCTTTACCTAGTGGATAGRGACCTTCTCGAACTTTCTGCCACAGTAGGTTGTAATAGACTATCAGGATCAACAAGATATTAAACAAATTCATGGACAGCTTTTCATAAACCAACAAAAAAACAGGGCAGGGAAATGTACTCTCTGATGTCCCTAACACACCTCTGGAGGTTGGCAAGGTATGGAGGAAACTGACCACACAAAAGTGTTCAATCTCGTGTGCTGCATTCAATAGCAACTTCTCTTGCAATTCTTGGAGACACACTACTGTGCTACATGGACAGTGGCCTTACCCTGCAGGAAGTTCTTGTATTCTTGTGCTAAGAGTCAAAAGTGCTTCAAAGAAAAAGAAAAAGATAAAGCAGTTATGACACTGTTCCCTCCCTGACTTTAAAATAAAGCAAGGCAATTCAGAAAAAGAACTGGAAGTCCACTGAGACTATAAATAGAAAGCATTGTAGAACCATTCACAAGCTGGAAGGGAACTGTGAGAGGAAAGTTGAACTTTGAGCAACAGGATAAAATATACAAGAAGGTAAATTTTAATCCATGTAAAACCAATGTTTCTCAAGTGCCTGGTATGCCGTAAACCTCAAGAATAAAATCAACCGGGAAGATTTCTTTGTGATTTAGTCCACAAAATTATGTCCACAATAAATTATTACTTCACTGTTTTTACCAAACATAAAGTTTTATTTTCCAGTAATTGTTGTAGAGGTAGTAAACAACCCTGTAAATCATGCCTTGCTCTTGATCATAAAGAACTTTCAAACTTATAATCCCTTTCTTTYGCTCACAGGTCTGGGTTTAAATGTCATCAGGAAACACTTATTACAGCCTCTGCCAAAAAATTAACAACAACCATTAGCAAAATGGGACAGAATAAAAGTAAGTTGATTGCACTAAAATGGATATTTTAAAATAATTGTACAAGAAGAGACCTTCAAATGTGCTCCTAAAGTCACATATCAATGTGACAATAAGATGAAAGACTCCAGAAAAGGATGAAAAATTCACATTCAAAATTATCAAGATATAATCTGATTGCATGCTGTCAACTGTGTGATTGCTTTCTATGTCACAGAATCTTTTATTTCACTGAATAGGATCAATAAGAGGGACATGGTATCTGGAAGGAGTGGCCCAAGGAACATCAGCAGTGACTCAACAATCCGTAACAATTTTCAGTCCTTCCTGCTACAGAAAGAGGAGACTGAGCTACCATCACCTCTAGCAGATTTGAGATTATTCCTGAACACACTCAGAAAAAGAAAGAATTTAGTTCACCCTCTAACACCTGTTTTTACTATCATTCTCTTCCTCACTTAATTCTCTTCTTTCTGCTGTATATTTCCACCCTTGTTTCAACCACATTATAGTCTAAGTAGCCAAGAAGACAGATTTGTTCTGTTACAACATTGCTAAATCCCTCTAAGCAGAAAGACAACTTCATAAAGTACCATATAGCCCAACAATGGTATCTGTTTGCAATGATTGGTGACTCTTTACTGGATCAGATGACAATAAGCCATGTCTTTGGTTTTTTCAGTGATGAGACAAGTGAAAACCATCAGAGATAGTGAATTCATTGTTCATCCTTGTTATTTTTYCCTCCTATGTTTTCCTGGGTTAAATATCAAGATCAGAAACCTACTATTGCAGCAATAATTCCTGATCATCACAGCAAGCATTTTCTCTAAAAGGGACAGTTGACTCCATCTTTCATGCTATCTTAAAAAAATTTATATTTTTTAATCTAAGGACAGTAAGAAAGGCATTACAGCATGTTCCTAAAACCAAAGCCTTGTCTTTCCATGCCACCATAAAAGTGAAACCAAATGTATTTAACTTTGACTAAGACCGTGATGCATCCTATTTAGAACGATTCTGCAAATACACTTCTCATTAAATTAACATATTTTAAAAGTGGAAAGATCCAAATGAACTTATGGTATGTGTAAACAGATTCCAGTCCAAAGCAATAAGATGTAATTTCACTTGGACTATTAAGGAGGTAATTTTACAACACTCTAGCACCATACCTTAAATTTGAAAGGAGTCTAATGAGAACATACATTCAAAACAYTTTCAAAGTTTCTGTAAGAAACATACACAGCTTTGAAAGAAACATAAAATACATAAAAACCTAATCTGGTTAGAAATTATGTGAAAATCCATGTTAAAATATGTATGTTCGCACATACACAGAAAATATGCTCAATGACAGCAATTAATTTAAATAAAAAATCAAATAAGCTAGTAAAGACAGAAGAAGAATACATCACATTTCAGGAGATCCAAGGTGGTTTTTTTACATGTTAGGCATAAAAGAAGTCTAATCCYGAATTTTATCAACTATTATTAGGGAATGTAAAACTGTTAATTCCAGTGAAAGAAAAGCAAAACCATCAAATAAAAATGTCTTTTCTCTATCAAGGGAAAAACTAAATTATATGTTTACATCATGATAAACAACAATTGTGGTACAGTTTTATGTTCCAAAATAATAGCTCACAAGTATATAAAGCCACAGATACTAATGTTGAGACATTTTGAAACAGCGGGTCCAATAAACCATGCTCAAGCATCTTTTGAGAGTTCTTGATTATGTATGTATATTCTCCATACTTCCTAAACACCAGGTCAGTTCCAGAGAACTGAAGTAAAATTAGATTGGTAAAAAGTAAAAGTAGGAAGTGAAAACTGCAAATAAACAGTCAACTTTTACACTGAACGGACTGTGTTAGAGAACTCAGAGAATTTATTCAATGTCTTCCTAAAGGTTTTGTAAAAAGGAGCAGAACAGTGATGTGGCAATGATTGATGGGGTTTTAATATTGTTCAGGGTATTCAAAACCAACTAAACATGGGAAAAGTTGCAGAAGTGATTTGCATTGCTGTGGCTGGGCCATAAAATAGCAAATGAAATCCAACATGATACATGCAAAATAGCAAGAATGGAGAAAACAACTGTAACCAAACACTTCCAAAAAACAGACTTCACCTTAGTTACTACATCCTCTGAAAAAGGTACAAGACTCATTGTGAACAGCTCTTTGAAAAAATTAATGATAGCAGTGGCTGAAAAGGCAAATAAAAGGACAGCAAGTATTAGGAAAAGAATAGAGAATCAAGCATCATGATGACATTGTATGAATCCATGGTGTGCATATTTCTTGAATAGTTCATGCAATTCTTTTCTCCCCATCTTAAAAGAAAAGTCCAAAGGAAAAAGAAATCATGTTAGTAATATCCTCCACTCAGCATTCTCTTTTCTAGGCTGAACAGCCCCAGCTCTCTCATTCTGCCTTCACATGAAAGATGTTCCAGTGCCTCAGGCACATTTGTGGCTCTTCACTGGAACTCATTCAATTAAATCTGTATTTCTCTTGTACTGGGGAGCCCAGGACCGGACCCAGCACTCCAGATTTGGTGTCACCAGTGCCAAGTAGTGGTTAAGGACTATCTTCCCCAAACCTTAGGAAGTGCATAGATCTTCCTAATGTAGCCCAGGGCATGATCAAACAACCAGGTCCAGTAYCTGAGGAAGTATAAGCCCTGACAGACCTGCACCTCTGACATAMTGACCCACGGGAACATTGCAGCCATCAGAGTAGCCCTAACAACACTTTGAGAAGCCTTAGAAATCTGTGCTCATGATTGCTGGAGAACCCATCTAGAGCAGTGCTTGGAAATTAAGAAGAAAGTGAAGCAGGAGTATTCAGATGGTAACACTGAGCAGCCATTTCCTTTACAGATCAGAAGCCCTCCTTTCCTTGAGATACTCAAGTGTCAGCAAAGGGCAACATCCCGTGGTGAGCTGACATTTGCTGTAGCAGGTGTCAGAATGAGGGGAAAATAACCAGACAGTGATGAAGGGTCATGGCTGGGGTACTTCTGGTAGAAAAATTTAGACTAGTGTAGTGCCTGAACAAAGGAAACTTGGAGTTGCTTCGCAGAGATCAATAGTCTCACATAGCAGCTCAAGTCAGAAACTGCTGCAGAAGAAAGACGTGGTAAATTGATAYGATTCCACTTACAGAAACCTGATAACCTGAACAGATGAGGTTTTGGCAAATTATGGTTTATTCTAAGCATATATTTTTAGGCAAAACAGAGAAGAAACACAAGACATTGCCAAGAAAAGGAGCCTCTTAATGACTGTTGTGAAATACTGTGACTGTGTACAGAGTGGTGGTAGCATAATGTTAATGGGAAAGGAAGGAAATAGATTTCTTCTTTAGGAGAGCTGCCAAAATAGGACATAACGCCTCCCTGGAAAATTTTATTAATCGTAGAAACAACATGCCTAGAAGTGCATGACATCAAAAAGTGGACAAAACCACATTGAAATAAACTGAACAGTGAGGGGGAGAAAAAAAAACAAGAAAAAAAATCAAAACACTTAATTGTCATGAGGTTAAAACAGGTTTTGTAGCACTTACTCAAAAATCTGCGCTATTTCCCTGTGGCACCTGCCTTTCCCAAAGGTTTTCAAATCGTCTGCTGAAACTTTCCCGAAAACTTTAATACAGGATGAAATTACCACTCTGGTTGTTGCACACTGCCTTTAGGACCTCAGCCTTTCGTATTGCTCAGAGCTTCCTATTTRCAACCTTGGCTGTTATGGGCCTGCACATGCCAACCCAAACACTGTTGCTGTGGTGGGTTGCATGGAAAAGGATTGCCACTGGCATGGGTATCACCTCWTCCCCCTACCCCCCCACCCCCTTCCCCTCTTCAGCTGTGGGGTTTGATTTACATTAGGGGACCCAATAACAAGTATGCAGAGATCACAGCAGTCACTGTCATCAGAATGTTCCAGTCAGCACTACCAGCATCCCATGCAGGAACATGATGATCATCTGGGAATCTAAACAGGTCCTGAAGAGAACCATAGTCACTACAGGGTAAGCATTACAGGGAGAACCACCTACTGCACTAGAAGGGACACACGGGAAAGGACATTTATCTGGAGTGCCCGTGATGCTCCTCCCAGCTGGCCACTGGGGAGAGTTTTTCTTTTTCCTTTCCTCTCTTTCCTATTTTGTTTTTCTTTCTTCACCATTAGAGTCAACACACACCACCAGCTACAAACCCTGCCAATAAATTTTTGTGCGTGAGAACTTGTCCCAACATATTTTAGTCAACATTGCCTTCCCCTCAACTTTTGAAAGCCCCAAAGTGATTTCTAACTTCAGGAAGCAGTCAGATTTTGATAGCCACTAAGGCAACAACTTTACGTGAACACTGGGGACCAACAGTGCTAGCAGCCTGGATGCTGCTTCCTTAGGAAGGAAGTAGTGCTCTTATGAAAGAGGCAGTCCAGATTTCCTTTCCCCTTTCACTCCAGAAAAACCTTCTCGTAGGGCAAAAGGCAGAAGTGTGGGATGCAAAGGGTGAACATTAATGTAGGAATGGACACRTGTACCCAATGTAGTAATGATAATGGCAATAAAAATCATCATCATCGTCTCTTCTCCAGTTTTGATATGTAAAAATTCCATGTATTTTACTCATAACATTCTGCCAAGAAAAACAGAACAAGGGAGAAGGTATTCGTACATTTATTTTCCACTACCCCATTTTTCAAATTGCCCTTTTTGAGAACACTAATCCMTACTAGAATCATGGTATGGATCAAAGCTGTTAGTTAATTCTCTTACAGGGATTTAATTTAAATTGAAATTAAAGGAAAAAAAAGTGGCTAAAATAATTTCATGATAATTCATAGAAATTCAACCTGTTTTGATTAYATAGATAGACCTTCACTTGAGATCTGTCAGAGATTTACCCTATTTCATATAAAGACTCAAGGGAGAAAGAAGATTAAACTGGACTCTTAACTGGAGAGAGGTTATAAAGAAATTATATTAAGGCTTGAATTTAACCTGACAAACAGATTCACCATTAGCACAGTCATCTCAAACTTCCCTCCTTGCCTGCCTCTGTCCTGTTCAAGGTCAAATGCTTTCCTCAGCCCAGATTTTCCACAATGAGCTTCTTTCGCTCCTAAATCCTAGCCTTGTTGTCATATTGCACCTGCTCTCCAGATATTTTTGTGGACCTTTTTTTGGAATTGTGAATATAGTAATGTGGAAATCAACCAAAATTATAATATAGATAATCTCTTTATAAGTGAGAAATTCTCAGATGAATTTCACATACACACACACACACACACACACACACACACACACACTTTGTTATGGAGATGGAAAATATATTACTAGTCATTTCACTATATAAGTAAATAAATACAGACTGATATTACTTTAATGTAACATCTGTATTTAAAACAAAATTGTGTAAAATTTAAAGTAATTTTGCAATAGAGAGCAGCAGTGGAGCATGTCCTTAAAATGGGCGATCTTGATAATCTTTATAATCCTGATTTTAAACACAGAGTCCTTCATAATCAAAGTATTGCAATTATTTTTATAAAGTGTTCATTGATTTAATGAATAAGGTATGTTCAGATACTCATGAACTAGTGATGTGATTTCATGTGTAAGTCTTAAAGGTAGCTATCTTCTAATTACAAAGAGATTCATTATGCAGCTGTAGGATTAGTTAAATGTGGTAGATCAAATTAATCCCAGTAGGATGAATACAGCGAAGAAGTTATTCCAATCTGTTTTAATTAGCATAGGATTTCAAGTCTCACTGCGTTGCAAATATTAAAATTAGTCAACAATTAATTTATGTGTTATTTTGCAGAAGATTCCACCGTTGCTTGCTGAAAAGACTTTCTTGTTTCACACCTTCCATTTCACACTTTTCACAACACAGAGCTTTTCCTCCTCAAAAGTTGTCAGTGGAACAATATGTATGGAAGTCTGGATCTTCAGAGTAAAACACCAGCATACTCAAAATCCSAGAAAGCATGTCACAACTTCCAAAGGAATCGGAATAGCACCTTTTTACAGTAAAATCTGTCTAGGTAGTACATACCACACACATAACCAGAAAATTTATCTGAATTAAACAATGAAATATTTGGCATATTTCTTCACTWAATAGAATTAGAGTAATTTTAGGTTGGAAGAGCCTTCAGAGGTCATCTAGTCCAACCTCCTGACTAGTTTCAAGGACACATAATAGTCAAATTACTTCATATAATGGGCACAAATCTTGAATTAATTTATTCTTGTATAACCAAAACTGTATTTTTTAATGGAGTGATGAGTTGATTAAAAGAGACACTTAACAGAGAAATATAACATAAAACCTACACTGTTCTTTAACAGTTTTTCTTACAGTAGGAAATAACATTTCTATTATAAACAACAATACTCAATTTTGCAGGTGAACAGAACAAGGCAACTCCCTTAAAATGAGCAGAATATTTTTAATCTCCTAATTGAAATACTCAATTCCAAAACACTATTGAAGTAAGACCCCCAAATCCAGACAGGTTCCCAATCTCAGCATACAACTGGAAGAAAAAACCTACCAAGACTAGATGAGCCACAAAATATAAAAAAAATACATGGGCACATTCTGCCTAAATTATGACACAGTCTCACTTAATGGAAGCACACAATTTTGCCCAYGAAAAGAAATAGCAGGAAAATACAGGCAAGAATTTGTAGATACTGTCAGGAATGCAATGACAGAGACACKGCAGCAGAGGTATGAAAGACAAATGTGCTCCTTGCAGTTATTGCAACAACGCAATAGTGATCTTCACTCCTATTTTGCTGTCTGATTGTTCACATGCACAGAAATAGATGGAAACACAGAGACATCCACAGCAACAGTCATGGCTAAATGCTACCTTCTAATCAATGTTTGTGGACAATACTATAGAAACCAATGGAGACCAYGCATGGCATGTAGAAAAATACAATCATACATTCTCATATATTTCTGAGGAGACTGGCCAATTCCATATAAGTGCCCTACATCAAATTAAAAGTCACTGCTGACCTGATTTAGTGCTAACAAAACATATTACAAAAAAAAAGCAAACCCATGCCATGCACTTTGCACTTCAGAAGCTGCTGGGCTTGACACCATTTTCTTGACAGTTGAAGTGAAAAAATCTATTCTTGCAGTCAGTTCAAAGCCCCAAGCATTTAAATAAGCCAGAGAAATATATTAAAGTTTGAACTAAAAATCAGTCCTGCATCCTGCATTTCTTTGCCAGGTAGGCTATCCATAGGATTAACACATTACTGTTGCCAACAAATCTATACCAACATACATTCTTACCAAGCTGCCTTATTCCTTCTCTCTGAATGAATTCACAGCTGCCTGGTCAGTGGTAGAGAGGAATCTTACAACACCCAGCACCAAGAACACTTAATTTAGGTCAGAGGGAAATGTTTCCTCTGTTTTGCRTTGTGTTTTTTTCAGATTTAAAAAAAAGAAAAGTGGGGGACTATTTGGGAGCAATGGGACATATGTTTTCCTTCTAAGCATTATCATGCCAAATGTCTGCCACTATTTCAGGGGCAGGTTAAAATTAAGCAAAGACTGATGTTCACCGTGTCTAATCTACACCAGTAAGTCACAGGTATTAATTCCTCTGAAATGACTGCATACAACAAGATTGACAAGCTACAGCTGTAACATACAATGTAAGATTCAAAGACTGCAAGGTCTGTACATGGAGCATGAACACTGCCATGACCAGTGAAGGAGAGTGTTTCATCTCACATTAGACTGGCAACCAGTAGGTTAATAATTTAATACAGCACTGTGTCTTTGCAYGGTCAAGTGAGAGGGGACTTAATAATTCTCTGCCCTCAGGTAGGAACTGCTTTATCCAGGTAAGAAAGGAGAAAAGGATTATAATGTGAATCTTAACAGAACCATAGGCCTGATTGGATGTAAAGAAAACACAGACATCCAAATCAAGTTTCTGTTCCGTGAATAAAAATGCAGAGCTTGCGTAAGCACAGGTTCCCTGTGCATAAGAACATGATGCCCAGCCACACAATTAGATGGATGCTGCAAACAACCAGACAGAATGAGAGAAGCCTAAGGGCTGATCTAAGGATAACTCAACCTAGGTGTGATCTTCCTTTACTTGTTGCATCTCATCTCAAAAACATTTGCAACTCTGTAGCTTTCTGTATTCCTATTTTGTAAACAAATTGCTTATTTTACAATTATTTTAGCCTGAATTTTGTTACGGGAGGTTGGTAGGTTACTGGCAAATACTATCTCTGCCAAAGTGGTAATCCTTAAAAATGAGATACTGAATCATACTCTCACAGTGCTCAGTACAACTCCAAAGAATGTAAAAGGAAGTGTCAAGCTAAAAAAAACATTTGGAAACTAGATCAGCWGGAATTTGTACGGCAGAGGTGTCTTCTGATGATAAGCACAGAAACACGTGAGTGATGACCTTACCTCCAAGAGTCTTCCAGCAAGCTTGGAGTACCTATGAAGATAATTCAGTTTATTTAATCTATTCCCTTCCATCAAGAATCATAATTCACATTTGGTTTCTTCATGCTAAGGATGTCAATGAAAGCAACACAGCTGCACCAAAATGCCACACAGGAAACAGAGAACAATTAATTTTAATAAACTGGATATTCAAATACATTGATGGTTGAGTATCTCCCAATTTTACAGATAYTACTCTTTTAAGGTACAATACAACAGTGTCAGGAACATGACTTAGCAATCATAAGCTGCAAGGAGTCAAAGAAAGGTTAGACAAATATAATTATCTTTGAAAGAAGACAGCCTAATCCAGTACACCCTAACAAAGAGCTATGACAGTCCTTGGCAAGAAAGGGAAATGGAGAGAATATCAGGTATCACAAGACTTCAGCGTTCCTGTACTTCTAAACCTTCATAAAAGTACTTCTGAACTCCCATTACAACATCTAATTATACACCTCTTACAGACACTGTAATTATTTCACCAATATGACAGGAGAAATCTGAAGCACAACTCCACAGCTCAGAGATGCAATTTGCTACACTTTTAAGTACTAATGGACATATCTCATTCTGCGCCCAGTCCACCTCTGCAAGAAGCTTTTTCATAAAGGAATACTTTACTGAAAGCTTTAGATAAAAATGGAAAGAAGCATGAATTAAAGATGACAGGAACAAAACATAAAACCAGACCACTATAAAATGTGGGGGTTTCAGTGCCCCCTTTCACAATAATAGCTTATCTGAAAAGAGAGACAGCTAACTACGTTTACAAAACAGGCAATATTTGTCATCACTGAACAGAACTTGAATAAAAATATAATTTATGTATGCTCTTCACCTATACTTATGTGAAATTATCATTATGCCAATTACAATTTTCTTTTTTACCACAGATGTTTTAATATTTATTGCCAACATATTTTTAGTGTGTATAAAAGTCATGCAAATGCTTCTTTTCCAGATCAGGGCATTTGCATTTACATCTTCATATGAGAAACTATATTCTTTTCTATACCCCAACACACAAATTCTTCAAGTAGAAAACCTCTCCCAGTCCCTGGCATCAAAGCCCAGCAGTACAATGTCCAGTGATATTACTACAGATGTGTGCGTGGATTTTCTCTGAAACTTCATCCTGGAGATTCATGGCCTAAAGAATTAAATTTACTGGTTCTTTTCACTCCTGACAATATTACTGGAATACACCAGCTTTCCCTTGTTATCATGTAAAATTATAACAACATACTTCTTTCTCAGTAATTTCCTTCCTCTTCTTAAGTGTTATCAACATGAGAGTTTGGGTTTGTTTGTCAAAAACTATGCCGTCCAGAGTCAATCTATCTTTATCAAACTTTAAAAAATGGTACAGCAACTGGACTTTTCTCTCAACACACATTCCACAGATAGGGGAAAAAAAGGCACCAGTCGTCTGTTTCTGCCACACTCTGAGAGATGTTTCCATACAAAATAATGGGGGAGAAAAAAGACACAATTTAATCCAGCTGGGTTTGACTAGGAGTAGGAAATGTTGAGAATGCAAGCGTTCAAATTCTCTTTCCATCCTCATGCATGAAAAGCCAAATCTGTCATGCCCTTTGAAACTTTACAGTCAAGTTGTTTTACAAGCTTGACTTATCTTAAAAAGATAGTTAGACATTTTACATACTATACTTGCCACTCTTCATTAACTAATACGGCTTTTTATTCCACATTTTACTTTTGAACTGTGGGGGAAGGAAGAAGTACAAGCTTCTGTTCTTACTTAGCTGGTTATACTAATTGATAGYAGGAGAGTTAATTTTGATACCCAAGAGTATGAGAGCAGAATCAAGTTTGAAAAGTTAGGAATTGATTTGGATTCAGGAAGTCAAACAAAAATTTCTAAACTTTTACATTTTTTAAATTTATTGACTTTGAACATTTCAGTATCCTCATGTAACTAATTTCAGTAGTTGAGCAATAGCTAAAAAGCCCCAAAACTTGGAGAAATCATAACTACGGTGAAATTGCAGCTAGAAGAGGTACAAGCCCCAGATCTTCAGAATGCAAGTACATAGAGGAACAGATACCAAAACTTTTAAGTTAAAATATTATCAGCCGGGAGAAAATGAAGTTATATGTCTAAAATGAATGAAAAATCACAGCATGCATTAGCCCAAGTGTAATTTTATCAACAAAGCTTTTCTTTTGCAATATAGTGCAATGCTTTTTTCTTTAAATCCACTTATCTTTCTCCTTTTTTGTACTTTTTTGTACTTTTACCTTAGGCCCACAGACTTATTCACTTAGGCACTRGAATAAATGAACAATACATTGGTTTCTGCAGAAGTGAACATTTTCAGTCTGCTTTATTTTCTATCTTCTCTCCTCACACTTCTTCCCATTTCAGTTTGGAAACCATTACTGAACCAAACACGCARGTTTCACCTAACCAAAAGAATAACTGATATCTGCCAAAAAGACTACACAACATCAGTACGATTTCTAACGTGAAGCCTGACAGGCAGCCTACAGARCTGCAAAAGCATCCCGTGATCCACCCTGATCAAGGCAACGTCTACATTACTCAGGTAACTTATAATGTTAAGTGGTTTCATCTGTACTGTAGTATTTCACATGCTGTACAGAAAAAACATCTTAAATATATTCAACATATTCTGCATATGGTACCAGGAGGGAAGTTTTAAATGGCAAACAACTGACAGGTTTTATAGCTCTTATGCAGCTACCTAAGATGGGTTATCGATATCTACAGTCACAGTGCAAAGGTTCAATACATTCAATCCTGCAATGGACAGACAGAGGGTCTGACTGGTAATAAGAAAACAGGACTTTCACTTTGCAAAGTGTACCAAATAACTATTTTTAGTTTGGGTGTCTTACTCTACATATAAAGAAAATGTCTCTGTATTTTCAGTGTAAGAGTATGAAGGACTATGATGTTCAGTGTAAAAAAACCTGCTCTCTAATCCCAAATGCTCTATCCTCTATTCCCAAATGCCTGCTAATGTCACAAAAATAATTACAGAGACAGACAAGATCCCAATCCCCCAAAGCAGTCAGATATCCCTCTTCCCCAGTGCTGTCCATCCTTCATGATGACATCAAGCCTTTGCCTCTTCCACTCACTGGTTGGTTTGGGGGGAAATTGGGGATTTTGATTGTCTGGCAGGAGCACAAAGATGGGTACCAGAAACAGTAAATTCTGCCTTAAAAATAAACAGAAAACCCACAGACCCAGGCAAAAAAAGCGAAATTTGCAGAAAATGGAAGAAAGTAGGTAATTGGGAAATAGCTGTAATGTTAACAGACTATGACACAGTCAGTGCAAAAAGAAATGTATGTGCTTTTAATGGCAGCAAGTTGGACTTGAGCTATGTATTTTCCTAAGCTTTTCTTTTTAAGTTTTGTTACAGGCAAAATGGGTCTCGTGAGCTTTTTACTTAATTCTTTGCCACCTAACGCCAACTTGAGATCACTGCTTTGGTTATGAGAGAAATAAAGTACAAGACAGCCAAGTGCTAAGCCAGAGCTGCCCTGGCACAGGCCACCCAGGGCCACTGTTCTGCAGAGGTGTCTGCATCCCAGCATGGGTCAGTCTGGGCCCACTCATAGCCGGTCTCTTCTTAAACTGACAGAGTTTAGATTTAGAACAGATATTAGGAAGAAATTCTTTACTCTGAGGGCGGTGAKGCACTGGAACAGGTTGCCCAGAGAAGTTGTGGATGCCCCATCCCTGAAAGTGTTCAAGGCCAGATTGGATGGGGCTTTGAGCAACGTGATCTAGTGGAAGGTGTCCCTGCMCGTGACAGGATGGCTGGAGCTAAATGATCCTTAAGATCCCTTCCAATCCAAACCATTCTGTCATGATTCTATGAYTCAGAAGGATGCCCATGTTGGATGCAGTGTCTCCTTCCAGGTGGACACCTCCAGCCATTTGTGTTGTCGGCAGCCTCTCCCTCCCMGTATTTCCCAAGATCATCTCTCTGCCTGCCTCTCGCCCAGCAGCTGCAGCCACTTCAGTGTCTGGCACACAACCAGGTGCTCACACTGGTTTCAGAGCTGTCTGGAGCCTGCTGTGACCAGCACAGGGAACCCTGCAGACCCTGCTATGACTTCATGCCGTGTATCCCCCTCATATGCTTCCCCAAAATGCTCTCTTTGAAGTTGTGGTTATTGTTAGCTTACTGCTTGTAAAAAAAAGTCTTCTGACATCATTTATATATAATTTATAAACCATTAAATGTGCAAATATATATTTACAAGAGTCTATACCTCTGCTAATGTTTGAACTTATTTCTAAGGAAGCTGATTAAAAGTCCTTGAGCTCTTCCCCACACAAACCTATTAGAATTACACAGCTGTCAGTACTAGGCAGAACTGTTTATCACAAAAAATGCCTACTCTTCTAAATATGCTGCAACACAGATACCTCTGCATGGTCTATCAGAGTGCATTGAAATGAAATCTAAACAGAACACAAAGCCTTCCTTTAAGGCCGGAAATGGAAAACAAAGTGTGATAATAATTTAATTATGAGGCTAAAGAAAGGTAATAAATATCATTACATATTCATAGCACTACTTAATCAAAAAAAAATTATTAAAACACAGTATTTTGTAACATTCCACTTCCCCACTTTTCAATGATTTGAATTGCAGAAAAACTTAAAACTGAACGAGTGCTGGGCAAGGCAGAGTCTGCACCCCAGCTGTGCTCCACTGAGGCTCCTGGGCTCTGTATGCATTCGTTTCCCAGTCATAACAAAAAGCTCCTCCTGCTGGACCATGCGAGCTAGTCTCACTCCAAAATGAACAATTTCATATTGGAAAACCCACAGTACAGATTTACAGAGCAGAAATATATACAACAAGAGGATCGATGTTAAGAAAATACTAACTAAAGATAAGCGAAGCCAAGCGCAAAGGCACAGGTCTCATTCATGTAGCTCAGTAATTATGACAAGTACCCACTAAGGATGTAGAAGGAAACTTTAAAAAAAATGTTTTGACTTTTCAAGGTGAAATACTCTATCAATGTGACCTTCTTTGTCCAGAAACTGAAATGAGCCATTAAAACATGCAAAAGTCCAACTGACTTTCAAATTTTCCTTTTGAAGTTAGTAAATAAGGAAATTAAATTCCAAATAAAAATTCCACTGTTTACAAAACTAAGTCCATTTGATTACATCAATAATAAACTAAGAAAATAGTTTCAAACTTTTTTTTGAATGGCATTGTTCCTCTAAAAGCTTCCATTAGAGAACATAATATGTGCTGTTTTAAGCACTTCCCTTAGACAAATGAGTAGGTCCACTGACCTTAGAAATAAAACACTTCACACCTCCTGATGTGTCATTAATTCCATCCTCGGGGGGGGGGGTATGGAAAAATAATAATTAATGTACTGCCAGAAAACTGTCTCAGATTTCTGCCCGTTTCCTTAGCTACCAATTGATGTCTTAGTTACTTTCCTTTTATTAAATGTGTAAATCAATGGTCACTGTTTTTTAATGGGGATAGTAAACAGCTTTTTGATTTAAAGTGTTCACTTTAATTCTGGACCCATGTCTCCACTCAATAAAAATATGCTCTTAAAATGCTAGCCTGTATGTCAAACAAAGGCCTGAAACAGATTCTGCTTTTATTGAAAGGATTCTTCTTTTAATTTTCCTCCATGAAATCTTTTTTTACAAGAACTCTCAAATCACTTAATATTTGCCCTTTGATCTGTGAATTTTCGTTTTATACTCTAACCCTTGAAAACTTGAAGAAAAAGTTGGTTTTGTCTCTGAAGAATTAATGTAAGGCAGTAATGTTAGTAAGGCAACTGAAATTTCCTAGGAACAGTAAATTCAGCTCTTCAGCATTGTCTCTGTTACACCTTTCTTCATACTTTTCTCATTTATTTATTTCTTTATTCTTATTTTTTGATTAGTGAGGCAAGGATAAACRAAGATACTGTTCTCAGTACCCAGGTCATTTGAAACAACTAAAAATACTTCCAGAGAAAAGCCACACTGCAGTATGATTTGTTACCAGCAGCACATAATGCGGTTTCTTTCCTGTTCTCATTTAAACCATCTCACAGTAATTTACTTCTTCAAAGGTTTATTTAAGAGAGGTGTTACAGTGTCCTATTGGTCAAAAATTTGGCTTTGAATTGAGTGGCTATACTGCTCAAACAAATCCAAACTTCTTTTTCTCTTTCTCCTCTACTCTAGGGCCCCATTTACCAGTTAAACAGATTAGAGTGAGAACAGTGACAAGACACTGCCACAGCATGTCTACTCTCTGACACACTCCCCTGTTCAAAAGAGCTAGCAAGCCTAAGTAATACAGAAGCCCTATTAAAACCTGGGGTTGAAGCTGTGCAGAAAAAAGGCCACCTCCTACTAAGTGCAAGACTGGAGATGATAAAGAGCCTTAAGGAGTTAACAGAGAAGAAGCCAGAAGGAGGAGAACAAAATGGGCTTGAGGGTCATCACTCCATGAATTCGATCATCTCCTTTCCTCAGGGTGAGTAAGAGCAGCAGCATCCCAATGCTGCCAGTTCGGTGGCATATTTACATTCCAGCAGCAGTGGTAAAACTCACCTTCCTCCGCCCTCAGTCCTCCTCCTCCATAGCATATCCCCATGCTAACGTATGCAAGGAAAACTAGTGGACAGCCCCCCAAAACTGCCTTTTCAGGGAAATCGTCTTGTGAGGGCTGCAAGAATATTTTAGTGCATCTGTATTGTTGAAAGAAGACACTGCCTGCTGGAGTGAAAAGGATCCTCCGGACAATCCAATTCTTCTCCTTATGTATGCTGACTTTGTCAATGCTTGTGTTACTGACACGAGCACAGCCGCCTGCTACTACTGATATGCAAGAAGAGTCAAGTTGTGCAAGTCTAGTAAAATGCTTTCTTAACAGAAGCATCGAGATATTGCAGTAGTCCTATATGTTAACGAAATCTCACTGTAATTTTCCTCAAAAAAAGAGTGCTAATGCAAAATTCTACYGATCCTTCGTTTTCAGATTGCTGCCTTCCATATATATCTTCCAGGAGGTAAGATGCAGCATTCAGAATTGCTCATTCTGCCAGCAAGTTGCCTATTCATCTCTGCCAAGAGCAAATTCATTCCAATGCAAATATTCCTTATTCCACTCCTGAGATACGGTCTTACCTAGAACACATGGCAATCAAAAAAAATTGTGTGCTGATTTACTTCTGAGGTAAAAACAAATCACCAACTACTGTGGAGTTTGGTTTAACAGGCTGCATGGCACCATTTTCTCTTTCTGATGCAATTCTCTATGTTTCATACTGTTTTATGAAAGGTGGGAAAAGGATAAACCATGCAATGGCATAGTATGGTTGCTCTTTCGCAGGATATGGAATTAAATAGGGCCTTACATGTATCCAACTAACAGCTTTCCTTGTGTGGCAGTACAGTTGCACTAGTATGCTCAGTAAGTATGTCCTTTGAAAAAAAGACTTCTCAAAGAGGCTGAAACTTGATCTAGAAGGGAAAATGGTCCCAGTTGGGTTCTGGAAGGTGTTTTTTCTCATCAAAAGACCAGGCTCTTTTTGCACATCCTGATTACTTCTCAGACTGTCCTTTCCCAAGCACATTATTGAAGTGTCCTTGCATCTTGAGGCTCAGCACCATTCACACAAATCTTTCTGCTGCCAAACAAAAAATAAACTTTATCTCTTACTGTTGTACTGTTTGTCAAGCAGTCACAACAAAACAAAACAAACAAAACAAAACCAAAAACAACAAACAAATTTTAAAAACCAYRAAACAAAACCAAACAAARCCACCAAAAAGAKAAAACAAAGACCAACCAACCAAAACTTTCAGATTGGCTTTGCTTCAGACAGAAAAAGATTACTTTCCCCCCAGTTTCTRGTTTACTCACATGAAGATTATACCCTGTATTGTCCTAGCTCTTCTGTCTGCAGTTATTAAGGCCAGAAATTTATTCTTCTTAGGTGAAAGCTAGGTTTCTCTGATGCTAGAGTTTGTGGCTCTTTTACAGAAAATCCCAAGACAYAAAAATTAAAAACAGTTACATTCTCTCCTTCTTCTAAATTTGCCTTTTACTTCATTTATTTACCTGTAAAGAAACCTACACCTTTTTTCCACTTGTCTTTCTCCCCAGCTTTGGGCATGTTACAAATCACAAGGGTTTTTTCCACTTTCTGGTACTATCTTCTACTGAAGAAAAGCACTATCTCCCTGCTTCTGAAAGTGACTTCTGGGTTTACAGCATGAACTCTGAAGACAGAGCTCAAGCAGCCCATCTGGAAAAACATCTACTGGGCATGGAATACRTACACCTGTGTGAAAGTCACTGTGCTGGGTGGAACAGGTGTGGCCCCGGAGCTTTCACACTCTAGCCAGGAAGATAAACCCATTTCTCCCGGTAGAACACACTGCAGTTCCCTCCTTCCCTGTGTGTTTGAGTTTCCTTCCATAGGAAATGGCAATAGGATATGCASCCAGGTCTCGTCAAAACATGCCATTTGGCCAGGATTTCAGTCGTGGGTGTCAGACCTACAAGATRTACCACAGAGTAAATAAGATAGAGTCTCTCAGACCTAAACAATATAAGGGCTGACTTGCTTCTTCTACCTCTCTGTCTCTCTTTCTCTGAGGCTTTCTTCTTGCTCAAGAACAGAAACAACAAAGACCATTTAAGAAATTGTTAGGACACATCACAATGGCCAGTCACTTGTCAGAAACAGGGAAAGTAGCCTCAAAAGAGCTTTTAACAATCTGAACTCCTAACCTGCTGGTAGACTCAACCCATTGTCAAAATGAAACTCTGACTTCTCCAAGATGAGACTAAAGCATTTATGACATGTTTCAAACAAGGGAGGGCCCAGGAGGCCACAAAGAGGRGGGGGGAAAGGTTTGAGGAAACACAGAGGGAGAAAGTTGATAATTCATCTCCAAGGCAGATGATCCAGCAGCTAACACACCTGCAGTTAGCCACACCACACTGGCTAGCTAGGAACACCCATGTGCAGTAGCATTACTGGTAAGTACCCTGCAGACCAAACAGAAAATATTACATCAACTCACCCAGGCTTAATCCCAYGAATCATTCTACTTAAATTCTCGTCAGCAGTAAAAGCTCCAGTTACAAACCAGTCCTCCCCTTATTTACAGCTGTCTATTGAGAGTACCAATGTATTCCATTCAAATCTGGAAAAAAATTAACTCCACATCCACTGAAAATATTAAAAACTCTATTTTCAACAACATTTTAGCAATTATATCTTTAAAATCAATATGGTATGGACACCTGCTAGGCTTCTGCTTCCCTTCCATTGCTGATGTCACTTGTGATCACAGCATTTCTCAGGAGAACTGATGTCATGCAGCATGTATTTTTCAACATTGACAAAAAGTAGGTAACAAAAATCTGTAACACATAGATCGGTCTTCTTCTAAGTAAAAGACAAGCAAAGCTCGTTCCTTGCCTGATTCACATTTATGCAATCAGGTAAAAAGGATTGTTTTCTCTTARGTAGTCCATCTTGAGGTGATTCTAYGAACAGCAGGGAAAACCAGGTTTTCTCTTATTCCTTATGCTAGCCTGCAAATGAATGAAGAACTATACATTTATACAGAAAATTTTCTCTTTAGAAGCCATATTTTGCAAGATAATTGTTTTGAAATGAGAAACCTCTTTTATAGGCTTTCCTAGAAGAACAGGAAGATCTAATGCTTTTCTGAAAGCTCCCAGGCATCTCTACTGTACAGGCAATATATTTATAGGGATRGTTTATCTCATGAAGCCATTACTCACCTATTGGCAATTGCAGAGACCAAATTCATTCCCAACTGTGAAACATCCCCTAGCAACTTCAGGAGCTGATTACATATGGGAAAATAACATTGAGATCATATTTTAAAATTTTAAAGTCTGTTCAAATTTTTGGGTTTTGGAAAGACCTATGCACAACCATCTTCTTCTCTTTACACAGAGATTAAAAGCCATGCTGATTATGCACAAACTTCACCAAGATGAGGCATGGCACTATTTGTCCAGAAGAAAACCATATGCATAACACTTCTGCATATTGACAATATGAGAGTTTTGGGGAAAAATTAGCAATTATCAATCACTCAGATGGAAATAAAATTATGTTACTGAATTATTCATAAAGAGTTTTAAAATAGTCTTCTCATCAGTCCTGGTTGTTTTTTTCTTCCCTCAGTGTCCTCTAGATTTAAATCAATATATACCAGCAACAGAGTCAGTCTTATCCAGGCAAATACCAAGCACTAACACAGTTCTCTTTGTTTATTTTGCTGTCTGGACTGCTGCTGCCCATGGTGAATGAAAAGATGCCTGTCTCCCACAAATGTTTGCTGTTGGCACAACTTCTTTCACTGACCCTGTTTTCAAGAGTAATGATTTTCATTTCTAGTTCAGCACTTTCCAGTATGGTGTTCACTTAACAAAGCTACAGGAGTATATCAGTCTAAATACACTCGGTGTCTGGCCTTCAGTGCTCATGAAACATTAATTTAAATACAAGGTAAAATATTTACTTCAAAGTCAGTCATATTTTACACTGGTCTTTTGTTAGAGAGGAATTCAGTCCTTGGCGGGTTGGTGTTTGCAAGAYGGCATAGGCTATGGTCTTAGGAGAGATTTAGTTTCTCAGTTTTATGAAAGAACATACATAAATTCCAGTAAATCAATGACCCACATGATTTCTCTAAACAATTCAAGTCTCTGAATGCACAAAAACCTCACAGAAGTGCCTAGGAACAACTCTATTTTAAGGCTGGCATTCTAAAATCAGCTTCAAATGGTATCTGCAGTCCTGTTTTCCTCTAAAAGCTGATATTTAAAATCAGTCAGAAATGTCAGACAGAATAATTGTTTAACCTGCAGACTTACTGRCAGGTTTTGGTTGCTTTCTCTCACATTTTTTAAGATAAAATTCGGATATTGAATAAATAATTCCTTGGCAATCCTGTTTTTCATTACTGACCAAGTTATCAGCAAGAAAACGTTGCCTGTCCTGTGAAAATAGGAAACTCGATACATCACATAATACAAAGAATTTTTTTTGAATGGTTGAGTTTAGTACTTTTTATAATTAGGTAAAATAGTCAAGTGGATGCACAGATAAAAGTTATATCCATAAAATATGCTACGCTATAAAAAAGTGTATGTGCTGTTCACACATACATAACCGGGCTGTGCAAGTGAGCAGCTACAGAGGACAAACCCAGAAATGGCAAAAGAAACCAACCTGGTTCTCATTCAATGTCATAATTTCTGTCTAGTTTGAGGGTTGGGGTTTTTTTTTCCTGAAGTAAACACTATTGACTCATTTGTGATGAACTTTAGAACCTACGTATGACTTAATTCTGATTAATTCTATGATGCAGCTTTTACTCAAAAACTGTAAACCAGAAAGCTCTCTCTGGCATGAAGTTTCCAATAATATTCAGCACCTAAAGGGCAATTGCAAAGCCTCAACTTTTGACATCACCTCAGTTATTATCATAACGGTTATTTTGATATGGGGAAGCAGGAATTTTTCACAACCTCCTAAGTGAAAAATGCAGAATGGAATATCCCGAGGCAAAGAAAAAAGTCTGGGAATATTAGAGATACTTGGCATTAGACAGAACATCTTTGACTCTTTTTGACAACTTTCCAGATATCTAGAAAGTATCTAGACATTGTACATCTATATAGGTAGATATTTCAATTTGACAACATGCAGTTGCACCTGACAGAGGCTGTAAGGAATTGGGACAAAAAGATGGGAGGATGGGATGCTAATCCATCATGCTTKTAGTGGCAGGGGGAGCAGCAGTCACAATTGGGAAATACAGGAAAAGCAATATCTTACACTAAATGACACACAACTCACGGACAGAGGAAAATTCTGTGTCACACAGAACACACGTAGTGTTTCAGGTTGCTAGCTATTTTAAAATTACTGAAAGCTCTGATACATTTCTTCTTCCTGATACTATTTTTAAACTTGCTTTAAAATAGATGCTATATAATTTAAATTAGCACAAAACTAGGCCAGGTGTATTCAGCCCAATAAGAATATGGCTATGAAATCAAAACGTGAGTGTTCACTCTTAATTTTTCATCAGATGAGCTCCTGGCAAATCCAGAACAAGGATTCCCAAACAGCAAATGGCACATAAACACTCCAAGTTCCTAGAGCTGCTGCTGCTGTTGCCAGATGAAGCATTCAAACAGGAATGTTTTATAAACTCTGATCCAGAGCTTTTTAAACACTTTTTTATAAACTACAAATAGACACTCAGATTGGCATCTGAAACATCAACTGCTTTCCTCCTGCACCTTCTGACACTGTCACTTCTGTAGCGATTCAGCCAACGTTACATAAGGCAGCATAACAGCAAGACTCTCTCCTAAGCATTAATTCTTTCACATGGGTAAATCAACTCACTAAACATAACTGAAAAACATGCAAAATTAACTATTCTAGTCTACATTACATTGATTTCACAGCAGCATAACTATTAGGATGTTTCCCGATTGATTTCTGATGTGCTATCTTGATAGTAGTTYCTGGACTGGATTTAGACTTGTTCAGTGATGAAAATGAGAATTCAGAAGTACTCAAATGAACATTTAGAAACAGTAAAGCGGGGGACAGTGGGTGGAGGAAGATCTGAATATGTGCCTGCTTCATCCCATTTATCCTACAGTGGTGGTGTAGCTCTTTGAAGTGTCASTATGGGGGAAGAAACTGCATTACCCAAATACCATTTACATAATCATTTTTTCACATTTAAGGAAGACATTTCTCTCTGTTGCTACTTTAATTTGTTCCTTGTAATCATACACCTATGACAATAAATGCAAAATATATGTTAATTTCCTCCATCCTTTCTACTTCAAAAAAAGATATCACCTCTAGCAAAGCAAGTATTTTTCTTTATATGGCACTGACAGGAAAACTGTACATTTACTGGCAATTCATTATTTTGCTTCCATCTGAATCCTTTTCCTGCCCTTGAGAAGAGAGAAATCTCTAACTCGTATTTACAGTTCTGAAGCTTCAGAGAGAGAGAAAGATGCTCAGAGGCATTGACAGGAGCGGTGGGTTCACATTCTGCTCCAAASCTGGGTGTATTAGTCCACGCATATGGTTACTTCTGTGGTTTTTTATCACCACTACCCAGTGTCACATGATGGCAGACAAACAAACAAATTGAGTGCTTTCATACTGAGCAATGATCCTTACATTCACCAACACTACAATGGACGTTTTGTGCCTTTTTTTAGGTGTCAATGTCATAGCCTGGATTCTGTGGAAAAAACCTTCAGTGCAACCGAAACTAGGTAGAATTACCTTCTGTGGGTTGCTACACATGTCAATGCCCACACTCTGAGCATTTCACCAACTCGCCACTAGCAGTGGCAACTGATCAGTGCTGGTAATACAGAGAGGCTGTGAAAACARCCGCAGAAACGTGTGTTCTCCTCCCACTGTAATGTCTTTAGATTGAGCAGCTGCTAAATCCTATGTGATATTTCCTCTGCTAGGAAATACAAACACCAGGACACCCATCACTGCTCCCTGCCATGCCCTGCAGCCCCTTCCCCGCAATGCCCCTKGGTCACCCCGCAGAGCAGCCGGCAACCCCCAGCACTCCCGTGAGCCAACACTGAGCCAACCAAATGCTCCTTCACAGCACTCAGGGCTGGTACAGCCTGCACAAAGGGGCACAGAGGAGGAGAACMGGTCTGTCTGTGGTGACTGCCACAAAACCCCACCTCCACACATCCTCATTCAACAAAGGTACCCCTTTTCTTGGACCAGATAACAATTCAAATATTGCTGCTCTTCCTTTTCTCATTGTACTGATGGCACAAAAACTCATTATCACAGAGTCACTCTGCTTGGAAAAGACTTCTAAGATCATCGAATCAAAAGATTAACCCAGCATGTTAAAGTCCACCACGTAACCATGTCTGTAAGTGCCACATCTACAGGTATTTCAAATACCTCCAGAGATGGTGATTCCACCACTTCCCTGAGAAGCTTGTTCCAGTGCTTGACAACCCTATTCGTGAACAGATATTTCCTAATATCCAATCTAAACCTCCCCAGGTGCAACTTGAGGCCGTTTCCTCTTGTCCTGTCACTAGTTACTTGGGAGAAGAGACTGCCCCCCACCGTGTTTCAACCTCCTTTGACCTAAAACCCACTGCCTTCCTCACACCCACTTTCTCTCACATAGCCACAGATTCCAGCTGTCCTCCAACCAACCAGCTGCACAAGCATGAATCACACAAGCCACTGTGTTACCCAGCGTGTCAATGTCCTGCTATTGGCAGAAATACGCTGAAGGTGAGCAGTCACACCTTTGATAACCTGATCCAAACGGGAACACTCCAATCTCTTTCTTATCTCTTCTCCTAGACTATTTAATYACTTCAGACAACACCATGAGCACATCTCTGAGGCAGCCGCACAGGCTTGGCCAGCTGGAAGAGCTGCCTGAGCCGGCTCCTGACCAGCGGACTGGCAGGCAAGCAGTGGMAATTCCAGTCGTGGGACACCACCGCCAGCCTGTCAGCACCGCCCAGCCTCCAACAGCACTGCAGGGCCCTTCCTCCGCACGATCTTTGCCACTTCCTCCTTTCTCTAGGCTTCCCACCTCACATACTCCCCCAAACCAACACCTGGCAGGAATACTCTCTCTGCAGCATTACTTTGATGCATTTTGAAGTGGTCCTTGGAGGCACTGAACTGCAATAAAGCAGGATGTTGCCAAAACGCCACTGTGACAAGCAATCTATTCTCCCTCGCCAGGGCTCCCTGAAATATCTGAGAGGTAAATTCTTCTGACGGCTGCTAGTCCACAAATACAACCCAATAACGAATTTTCAGTACTTCCATCAAAATTATAGCTGTGATAAGTACCTGAATTTGTTAAACTTTCACTTTTGACTATCAATATAGACAAAACAATACTTTTTAGCCCTAAAAACTGCTTCTTTTACAAAAACATACAAAAGATGCCAGATAAAGTAATTCCCTATTCCATGTTACCTCAAAAAGGGCACTATTCCAGAGAAGAAAGAAAATACTTTATTGCGCTTCATATTCTGCAAGTGGTAAATTGATTCTCACATCAAAACACCTCAATTTGGAAGCTGAGATACTAAGCACAGAATTCGAGGGTTCTTGGCTTCTAAGACCAAGGGTTTTCTGTGTTCCCTTACTATTATTAAAGGGCTGAAATAAAAATACAAATAAATAAAACATTTTAAAAAATAATTGCAATACAGACTGCAATTTTGCCACACATGTTATCTCTTGGAAATCCAGTGTAATCAGAGGTGAACAAACATTACTGTTGATATATTTAATAACCAGTCATTTTTTTATTCATGCAAGAGCAATCTATTGAAGGCTTCATCAAAAATCTGAATGAAGTTGGTAACAGACGGTGTCTGTATCTCATCTGAAATGTAAATGAGTCATTCCTGTCTTTTGGGGAACTAGGATAGAAGAGACTGCTCTTCAGTCTTGTGGTTAAAAATAACTTTCCATTCGTCCCACACAATATCCCCTTTAATGATCCCTGCTTAGCACTACTTTCATGATGACCTATTAAACAAACGGGGATATGATGCAGCCTCCAAAATTTAACCAAAGTCATATATTTAAAATAAAAATAAGCATCTAGAATGCAAGGCCAGATACTGCATTACATAAAAAAATTACATACTAACATTCGGGAAATTCAAAAAGGACGAAATAGGGGTGTGAGGTCCTGCACAGAAGGGCTTCAAACTATTGCCAGTCTTGAATGTTCAGAAGAGGGACCTGATGCTTCAGGGCAAGTTTCCTATTCAACTTCAGACCCTGCCAAACATTGGAATTGTTCCAGCTGGTACCTTGGATGTTCTCCCTTCCCTTGGAGCAAGTTGAAAAGCCATTACCCCAAGTGTGAAGAGGCTAACTAACCTTTGCCTCTATTCATGCAAATATCTCCTGATAATCATGACAGAATGCTTGCCCAAGCACAATGGACTAATGACTGCAAAATACTGTCAACTGAGCTCTTCTGTGGTAGTTTGTCAATATTAAAACTACGTAAATGTCACAGTGGGCAACAGCAATACACTGTCTGGGAAGTTCTAGCTATAGCAATCTAATTACAACATTTACAACATTATTTTCTCACTGCAAAAGGTTTAAACTTTAATGAAGAGCTCAAGAACCATCTTACAGGAGGCTTCTTTGTAGCTTTTAAGCCAGTTTTCTGTACTGGGGATCGAACAAAGCTTTTTGCTAGGAGGATGGATAGACAGATTGGGTCAGAGATGCTATTTTGGAAGATATTCCACTCTGGATACATTGGTGGAAAGAATCATAGTTCCACATCACACTTGTTCCATTTTCGGGGTCCTGCACACTGTGAGGCATGTACAAACAGTCAGACACTTCAGCTACATCTAAATTAACTCAAGCACCAGAGGTCACATCAAGGTACTAACTACAATATTATAGTAGGGTTCATTTACTGTGTCAACAAGGTCCACTGTCAGTGATTCYCAAACCTCTGGGATCAGATAGAACTTTCCGCCATAATATCAGTAGGCAGCAGGTCAGGAAGAAGCTGTCACRAATCAGTGGTGATTTTGTCTCAATACGGCATAATTGAGGTATAAGAGTTGGGGTGTGTTGGAGGAGTGAGAGATTTGTGCTTTCAAGGAAAAGAGGTGGGTGTTCAGGAGCAGAAAACATTTCTGGATAACAAGGACCTGGGTTTCCATGGGGTGCCTGCTCAGGCACCAGCACTACCATGGTTTCCCCCCTCACCAGCTGCCTAGTGCACTCTCTTCCCTAACTCAGGACTTCAGTTGTGAAAAAAGTATAGCCCTAAATATTAAAGTTCTGTAAAATTAATTCAACCCTAAAAATACTCCAATACCTCCAGTCAGAAAAACGATACGAGCAAAATATCACTGGTTTGAGAACTGAGAAATGAGATTTGAAAGTAGCAATTTATTTAACAGTAAGAAGAAACCTAACTAGAGCAACATTTTAATTGCATAGACACAGCTACGACTCTTTTACTATGCAGTTACAGTTTAGGTGGTGTCTTCCTGTGGAGGATTTCAAGGATAAGATTGCTCAGGATGAAGGAAGGGTTAGAGCACAGCAGTTTTAAACAAGTGTTGGGAGTTCATTTTGCTACTCTGTGGTTCAACGATTATTATACTTTGCCACTTAAGTGGATGCTGAAAAAGCAGCCACCAAATCCCATTGCATTAGATTTGTAAACTTTTCTTGTCCCCTTTTTTTTTTTTTTCCTGAAACTCAAATATAAGAAAATACAGAAAAGTAAACTGGGAGAAAATCAAAAAACTTCACTTTCACTACCAGTAAGAGACTGAAGCCATAACATTTCCAGCTACATTTCATAAGAAGAATATTTTTAGACAAATTCTTTTTGCCCAGAAATCTTTCTGCTTTAAAATATATTCCAAAATTGTGACAAGTTTAATGTATTACTTCATATTGCATGACTTCAACAACAGACCCTGCCTAAAAAGAATGACATCCTTATGCATATTCTGCATTAAAATGAATCTATTCAAAACACACACCCCCTCTTGCTAGTGTTATTTTTTTTCAAACACCTGGGGAGCTATATTAATATTAGTATGTCAAGTGTTCAATTTTATTTAAAAATATATAAGATAAAGTTTCCTATGTAAAGTACTTGATAATGTGGTATATTCAAGAAGCAATTTCCTTAACAGCAAGAAACCTTACTATAGTCGTATGATTTATTAAGATACAGCAGCCTGAAAGACACAATCCTGTTGACCTTCAGTACCTTAAAATCATTCCAGTTTTTACAGCTCCTGTTGTTTGCCATCYCATTTCTAGCCGTTGCCACTGAGTATACAAATGACAAGAGTTGAAAGTCTATTTTCTCTACAAACAAAATGCATGCTGCTCCATGCCTACTCAGCCAGGGATTTTATTTACCATCTGCTTACACCAACCTACCCCTAACTAAGGACTGTATTTCTTTTACATTTTTAGCACAACCCTTCTTCACCTCTCCCTTCAGCCATCCTCCAACCATCTATTGTCCAGGACTGTGTGACCAACTTTTACAGCTCCCAGAAAGAAGGAAAACAACAGAGTATTGTGAAAAAACTTCYGCTAAAGAAAAAATAAGCACCTCTTTTACACAAACCATTCCTTTGCCTGCATGCCCAGATCTCCACACTGCAAGAGCAGAGGTGCTCAGCTTTCATCACCACTTCTAGGTGGCTTTTACACAGTATTGAAACCCCAGGAATCCAGGATCAACTCTCAAGGGCTGTGGTTGCTCTAACTTGCTTCCTCTGTCCTCCCTAACAATTTTACAAAGTGACTTCAGTGTTTCTGCTGCATGTGATGCTCATCCCGTGCACACTGAACAGCCCATGGGAACAGCTCTCATCTCACGGAAACAGCGGGAGGCAGAGGCCAAACACAGTGGTGGTGGGATCTGTCCTGACTTCAGTCCTCTCTCACTCTCACTAAGACTGCAGCCATCCTGGACAAAGGGGTTCATCTGGCCTGACAATCCCACTTTTGATAAAGCAGGTAAAAAAAGGACATCCACTACTCAATAAAATCCTCATGTAAGATCTGCAATAAAATTGCAAAAGTATGGAACACTGAAACTTGGCATTTTATTAAGTAAATGCCATTTTATTTATAAATCCATAAGATGTATGGTTGCTCAGCATGGTAAATAAAAGAGAATACAAACCCTGCAAGAGCACAAGAGGCAAAGTTGTTTTGTTCTGCACTTCTACATTATGTGAAATCACTACTCTGTGATCACAATCACGGGCTAAATAATGAGTCACAGAAACTGTGCAAATTCTACAGATCCAGAAAGATTTTCCCTTTGCAGCTTCAGTGGCCACATGTCCCTGCAATTCTGTAAAATGCCATTCCCAGAATGTTCACATGGCTTGAGAAAAGTACTACTTGCTGAAATGCGAATAMAAGTAAACAAGGAGACATGAGGAAAAAAGAAATTAAGGGGTTCTGAAGCACAGATTTTTTTGCTAGCCCCTCTGAGAAATATGTAACCATCTGCCTACATCACCAATGAATATGGAATTCTTGGGCTAATCTAGAGGAAATCATAGTGTAGAAATAAGTATGATTGACACATGATAACGTGCATTTATACTGCACTTTTCTGCATTCGGGGCTTTGTCRTCAATCGAGATTTCTCTTTCCAGTCTTCATCTGACCAAAGAAACATGACCTTTTTCAATTTTTTTTGCACACCAAGCCAACCYTTTAACGGAATTTAATACACAAATTAATGTCATTAATTTCCATAATAATCTCTAATTTCAGACCACATACTTTCCTTCTCTTGTCAATACGCTGCRTCATCCAGTAGACCTGGCAGTTTATCTACATCAGACCTAACAAAGACCCAAAATCGTAACAGGTATTCTTCAATAAGTTTTTAACTGGTGATCAAATTCAGGTTACTGAAAAGAAAATAAAAGGCATCCATGTCTACCTAACAGAGTCCAAATCTCATCTATGTGAAAGCCATTTAAAACACCGATTTATGCTTGTTTATACAAGTGTGTAAGTAATATGTATTTTGTACACAGTGTACACAGTGATGGGAACTGTCATTAGACAACATATGCAGTCATAATGGATAATCAGTGTGTGACATGGGAAGAAAAGACCTACTCAATCTCTGCCTCATTTAATAGTGATAAGAGGTTTTTTTGTTTTAGTTCTTTATGGAAAGTAGAAGTTTTCAGGCATATGTATGTTTAATATGTTTTATTTAGATGTTCACCTTCTTTACACCACAGGCTGTTTAATGCATTTCCTTCATAACTGTACATTATTTGGAAAAAAATATTTGATGATTAAGGCTAACAACAGCATAATAAAGAGAAATGCATACAGTAGTTACTATCACATTTACTTAGGATAAATTCCATCCCAAGTTACAAAAAAAAAAATAATTACAGAATCTGGAAGAGAAAGCTGTAATATTTTGCTTGCTTATATCAGCAACAAAGAGAAAAAACCCTTGCCACATAGYTTTTTTTCCTTTCCCTTTCTTGGGGTGGGGGGTAGGAAGAACTGCAAATGTGGTCAAGGGGAATATATAATCGAACTCAAACTGAGCCCTCACATATTTGAACTTGCAACATTATCACTCTCTTAATGACACTGAAAAATTGTTATTTATGAAAACTCATCCATATTGAATGAGGCAAGAACTATTGTTATGAAGACTACAGCTGGTTGTAAGACAAAAAGTATGGAGTGATAGCAAATAACAATACATTCARTCGAGGAAAGGCTGTCTTCATTAGTAAGTGGGAGAGGAAACAACTGTCATGGTAAATACAAGAAGATGTTGCAAGCTTGGGAGGAAATGTATAAACGAAAGAGCTGAAAAAGGAATACAAAGGAATTGTGAAGCAACCAAAAAAAGCAGAAAATAGTCAAAGGACATTCATACTACAAATGTGCAAACTGATAAATTACCGAAACCATCTCAAATTGGGATACTACAACAAAGAAGAAATCCAGGAAGCACTAATGTGTAAAGTGACTGTGCAGAGTACAAAATGCAAATTACTGTGCAATGCCACCTAAAGACGTGAGAGAGAGTGACTGCAGTTACTAAGGCATCACTTCATCTGCCATTTTGGTTCTTGGAAAACAAAGATATTTGCAAATCAGTAAGGTATTATGGAAATCAGACCATTTATGAAGAGATCCAGATTTGCCAATTTAAGCAAAGAAAATGCCCTGAAAAGTAAGATACAGAATTTAAATACATATATAACTTAACTAAAACAGTATCTACAAGAAGTAAATAAGAAAAGTGCAACATAGAATTCAACATAATTAATATGAAGTCAAGTTCTAAACTCTTCACAATAAATCTGCCAGAACAATATAATGCAAGAACTTCAGATATTACACAAAATTGACACTACTGATAAATGTGTTATTTTACAGCAAGTTTATATGAAGCTATAAAATCAATACGAAGCTTTGGAGCAGCAACAGAAATGTACTTTTTCCCAAACTGGCACAACAGCAAATGCTGTACTGCATGAACACGCAATTTATTTTTTGAAGCCTTGTGAATGCATTTATGTGGAGAGAAAAAGGGTGGGGTTTTTTCCCCTGATRGACTGAAAAGGCTTTTCTCTTCCTGTAACACTGGCCCAGGAGGCTTAGCTTTTCTGCAGTATTGAAGTTGGGAGACGTTGTGTCCTTCTCCCTGATATGGATCTCCCAAGTAGTTACTGGTTCCCTTTTGAAAAGCTGCTGCTTTTGAAACCTGCCTTTTTAAAGTCCCCTTGCCCTTCCTGTTCTCAGCCCTTCTCCAAATCAGCGTCATATGCTACCTAAAGAGGAAGCAGAATCATAAAACATAAATACCTCTGGGACCATCCTTCATCAACACTGAAATGTTGTCTGAGAACTATTATCTTGGTCCATTATTTTTCTCCTTCCACTTTTTTTAGACAGTCTATTGCTGGATTAAACAAACATAAACATCAAAGCTATGTCCCAATAAACAAGCAACCTACACTGCTTTTATACAGAAAAAAATTTCATATAGTAAAATAAATCAAAAAAGTCCCTAAATGGACATGAATAATATCTTGAAAACACATCGATTTTCTAGTTCTCAATGAATTTATAATTTATGATGTATAATTATTTATATAACTTACATTTTAATTATACACTTTTCCTAAAAAATCTGAGCTTCACCACACTTGAAATCATGCAATAACACCATCCTGACCTAGTTATATTTGTATATGTAAGATATCTTTAAAAATTAATTTACAAAGATTTTACAAATTCTATTATTCCATGAATATATAAAACTTTAACATACGTCTTCTACAAYTCATATTGAGTCAGCCTTACTATATCAAATGGGTTTTTTACCTCTTTATCTCTTACTTTTGTAAAACTCTATAAGCTTAGCACCTTGCTTGTCAACAAACCAGCATATGGTTTTCTTTCAAATATTATTTAATTTAAGGTAAACAATGTTTCCTACTATCTGCATAACTGTAGATTTGCATCCTGGCAAGTGAAACTGAAAGGCGTTTCACAGCCCGCATATTACAAACTGCAGGGACATTGGGGAAARTTGTGTTACCTGCTTCCTAGACTAAAAAAGAAGTGATCCTCTGACAATCCAAGTAGTCAGATTCATTTATTTAGCACCACAGTTGTGTCTGAAACTTCATAAAAGCTACAGAAACAGGGAACACCCTCAAACAACTAAACTGAGATCTTCTTATGCAGCTTGTAGGAAACATTTTCACCATCTATTTTATTATTTCTTTGTGCAATAGCTCACTAGCTAAATTATTACAGCACTACAAACCTGCAAATTGAATCAGATTTGAGACAAGAGGCAAAAAAATTACCAAAGATCAGGCTGTATGATAATACGCTCTTTCATCACCTAATTCACAAAAATAAAAACATACAATATTATGTCCAATGGCCATGTAAAGGTACAAGGTTTTCCATGGCAGGCAGGTATTCAAGGTCAAAGAGCTCAAACCAACAGACTARTGCAGTGTCATGCCAAAACCTTCCCACTTGGAAGTCAGGTAGACTGTTGCATTTCTGAGTGAAAGAGAATTCCAATGAACAGTAAACTTGTATCTCTTCCCTAGATTAAACTTGCTAACAATAATTCCTGGATAACTGCTTTAATGGTTCTCTGGTAGCTCCATCATACAAGTAATTATTAACTATATTTGTACTATGAAATTATCAAATGTTTATTTCCTAATGTCAAATCAATTATTAAGCCCATAAGAAGACATATATATGGCTTCAATTATTCACTTCCATTTGTCACTTGGCCTCTCAATTTCAGCAACATCAGAAGAGTATGATGATATTTAAAATTAGCATTGCTTAGTTTCAGTATTCTCAGAAACATTAATATTCTTATTGATAAATGCTATTTCCCATCAGAGATAAATATATTGCCACATTCAGTTTGTGCATATTTATCTGAGTCTCACATTTTTCAATACATACACTTGCCTTAGCAGAATTCCTTCACATGACTTGCACTGCAATTATCACACTGCATGTAAACKATGCAATAATCTTGAGGAAAACTACAATCAGCTCAGCCTTTGTACTTAATTGTCCCCTCCAAGATGATAAAACCACTACAGCAAATGGAGTGAATGAAAATAAATTAGCAGGGAAACAAGAGTTTCATAAGGTTCTTTTGGTTAGTTCCAGGACACATCCAGTCTCTTCTACCTTATATTACATCAAACCTCTCATAAATGTTATAATGAATGCCAAAGATCAGAAATGGACCAAGATTATTATCCCCAGATGTTTTAAATTCTACTTCTTCAGAACACTGAAAGGATAAAACATATTTAGATAGCAAAAAAGATGAACTTTTAAAATTCAGAAAATGCATCTCTTCAGCTTTTAGATAAACTTCAGGCACAGGTCAAAGTAAATTGTCATTTAAAACATCTCAGCAGTTTTCAGATGTTCACTGGTGCATAGGAATAAATAACTAAAAGGATGCGCCTGAATCACTGAAGTCCATGTCTCTTTTATTGAAGACACTGARTGAATCTCAGCTAAGGATAGCATTCCACTGTAAAACCAATTCATTATTTTCATCTTTATTATCCTGAAGGTATTAACCTCCACAAACCCAGTGCCCTAATGGCTATGGAATGCATTCTAATTTTCAGTTTAATTTCCATTAATGGCCAGTTGATTTTTATTTTTGTGTGTGTATGTGTATGTGTCATTAATTCTTTATCTTCCGTAGCTTCCCCTCAAATCCGATGTCTGCAGCTACGGACTATCTGTAGATGGCAGTCACAGCACTCTCAGCGTTCTTCTCCTCTGCAGATCTATACCCAAGTCAAGGTCTTCTCACCTCCTCTCACAAAACTCGCCTTTCTCCTGGTGATCTTGCTTGATGCTCTCTACATTTATTCCAGTTTCAGTTTATCTTTTTGAATAGAGGCAACAAGAAATGTACATAGTCATCCAGTTTCAGTTTATCTTTATTCCAGTTTCAGTTTATCTTTATTCCAGTTTCAGTTTATCTTTTTGAATAAAGGCGACTAGAAATGTACATAGTCATCCAGGCGAGGATTCATCTTTATCTGGATATTTTGCCATCATAACTGAGTCTTTTCCAGACACATGTCCAAATGACCCAGTGATCAACTAATGCTTCCTCTCTTCATTCTGCTTGTCCTTCCTCCTTTTTCTCAGAGTATAGCTGTAAATTCTGCTGTTAGTCCCCAAATGCAGGTACCTCACACTTCCTATTATTAAATTTCATCTAGCTGCTATTACTGCAGTCCTCAAGGTCAAGCTTTTCTTCCCCATAACATTGTGATCTTTTGCTGTATTAGAAATCCTTGAACTGGGTCGTCAACAAATTCCATTATAGCAGTGACATTCAGTCACCCCTTCACTAGTGAAAAGCACTAATAAAGGGAAACATTCTCCGGAGAGCTCTCTGAGAAATCCAGCCAGAACTCTTCCTCCTGCCTGATGCCCTCTGAAGTCACACTATCTGCCATCTCCCCTCACCTACATGCACAGTTACCTTAATAATGGTCACCTCCTTTAGCAGTGCTTTTAGTCTCTGTTTGGCAATAAAACAGAATTTTTTTTCTTTCAAAAATAGGTTCCCTATTTAAAAGAGTAATCAGTTCTTTTATCATGAACTGCTCTCATCATGCACTGCCATGACATAGCAAAGGTTAACAATGGCACGTTAGTTATGCCAACTGGGATTTCAAGGCTCCACACATTATTTTATTATATTAATCTACTGTATTACTGATTTTAATAACAGGCAGGTCTCTAATAGTTCATCTTTTTCCTGTCTTCTATACAGATATAACCATACCAGACTTGAAAACGCACTGAAATGCCTTGCTATTAAGCCTGTGACTTTATATGTCTATAAAAAAGGCATTAAGATAAAAATCATCTGTTCTCTTTCCTCGAATATAACTGAAAATACGGCATATACTGGTGGATTGGGGGGTTCTTTTCTATCACACCTATTCCTAAAGCACAGTATCATTAGTTTGGCAGCATCTTTCCCTTTCATACAACCCTCCTGGTTTTCTTCATGTCCTTTTCAGGTGGCTATTCACCTACAAGGTACTGAACCATGCTCCTACAAGATTTGGTGCCTTGTTCAGTATACTTATTCCTGAGAGTCTGATTAATCTTGAACTTAAAAAAATGTCATTTCCCGCACACTCCAGATCCTGAATCAGTGGTATAGCACAAATTCATCCTCACTTTCCTGTGCTGCAGGGACTTCATTGATGCCTGCCTTGCCTTCCTTAAACATCTAACAATTTTTTTAATACTTCTTAACCACAGAACATATTAATAATAACTTACAACACAGCTGACTTTAGATAAGGCAGGTCCCAAGCAAGGGGTGGAAATCAGACCCAATGTAATTCCACACAAAGACAAGCCTGCCCTTTCTGCAAACTGATCAGCTCACCCCACTGCCTAATACAGGAGCTAATTATCACAGGCCCTCACCCCTCAGCACACAACAGACTGATATCCTCAGGTGCTAACACAGTATCACAAAAATGAGAATTATAAATACTAGGGTATAAAATTTTGCCCATGCTTCATAAGCCAGGACTGCTCTAAGGCCTGAGTTGAACCATTCTATATCAACACATTAAAACAAAACAAAGAAGTACTTTAAATTCAGCTCAAAAAGTAGTACTTAGGCTAAAATAATCAAACATATATTCTAAACACATCACTCTGGATTTTTTTTTTTAAAACCATAAGTGTCAAATTCCGCTTGAAGTAATTTCTGTGCTGGAACTGAATATAGAGAAGGAGGAACACATCTGGTGCCTGCGCTGTGCAAATGTACTTATGATTAAATAGAATTGAATACCAAAATCCTGCAATGATAGAATTCATTAGACTAGTATAATGCTGTATAATTACTCTTTTTTTATATCATCCAGTGCATGCTTTAGGAGCTCTTTTTACCCATTGATATCAATGTGCTATGACATATTTACATACACCCTGTATAAAAGTCTGAGGAGGTATTAGACATGTCAGAGGGTGACACGGAAAGGCAACTGTTGTACAATAACTACACTGTCAGCCAAACAGGAGGAAACTAATTTAAATTCATTCCCTGGCACAAAACTCTACAGACAGGTACTGGATTTACATTTTGAAAGGAAAGATGCTTTGTGCTATAGTAAGGCAGAGTCCTAACACTACAAAATCAATACACCACCTTTTTCCAGCAGCACTCCTTACTCAGCTTGCCTGTCTTGCATTACTGGCCCTCCAYCAACACATTATGCACAGATTTCCTCACAGACCTCGCTAAGTAAGGATYGCCCTTGGGTCTTTCCTCACCGAAACCATCTCCGCACATTACTGGTTGGTTACACCTTAGGCTTGGAAGAAAGTTGCCAGCAGGCAATGACTCTCTCTGAGCCTCAGCATGACTGCCTCTGCTCTGCTTCTTTCCTACCAACGCAGGTGTCTCGTGACTTCTTGCAGGCAGCCCAGTCTCTCTCCTGGCTCACTCAAAGTATAGCACATGAAGGTCCTAACAAAGCATCCAAGTTCCCSAGGCCACCAAGGAAAATCAGGGGCTCCACTGCCACAGAAACTTGGAGTGGCACCAATAGAGGGTTTCCACAATTCTTTAAAAAAATTTCTCAGGTACCAAAGACATTTGCCATCACTGTTCCAATTTTTYTTTTCATGTTAAGCCACCCACTGCCTCTCTAAGGCACACTCCATGTCCCTCTCAGTGTACTTGCTGTTTTTCRTTGTCGACACAGAGGAGTAAAGGAGTTTGGACTAACTTAAGAGGTTAGTTAGTAAGGCTGATAGTGCAAATGTGCTAGCTGCTCTCATAAATGGGTTAGTGATGGTGTCCAGGCAATCCAGTGACAATAACAGCCTTTAGATCAGGCTCAGCAGCCAATTAAAGAGCCAGCATGGGGCTGGCAGACTGGCCAAAGGGACAAAGAAGCTCTCCACAGCCACACTGTCCTCCCTCTTCAGACAGTGGCCAGATACCCACCTGATAAGAGCTTTCTCTCCAAAGCTGTAGCTGCAATCAGAGTCAGGGAAATGGAGACTGATAAAAGCAGTCGGCAGGGACAGCAAAAAGATAGCTGAAACCAACTACAATTTGCACTTGTTTCACATCAGCCTACAGGTTTCTAATAAAAAAAACAAAACAACAACGGCCCTGACCAACCACTTCATTTCCAGCCCTCTACTAATMGTGAGTTATTTGAGCTATGTGCCTGCAGGCTAAAGGAGGAACTGCTCTGCATTAAATATATATTGAGTTCCTAACCAAAATAGACTCTATCAAGTGGTATTTTTATCGTAAACAAAARCTGCAAAAGTTCACACCTCAGGTTTCTTAAGACAACACAGAAAAACTACATTGAGCAGTTGCAAACAGCCGAAAGGCACATGAAAATCGTTAAGCCAAAATTTAAAAGATGCAGGGTTGTTAGTCAAAGGGCTGTGCACAAATGACACAATAACACGCTCTTTCTATTAACTGTGGTATGCAGAAAATCTATCTTTCAATASTTACTAGTACAATTAAGAAATGCCACATTTTTAACAAGCTTAAAATTCAGGGGACATGAAGGATATGATGAAGAGAGTATTTTTAAACTCTCCTGGACCAGAACAGAAGTTAGGCTGTAATTTGAAGTAAATTAAAATAAAGCACTTGTTTAGTAAGTAACTGTGTATGAACTGACTCTTTCTTTTCTTTTCATCATTTTCTAATTAGCTAATGTTGACAGAGATATATCCGAAACCAAACTAATTTAAATTTTATACCATGTCTCCTTTCTTTCATAGAAAGCATAAAGGAACCACAAAAACACCCTAATATGTCAAGCAAAAAGGTTTAAAGGTTCACAAAATGTAACACTTCAAGCTGTCAATGATCACTGAGGAYGATTTTTCAGATTTGCTTTCACATATAAAAGAGAACACCAATTATTGACCTACATATCCTTAATGCAGAACAAACAAAACACCAGCATCACAGGAATACATGGCAGGATTTTATTGCTCGCGGCTCTTTTTCAAGTGTTTAAAACATCAAACCTGCATTTAGTCTATCATGTAAGGTGTCAAATTCCCAGAAAGATTCCTGTATTTTCACAGTTTACTCTTAACTGACTCTCGGCAAAAGTATGCCTACAAAAGCGATCCCCAACAGTGCACCGCTATTCAAAGGAGAAAAAAAAAGTGGTTTGGGGAAAGCGAAGGGTCCCATTACAGGGAGCCACGCGACCTTGGACTTCCAGCAGTGGCCAGGGGCCACTCTGGCACAGCCTCTCTCCTGCCAGATGCTGAAGATATCTGCCGCTGGATCCAGGCATTCTGGAAAAGCCCTGCCCACTCTCAGCTGGAGCCTGCAAAGCACTCAGCAAGGCAGCTGCCCGGAGCCGGCTGCTGCTGGCAGAGCAAGCAAGGCAGCTCCCTCCCAAATATCCTTTTCCCCAAGCAGCTCTTGCACGCAAAGCAAGGAGAAAACTGAAACATCACAGGAGTTGTGTCCTGGCAACCTGCAGGAAGACAATGGCTTTTCCCAGAGCTCTACAGTCCTTCCTCTGTCAGACAGCCAGCCACGTCCCTCACATGCAGTGGGAATGCCTACATTTTTCCTAAGTGGAAAGCAAGGCAGGGACAAATCATCTTCACAGGCTAAACACAACTCCGGGGCTGAGACATCAGTATCTCTCTTAGATCCCTTTCAGGCCATGTGCTTTTGAAAATCACTATCCTGTCTTTCAAAYACCAAAATTAAATTCAGTGCAGTTCACAACGAATAAATAATATGGCTAATTAAATATTTGCATCTAAGCTTGAAAGTCTGAAATATTCTASCATGATATGCCACAACTGGTGGCATAATTTAAAAAGTAAGACCATGTGAATTATCTAGACCCAATATCACAAAGATACAAGGACCACTGGGGTGAAATCCATATCTAGAGAAAGGTCTTTCATGTTCTGATTGTTTTTTATTACATGCAAGTGTGACCTGGTTTGGTAGTTTTAAATACTGGAAAAAAAAAAAAAAAAAACAACAAAGCAAACGAACAAAAAAAAAGCAGGTAGGAGGTTTCTCAGACAATTGATCCCAGAACCTTCCAAGAAAATGAAAATATAAAGTCACCCACAATGATGAGGGCTCCAAAAGTATTCCCAACATACACCAGCAATTTAAATAATTTACATTAAAGAATTTAAAGAAACTACTTAAAGTTCAGTGTTTGCCCAAGTCTTTGCAAGATCTGAGTAACAAGTCAGAGAATTTATTTCAAGTCTATCTCGAAGACCTAGAAGGCATTCTGGATAGAGTAATACCATTTAGAGGTTAAACTCATAGAATCAGCATGAAATTTTCAGAAGACATACTTACATGTTTAAAAGATTTTTTTCCACCCTTTGAAGAGTTTAAAAAATATTATATGAACAGTATTCCCACTTAGAGCAGTTTGGGGAAAAGAAAATAATGTGGCAGAACTCAGAAGAATCGATCAGACACAGCGCTGGATATCGCACATCATTTATTGATGTTTCAAAAGTGCTGCTATTAGGCTGCAATTATATTTTGCTTTGTCTTCATTACAAAATTTACAAAATGTGAAGGGTACTTCACTGCTTCTCTACTCATCCATTTTTCTAGACAAGTAAGGAAACTCCCAGTCCTTTTTTCACAYGTATTGCTAGAGAACATCTTGAAGACCACAGAAAGCTTACACTGAGAGCTCAAACATTTTACACTGAGACATCATCAGCAGTGTTGAACAAAACTAGCTTTTCTGCCATGTTAACTGGTCACTAGAATCAAATATTCACTATACAAAGAAGTTGGTGATTGGAATCAAATATTCATTATGCAAAGGAGCTAAAAAATATAAAAACAAAATCATTCAAATATTTGCTAATATATTTTAAGTATGCACATCTCTGGTATTTATAAAATAGATGCAGGGAGTCTCAGCATGCAACCACTTAGTYGCAAAAACATTTTATGAGCTGTCCCACAAAAATAAATGTTAATGGTTTTGTATAGAATGGTTCTTGGAAACGTACTCAATGGAAGTAAAATTAGTAATAATGACAGTCTTACCTGGTCCCAGGGACAGATGATTCCTCCAAAACACATAAAGAGATATCCCATGGCAACAAGACATACCCAGACCACCAGAGAAAATATACGAAGCAGCTTCTTAAATACAGGTTCTACGCAGACAAGGATAAATATTGCGAAAAAAATTGCTAGGGCCGTTGGAACAGTTATTAAAAATGCCACATGGTCTTCAACTTCCTGGAAACAGAGCAAAATGAAAAGGAAGTTAAAAACTAATGTACTAAAAGGTCACACACCAATAACATACTCTAAACTTATTGCACATGGAGAACCCAGAAAGACATGACTGGATATTAAAAGTGAGATAAATCAAAATAGGATTTCTTTCACTGTAAGGAGCTGTTATATGGAGCATCAACTTCATAACTACCATAACTATTAACCACAATAGCGTGCCACTTCTTTTACTAATCTGAGCTGCAGCGAGCTGTGAGAAGGCTGTGCTACGTGAAGGAGGATGAGTTAGAATGCTGGTTCCAAGCTCAGTCTGCAGTGGACCCACAGCCAACCAGCCAACAACTCCACCACCGGCACACATGGAACAGAGAGGGGCCAAATGCAGAAGACTGGAAGCTTGCAACAGCACCCATCTGCAGGAGGAAGAATGTTCCCCTGAAGCCTGGGATGCCCCTGCAGAACCTCCTCACCACTCTGCAGTCGGAAGAGGAAAGACCCGTYGCATCAGGAGAGGTGCTGGAGCTGGGCCAGGCAGCCCCATCTGCTCCATGTGTAACAACCAACGCAACCAAGAGAACGTGATGGGTGACAGCAGTGGGCGAGTCTTGTGAGAGGTACAGAGGCACCGTGTGCCGATCTGACACACTCCTGAGAGCTGTGCGGCTTACTGGGGGCTCGTATCAAGGATGTCACCAAATGACTACCAAGCCTCACGCAGCCCACTGTTACCCATTCACGTGGCACCAGTGACACAGCCAAGAGCAGCCTGAGGAATACAAAGAAGGATCACAGACAGTTATGGTAAGGAACTCTGGAACACAAGAATCAATCACCAATCCTCACCAAACTAAAATTGCCAGGGGAACAGAACCTCAGTCCACTCCACTCCTACAAGTTTGATGCCAGTACCAGAAAGCGATGCCCCAAGTCTCAAGGGGGATTGCAAGTCAGCAGAAAAAGGAATTCCAGACACTCTAGCCAGGAAGTTGGCTTTGGGGGCATGGGGAGTAAACAAGAGATGTACACCTACGATCTTATCACAGAGATGTGGTGGGAGGGCTCCTATGACTGGAGCGTTGGAATGGACAGATACAGGCTCTTTAGGAAGAACAGGGGAGGGGAGACAAGGAGGGGGTGTTTTGCTTTATGTCAATGACCAGTAAGACTGCATGGAGCATCCTCTGCCTGGGGATGGATAAGGAGCTGACCGAGAGGTTATAGGCCAGGGTTAAAGGGAGAGCAGAGAGAGGCAACATTACACTGGGGGTCTGCTACAAGTTGTCCAATCAGCAACACTGAGTGCATGAGGGCCTCTATAGACAGATAGGAACAGCCTCATGTTGACAAGTCCTGGTCCTCACAGGGGACTTCAGCCACCTCAATGCCTGTTGGAGGGGCAACACAGCAGGGCACGAGCAATCCAGGCAGTTCCTGGAATGCGTTGATAACTGCCTTCTCCAAGTGATACAGGACAGGCTGGGTGGGGCTCTGAGCAACCTGGTCTAGTGGAAGGTGTCCCTGGCCACGGCAGGAGGGTTGGCACTAGGTGATCTTTAGGGTCCCTTCTAACCCAAAGCATTCTACGATTTTGTATCATTTGAAGCAGACTGAGAAAACTGTAAATCACCCTGAACAATGCAGCTGTCAAAATGCCTCACAAATCAACCATGTCCGTAGGTCTATAAAAGCCTTTTTGACAGTGATAGTTGCCAGGTACTATGTGTTTTGCTTCTGTTTAAAGTATTTGTCTGGAAGGACAGACTCTAGATTACATATATACATTTTCTCCTAGCAACTGCTTACTTCAAAATGTACAAACAACACTCAGAGCAAGGACTAGAATATAACTGCAAGTAAGATTCAGAATAATCAATATTTAAATTTATTTACAGAACTTACTTGCAAGTTACTACACTAACATCTTTAAATCATCTAATGATGGATGCATTAAAAAAGAATAAATATTTGATTTTCTATTGCTGGATATGCTCAAAAGTATGCCTGGTTGAAGTACAACAGCACTATATCAAAGTACGGTCACAGGATCTTTAGTCATTCCCCAGCTGTTATGAATTCTAACAGCCTCATTTGCAGCAACAAGGATTCCCAAAAGCAGGCCCCAAATGCTACTGCTGCAACAGTAACCACACACTTCATGCAGAAAAGCCTCAGATTCATTTTTCATGCTGGTGAAATCTTCAAGAGAATCTGAAAGTACTTATTTGATGATTTGTAAGACTTCTAAGCACAAAGAAACAATATTTCTTTTTCCCTTACTTGTAGTTGCTTCCTTAGTGCCCTAAGTGCCCTAAGTTGCTTCCTTGGTGCCCTGATAAATCTTGTTTACTGATGGGTTTTCAACTTAAATACTTCACATTTTACTTAAATGTATTTTAACATGACTTTTTTTCCCTTTCTTGTGTATACGAGATTTGCTCCAATTAGATCAAAACCAAAAATTTACAAATAAATTTGCAAATTTACAAATATTTACAAATGCTGCCAGCATCTTTTTTTCATTTTGCTTGGGGTTTTTTCCCTGATCTTTGGTAAGTTTTACAACTCAGTATCTAGAGACACTTACTGTAAGAATCTGTCCCCTCTTTTCTGTTCCCATTTCTTCATTTTCCTTGCAGCCCTGCCTGTGTGTGGACCGCACAGCACAACACTCAGCCGCTGCGTCAGGCCGGCTCCTGCCCGGGAGCAGCCACCACCCTGGCAGGTTCCAACCAAGGGAAACACCGCAATACACCCTGCCCTGCCTGACAAAAGTCAGGTCATCTTTCAACCCTTCCTATTTTTTCTTTCCTTTTAAATTTATGAAGTCACACATTTAATCAATTATTATTGCAACACTGACGATCAGGGCATAAGCAAAAGAAGTGTCGAGAGATTGTGAGTGATGCTGTTGACTCTGAAATGCAAACACTAAGCTTCCAAATATCAAATGCACACATGAAGGTTTTCAAGCACTTGGGTAGTCATACTGAAAACAAAATTATGGGCTTAAATTTAGGCATGGAGGTCAGTGTCTGCAAAAGTACAGAGCTGCATGGAGTAAGATACCTGCAATCTTCCATAGTAAGAGAAAAAATATAAAACCTACCTACTAGTAGCAAGAACTACCAATTTACGTACCTGAATTTTGTGATTTTTGATCAATCCCATCTCTGAAATTTGTTTCAGTTAATTGATTTAGTAATGGCACAACCAGTGTCAGCTCAGATAACACCAAAAGCATTTAACTTTGACCCTTGGCTTCTGCACTTCCAGGTGGGATTGCCAAACTCCTGTTGTAAGAGCCAGGTGTCACAGGTAACAGGACAACATTAACTTCCTTGCACCATCTGTCATGCAGCCCAAGTCACAGCACCAAAGGAAACCACAGGTTCCCGGAGTCAGCCAAAACTGTGGAAAACCACATATTTAAATGATGGCAAATTGGGATTTCAGTGACGAGGATCATGCTACAAATATATTAGCAAGAAAATCCAGATGTACTTCAACAGCATGCTTCTCTACATCAGTAATAAAATTACAAAACTATTGTACTTTCTGGGAGGATCCGGCTTCATAACAAATCAACAATATTTAGATGTCAGTTTAGAGCACATGTATGCTCATGCAGCTACATATTTTTATACATATGCTATAATTAGATCAATCCATCAAAGTGTTTGTTCCAAATTAACAGCTTCTCAATTCCCTTTTTTTAAGCATACACTGATCTCAACACTTAGCTGAGCTATTTTCATCACTAGATCTAAAAGGTTACTTCTGCCTTCTCCCCTTCTCAGGTTGCCTACTTCACAATTTCACATTTTGTTTTGATTTAAATGTATGCAGAGAAAAAAACCAGATCGCAGTGTATCAGCTCCTCGGCACAGGTGACTGAATGCACCTCACTGACTGCCGTGGGCTGTCACCTCTCTGAGCTGACACAGGACAACATCCTTCTGCTGCCACCAGCCGCTCGCATCGCACCGAACGCTCTGCGAACCCTGAGGAGAAACTGAAATTTGAACATGGAACAGCACACGCATTAGGCAAGTTAAAAAATACGTGAGAAAATAAACTTTGTTACAATTTGAATCCCTTACAGAAAGCCTTAATGTGCACTGGGGGATTTTCACAATCCTGCCTTTAAGACACATGCTAATCAGGTCAAGAAAGGCAGGCCCTGTAAGGCAGAGGTTTATTTTGGAAACTACTTTTAACAATATTTTCCTTTTACTCCAGAGGAACTAAATCTTTATAGAATTGTAACTTCCGGAGCAGGACTTTTAGAATTTGTAGCTTCCTGATCAATATTTCCAATTATCAGTGTGTTTAGCAGGTTGGGTGTTGGAAAAACAAATCCTGAAGGTTTTGGAAGAACAGCTGTTCTGTTACCTGAACCACTTCCCTAAGAGGTGGGAGGAAAAGAAAAAAAAAAAAAAACCCAAACACTTTCTATGTTTTTCCACTAGTCTCAGAAATTAAAATACACCAGAGGTAATGGAATTAAAATGTCAGCATGACACTTTTGAACATAATGGCTAAGCCTGCAATACATGGATCTTACCTGACAGCTCTGTCTCCCTGAGTGTTTTCTCTCTTGCTGTCTTTTAATTACTGAAGAAATTAAAAAGTCTACTGTTAGAAATTTTTTCAACCCCCACAAATTCTTCAGAAGTGTGATAATCTTGTTATCACCAGTAAAATCTGAAGAGTTACTTTCACTCATCTTTCCAAAACCCACAACCTTCTCTCAAACTACATCCTGTTCTCAGATAATGTCATGCCCTCAGTTTAATTTTAAACAGCAAACCTGCTGTAGAACACTGCACTGTTATACATAAAAACATAGTTGGATGAAATAATCTATAAAAAAGAACAAATAAGCAGTTAAAATCCCAGCTTTGGCATAAAATCTTTTAACATGGTCCCTCACTCTTTTGACACTTTATTCTTTTCATCTAATGGAATTCAACAGCAGTCTGTATACAGAGGACTCCTGCTGGGATCTAATATATCACACGCTCTGAATTAATTCAAACCATTTACTACATTAAATTCCTACTAAAATCATTTTTTGCTGAGATCAATGAAACACTTTCTAAATGTAAATATAAAAACAAGTGGGTAATGTTCTTCAGACATTGATTTAATTTTTTATTTCATACATCTATTCAATTTTCAGTATCTTCAATTTCATACAGTTATTTTCAAAAATGTTGAGTGTTAAAAGAAATGCTACAGGTTTAAGGATTACTAGCTTACTGACCTCTGAAGCAAAACATGACAACATCTTCCTTTAACCAGACTAACTGACTGAAAGAATCTCTTGTCCCTGTAGCAAAAACTGCCCATTTTTCCTGTGAAACCTTTTCCATGACTTGAGACAATGATTTTCAGAAGACATAATCGCTCTTCTCTTCATAAAACTGGACAGCATTTAAACTCTCTAACATCTCAAGAAATATTTCTCTTCAAAATCTGCAAAAGTCTTCTGGCTACTTGTGACCCCTCTCCTACGGTTTTATATTTTGGTGAATTTGCTTACGGCTGACTGCACTGTGTGCCATCTGCTAGACAGCTGGAAAAATCTCCATTTTATTAAGTGGTGCCATGCCCTGCTCCTGGCCAAGTAGATGTACAGTTTCATTTAGGACTTCATCATTTAGAACAACCACAGAAAAGTTTTGGCCAGCAGTCTCAGATTTCTTTTTCATCAATTCCATTAGTATTAGTCCATCTTCACTTCAGAAATTGAGCAGCACCTTTAAGGCCAGATGCTATTTCCAAGACCACATGATATTTTCTGGATCCACAACTTAGAAAGACTCCTCTGCTTTTTGTGCCCACCATTCATCTTTCATAAATAAAACTTTGTCATTGTTCCTTAGCTGCCTAGTTAGAAGCTTTCTTGTGCCCTTTTTCTTTTTAAATCTTTCATTGAGTTTTGTGCAATGTGTTCAAGAACATTAGCAGAAAATTAACTGAATTGTATCTTTTAATCAAACTGTCCTAAAGTTTGTGTCAACAAAGCTTTTTATTTTCACTAAGGCCCTGTGTAACTGCATGCCTGGATTTTTTTTCCCCTCTGATTCAGCATTCCCTGTCTGGCCTAGTAGATCAATGATAACAGCATCAGGCTCAAATCCAGTTGTTTCATGACTTTTATTGTCTTGAGAAATTCAGTTCTGTCTATTAATGGGTCTGATGTGCAGTCTACACTTGGTGTTAGCACACAGAGATATGACTCCGCACTATATGCACGTCAGTCCAGCCATTTGCACATCACATGGATCAGGCAATTCTACCTGGCATTCCAACTGCCAGCTGCTGCGTGGTGTCACATGTAACCACAAGAAGCAGTTCTGCATCCTTGGCCATGATCTACACCATTGTGTAATCAGTAGCACATGGCAACATTATTGGAGCAGCAAGACTTCATCCAAATCCTTCAGATGACATTCTGGCCATGTGGAGCCTTTCCCCAGACTTGAAAGCTATGAACAATGTGTGCTGTAAATGTGTTCCCTGTATGAAAAGTGTACAACTTTGCCGCAGTGCAGCAGCTCTGAAATCCAACAGGAACTCTTCTTTGATGTTACAGGCGATGTCCTCGTTAGCACACAGGACTGACAATACAGTGACCAGCCAAGCAGGTCTTGTCAACACCCATCTGACCACTCACATGGCTGACTACAGAGCCAAACACTTTTTCCAGTGGATTTTTTTTTTTAGTTAGTCCAGCTGCATATAGATATTACTTATCTTCTCAATTACTCAGTAGAAAACAATTGTATCCAGACTTTTCAAAGTTTGCCATACGTGAACCTCGTCTGCTTCAGTGTTGTAGCAATGATTATCAAGAACACAAAGTCTTGACATACCAGAGATCACAGATTTCTCTGTTTAATGCAAAATATGTCAGACCTCACAAAGGGTTTGAAAAGGCTCCTTGGAGGTTCCATGGCTGCTGTGCAAATAAAAGTAACATAAGGAAATTGAAAGAAAAGTTCTGGAGGCAAAATATTTGTTACTAGTGAAGAAGCAGAGAACTATTGTAGCATTCCCAGAAATGCTCCCAAAACAAGACTGGTTGGCAAGCAAAAGTTCAATAAGTAGCTAAGAAAATGTGTTCAAAAGGGAAATCAAAGAAACAGGGAAATTTGGGGGATTGGGAGGGAGCCTCTAGAAGGTAGTTGAGCTTAACTTAAACCAGATAAGAATGAGTTTGCTGGCACTTCAAATGTCATAGGAAAACATTCAAACTGAAGAGGTTATAGAAACACAGTACATGATGTAAGAGAAGCAGTAATGTCAATGAGACCTATAAGTCACAACTAAATGAAAGGACAGAAGTTGATTAAACTCAACCAAGAAGGAAATAGCAAAGGAAAGGCAGAACAAACTCTCTTTTTAAAATCTGGCAGAGAAATAAAACACCCATATGAAAGTATACACTCTTCTCTATAAGCCTAGGAAGCTAGAAGGAAGAACTAAAATACCTGTTGTTAAAGCATTATTTACACAACAGTGTTACTGAACACTTGGTAGAAAAAAAGACCATCAGCAGAATAACGAAAAAAACAGAAAAAGACTAAAAGCCATACACTTGAGCAGAGATTGAAGAAAGGCCTGGATAAACAGTCTAATAGAATTAACAAATAGTATAAAGTAGCTATGAATCAAAAAAAGAGACTGAAAGGCAAAGAATCGTCAAAATAAATTACTTAGAGGACTGGTCATCATGCAGATATAAGGAAGGTTGTCAAAGAAGAAAAAACACAACAGGTCAAGGGATACTTTATTGACTCCCAGAGAGGCTTGATAAGGAGATGGAAGCTAGGACTACAGTCTGCATCTCATGCACTGCTGAAAAACAAAACAAACCCACCCATAAAAAGAAAGAGAAAATATTCACATTGATCTCAAGAAGTGGAAAGAACGTCACGGTTCACAAAATAATACTATTGAGGAGCTTCTTTATAACAATGACAAAGCTTGTTAAGCAAACAAATGAAAACAAAACCCAAACACTTTGAAAGGGGGAATTATAACCTTACAGATTAAAATCTTTGTAGGTAGCCTGAAGACACTATAAAACTCAAAGGCACAGGGCAAAAGTTAATCAATTCTCCTAAACAACTTGAGAAAGACCAAAATACAACTGGAATGCCTGAACAGCTGAGTAGGGAAGCCTCTAAAAATTATCACTAATATGAAAAAAAAAAAAAAGAAAAACCCAAAAGTGGATAATAAAAAGGATTTTATATAAAGACTCAATTAATACAAAGAGTCAATAATGCAGGCCAAGAAAAGAGCTTGCTTGAGAAATTATTTTTAAGAGTATAAAAATAAGTAGTAAGTTCTTTTTGAAACATAATCAGGAGCTGGCAGCCTGCTAATGGACTTCTAAGCAAACAGATGATGCAGGTATTAAAAAGAACAAATACAGAAGAGCAGAAAGAGTTTGGGTGGTTTGGTTTTTTTTATCTGTGTTCAGTGTGGGATAATTTTCACTCCAAAATAATCTATGCAGGGGAAACATATAAGAAGGTCTGTCTCAAATTGGAGCATTAGAGTAAAGTATTACAGACAAAATCAGAAACATGAAATGTAAAAAAAAACACCACAAGCAGACAGGATTCACCACAAAGGGTCAATAAGACCAAAAGGAGAAAGAGATAAAACTGTAGTAGCATGTAGCCTCTGCCCAAAATTTCCACAGTATCCAAAGAAAGGAATGTGATGTGATGTCAGTCTCTCCTGGGATGCCTTTGAAAGAATAAGGGAAGTACCAGCAGGTACCCTGGGAAAAATCATTAAAAACGAAGGTACTAAAATTCTCAGGAATCCTAGGGTATATGTTCAAAATATCCATAAACAATTTGGGAAAAGCGCAGAATGATGAGGGTCAAAGGGCAAAGATGAGGGTCAACTATGACGAAACACAAAAGGATCTCATAATAGTTACCATGGAGCAAGAAAATGGCAGATCAATTTCAGCAGAGATGTGTGTGAAGAGATGCAGCTCAGAGAAAGCAATCCTAATCTTATACACCAGACAACAGGCTCTTGGTTGGCTACTAATACTTAGAAATAGAGATATTTGGTGTTTATCATAGCTAGACCCATGAAAATATCACTTTGGTGCCCAGCAGCAGTCAGAGAACAACCCAAAACGCAGAACATAGGAAACGAATAAACAAGAGAGAACATCACAATGCCACCTCAATGCATGATGAACACCAAAATAATTCTGGTCCAATCACCACTTCCAAATGAAAGAAGAAAAGATAGGTTTCCAAGGCTAGTCAAAGCTGCAACACAGTGGCTTGACACCGAAGGAGTAACACTTGGTTTTAAGGTTTCTCTTCTCTGCCTGGAGTGAGCATAAATGGCCTTTAATACTGCTCTTTTGATGTTTAAAGGTAGTGTCCATCTCAGGCCAACACGAATCACCTCCACTGGAGCCGTCTGTATGCAAATGTGTAGCCCAAACCCCATGAGCCTGTGACCGTTCCTACTGTCTCATATGCCATGGAATAGAGGACAGACACCTATCCCTGCCAAAAACATAACTAGTAGAACCAGGATGTGTGTGCTTGTACATTTTATATTCATAAATATGCCCTGTGCAAAAACCATGTACTTAACCCAAACAGTGAGCAGTTTCTTTACACATCCTCATTTGCCATATCAGCAGTTCTCTCTCTCTTGGTTTATTTTCCATCGATTTGTATCCTCTCCTCTTGTTAACCACATGTCATATAAAATCTGTCAGTGTATACAACCATGTATTTAATAAGCTGGCTTCAGAGGGCCCACGAACAGGGTCAGGGAACATGAACGGGACTGTCATGCCTTTTGGTCATCCAGCAGCATCTCAATCTTCTCTTAGGCTGGCAATTATCAGAAGTTTTAGTTTAAAACATGTAACAGCCTATAAAAAACAGGATGGTCAAACCCAGTTGCTAGTGGCTACAACACTCAGCTGGTGCACTTCTAAAATTGTCCTACTCAATGGCTCTAGCTGGCAGGCACAGAAGATAAACCATGTCCCAGAGAGCAAGGACAGTTAATTACATTTTGCTCCCTGAAGTGTCCCCTACAGGAGAGGGGGGATACAGCAAGCAGAAAAGCAGGCAAAATCTGTACTTTGATGAAACTAATTATTTCAGGCTCCAGAGGTAATTAGAACCTATCCACATCATTTGTTAGTTTCTAATGTAAATATAGTGGTCAAAGTATATTTCTTACGTACTTTATTCTACATGCATTGGTTCTGAATTCCTCTCAGAAAAAGGTGGCTCAGTAACTTAGTTTAGCTTGTTTTTCAGATATTCTCAAAATTCTTCCTCCTATTACAAAAATACTTTTAAAGAAACTCCAATAAATGCAACTACGATTTATGCAAATCACAATACATGGAAGATAAGCTGAGTAAAACACTTAGGAAGAATGTACATTTTGCAGTTAAATATATTCAAAATATGTCACTGTTAAAAGAGCTCCATCGGCTAAACATTATGGGTAATACATTACTTCACAAGACTCAAAGACATGTTTTCCAGATTAACTGCACTGTAACATGTATTAAAAGTGAAATTATGGCCTTTCTTGTACCCATATAGATTTGTGGAAGTCTGAAATACCCGTTCAGATACACAGAAGTCAGAAGCACTCATTTGGCTCTTTGAGCTATTTAATACTGACRGTTACATATTTTGGCTGTCACTTTTAAATCGAAGCTAAAAGGTGGCTTTCCCTCACCACTTTACTCCTGACATAATAACTTGAGAATCTGGCTGTAATCAAGAAAAAATGTCAAGATGCAACTCGCTTAAAAGTCAGGATCACAAAATTTGAACCAGGGAGCATATGAGCTTCAGCACRTAAGGAAACAGTGTTCATTTTAAAGGTCTGTTTAATGAAGAAAAAGGTACACTTAGGCTTCTTGCTTTTATGGGTCTTTTAAAAATACATTTTGCAAGAATATTCCTCAGATTTAACGTATTGGCATAATAGGGCRGTATGAAAAATAGTTTTAATATTGAAAAGTCACTACTGTCATTTTGTAATTACTTTTCAAGTGTTTCCTAAGGTTTCGCAATTACATGCTAAATACAGTTATTACTATTGCAACAATGTTCCTGAAGTTTACTCCCCTAAGGATACTTTTCACATTCTCATATGTCTCTCAGTTCAACTGACTTCAAACCAAAGRGATTTCTTATTTCATTTTTGACTCCAAGATCAGGACCACATTCTGCAATGGCTCTTATTTCTAAAATGAACAAAATTTCAAATAAAGGTAACAAACACATTAACTTACATTTGAAATATCACTGTGTCAAATAACATCTCAGGAGTAAAACTTCAGACAAATTCATATGAAATAGAGCAAAATAGATTCTGAACGTCCAGACATTTCTAGTTTGTGTTAGTTGAGGGCTTATTTAATCAGTACTGTTACCACATTTCATAAAAGCACAAGTAAGAAAAGAATAAAAAGAAAATCAAAGAAAAAAAAAACAATCTGGTAAATTGTTTTATTGTTAAACAGATGTCACTTCACTTCAAGCAACTTTCTAAAATTCCATCGCCSATCAGTCAGGTTTGGAAATTGTCAGAGCTTGCTGGTTGAGAAAACAAGCGGCAGTGAGAGTCTATGGATATTTTCTGACACAAGCTGACAGGGTGCCAGAGGGATTACAGGACAAGCTACTGGTCTGGACAACCTACCACCTCCTAGGTCTGGACCAGAGCAGACTCTTCTCAGACCACTGTGCTACTACAAAGGAGCAGCACCGTGCCTACATCAAGGAAAGAGAATCCACCCACCTGCCGAGGTTTATAAAGCAAGAGTAGTGATTTGTGAGGAGCAGTTGAGGGAACTAGGGTTGTCTAGCCTGGAGAAAAAGAGGTTCAGTGGGAACCTCATCCCTTTCTACAATTACCTGAAAGGAGGCCATAGCAATGTAGTATTTCACCATAGCACATACTCTTATGCAATACGCATAACAAAGTACTCTTTCACCAAGTAACAAGCAAAAGGAAAATAATAAATTGCCTCAGATTGCACTAGGGGAAATTTAGATTGGATGTTAGGAAAAATCTCTTCACCAAAAGGGTGAGCTGGCTGCCCAGGGAAGTGCTGAAGTCACCCTCTCTGGAGGTATTTAAAACATGTATAGATGGGGCAGTTAGGGACATGGTTTAGTGGTGGACTTGGCAGCGCTGGATAAATAACTGGATTTGATGACCTTAAGGGTCGTTTCCAATCTAAACAATTCTATAAGAACAGGGGCACTAACAAGCAGGTGCTGAGCCAAGTTCAAAGAGCATCTGTCTTCCTAACACCTCTCTCAGAAGAAATAACTTGTTTGAGTCCTCAGCCTGAAATCAGTCTTGCTGGAAAAGGAGTAGGGGGGAATCTAGTCCTCCTAGGATTTGCCTGCAGGACTGACCCAAATTCTAGCAAATTGAAGACAGGGATGTGGAAATTTTACTTGGAATAGAAGGACAGCAATCCCATTTATCCAGTCAGTGGGCAGACCCACTGTGCAGGCCATAGCATTCAGGGTCTTTAAAAAGTCCCACAGCACACAGTTCAGCTGTGAGGAGGTAGGTGGAAAAAAAGTAAGTTCTAACTACTTTGCAAACCCTAGTGAGCAGCTCTGAAAAGCTAGCTGGGAAACACATAAGGGCTGGAGCACCTCTCATCCCAGCTGCTCTCTGGTGTATGCAACTAGAAGCCATTGCTCCTGCACTCTGGAGCACATCACCCAGGTAAGAAAAACTTCAAAACTAGAACCATGGATGATGGAAGAAGTGGATGCTCAGACTAATAGGTCTGAGGGCAAGGCTGTGAGGCCAGGCATGATTTGTCCTCTTTCCTCTGCCTCTCCCAGACACAAGCCTTGAACAGGGTGACACCTGAAACAGCAAGGGGCTTTTGTATCATGCATGCACCACTACGAACAAGAGTTCTGTTTAGAGACAAGATAAAGAAAATGTTTCTATACAGGCCGGAAAAACAGACAACTGGGAGCGTAAGTGTAGACACAGCCTCACACTCCCCTGCACAGATGGTACAATAGTCCCTTCAGTTTTCAGCATCATCTGAATAAGGTGCAGTGTCTGAAGGTTGCTTACTCAAGACATAAAAATAAAAGATTTGGAGAAGAAAAGGCATGGAGCTGTTTTGCCTTTTTTTTTTTTTTTCAATAGAATTAGCACTGATGCTCAAAAAAAAAAAAAAAAAAAGAAGTCAGGGAAAAAAGGGCAGAACTGTGACAATTCAATTATTTTTGGATCCGGATCCCCCAAAACAGAAATTTAATCTGTTGGCATCTTCTCATCATCACAGATCAATATGGCTTGAGCTGACTCAATTCTTTTTGAAATATGCAGAAACTACTATGGCAGCACGTAATTGTTTGCCATCACAGCTTGGCTATGACTGGGGATGTAGGCAGAGGATCAAACACTACAGGTGTTCAGCTCCACTTGTTCCCATGATGCTGGTGCACCCAGCTGCTCAAGAGATTTGCAGAACACACCTATCCGTGTGAAGTGTCCATCAGCTTGGAGTGATGCATGGACCAGTCTGGAAGATTCCAGTGACCACTACAGGAATGAGGAGAAGTTTTCTTAATCGCAGTGTAAACATAGGGACTGTGATCTCTGGTTGAGGTCCTTAATCTAGAAGACCTCTTGAAGGCTCAAAGAAACATATTCACCATTTTATAGGAGTTTCAAGATCCCCACAAATGGCGTGGATATATCTGTCCACATCAACGAACTTGAAACCAATTTAAAAAATTTTAAGGAAGATAAGCAGACAGGTATTCACAGGTCTATGGCAGATCCACTATGAAGCTGCCAGCACACGATTTGTGAATCCACATACCCGGCTTGATGCTGATAAAGACAGCAGACAATCGTAGCCCAATCCATCATCTGTCTTATTCCCATTGCACATCAGTAAACAACAGCTCTAGTCAGTATGTTATTTATCATTTCTGTCAGCTGCAGTAATGATTAGGAGTTGTGGATCCACCATTTTGAGTCACAATTTGTGACATTAAATAAGTTTTCTATTGCCAAGGTATTCATAAAACATTAATTTATTAAGACTGCAATTATAATTAAAGGCTAAGTATTTTTCTAACATAGCCATACTCATAGTTTTATCCAATTCTTATTCGGAATTTAGGTTATTCCACACGAAGGATGAAACAGAGGTATGCAAAGTGAGGTTGCCACCAGCACCTCATTAAATTGATGGCTCTGTTTCCAGGCTTGTTAGGGACTGGCAAATGAGACAAGCTCTTAGCAGCATTAAAAGTAACCACAGATGTACTGGGAGTGTCATTAGCAAATGAAAGAAGCAGCAGCCCAGACTGATGTAGTACTGAGGAATGAAACCAGACAGCAAGCCAGGCAATTCCTGCTTCAGACAAGAAGATACAGCAACCTTTACAGCCTGACTAAAGAGGTAATACTGGCTTACAAAAGTCACTCTCAGAGAACATCAGAAGGAACATCTGGCAGGGACAGCAATATTCTAAGACTGTATGAAATAACCAGCAACTGTAGCTGGAAGAATATATTGCAATATGGTGTCTAGAGACAAGAGAAAAGGAATTAGAAACATAGGATTTCCTCATGGAACATTTTAATAGGGGACTTGAAAGCAGAATTGTACATTCAATTATAACGGGAATTATGGAAAGAAAAGGCATTGTAAATACACTGTGGGTTTTTTTTTTTAATTCTTTCTCATGTTGGTAGTAGCAACAATCTGGCAGAATGAGTTTAAGGAGAGGTAGGATACCTCCTGGGCACAACAACCACAGCATCAAGCACGCAAAGAACCTCTGCTTGTCCTTCAATTAGTGAGGATTTTCCTATTTCATTACCTTTGCTGTGACTTAACTTTCTTTTTGGGGGAATGGATATACTGGAGTTTGAAAACAGCATAGCAGATGCTTTGGCTTACTTTCAGTCTGCAAGGATTCCAAGGAACATTTTCAGACCTTAGGTATTCTTGGACTTTGAGAAAACAGTTGGTGCTCTTAAACTAAAAAAAGTTGTAAATTATGCAGGGTTAATCTCAAAAGATTTCCTAAAATTGAGAGTACAAATGATCTTATACTATGGCTGTATTATTCCATGCAATTAAGTTAGAACAGAGCATCTCAAGAACGCAGATACAAAATCACATCATCAGTGTGATTTTGGTGTGGACAGATGAATTTTTCAGACCCAGAGTGATGAGCTGAGAACAGCACCAGGGGTACGTATCAGATGATCTCACACAGACACCTAATCACTCGAAACAAGGCAATGAGAATGATGAAACATGTCTGCTAAAGCTACTTTTTCCGCATGGACTTGGAAGACCTTTCCCCCTTCATTTCAGGATGAGATTCTGATCCTGGTAATCTGGAAGGGCTTGGATGATGTTCAGCTTTTACCAGAAAAAGCAAGAATTTATTTCAGGAATAACATCAATTAGAGGGAAGGAGGATTTGCTGTCCTTCTGGCCAAGGGCCCAAAGAAATGGCACGCCTCAGTTCAAGCCCCAAGAGGCTTACAGGACTCTCCTCTGATCCTCTTCTCCTTGCACAGAAAGAGCTCCCTGCCAGCCAGGATGGCAGCTAAAAAGTTTTCATGTACTCCTTCAGAATGAGGCAGCTACTACTTCTTCCATGCAGGATCAGCTGAAAGTTAGTTCAGTCAGCCTGATGCCAGAAACCAATTCCTGTAGAATCTGCCATGCTGCAGGTACACCTCCCTAGTTAATTGCATTCCCTCTTTAAGAATCATTGACTGCTTTTTGCTACAGAAGGTATTTGGGTATGTCAGGGAAATAGATGTGCGGCCAACCTTTAGTTTCTTGAGTTTATAAATCCATAACAAGGTTCAGGAATCGTAACTGAGCCTACCAGCATGATCATGAGCCTTTCAAGAACTTCAAGGAAGTGGTTGAGGGGGTAACTAATACCTATGCTCCACAGACAGTCCTTCGGCAGCTGTCCCAGCACCATCTCACGGTGCTTTGGAAGAGGGAAGGCAACAGAACACCACATTGCAGAAGCACTTTTCGCTCAACACATGCTCCACTTGCCCAAGGACACCGTCAAGAAGCGTGCGCTGACATACCAGCGCCAACACATCAGCAACCACATCTTAAGAGCTTTATGAGGTCACATGCAGCAGCAAGAATTCGGGAGGGAGACAAGGGCTGCAGACTTATGTTAACGCCACACAGAGGGCTTACAGGTTCCGAGCAAGGGGCACGGGCCAGCCTGAAAGAAAACACACATGTATCTGGTAGCAGATTGGTGAACCTTAACTTTTGGGAAAAGGAACAAAATGAAGATCTCGACAAGTTTAGATCTTCTCACACTTACACCACAAGCGCTAAAAGATTTTGATATCCCTGAACTGTAGGTTTTTATTGAAGCCTATATCTATGGACTAGGCCCTCTTTATGCCTAGAAAATATATGGATAAAGGAAAGTTATGGCCTCCCAATAAATTGTACAATTTGGGCATCACCCCTGTCTTCAGTCAGAGTTTTGTTTAACCACAAGAAACAAATCACAATTTCAGATATTTCAGGTACACTCATATTTTATATTATAAATTTTAAAATGGCTCCTTTTTTTAATCTCCTGCTAATTGTAGTTATAAGAGATATGCTCTGGCCACAGACAAAACTGTTCTAGATACCACTAAAAATGGTCTTAAGTTTTCAGTATAAAAAAGGGAAAGAGGGGCAAATAATGAGTTTTTACAACATATTATATTGAAAGAACAATACAATAGTCGGAGAGAAAGTGAAGCTGACCTCTGGCATTTTTAAGTCCTGAAAGGCTTTTGCAGGTTTGGGAAAATAATTTACTCTCTATCGATTAAAGCAGCAGCTAAACATGGATGACTGATCTCATTTTGCCAGTTTGCAGTTCACGCCAGCTACAGAGAAATGCAGAGGATACTCTGACACAGGAAATTCAAAGGTTGATACTATCACTACATTATTTAAAACTATAAGCTGTAAATGGTCATCTTTCAAGCTGACTCTGGGAGTTTTATATCTAGTGTTTGAGGTGATAGAGTGCTTAATTCCAAAGGTCAAAATCACAATAGTTTTCTGAAACAAAAGCAAAGTCTCCCAAGAAACCTCTCTCAGTAATAATAGCAGTACATTGTCTGAAAGAAAAATAATCAGATTTCCAGGCACATTTTGTAAGTAATCTTGTTTACTGTAATTTTGCAACAGCTTTCATAAATTTTTCATCTGAAATCAGGAAGGCTATACCTTGTATTCTGACAGGTTGAAAAAGCTGAGTAAGTAGAATACATCCCCGTGTGGCTGGCTGTGTTTGGGAACACTTAAGAATACATTGCCACAAGAGAAAAAAAACAAAAAAAGGCAACTCAGACATCACAGTGATATATTTTAACAACCAAATAAAACATTGAAAATAGAAGGAAAGCCTCCTCTCACTTCCATTGCTTTCTGAGTTTTTTTAAGACAGCCTAGAACATAAAAATGGTTCATGCTTCATGAATATCCATCTTAACAATGTCCAATCCCACGTTCCACATTCTAAGCTGTTTTTTGAAGCACAAGCAAGAAATACAAATCAAGATTTATTGTGAGTCATTTTGGAGTTTTGTCTCCTCAACAGACTTAAGTAATTTTCAGTAAAATCTTAACTGCTTTGTCCTACATCTAAAGGAAAAAACTGTTAAGAAATATTTCCTTTAACTTCAAATGCATAGTTCTGTGTAGGTCTGTGCTATCCCACTTCACTTCCATTGGGCCTTCTCTACAAAACTAAATCTTCCATCAAAACTATCACACACGTACAAGTAGTGCAAAATAAAAGACAAGGATATTAATCCTCGCTTTTGTGGCTCAGATACTCCTAACCACATGTCCCTTTTATATCATCAGGCACAAAAAAATTACTAAGATTGATGCCACAGGTTCAACAGCTACATAAAAGGAGTATTCTTTATTCAGATGTGGGAGAAACAGATCTAAACCTTCAGGAATATTTTAATCACAAATGCAACCAGAAACTAGACTATAATAAAGTGCTTTTAGGTGAAATTCTGGGCAGGGCTCCAAAGGATTTTGTCCAGCATCCTGTGGCTGGAAGTCCATATAGGCAAGCTTTCTCTCTGCCTGAAGTTACTTTTATCTGTCAACTGGAAACTTTAATGAACCCCACCTCTTTCTCCACTCACCCATCCAGTTGTCAGCTACAGGAAGATAAAGGCTCAGGAAAAAGGTTTTAAAAGCATTTTTTTCCTCTTCCGGTATGTCTGGAATTCCAAATGCAGACTGAAGTATTAAATTCACTCTTTCTGAAGTAGCAAGATCTTGCCTGGCAAGATTCACACAGCTCACAGGTTTTTTTCCATAACTTTGAGTAGTCCTTCCATCTGAGTCTAGTGTTATGCCACCTTTGTTACTGTGAACGATTTACCTCAAGAAATGAAATTACCAAAATAACCACATGTAACTTGTAAACAAGCTGTAGATCATACCATGACTGAAAAGTACAAAATTCAGTGTTAAACACTGTCAAGCCCAAACTCTGCCACCTTAACTGTAGGCAAGTATAGTGTATAGAGTTGTCTCCACACCTAACTATGCCCGACAGACTTCCAATCCCACCTTCCATCTATCCCTTCGGCCCTGATGGACAAGCATTCACATTAACACACCAGAATGAGATAAGTGGTCAAACCTGTATCTTGTACAYGGAGCTCCAAAACTGAAAGCCTTGCACATTAAACAACTGAATTATGAGGCATCACCATTACTGGTCTCACATTAGCTCTTTTACAACTGTTTTCTATTTAGTAGGAACGGTTGAACAAAAAACCCAAAATACAATCAATACAAATACCAAAAGGAAATAAACCACCAATTGACTCAAAGTTCAGCTAATCCCGCAGGCAGTTCCTGCAGGTTTTAAGACAAAACTTTGGTCAAGCAAGAAAGCAGGATTCTCTGTATAAGCAAACACTAGCTGCAGTGCCTTTAGGAGAATCCATTAGATTACACCAACCTCCTCGTCCTCGCCTTTGGAGATAACTAGTTCATTCAATAGACATTAGGCTTTCCAGTAGACCATTAAAAGATTTATTTTTTAAAAAAAAGAGGGGGGAAAAAGAGTCTGAGACCACCCAAATCCCCATTTTTTACTTCAGAAGTAGACAGTAATGCCAACAGCCTGCCTCTAATCTTAAACAGCAGGAAAACTCTGTAAAGGAGCAAGAATTTTACTGCCCTCTGCAGCTTTTCCTTTGCAAGGGCAAAACGCCACCCATTTCTGGGGAGACAAACTGATACAGACTGTCATCTGCTGCTGTGACACATTTTTCTTCCCAAAGCCTGTAAGCCCCACACTGAGCACGCAGAAAAGACATCCGACCGACCAAACTTCACCTTCCTTAAAAACGAAGGCTGCGCTGTCCCAAAAGCTTTCCTGGGAAAATGGGTCAAACGCTAGACAACGGTATCATGGGGAAGGGAGAGGGATAGCACAAGGAGGGGTACGGCCCCTGCTTACTTGCCCTAMAAATATTACTTCAGACACAGGTACCGACTGCATTTTTGTGCGGCGATTCAAACCCTGCCACTACAAAGGCCACCACGGCCAAGCCGCCAGTTGGAAGAGAGCGGAGCCAAGGAATTAAGTGAATTAAACTCGATGCGCTTGTTGACTCAGTTTTCGCTCCATCAGCCGCGCGGCCGCTGCTCCAGCGTCGCCTCTGAATATCGGGCAGCAAAGTTCGGGCGGGGGTTCCCTGGCCCCCGCCGCCACCTCGGCGCCTCCCGCCACCAACTTTCCGCCACAGGAGCTGCAGCACCGGCTCTCGCCAGCCCCGTCCCGTCCCGTCCCGTTCCGCCCCGTCCGGCTCGGCTCAGCTCGGCTCGGCGGAGGGCGCCGGGTGCGGARATCCAGCTGGGCGGCGGGCGAGGGGATGCCGGGCGGCGGCAGCGGGGATGCCCGGGAACCCGGGGATGGCGCGGGTCCCGGACCGGGAGGGCGTCTCTTACCAGCCCGGAGGCGAAGAAGACGGCGAGCAGAGCCAGGCAGGCGCCCATCACGATGAGGAGCAGGAAGACGATGAGCGGGTGCTGCTGGCTCATGCAATAGTAGGACTCGTAGAGCCAGTCCCGGGAGCGGGACTGTTCGCCGCTCGCCCCGCAGCCGCCGCCCGCCTGCTCTGCCCGCTCCAGCAGGTAGCGGCGTCTCCTCCTCATCATCATCGCTTCTTGCCACATCGGGCAGAGCCCGCGCAACTCCCTCAGCGCTGCCGCCGCCGCCGCTGCTGCTGCAGGAGGCAGCCGGGGAGTGGAGCGGGGCGCGCTCCCGCGCGGGAGGCGGAGAGGAGGAGCCGCGGCGGCGGCGGCGGCATGGGCACGGTGCGCCGGGATGCCGCGGCCGCCGCGCAGCCCGCCCGGGGCTTGGTGCGCCTCCGGAAGGCGCCACCCCGCACGCACATGCCTTGCCCGGCTCCCCCGGAGGCGGGGGCGGGAGCCGCGCTCCTCCTCGCCGGGGAGGGCAGCGGGCGCCGGCCCAGAGTAAGCGTCCCAGGGCGGCGGCGGCGGCGGCGGCGGCGGCAGCCGGAGGTGACCGTGAAAGCAGCCCCTGCCCCGCGCCCCTCCGCCCCGGCGCCGGGAGATGCCCCCGGGGTCGGGCCACCTGCCCCGGCCTCCGCCTGCGTGCGGCCGGGAGATCTCTCCGCCCGGAGGGGCGCGGTGCCGCCGCAGGTGCCGCTCCCGACGGCGGCCGTGAGGCGGAGAGCGCGGCGTGTGCCGCTCCCGGCCCGCCCCCGGCGGCCCCGGCCCTGCCCGGCTCCCGCGGGGACGCCGCTGCCTTCCCCAGGGTGCGTGGCAGCACCTCCCGGCGCCGGAGGGAGAGACATTCGGAAATTTCTTTGAAATTACGCCCACGGGCGGAGGGCTCTTGCAGGACTGTTTCGCCGGGTACCTTTTCCGGAGGCGGAATCCCCTTTTTAGAAATCATACCTCAATTTTTGTCAAAACCAGCATTCGAGTTAGGAAGAAGTATAACATACATTTTTCCCAGCTTACCGTGTTCCAAAGGACTTGGTTATTCCTATCAAAGCAGGCATTGGAAAGATGCTGGACATCTAGCACAATAAAGTTACATATCTGTCACACACAGCATTGACTGGCTGAAGTTTTCTAAGCACATACAGGCAGTTCTGCTTCCCCTGCCCATTGCCTACCTGCACGTCCCTCCCCACAGGCTAAGTCCCTCTCTGCCCTCTCTAGCCTCTGTTGTTGCTTTGTCACACCCTTAAACTGCTGTCCCACCCTTAGAGGCTGCCTAAGMTCTACCAGGAAAGGAAGAGAGCAGACGCACATGGATGCTAATGGGCCTGAATGTCCCAAGGGTGTCTCCTGGTGATTGGAGAAATGTTAGGAGCAAGAGGGACTTGGGAATACAATGCTACTACAAAAGGTGAAACCCTGGAGCTAACTTAAGTGGTCATAAGTTGCCATAAGTGAGAGACATAGAATAGAGAGCTGACCATTAGCCAGGTGTAAGAGAAGGCAGATAGCTAGGATGATATAGACCAAAACTATATGGGCTGTAAACTAGTTTATATTTAACACTCAATTTCTGTACTGCTGTGCATGTTTCTATCCAGAAAAAGAAGAGGTACATCATCCGTGAGTGTAACAAAGCAGAGTAACCAACAGCATGTGTAGCTCAAGAAGCCCTGTCCATATATTTGCACCTTTTAGATTTCCCAGGTTTTAAAGAGGGACAAGACTTGAGCTTTCCTGACCCCTGTTTCCCTCAGCTGGCTGGATAGAAGAAAAACTGCTTGTTTTTCACTCTTCCTTCCCCTGAAGTGCTTGCTGGGGCAGGAGCAACATATGAGGAAGAAGTGGAAAGTTACAACTGCACCCACTGTTTTTGGAGAGAGAGGGTGAAAAACGCTCAGAAGCAGCAGTGATAAGATTGAAGGATGAACACAAATCTATGTGGGGAGAACATTCTGGCAGAATTAATTGCTGGGAAGGAGTTAGTAGAGGTGGGTGTGAGAATTTTTGCAACATGAAAAGGCTTTACTTTCAGTCACTTCAAAAATTATGGAGTTGGCCACCCTCACTGTCACACACACATATATAGTGGGATAAGCATAGGGAGCTTAAAAAAAATCAAGAGACAAACCAGAATTACAACATAAAAGCTCTTTTAAAAGCAGGTCTCAGTATTTGGTATTTGACGGTATCCAAGTTTTGACCTCTCAATGGTGGAAAGACAGATAATTACATGATCCTCTATGTACTCATAGAAATGCAAAAGATCTGAACAGGCAAAATGTAGCATGTTCTCTGTTCCATGTGTACAACACAATCCTCATAAAAGCATTTGAAATTTAGGCGGTATGTTAATACAGATGGTGGAACTCGTTGGCTTCTTCCCCCAGCTGATTCTGCTTTAATAGCTTTCCACCGCTTTTCACCTCCCTGAACCTGAACACGAAAGGCCATTCCAAAGAGTTTACCATGATGATCATGTAATTTCTTTGTTATTTCAGTAAGATCTTATGCCTGTAACAGCTAATTCCTCATTATATTACTCTCATGCAATTTCTCAGGAAATAAAATTATGATTCCACAGCAAAAACTTAATTAACCCAAAGGTTGCCCAGTAGTATCATGCCTTTCGAGAACAAGGAGATCAGCATAAGTCTTTTCTGAAAGACCAGACAAAAGGTGCTTCAACAGCAGAGCAAGAGGAAGTAACATGGCAACAAGAGGAAGTAAAAGGATCTTTTGTAAACATCACCTCCTAAGGGCACAGGAGCAGGCAATTCCTAAATGTTGCAAGTTAAGCAAGTGAGACAGACGGCTGGCTTGGCTGAACAAGGATCTCCTCTCTTGGAAATAAAATAAAACACGAAGGTGTATGGCCAGTGGAAGCAAGGTCAGTCACATGGGAAGAATACAGAGATGGTGTTTGCCACTGTAGGGAGAAAATCTGTGTGGCCAAAGCTCAGCTGGAGTTGAAGCTGGCCAGAACTGCGCGGGGAAATAAAAGAAGTTTTTTCAAATATATTAGTGTGAAAAGGCAGTGTGAAAATAACATCAGCCYGTTACAGGATGCAAATGGTCACCTCACAAACAGGGACAGAGACAAAGCAGAGGGGTTTCATGAATTCTTTGCCTCATCTTCAACAAGGATGATGGAACAAGGGGGTCTCTGTGCCCTGAGCTGGAGGATGCAAGAATGATCAACTCCCACTCAGCCCTGAAATTGTGCAGGATCTGCTGCTCCAGCTGGATCCCTACAAATATATGAGGCCTGGTGAGATTCATCCGAGAATCCTCAAGGAGCTAGCAGATGTAATCCCAAAACCTCTCTTGACAACTTTTGAGCGRTCTTGGGAATCCGGAGACGTCCCAGCTGACTGGAAGCTGGTGAATGTTGTCCCAGTTTTCAAGAAGGGCAAAAAGGAGGACCCCGGAAACTGTAGGCCTGTCAGTCTCCCTTCAGTGCCCAGTAAAATCATGAAACATATTATTCTGCGAAGTATCAAAAAACACCTACAGGACAATGCAGTAATCGGTCACAGCCAGCACAGCCTCATGAGGGGGAAGTCCTGCTTGTTCAACCAGATTTCCTTCTACAACAGGGTTACCCACCTAGTTGATCTAGAAAAGCCAACAGGTGTCATCTTTTTGGACTTCAACAAAGCTTTTGATATCTCACCAAAAGATATGAGCAAATATCACAGCAAAGTTGTGATTTCACTCACAGGATCCTTCTGAACAAAGTATCCAGCTGGATAACCATGTTACATGAGGGGTGAGCAACTGGCTCACAGATCAAGCACAAAGTGTTACAGTGAATGGGGTAACATCAGGCTGGTGTCCACCTTAGCACATATGATTCTATTATGTTTCCACTGGACTCTGTGTTTTCTTGCCCAGCTGAAGTACTCGCCCCCTCTACTTTGTCTCTCCAAACTAGAAACCTGCATCTTTCGATTCCTTCTTCAAACTCTAGCTAGAAATATCCCACACCTTAATGTCTAAACCCCTCATCAGTTGTTAGAGCAGATGTCTAGAAAGAGGCAGAAGTCCAGTGAAAAAAAATACCACCTTGTCATGTAAATAATGACTGCAACATTCTATGTATGGACAAGGTAATTGAAACTGTGCAGTACCCAAATTTGAATTTGAACTTCTAATTTGAATGGTCTACTTTTAATTTAACATATTAACACTCTTTTTTTCTCCCCACAGGATGCATTTAATTAAGTGAACATTATTGGAGTTGAATGACAATTATGTCATTGCCAAAGTTGAAATGCCGTATGCTTTTAGAGACCGATTACCCTAGGTAGCCTAAAATAAACATCCTTACTTGGCTCAGCCTGAAAGTTTGCTGTGCCTCAGGGAAAAGGAAGGTACAGTGAATTCTATAACCTGTGGCTGAAAAGCAAAGAACTTTCAGAAAAAAAACCCTCTTCATGTATTCCACTTTATTTCTCTAAAAGGGGAACACAAACAAAGCTAGCACTTAAGATTGTCAGAAACTGTGTACTCTTAGGACTCCAACAACATCAAAGAATTTGTTCCTTAGCCAGCTGGTGTCTAAGCATCTGTTGTACCCCTCTGGAGAAGCAAAACAACACAGAACAAAAGGTTGAGGTCCACAGCTGCTTGTCAAAGCAACCATGTGCCAGAGGCATTACACRTTACAGAAGCAGATTAACGTAGAGAATTTGGTCCCTTCCAGCCTCAACTGTTCTGTGATTCTGTGTTATCACAGCTTATTACCAGTGTCAAGGGATCTGTGATAAGTCCCAGGGAAAGAACTAAGTAAGAACAGGAGATAGAGGAGAAACTGTATCTGGCTCAATTTCCATCACCTCTTTCCTTCATTTTCCCATCCCTGTTGTCTTCCGCATGAGTGTTCTGGTCGGGGATACAGAATAGCTCTCAGCAGAGACAGATCCTTTGCTCCCAGCTACTCTATTAATCTATAGGACATCCTGAGCCACAGCAAATAAAGGTGCTGAATCCCACAGTCCTGCAACGTAGCAAGCACTCAAAAGAGCCATAGCAACTGGCCTGAGCAAGACACTGCCCACAAGTCCACAGGTGGTCAGGTTCCCCCCTCATCAGCTGCCACCAAAGCTGCACATCACTAYAGCCTTGACAGTGTACTGCCACAGCCCGGCTTCACCAGGGCACCTTCAGCTGAGCTGAGATTGCCAGTCACATTGCCCTACCAGTAAGATTACACACAGCCTGTGCCTGAATGGTAATTCCAGAGCTTGGATGTGGCAGCATGGCCAAAAACAGGTCAGTCAGCCCTGCTTGGGGTTCCTCTGGGTAGACACCAGCCCAGGAGCCATCTCTGCCATAAGAACAATACATTAATACATCTGACTTGACCACAGTTGTAAAAGAGCAGTATTAAATTTTTTGCAGGGGGCCTGGCACTCCCTGTGACATTAAAACCAATAGGCTGAGAAAAATCTCATGGGCAATCACTTAACAACATTATCTTCTCCACCAGGGATGCATAACATTTTTTTTTTAATTGTTGTTTAACACTGAAGACTGCTAATTTTTACTGAATTTTTCTGGATTCATTTTACTGAGTTTGGTTAACAGGATTTGCTCTTTCGAATATTATAACTGCAGCTATGTGCTACTGTTGCTCTTCAAAAAATTATGACACAATTTCCCACAGAAATTGGATTCACATACCTGGAACCAGGTGAAATTCACTTTTGGTTTAGATACAGACTTGCTTGAGGTGTTTAACCTTGTTATTTAGGGTGCTAATTACAGTCTGACTGTTCTATAATTCCTTGTGTAATTTTTCTCCCTCCCCCTTTTTGAAGACAGGGTCTAACTTTGTGCCTCTCTCAGCCTCCATAAACTTTTAAGAGTATTTACTAATAAATTCTGAGGTTATTGAAGGAACTACTTGAGATTCAGATGATCTGAAAGCACCTCAATCACCTCTCTTCTTGCACGTTTTCATCACAGATGGTGACTAGGTTGGTCATCTAATCATAGATAACCTTTTTATTAAAGATTGAAGCAAATTATAGATCAATTTTTTGGATGTTTTGGACCATCTGTTATTAGCTGAATGGTGGGTCATCTATTTCGCAAGTCTCCTTCTTTCAAAAAGCATGTGAAAATTAGAAAATTATCCAGAAGGGCATCAGTTTTCTCTCTGCTTGTACCTTGGCGTTTCTTATTTTGATCACGGTATTCTTTACACTCGCYGTTATAATTTGACTTAGTTTCCAAATTCTATATAATGTTATACTGTTTTGGTTTCAAGACRTTAGCCTCCAATTATACACTTCCTAATCTTTCATATTGGAACAGTTTGCACTTGTGCAGACTTAGTGGTATTACTTAGGAAACCATCTACTTTTCCAGATAATCCGCTTTCAGGTAGAACATCCAGGGAAGGTGGAAGGAAATAAAATAAAACATTGCAAATCTGGAACTGCTCAGGCAGTTTTATAAAATTGTAAATTAACTGGACAAGCTCAAGAGAAGTACCATAGGCACCTCAGGAAAGACCTGGTCAATACATAACTACAGTCAGAACACTTTTACAACTTTCAAATGCACAAAGAATAAGATAATAAATAATTTAGAAYGTACAATAATACCTCTATATTGATCAACCATACAGCTTCATCTGGAGTTGTATTACCCTACTTACCCTATCTCATAAAAAACATTGTGGAACTAGAGACAGATTCTTCAGAGAACAACTAATCAAAAACAACAAGGAAGAGTTTCTTCTATTTAGCAAATGTATAGGACCGTTATCCACAGAAACAAAACGTAGGACGAACCACACTAACGCACATAACATTACTTTAGGAAAGACTACTTGGAATTTAGGTTTTCTTTTTTTGTTTTTTTAAGAAAAAGGTTAGACTGAAAATTAAAGGAATGAAATGCAAAATTAGTAAATGGCATATGTTATTTCACTCCAGTAGTTAATCTGTCAGAACAGAACTCTGTCACAAGAGGCTTCTAAGAACAAGATTGTCAGTGTAACAAAACTGATTTGGTTTTAGAAGTTTGTCAAAATAATTTTGATAATTGCGAATAATAACATAAATTACAAGGAATATTGATCCTGTTGTTTCACAAGTAATGTCAGTGCAAGGCAATAGACACAGAGATGAAACAAAAATACGGAAGGCAGATTATGTCAAAATGGGTTTCTTGCATCTTCTACTGAATTGGGATGTGGCTAATTTTTTTTTCCTTGTCAAAGATTGGTTATTGGCATGGATTGTTCTTTATTGCCATTCAGTTGGGGTCAATGATGTTCCAATGAATTTAATTGATTAAAAGAAACACCGCTTTCCTGAATAAACAGTGAGACCATTGACTCAAAGCCCACTGAGTCACACAAAACAGTCTGCATATTCTCCCTGCAATAGGGGAAGGCATATTTATGGTAAAATTATTTTGGTTTTAGACATTTTATGGTGATCTTTACTCCATCTGCCCRATCCACTGAAAGTAAAACAAAATGCACCAAAAGCAAAAATATAACTATGCAACTCTTCAAAATTACTGCAATGATTAAATCTGATACATGGCACTTACTGACCTGTACAGATTAATCAGGTTAACTCATACCACAGAACAGAAACATATAAATCTAAATACAAAATGAGCAGTTAAAATAGAGAAATGCACATAGCTAAATTCATATCCAAGAAAATTGTATTCACATCTATCTAAAAAGCCATTTTTGCAAAATCTCTGTGTTCGTTTCAGTTTTTCCCTCTGGAGCTGTCACAGTTATGTTAAAGGAAGCTTCCTCCTAACAGAAGATGCAAATGGCAGTGCAAATAAATGGTACAATCCTGCAAAATTCAAGATATGAATCGAGTTCTGAAAATACTTAAAAGGAAACAAAAGTCTGTACATGTTAATTCTGGGATTTTTTTGAGACTTTTTGAATGATTGGAATTAATCAGTTAAATAGGTTTTTGCAAGATGAARTGACCAGTAGTTTCCCTAAATGAAAAATTTCCTGCTTTTAATTTTATAGTCTTCTTGGCTCCAAGACAATCAATCTGGGCTCATGTTTTTTATAATTATTGTGCTATTATTTATTTAATGGCCAAAATTTTGCTTAGACTGAGAAAAGAATACTCYCAGAAATGTTATCAACAAGTTAATATTTAAATTGGACTGGACTTAAGCACAAAACTACAGAAGAGTTGAACATCACCCGAGATTTGGATCACAGGTAAATTTTATCCATATTTTTTCCACTTGCCAGGGCTACACTGTCTCTCTCATTCCTGCAGAGGTCCTGAATTTCTTCCTCTCCTTCTTCACAGCTTCAGCATGTTCTGACAGACAAATGCTGCATGGTCCCTTTGGAGATGGAGCTGGCACTGCTTGCTTCCAGACCTCTGTTCTGCTACTTAGTGACCTTAGTAAAAGCATGTTAACCACAGATGGCTTCCAGAATCGTGTGAAGCCGTGTGAGGTAATGGTTTCAGCTGCATATTTGATAAGAGTGCCCAGCTGACAGCAGAAAGTTGCAAGAATTGGTAATGTTCCAGGACCCAGGTCTGCAGAGTTCTGCCAAGAGTAATGGATCCCAGGGTTTTGGAGAAAGTGTTATTTCTAGGGTGAGGCAGGAGAGACTGAGCTGCTACTGAGGATAAGAGGTCACTCTGGCTGTGAAATCTCCTGGTACTGAGTACCAGGATAGACCAGGGTGCTGGGGTTCAGGAGGCCAGAGTGATTTTCTGAAGGGAGGCTTTGGGTGTGTGGGCTGAGTCAGGTCCTGGCATGGGGTCACACCTTAATCATAAAGATTGTGTGTTGACAGCACAGCCTAACCCTACTTAGCACTAAGGAATGAGGAGCTGTAGAGTAAATGTCATTGGCAAACGCAGTCCAGCCCTTTGCCTCTCTAATGAAGACTACCTCGTGTTGGGAACGCTTCTCTAGAGAACATGAGGATTACCAGGTCTTGTTGCTTTTGGAGAAAAGGTATTGATATTAATCCAGAAAATATTCCAGCTTTAGAATTTTTCATCAAACCAGCCAATTGATACCCAACTGCGTATTGCCAATGCATATTTGGAAGGGAAGCTTATAAATAGCTGCTAAAGCAGTCTCTCAAATATTTGAGCACCATCTTATCACTAAGAGTCTTTGCATAAATTTTTCCACAAAAATTTTGAGATCAATATCTCGAAAACAAAAGTACCAGAGACCTATCCATTTCACAGAAGATTTCTGGCTCCTTACGGCTGAAAGAAAATTCACTGTTGAGGCTACAAGGGACCTCCAAAGACTGCCTAGTCTGACCCTCCCTGCTCTAAGCAGGGTCAGCTAGAGCAGGTTTCTCAGGAGCATGTCCAGTTGAATTTTAGATACATCCAAGGATACAGATTCCACAACTGCCCTGAGCAACCTGTTACAATGTTTGATTACCCTTACAGTAAAAAAGCTTTTTCTAAACAGTATTTGTTTCCTTGCATGTTGTGCTCATTGCCTCTTGTCCTTTCACTGAGCAGCACTGAGAAGAGTCTGCCTCCATCTTTTCTGTTCTCTGCCCCCTTTCAGGTATTTATACACACTTATATCCCCTTCTAACCTTCTCTTCTCCAAACTAAGCTGTCTTGACCTTTCCTCACAAGACAAATCCTTCAATTGCTTAATCAACTTCGTGACCCTAGGTTGGAAACACTCTAGTATCTCCGTGCCTCCATTGTACTGAGAAGCCCAGAGATGGACCTAGCCCTCAGATGTGTCTCATCAGTGCTGAGAAGAGGGAAGGAATCTGTTCTGTCAACCTGCTGGCCAGTACGGTATTGTCCTTCTTTGCCACAAGGGCACATTGATGTCTTAGGTTTAAGTTCTCCACCATAACCTCCATAACCTTTCAGTCCTTTTCTACCAAGCTGCTTTCCAGACAGCTCATGGTATCAGACATTGGGTGAAGACCTACATGTTCTATTGCACCATCATATGTATCCTTATTGATTATTTGCATTATGGTAGGATTAAAAAGAATTAGTTTGCTAATTGAAATATTTCCAACATATTTCTAGTTTTCCCTTTTGGTTCCTGAGACTTCATTAGGTGTGTTTACTAAATTTCACATATGTTTTAACTCAAATAGCTGTGAAAAAGATTTCTGAGTTTCTAAGGAGCTTTGTGATCACTAGGAAAGAAAAGTAGCATAAAAATAAAGACATACTTTTTTTACTTATATAAGGTTGAAACATTTTCCACAGGGTTTTTCAGCAAATGCTTAGCATAATACAGTGCTTTTCTGTTCCTTCTCAGTATCCAGTTCATCTGTTCTTTTTAAAGACGCACGTACTGATCAATTAGTAACTGATTTTGGTGTTATGCATATTTTTATTCAATGTAGGTGTCAGCTATAATGATCTGTCTTGGAGTGATTTGTTATGATAGTCTATTCCATGATCCTCTCATTATGCCCAAAAATTGCTCCTGCACCTTTAAAGCCCGAGACCAGAGGAGTGTGGGGCWGGGTGGGGAGGTTTCTTGCCTTTGCTGTGCGGGCGGGTTTGAAGCCTCACTGCCCAGGCTTTCCGTGACTCTGTGCAGCGTGGGTTTTTTCTGCTTGGCTGACTTGGTTTTTTGGCCCAGGCCAGAAAACTCTTTTTCCTTTCCCTGGCTTGGAGAAACTGCAGTAGCAATCTTTCGGCTGCCCTGAGGTGAACTGAACCAGCTGTTGCTCCAAGATCGGAGGAGTGGGACCAGTGGGAAGTGGGGTCTCTCTGTTCCAGCCCCAAGCCACGGGGAACCAAGCGGGAGAGAGAAAGCACACCAAAGGCTCCAACCCAGCTGTTTCATCTGCCATGACTGCCGTGGAGAAGAGGCTGGCACCAGGTAGCCATTAAGTTTTCCCTTGCTGCTGGAACTGCTCTGTGGAAATTCTACTTCCCTCAGTGTGAGAGCCGGTGCCATCTTGGACCACGTGTCGGGAAGGGGGATTTCTCCAACACTGGCCCMATTCTCTGGACATTTTTTGGGTCTTTGTTGCTGGGAGGGGCAGGAAGTGCGTTCTTAGGGTTTAGTGCTTAACTGTGTCTTACTTTTTTCCCTTGCTTTGTGGGTGGGCATTCTTTTTGTTACTAAACCATTTTGGTTTTTTTCTTCACTTTCGTCTATTAGTATTCATTTCCTCTTGGTGGAAAGGGATTGTTGGAACCCTTTTAGAGAAGAGGACTCATTCTAAAGAGTCCTCTGTTATATTTGTCTGAAAACTGAGACATAATCAAAGATTAATAGGCAACTCTTCAGAACTTACATGACTTTACGAAGCATTTTCAATATTAAAATCCAGCAGTCAATCTCACAGCCATAGAAAAGCATCCTGTACATGAGTTTTTGGGTTAAAAACACACTAACCTTGATCATGCATTTTATACCAATACTGTCAGTCTCATGCTTCTCAGATATAAGTTTATTGGACATGTGAGTGATTTCCATTGTTATTGGAAACCACTCGTGCTAGTTTGAAACAACCACTTAATGAACTCCTCTTAAAGCCATGCTAATTAAGTGAACATTAGACTATTGTGATTATTTTATGCTTACTACAGTAAATTATATGTAATAACTGTCACTACACAACTAGGATAGAATTCTTCTACATCACCTCATTTTCACTTTTAGGGCACAACCAGGGATTCTTGAACCAGGAACTTATAGACTTCTATGTATACGTTAAAATAAAACATAGAGGGGAAAAAAACCAGCAATTATGTTGCTAGGTTAAAAAATCAAGGAATTAGCTAATCAAGGACTATTAAAAGTTATAATCAGAGTTAAAGAGCTTGCTAGGGAAGACTCAAGCATGTTAAACCAGGATGAATATTATCTTGTACGTGTCCGGTTCTTATCTTCTAATTCTTAAGAATTAGTCCTAACTAATTATGGCAGTTCTCATCTAAATTATGTCATTCTTGTATTTCATTATAAAGTCCCGTTTCACACCTGCTATATGGAGTTAAATTAAGTTTCCACATAGGTCTCTGAAAAAAACCAAAGTTTTCTTTTGATCATGAACAARTGAATGTTTTGTGATGCCATTAATTTAGCTATTGACATGATTTTTCACTAGCAGTGTGTTTTCCTATATGTGCATCCATAGTGCATGATCATCCCTTAGACAAGCTGGGTATTGCCAGGCTGGCCAAATACTTACTGTTTCAAAACAGTGTAGCATCTAAAATTGATATGCAGCTAAAGGCAGCAAAATAAGCAAAATAAATGTGATAAAGAAACATTTTAAGGGTGTAAAATATAGACAGGACTATATCAGTATGTCAGGTACTAGTTAAAAACAAATTTGAGGCATTGGAAAGGAAATAGAATTTATAGACCAAGTCACTATTTTTAAAGATAGTCACAGAATAAAGAAAAAGGTAGACTCAAGAATGAAGAACAAGCAACAGCTTGATCACAAGTTAAGGATCAATATGTAGCTTAGACATTTGTCCAAAGTCCAGCACCAGTCTCCTGTGGAGCAGGAAATTCAAAAGAGGGCAATAGACTGATGAAGAAACACAAGAGAATGCCTCAACAACTCGGTAGAGAATGTTCAAAGGCAACTGTGACAGTGGTATAGGAGTATTTTGGAAAGTTGTCAACATAAAGAAAAGGATGTGAATTATAAGGCAATCTAATAATCAATAAAATGAGGACAAAATCATACAGTTACAGAAAATATCCAGTTATAAAATAGGTCCTTCACAGTGAACCAGGTTTAATAAAAAAAACCAAAAAAAACAACAAAAACCCCCAAAACAAAAGTTGACCACTACCTATGCAGCTGAAACATTTAGAAAAGAGTGAAAATTCTAAGTGGAAGTTTAAGTACAAGTAGAAATCTCAAAAGACAATCAGAATTCCCAGGAGCAAAGCATGAAATGTCCTAATTGCCATGCTGATAGACTTAGAGCAAGAAGACAAAACATTAGTGCAGTCTCATCTAATTCATAAACTGATTGTGTTGGTCTGAAAATTTGAAAATATCCAAAGGAACAGAGAATCATAATTTGCTCAATTAAAAAAAGGAAAAAAAAGGAAAAAAAAAGGGAAAAAAATCTTTTGTGATGATTACTACCTCATAGGCTAGGAAAGCCCGGGTTTGCTATTACGCTGTAGTTTTATGTTTTAAACAAAAGAGAAATACAGGAGTTTTCTGGATCTGTGAAAAGYTCATCTTTTAAAATAAAATATGTTCTAATCATTCACTGTTTAGGAAAAAAATAAACTCTATAAAAGCTGCACAAATATTTTGATTAAGAAAAGTCACAGTAATACATTATGAGGTTTAGGAAGGTCAGCACATGTTTTGTCTGCTATCGATACCTAATTAAGCTTGGAAACTGTTTTTCTCCCATTCTCCCTTAAGTAGTCATGTGTGTGTCCCTTTTATTACCAAATTTCACTGCTAGGAAATAATACCTTGCACCTGATTTTTTCCAATAAGGCTAATGATCCCTGTTATAGAAAAAGACAGAGGATACAGTATAACAGTAAACATATTATTCTTCCCAGACCCTATTTGATCACAAACTCACTTAATTTATTAGACTAACAGAATTTAGTAGGGAGAAGAGGAAGACCATGTAGGCCCATGTATTTCATCTACATCAGTTTTCAGATATGAATCAAAAGATGTAAAATTTATATGAAATATTGATTGGAAAAATTGTCCTGATTCAAATGAGATATTTCCTTATAATGTGCACAAGCAATGTGTGGAACTCTTTGCTGAAGGATGCTCTGAATGCTAAATCTTTGCAAGCGTTCGAATAGCAACTTGAAAAAGTTGTGGGCTGTTGGAGGAAATCTGATGCTGACTATTAGGCTCAGAAACAACTTCCACTTCATAAAGTTCCTGAACAATTAGTTTTTCACAGCCACAAATTAGCAAAGTCTGAAAGGGGAGCCAAAGGAGACATCATTACACATTTTGTTCCATTTTTATACACCTTTCTGCAGTAGCCTTATAGCCCAGCCAGTTTAGTGCTTTAAGTTGATTTCAAGCACAGCTACAAAAAAAGTATGCAAAAAGTTTCTTTTGCTCTTGACTGTCATCCAGGTTGTTGTAACTATAACAGCCAAACTACCCGCTTCCAGGAGCCTGCTGCATGTCCTGTGGTTCTAACCCTGTTTTACATATGGTGTTGTGCAGCTTGTTTTAGCTTAGTTATTGCATGGCTTTGTTCAACTATGTAGTTCTTTTGCTTCTAAAGGTATCATGGCAATAAAATGCACCAAACCTGAGTAACCATGGTATAACTAACCCTGGTGAAATCTGGAAACATGAAAAAATAACCCTGAGCAAACCCAAGGAATGAACCTTCAACACTGTATTCCTCATAGCAAAAACTCAGGACACTGACAACTTTCTACAACAATCCACTGGAAGGGTGAGAGCCTAAAAGGCAGATACTTTGATTTTATTATGTTGCTAATGGCCTTTAATGGAATTAAGAAATTTGGAATATAAGTGGTTGTAACTGGACTAAAAATAAGTGGTTGTTATATTTGATTAGAGTGTTACAGCACAAGACTAGCAGTACAGTCCAGTCAGATGTGGATCTTCACATAAATTGTGGTCTCTATTACTCATCATSAGCTTCTATGCATAATACTGAGCATGTACCACTGGTCACTGTTGGAGACAGGTTCCCAGGAGGGATGGACCTTGGACCTCACTCAGTAGGACCTTGSACAAATTATCTCAACGAAGTACCCAAACTATTCTCATAGAACTATATTAAAGTTTTCTCATCTTGGAGAGCAGCAGTCTGCATGCATTGTAATGCTCCTGCTATTTTAATTGTAGTTTCTGGAGTGTTTCAGAAATCTTGGAGGATAGTCATTAAGACTGCTAATAGAAAACAGATATCTTTTCAAAAGAGAGATCAAGGGATGCAATTTAAGTTCTCACCCACGCTGTACTCTCATCCAAAGCCCCAGCTGTATAAAAACAGGAGTTAAATTCAGTACTACGTAAACATCACCAAAAAGTGAGCTGCAAAGCCATATCCTTTCCCCCTTTTACTTTTCCTAGAGAATTACCAGTTAATTAACTGGTGAACCGAAACAACCCAGCCCTTATTCAGAAGGGAAACCTATCCAGAAGCCAAAAAATTCCTGCCTTCAAAACTCACCAGATGACCTCTGGCCAGTGAAGAAGGGACTATGTTGTCCAAGAAAATTTTAGGTCAGATATTCCTTTCATCCTTCTGCTTTCGGATTCCTGTATAGAAATAGCACAAGCACAGTTACATCACAACAGGAACAGTCTTTCCTCTCTAAAAAAGACAGACATCCATAACAATGATAAAAAAGCACAAAAAAATATTAGTCTTAGCATTATGCCAGCAACTTTTTAATATGAAAAACTAGTTAGAGGTGAAACAATTTAAATTATACAATTACTGCGAGAAACCATAATTTAAAGATAAGTTCATTCTTTTATTATTGTTGGGCCAATTCCTGAGTCTGTATAAATACTGATAAATCCTACTGAAATAAGTCTCAGTCCTCAAAGGCACCAAACATCAACACCTTGATACTAATGGTTTCTGGGATAGAAATTTTTTCAGGGATGTTCAGCATTCCTAGGAATGTGATTTGTAGAACTCYCCTGATCAAAAGAAAAGTCACATCACTGTGGCTTTATGTTTTCTTTCAGCCATACTGATTCCCAAACAAAGTAGAAAGTCTTCTGCATGAACACTCCAAGTAGACTTACGTCGCATCTATATTAAGTAACACTCAATTCATAAACTCTTAAAGTGTTCCTTAGAAAACAGCTTTGTTCATTTGAATTACTGCGAAGTATTGGAATGTTTAACATATGCAGATGATACGTAAGGCTATTCTTGTGAATTTCTGAGAATATGCTCTTGGTGATCACAGCCATTCATTACAGCGTGAAAAGCTGGAATTTCCAATGACTAGGACATAGTTGGAGAACTTTTCAACAGGTGGGATAACAGATAGAAAGAGAATTGCAAAAAAAAAAGAGCATTTGTGAGATGCAAATGCCATATAAAGTAGAGAATCTCAGAAATTAAAGTGGAAGAGGTAATTAAATATTCTTCTGTTTATGTCAAAAGTCATCAAACAGATTAAATTAAAATGCATTAAATTTCTGAGAGAAAAGACTTCACCATGTCATAGACAGAAAAACAGAAATGCAGTGAGTGATCTAAACAGTCCTTGATAACACTTCAACACTTCTCACTCTCCCTCTCTGGTAAGGACAGGTTTTGAGATAAAGACATATTTTAAGAAAAGCATCTGTGACTTTACAACTTGACTTTCACCAACACACCACCGCCTCCCCAGAACACACTGATGATATTAATTACACTTTACCCTTAGCTGTCATTGAAACCGAAAATATGCTAAGTACCTATTAGCTTAAGGAGCAAGTAAGTCAGCCTRGAACCTCTGAGAGTGCCAAAAAACCTGTTTTCATTAACACTGCATGCTGTCTGATGTTACAAACTAGGGTGAAGCATCAGTAGCAGAGAAGCTGTGAGAAAGACTAAATGTATAATACATCTGATACAGTGCCAGTGGATAAGGACTAAATGTCTTCCTGTAACACAGCAGGCTTCCTCATTGTCAGAGGAAATCAGACATGGGAAGGGAGGAACCATGTCACATTGAGTCTGAAGGTCTCCAGACCCTTTGAATTTTGACACTAAGTCCTGACTTTGCATGGACATAAACTAAAAATTAATTATATGAAGCCTTCAGCCTGAGAATAAAACTTATTTTGATTTTCCAGGAGATATGAGCATTGAAACTAAGAAAGTTTAGCTAAAAACAAATATTTATCCTGACTGAAATCCCATTTGGAGAAATATATTCTTGCGGTAAGACAAGCATTCCTAATATAATATATTCCATGCCATATTTGCCAGAGGTAGCCTTTTCTTTGTCCCTCATCTATAAATAACTGCTTTACTTTGTTTTATTACTGAAAATATTGCTTCACTTTGCTTAAACAGGGGGATGTGATTATCATAACTTTGTTACTGTTATTATAAGCAAGACAATAGCATTAATGCAATCACAAAGATGAAAAATCAGGTGCAGAAAATGCCAGAGCAAAGTCTGAAAGCTTTAACCATCCTCCAGGTATTTATTTGTATCCCCAAGAAACCATAACATACTATAAAACAATGTGGAATATCTTATCTAGTATAACAAACCTATATATGGAATATATATTCTTCCTCAGTATGTTTGCTTTATAGATTTGTGTGATCTACAAAGCATGCCATGTTTAAGAAAAAATGTAGAATTAGCATAATAGGGGAAGAATAGTTAAAATTTTAGAAGAGAAACATCTTATGTTTGAAGCTTTTATTCCGAAAAAAAAAACGGAGCAAGATTTATTATGTGAATACGTTGCTAACTCGGAATGGAGTAAAAATAAAATTATGGACTAATGCCAAAGAGCTTCATAAGAAGGAGACATGCAATAAAATTGTACAAAATATGAAGAAAAAAATATAATTGATCTCAAAATCCACAGCAGTGTGAATTATAGATCAAGTGCTATACAGTCTACTGGACTGTGAAAGAGTAAACCCTGCAACTTCAATGCTTTGTTGTAAAATTGTTGGCARGAGATATTMATTTTCTAGCAAAAGTAGATTCACAAGTGTTGAGAATTGCATATTACATGTAGATAATGCAAAGATTCATCTTCTCAGTGTCTGGGAAGGCACTTTTAGGAAAAGGCAGCAAATTTGAGTATTACTGGGATCAGTACAGCTCATCTCAGTGGAAAAAAAAAAAACAACAAAAGACACACAACACTTTTTGTAAGGATCAACTGTGATGAATTCTTAGAAAATGTACTTTCCCCTTGGAAAAAAAAAMAAAACAAAAACAAAGAAGAAAAATCTGGACCAGATTAAAAAGATGAGTAGAAAAACAAYAAAATGAAGGGTAAAAAAAAAATTAAAAATCCCTGTGGCATGAAATTGTGTATAGGAAATGTAACAGTAAAACTTGTAGTGAAAAATTATTTTTTTAATTACTTGAGTTGTAAAATAAAAGTCAAAGTCCTACTGAATATGAGGGGATGCTATGAAAGGCCCTGTGGAGAGRCCTGATGATTAAGCATAATTTTTTTTAGTCAGTTGCAATCAGATAGCTATCAAAGTAAAGATAATTAAGAAAAAATTAGGAGTCCATTTTGTAATAGAGAGCGAATATCTCAGTAGAAGAGATGCTTTCAATTCACCTAGACCTGATTTAATTTGATCCTAGGCACTGGTCGATGATATCTGATTTCTGTCCATGACAGCATAACAGACTTCAGAGAAAAAAGATAGTTGAATAAGGCTTTTAAACCCATCTCAGATGGTATTCTCATATGCAAACACGGGAAAAAATTCCACAGATTAATTTATTATAGGGTGGGTGCAGGATTGCCAGCTTTCAGAAAGTCTGCACCAAGGGAGCTGCTATTTCTGACCGAGTGTCTGAGTGAATGGAGTGATCTAGAAAGATCCTTTGCAAGTCCATCCTAAGTCTGGTTCATATTTTCACATGTACCCAGGGGATGAAAGAAGAGAATGTTTTTTTAAATCTGCAAGTGAGATCAAGCAGGAAGAGGACTCAAGTATAATTGAAGTGAAAATGAAACTTAAGCTGCCAGGGATATGATATAAAAAACTAGAATTCTGCTGTGTGGAGTGAAACACATGGTACTGTTTATAGGTGTAAGAAATCCACTTTGTAGGGAAAACAAAAACCAGCCAGTCCGGTACAAACATGCAACAAATGGATCTAAATGTTGTTGCTGCCCCGTTTGGCACTGGGAAGGCAACAGCTAGAGGACAACAGCTGGAGCCTGACACTGCTGTTTCAGGAGGAGCCAGACCAGAGTAAAGATAATCTATACCAGGAAACTGAGATTGGATAAAAGACTGGAAAACACTCAAGGCATTTGGGAGAAAGAGAATGAAAAACCTCTCAAAACTGAGGCAAAAGTTGGCTCATGTGATGAACAGGGAGATTTTACAATTTTACAACAGGGATTATAGGTTTAATGGGGAAGATTTTAGCCACTCTGTAGGAAATTTTTTTTTGTCTAGAAAGATTCTTACATCACTGGAGCAAGTTAGAGAGCAGCTGACAGGATGTGCACAATGGTAAATGATCCTTTTCTGGGCCACGGGATGGGCTAAATGACCTCTTGAGGCTTCTCTTCCAGTCCTGTAATGACTGCTGCAATGGTGTGACCATGAAATTCAATTGCAAGTTCTGTACTCAGTGGTTGGTTCTTTAAATGGTTGAAATCTTTAAAGCAACTCTGAAATACGCGATAAATAGAGATAGTATTTTGGAAAAATCTTGATTCAACATAGTCTTGATTTCCACAGATGATTAGCCTGTCTACTAATACTGCCTTATGTAGACTAAAAATATTTCACCAGGTGGTGCTGTTACACATAACCTTCCAAGCCTTACCCTATGCCCTGGGCACACGGCAGTGTTGGGAAAGCATCTGTGGGTTCTGCAAAGGTGTCTGTAGAGGCAGAATTACTTTTAGTCTTTGACATAGCTGTAAGAGTTGAGGAAAGAAGGGTTGTATAAAAGGCTGCCTAGCAGACTTAATTTTGGATTGAGTAAAGGATGTAAATTCTATGTGTGTACGTGTCTATGTATATTTTATAAATATATCTGCTTTACTGATTTATCCAGCCTTCAAAATCCCGGATATGACAACAGAAGTATCATACAGCCTCTGAGCAGAATGCTGCTGTCCGTGACTGGGGTATATACAGATGTAATATCTAAACACATGCCCTGCGAATGGACTATGAAAGGCAAAATTAAGATTAATTTGTTTAGGGACTATTTTTATTGTACAGCATAACAACACAAGCATTCTGTGTTACATGGATAGCAAAGATAAGCCTTATATTTACATTAAACCAAACAAGCTTTGGGAGACTGTATAATTCTGCTTTCTAAATATAGAAAATGTTTGTATTGTCCTCTTAATGTTCTCTCTTATAAAATGAGGACATTATAATATTTAATTAAAAGTATAGGATACATACAAACTTTCATTAAAACAATGAAAAAAAAATCATAGAATCTATAAATCTAATCTAGAAGCAACTCTGTCAGTCATCTAATCCAAACAGGTTCTTGGTCGAAGCTCACTCAACTAAATCAGGTGCCCGGGGCCTAGCCAGGTCATCCAGATGAATGGATGGAGATTCCACAATCTCTCTGGGCAACTTGTTGAAGTGCTTAACAGATTCCATACAAAATTGCTTTCCTTGAACCTAATCAGAATCTTTTACATAGCAACCCAGGTCCATTACCCATATGCAGTGCATTCTCCGTCTTTGAGAGGAGCCTGGCTCTATTTTCTCTATGCCATTCTGTTAAGAACTTTCAAAAAGTGGTAAGAAATTCTCTTGACTTCTCATCCTAAGGCTAAAAAACCCAGTTCTCTGAGTCTTTCCTAATACTTCATGCACTCCAGCCCTGATCAGCTCCACTGGACTCGCTCTGGTAAGCCAACGCTGTTGAGATGCAATTTGTGTGCTGCTGTTGCTGCTTGTCCCATCCCCATCTATCTGTGAAAAGAATCTGCCTCAGCTTTTTCTACATGTGCTTATTGGATAGCTCAAAAACATGAGATGTCTCCTCACCCTTCTCTACCCTTAGGAGTGAAAAAAAGCAGTGTTCCTCAGCCTTCTTTCATACGCCATGTTCTGCAGTCCCGTAAGCATTTTGATGACTCTCCACTGGACTCGCACCAGGGTGGCAGCATCTTTCTTGTACTGGGCAGCCCACAAGCGGGCACAACAGCGCCACTGTGAATAGCCCAGATGGGAAGCGTCACCACCCTTGACCTGCTGGCTACACTCCTGCTGTGTTGCTGCCCACCTTTGCTGTAAGGGCACATTGCTGCCTCATGTTTATTTTGCATCTTTCTTGTACACCAGGATTTCTCACCCCTTTCCTGCAAAGCTGCTTTCTAGCCAGTTGGTGTCCAGCCTGAATTGCTGTACAGAGTTACTCCACATAAAAATATAGGACAATAAATATGTATTGAACTTCATGAGCTTGCTGTCAACTTATCAGTCCAGCTTATTGAGCATCCCCTTAAGAGCAGCCCTGTGCTTTAGTGTATTGATCCCTATCTTTTCTAGTCCATGTCTTACCAAATTGAGTACAAGAATACTCTGTGATATTGTGTCAAATGTTTTGCCAAAGTCAAGGTAAATGCCATGTGCTTGCTATTCCCTTCCCACAGAGTCCAGCATGGTATTATTATAGGCATGCAGGATATCCCCTTGCTACATCTATGCTGGCTTTTCCTTATCACCTTCTTGTCATACATATGCCTGGCTAGGGCTTCCAGGAGGGTTTGTTTGCAGTTTTGTGGCTTGATGTTAGACTGAAGGTCTGTTATTATTTGGGTTGGCCTTCCTGATCTTGCTGAAGATGGGTGTAATATTTGTTTTTTTCTGCTTATAAGGAATCTCCTTTTTTTGCCATGACCTTCCAAGGATGATAAAGCATGGCCTTACAATGACTGTGTTCAGCTTCCTCAGCAGCCTGAACAATGAATAATGCTATATTCCCAGAGACTCTGCCAGTAGGCTCAGTGACCCGGGAAGCCAGACAGAAGAAATTGTAGGAGAAAACTGAGATGATAAAAAGGCATTGGGTACTTTGGCCCTTCATTTGTCCTTGTGTGCTGATGTACATACAGAAGTTCTTGTTGCTATTTTTTCCATCTGTTTTTAATTTCAACTACAGCTGAGCTTTGGCTTTCCTAACTCCAACACTGCTTGCTTAGGTAACATCTTTATATTCCTCCTGAATAGTCTGTGCACATCTCGGCCTGTCATGGGGTTTCTTTTGGAGATTGAGCTCTGTCAGGAGGTCCTTATTCGTGTTGACCTTCTGCATGTGCATGGAATGACCTGTTGTTCTTTAAGCAGGACATCCTTGAAGAACGACCAGTTGTCCTGAGTTCCTTTGCCCTTTAGATCAATTTTCTATGGAATTTTGCTAAACAGACCTCTGAACAAACTGAATTCTATCACCTGGAAGTCCATGGTTCTCATCTTTCTATTGTTTTACTCAGTTTTCTCAGGATTTTAAAAGTCAAGATCTCATGATCAATGCAGACAAAACTTGAACTCAGCCTTCCCACTATCTGGCAAATTCTTTGTTTGCAAGTAACAAGTTATACAGAGCATCTTTCAATGTTGCATCTACATTCTAACCTCTATCGAAGATGGAAACTGGGGTTTTTTCCTTCCCGGAACTCCTTGTTAAAGACATATTAACCTTTAAATTACAGACAGTAAATAAACAGACAGATCAATAAATATTCAATCTGTTTCTCTGTACAAGATTGAAATAAAAATGATCATAGAATAATAGGATAATTCAGGTTGGAGAGGACCTCAAGAGGTCGTCTCCTGCAGGGTCAAGCTGTTGACCACAGAATAGGGTGAGCTGTGAAGTCAGACCATGTTACTGAGGTACTGAGGCATATTTCCCAGTCTGGTCCTGAAAATTTCTGAGCCTGGAAACAGCACACAACTTATGTTATCAGATCCATTGCTCAACTATCCTCATAGTGGACACCTTTTATCTTATATCTAGTCTGAACCTGTCTTGATTCAACTTATGCCTTCTGTTTGTCATCATCCCATCTCTGTGAGCAGCTTGTCTCCATCTTCCTGATAACTTCCTCATGGAAACCAGCAGACTGCTGTTAGGTTCCTCCAAAGCTCTCTCTTCTCTAGGCTGAATGAGCCCCATTCCCTCAGCCTGTCCTCATATGGCATATGCTTTCTCATTTTATGCCCGCGAGTTTACCATTTCCAGCTCAGTTTGCAGCATTCTGTGACATCAGGACCAAACTCCCAGATGTCGTTCAGGGAACCTTTAGAACCTACCTGGAGGTTGAAAATCCCACTTTGGTAGCAGACCACCTGGATCTCAGGCATTGCAGTGATCCATACGGCAATACCTAAAACCCCTATGGGAACCCAAGCTAATGTATTTAATCTTTGGAATGGAAGAAATAGCAAAGACAGAAGGAAAAAAAAGGCAAAGAAGCAGAATATCCTACCAGTATTTTCAGAGATTAAGACCTAAAAATATTAGGGAAGGCATCCTCATAATAGTAAATATAGTAAAATTTTTAAAGGCTTTCTGTCTTTTGTCAGGTTAAACTGTATAGACAAGCTTTTTAATTTCTTAAAGATACAAGGTAGGCCATTAAAGGCATTAATAGTATCAGAGATACCATTTCACTGCAAAGAAAACTCCCATTGAGGGATAACTGTGTCCTTCTACCATGTAACACATTTGTTAATTTCTGAATTGCTCTAGCAATTCCAGCTGTTTTCAATTTAGGCATAGGATAAATTTAGTATTTTCTTCTTATAAATTAATACGTGCTTGTTGATTAACCCCTCCTTATTTTTCCCCTACTTATGTCTACCTATGTTCAAAGTATTATATATGATGACATGATAGCTTTCTGGTGGTGTATTTTATGACAATAAAGAAATGTTATCTTATTCCTTTGGATACAGAGAAAGTAAAATAATACATATTGTATTTAAATGGCCATGACTAGTTCATGACTGTAGTGATTGAAGCCTACCACATGGCTTAAAACTAATTTCTCATACTATTGCTTAAGTGAGATATAAATAATACAGATTTTTAAGTAATCTTTTAGCTGAGGGATGAGTTTCACAGATTTTTTAATTTATGTGAACTGCATGACTAAGGACTTCTAAATGGGTAGAATTCTCTACCTGCAAGGGTTAGGTATGGGGTTTTTTTCATAACTTCTGTGAATTATTTGACTCTTTTGACTGAACATGATTCATGTATTTCAATTTCCCTTTTGCTTGAAGTCTTGTATATTTACTTCTAAAAGATATAGATAGATATAGATTAGATATAGATAGATATAGATTATACAGATATAGATATAGGTATATAGATGATAGATATAGATATAGATATAGATATAGATATAGATATAGATATAGATATAGATATAGATAGATAGATATTTATGTAGATAAATAAGTATTTGGGGCTATACAACAAGCCAAGATTGCTCTCACATACAAAGCAGGCCAGAAAAACAACTGTATCAGGTAGAGCAAGCTCTCAAAGAGATTTCAAGAATTAAAATTGAGTAAGTTAAGGATCATTTGATAGAGAGATGAGACAGAGTATATCCTCATAGAAGAAAAAGATCTTAAATTTCAGGGTTGAAATAAAACTGTCTGGTAAATGGTTTTATGTCATTTGAAAGGGGGAAGAAATTTGTGCATCAAGCAAGTCCTGGAAATCCTAACCCAAATGTGCCGAAAATGCTGTTTCTGACAGTCTCCTGTTATTTTAAATAGGAAGTAGTTTGTTTCTGTGATGATCAATGTCACTAGAAGAACCAAGAATTTTGGAGGTTTAGAAGTGTTTATTGGTTTATTTTGACTGATTATTTGTCAGATCTTTTTCTCAAATGTTAAGGCAATGTAGAGGGCTGCAGATCCAGTGCCAAACTGTCTTTGAACAGATTGACACATGATTTACCAGAGCCCTAAGAAAGTTTCACAAAATATTTTACTGCTTTTAGTACACTTGCTTTTGTAGATTATTGTTGACCAGAATAAGAGAAGAATTCACAAACCTGCCCTGATATTAAATGTGGCATAGAATAGAAATGGTATATATGAACATCTAATCTATTTCAAACATTTGAGTAAGTCAAATGTCATATTTATAACTGAAAGCATTCTAAAATATATCAAGCTTTTTACATACACTTGTGTTAACGATAGCTCAAATCTAGAGCTATTAGATGAAAGAATAACATCAAAGGAGTCCATGATGGCAATTCTCACTTGGTTTGGAGCTGGCTTTGCCTTAAGAGCTGGATCCCACAATAAACATGAAAATAATTATCCAGCTGAGCAATTGGGAAGTATTTGTAAACTTCCAAGCAGATAAATCTTGCCCTAAAAAATGCACTGCTCTTAATTTGTTTGCACACATGGTTGTCTTAATGCTTACTATTTAAATGCACAAAAGCACTATTTGAAAGACCTTTTTTTTCCCATTTTCTATTATACATTTTACTGGTAAATATGTGGAACTTCTTGCTTTTAAATGGTTGCCCAGTTCAGAGTTCCTTAAATCAACAACTTAATCTACTTAAGAAAAATTTAAAATTGCAGTTTAGTAAAAAATATGTTCTCAGACCTATCGATATATATCTTTTTACTTACTCAGGTGAGCTACTCCACTTTATTTCTCAAGACTACTCACAACAATGATATTAAACATGCACATGAGGATGAATACGAGCTCTCTAGACCCCTTCCACATCTATCAATTAAGATTTCTTTCAAATCTCTGACCTTTTTAGTATCCTCTTTCACCAGCTTGCTCATCTGGGAAGCATATAAAGGAGATAAATATTACTTGTTGAGAGTTATATCATTGCTTCAAAATGAAGGAAGACCAACATGGACATTTTGTTATTACAGTATTTATCTTCAATTAGCAAGCCATCATTAGTTATGGTAATAGTTAGCTATCATTAATTGTGGTAATACTATGAAAATTAATTGCTGAAATTAATCCCTAATGCATCTTCATGATGTTCCTTCTACCAAATTAAAGATTTTTTTTTCCTTATTTCAGTGGCAGCTGCTCTTGATACAGTGAAATAATATAAAGAACAAGCTAAGTATAAAATTACATTTCTAACTGATATAAAGGTCCTTTTTCTCCTATTACACGAGTCCTGGTTCCAGCCACAGCAGGGTTAATGTTTGCAGTAGCCACAAGGGGCATGGCTGAGCCCCTGAGGTTATTCTATAGTACCTCATGCCATTCCTAAACCACGACGATGGGGCATCACAGACAAAGAGTGAAAGAATATCATGTCTCAGGTCCCACATATAAGTTATTCTACTGAGAGAATGCAATGCAGATGATATAAATCTCATGACAATTTGACATTGTAGAAAGTCTCAAAGAATATATCCATATTAATTTCAAACAAGTTCATTTTAATATATCTTTGTATACTTATGTAGTTACTTTTACTGTAGCAATGGTCAGCCTGTATTCTGGGCACTGATTTTCATAGCAATGCAGTGAGAATGCACATGACATTCGCTTGTCTGTGTTGAAGCTGAGGAAGCTTTGCCCCAGTGTCTCTGTTTAGTCTCAAGTGTTACTAAAAGCTGTTCAGCCTAGTGAGGCCAGGGTCACAGTTTCCGAGGGAAAGAAACTATGCACACAACAAGACAACAAATAATGGAATGAGTCATGTCAGTATGACCCAGTCAACAGCTCAATGCTACTGACAACAATTCACTAAAGAATTCTGCTTTCAGAATTCAGAGCAGGCCATGGGAATTGCCTGAGGGCACAAGGGGACCAAGTTTGTGGATGCCCTAGTGAAGATGGACTCACGGAAGTGAAGGTGGACTCACCCAAGACTTGCCAACTCTGAAAACACCCTTAAATTAGGTCAATACACATGTCCAGGATGCCAAGTCAACCTCAAACGCTGTTCTGACTCTCCTGACACATGACCAACTCCCAGAAAACCCTTTTATGATTGCAGCCTGATGCAAAAATGCTAGAAAAAGCTAAGAGAACAACTGAAAGCTCTTCAAATTATCATATATTTTTCTACTTCTGTTTCACCCATTAGATGAAGGCTGTCATCTTCCTCTTAAACCTTCTCTCCTTTAAGCTAGGAAGTTGCAGCTCGTTCAACCTTTTCAAATGATATATGCAACACTTTATCTTCTTTCCATTTTTATCATCTAAGGTTCCATTAATTGCTTTAGAGCTTCCATGAAAATAAAGCTTTCCTAATAGGATAAGGTACTCTTACCTTTCTACTTTCCTCTTTACAGCCTGTCTGTTTATCCTTTCCAGAGTGATGTTTATCTCTTTTCACAGTATCCTGACATTGTTGTGTCAGTCTTGTCATCATCCCCCATAGTCTCTTAAAGGTTTTTCTGCATTACTGCTAGAGAGCCACTTCCACTGATCCCATCCAGTCTTCATGATGTTTATCATTCCTGCATAATTTTCACCACCTTCTGCTGAATTTAATTTATTTCATAACTTTCTTTAAGTAATTTTTAATTTTTTTTTTCCTTTCAAAAGCTTCACTGGAGTCAGAGTAAGCAAAATTTGTAGCTTTTCCTTTGTCCAAATAGAACAAGTGGTGGACTTCTGCAGAGGGTATTCTGATTAGATATTCAGGAAAGATTTCAACTGCTAAGAATGGCAGAACAGCAGAAGAGTGGGATAGAGTGGGTGTAAAATCTTCTTTGCTAAAGTCCTTTCAGATCAGGATCGACAGGCATCTGTCAGGAGTGACATAAGTACAAGTACAAAAGTACTTTATGCCGGTAATGGAATAGATGAGGCTGCTTCCAGTGACTCTCTGCACAGAGGAAAYAGATAGTTTTCAGTTGCATGAGGCTGCAGAGTAAATTAGCCACAGACCAAGCGAAAAAAAGTCTCCRCAAAAGAATGAAAGCTGTATTTTAATCACATTTGTCTATATGGGGTCTTCAAAACTAATCCATAAGGATTTCCAAAGAAGCTGAGGCATCAGGTTTTTGGAAATGTAGCATGCATATTGACAGAAGCTATTGTTTAAATGCTTTAAACCATTTTTATACAAAGAAAAGGCAGAAAAAATTATCTTCCATTAAAAGTGATTTTCTTTTCTACAAGTGATGCTGTTGACTATTTTTAATTTGAAATTTAAAATAATTTATGAGATGTTCAAAYGTTTGCTTCCACTTACGCAGAGAGACACCGCACACCTCTTTGTGTGCGTTTTCTCTTTCTAACTTCATCTTAGAGTCTTAGTTGGGCAGAAGTGGCAGAAAATTTCAAGACCTGGATACAACGATAAGTCTTCATAGTGATATTCTCTGGGGAACAAGTGTAAAATAAAACTTAATGCTTCACATGGTAACTACCATGCAGCAACTAAGATGTGAGTCAAATTCAGGAGGCTGGGTGGAAGGGGAGAGCAGCCTGTCTTCTACAGTTGGTAATGCTTCAAGTGCAGTGTTTCATTATTATGCTCTGGTTTCTGCAAAGCAGCCTTGTGCTTCTGAAAACAAGAATTCAAAACCTGCAAGCAAAGTTTCCCCAAGGGATCAAGAAGTTAACCTGAATTTCACAATAACTCATTTCTTCTGAAGACCTGTTTCTATTCTAGCGAAAAGGATCCTTTTACAAGGTTGGTTCTTGCAACAATATGAAATGTGCAATGGCAAGAATTAAATATCATAAGAGTAACTGTAAGTAAAAAAATGTTATCTTTTACCTAGTTTGGTCATAACTACTAAAAATATACTGAAATTATTGTAAATACCTATAAAGAAATTTACTGCATTCTTTGCTTCTTTTTGCACAGAGATTCTTCCCTCAAATCTCTGCAGCAAAGGAATTGACCAAAGCAATACTGGGTGCAAATTCATAAAGCTTTGGGGAAGAATGTTAATTTCAAAATTCCAGCTTTCTCTAGCAACTACTGTAAGTTAAGTCAAATACAGTACTGAAACCTGAAAGGGTAGGTGCAAAATATGACCTTTACATCTTAAAATTTCTATTTAAAGATACTTTCATTTTGCTATAAAATAATTAATTCCCAAACATATGATTGAGATCAGCCAGAAGAATTCATGCAGCGTTGCTATAGAAGAGCCAAACTGCAAAAGACTGTACAACTGTACTGGGAATAGATTAACACATAGGAGGATGCAAGCTTCTAAAATGAACCTAACAGTGTTGTAATTACTTTCTCTTCAGATTATGAGAGATCTCCACACAACTCATCTGGTTGTATTTAAATCCTTAGGCCATTTTCCTAATAGTGGTGTAATGTTGTTGCATAACATACATCACAAATGCGTGTACGTTTATATGAGCAAATTAGTGAAAAAAAAAGAGGAACACTTATTTTAGTTCTGAAGGTAAACTCTGAACGAGTTTGAATGCTGCTTTTTCCAATTGCCAATGCTACTTGTAAATTGTGCCCTGAAAGCCACTCTTCCCAGTCAAATGGAGTGCTGCCATGCATGTGATCTGATGTGGCAAGTGTCGGGGACTGTTGTTAACAAACTGTTGAACTGAACAAATGGTTTTATGTACTAGCAACAACAACAATGAAGTTTTACTCCTCTTTCCCTTCTCCCACCCCACTAGCATTCTGCTTATGTAATAGCTGCAGGGTCAGAACAACCTCACAGAGGTAGTCACAGCTCAGCCTTTATATGTGTGTGAGAGGTTAACCTAAACCCAAGACAGAAATATCACAAGGAGCTCTTACAGGAAACCAATGGTGTATAATAAATGACATTTTAAACACCATCAAGGAAAAGTAAAAAAACAAAATGACTTTGCAACAGAAGGCTGTCTGCTGAGAAAAAGATGCACGAGAAATGCAATAAAGCAGAAGTAATAAATACCTTGAATCTGTGACTTGAGTAAGTAGAAAATATTAAAACTTTGTCTTACAATTTTAACTTCTAAATCCTCCAAATAACCGTGCCGTTAGACAACATCAAGAAATTAACAGCTGGCATGTGACAGCTGTTAGTGAAAGTACCATACAGGAGCATAAATAAAAAAAAACCAAAACCTCAGTTATCTTAAAATTTAATAGAGTATCTGTATTTATGAAACAGTGTTAATCCAGCAATAGAAAGAATTAAAACTCCAGCAAATAAATGTTTGGCTTAAAAAACAACAAGATTACACTTTTTGTATTCATTCCCACTCTAGAAGTTTCATAAGGTAAAAGAAAATGAGTAATGATTAGAAAATGGTAAGTAATTTGATGTATATTATTTGACTGGAAAAACAAATTTATGAGTACATAATTATAACTCAACAGTACCATTAAGGAAAAATGAGAACCAGGATCTGTGTTTCAGAGGAGTTTTGCCGTTTTTGCTCCTTCAAGGCACATTCCCTATGTTGGATCTACCAGGAGAGCTTGTTTCCCTTTTAATTAATAGCACTTTGCATCTGGCTCAGTCATGAAGAGTGRGATTTCTAAACTCTACAGAACTTTCAGAAGTGTGCTGTGTGCATGACATTGTGCTTGTCTTTGTGGGTCTCTTTTGTATTCAAGTATGTCCATAGGCTTCCTGCTGCAGGGTTCTTCTTTAGATTAGCAACAACAAAATAGGGGCCATATGCTACCCCTCTCCTTTTTTTTTAAATAATCATAGGTAAGCATATGTTAGAGACCACAATTTAGTCTTATGAACTAAGAGGTGGACAAAACCYGAATAACTTATCAACTTGTTCTTGCTGCCAGTTTGAAAAACATCATCATTGGAATTCTGAGTGCAAGTCTAGTCTTACCAGATCATCAACTCCAAAGAATATGTTATGGAATGCTTAGAAAAGCAGTGTTGAGCCAGCCACCAGCAATSAAAGTCAACATGGGTTCACAAAGGGAAAGCTGGTGACAGGACTGGAAGGAATGTCATGTGAGGAGAGGCTGAGGACTTTGGGCTTGTGTAGTTTGGAGAAAAGGGGGCAGAGAGATGACCTCCTTGCTCTCCTTAGTTCTCTGCAGAGGGAAGGGGGAGAGAGGTGCTTAGCTCCTCTCCCTGGGGTTCAGTGATAGGTGTCAGGGCAATGGTTCAGAGCTGCACAAGGAGAGGTTCAGATGGCATTGGGAAGCATTTCTTTAGTGAGAGGGTGGTCAAACGCTGGAACAGGCTTCTTGCTGAGGAGATCGAGACCCAAAGCCTGATGGTGTTTAAGAGGCATTTGGACAGTGGCCTTGATAACCTGCTTTAAAGCTTTGGTCAACCTTGATGTGGTCAGGCAGTTGGACTGGATGATTGCTGTGGGTCCCTCCAACTGAAATAGCCTGTTCTATTCTATTTTAGTCACACCACAATTTCAAGACAGATAATTGCTGATGATTTGAACTGCAGCTAGCTGCAGATAGTGAACCACAAAGTTACCTCAGTGAGATGTTTCTACCAAGACCATTTTTAACCTAGAAAGACATTTAATAAGCTGCTGTATGAGAGAAAAGGTATGTATCTTGCTCCAGATTCATCTTTTCTCTTTGATTGTCTGTTCCTGCCCCACAGCACTTGTACAAAACATAGAATTCATATCAGACAAATCTTAACTTAATATGGCTAAGCCATGTCATGGACAAGAAGGAACAACTAGTTTTATAAAGAAAGATTACATCTGTCTGGATGCTGTAGCAGAACTGACATTGGCTATAAAAAGTTAATATGGTTTTCCTTATTAGAGAGAGTTTCCTCCTAGCACAGGGCAGACTGGAAATCCCTCAGATGCRAAAGGTAGAAAACCACAGAATGAGAAAAATTCTCCTGTATAATCTCACTGTAAGTAGCTTCCTTTTTCTTTGTCTCCCTTTTCTTCACCAATATCGTGAGATGTTTCCACCTATGTTGTTTACTTTGATGGATGCAGAAATCAGAGCACTTGGGAGATCAGTAAAAACTTTTCTTTATTTGTCTTACTGTAATTTGTCTGAAGAATAATTTTAGCTGTTTAATAGTGGGGTATCCCTCAGAGAATGGCCTAGTGATTATACAGATATGAACACTGTAAAGTCCTTCTTTCTAAAATTCAGCAAGCATTTTCCAGCAGAAGCTGTGCTTGCCCAGTGGGGAGCTGGTGTCATAGAAGTATTTGAGGTAGAATGCTCATCCTCGGGATCACAAAGATCTCCATCCCTGCTCAAAAAACACATGTCCCAAAAAGCTGTTTGCATAACCCATACTTCAGTAAATTGAGTTTTCATTTGAGCTGTGCTGTATTGCTGGAAAAAAAATATGGCAGTCATCAATGTTCAGTCAATAAACACTATGCATGTTGAAGAGAACCGAAGTGAGACTGTCATACGCAGGGTGAACAGAATATATTATAAAAAATATTAGTTTACTATTCAGAGTTTTGTCTGGTCTGTAGCCTTCTCCTTTTGTTGCAGATTTTGTTGACTGATATGTTTTGCTATACTTTCTTTTTTATATTGTTTCTGAACATGTCCTCACTCCCAAACTAATTTTCAAATTCCATTGAAGAATCTTAGCAGCAAGTGTTGGTGAAACCATTTTTATTACATTCATTTTACTGATTTTTAAAGGAAAACTATATCTATAGTGGTGGTATGAATGTTCATTAACTAGCTGGGATGAATTAAACCGCTGTGAAAGACTGCTAAATTAAATGCATTCAAGTAAAAGGAAGCATTACGCACAGGCTCCAAGCATCTGCCTCAGATGAAATAGGCATCAAACATTGGAAGCAGCAGAGCCTTGTTCCACTGTGAAAAGAAATTATCTTAAGCCTTTACACTCAAGAAGTTAAATCAATGTACTGGACGGACTACAGTTAAGTAACTGACAGCCTATAGGACAAACAGATGAGATAATGCTGAACTAATAAGGACAGCCTAATAAATTACTGAATTGTATGCAGCAGTGTGAAGAGGTTATTKTCATGGATTTGGAAAGGGCAGATTTGTTTAGGGCAGTGAATGACAAAGATCTATGAGAACTCTGAAGCGACAGCAAAATGTAGAGCATATATTTTCCTCATTTTTAGAAAATTATTGCTATTCAAAGATCCTTGTTCTGCATCTAGATTTTTCTTAGTGTCYTATCTTTGTGATACAATATCACTTTTTCACTTATTTCTCTTTRAATATTGTTAGAAAATAGAAAAAATTTTACACATAATAGACACCATCAGTTTCTGTTTCAGCCACCGATAAATTTCTGAATACTAACAAAATGTTGGGTAGGTGTTCTATATAAGATTCTGTCCAAAATCAACTTTCTTTTCTCTTAAAACTTTCTAAAAGGACATATTTTTGCCACAACATCATCAGGTGTAGTTCCATATTTTCAGGCATGATAAACAAAAATTTTTTGTAGAGTTGTATGCTTAAGGAGACAAAAAACCTTCAAATCTAGAAGTCATGAGTTCAGAAGGGCTTCGATGAGAGAGGAAAAAACCCAGTTTTTGTCTTTTCCTCTTATTCTAGCAGAATTTTAAATTCAGACAAGAAGTTCTGTATTTTGGTCCCTTCCTCCCCTCCCATTTTTTTTCTTATCTGCAACTCACACATAAAAAGTAAAGATGCTCATTAAGCACTCTTATTTTCAGCTCCATTTGTCTGATTAATCTTTGAAGCGTGATGAGGTATGGAGAAGAAAGTCATATTTATCTTTCTGTATAAATTTCAGAAGTTTATGGCTTTGATTCTTTATCTATTACACAGAGGTTGAATGAACATGGGAATACTTGCAAACAGAAAATAAGGACTTTTGCCAACTAATTGAGGATAGAATAATGATTCTTATGTATAGTCTTTGAGTTTCATATTTCAYTGGTGGGAGGTTTTAAAGGAAGAGCACATATTGATTTTCTGAAAAGATTAAGAAAGTTCTATAACCTTGCAAAGGCTACTAGGATGGCTGACAAATTTGGCTAATTTTTCTTTTTGTGTTTCCTCCTCTTGGGGGGAAGAAAAAATTGTTCCTTTGTCAAATGCTATAATAGCTGTCAAATTCACCGCTTCTTTTAATTTACAGAACACCATATAATATTTTGATCAGAATATTAAACCTTCCAAAAAGGTATTTCATACCTTTTCCTTCTTCCTTGTAAACGAATGCATTTTGATGAAAGATTTTAATGCAAGTTAAGCATTCAGTCATTAGTTAAAGCTGGTAGTGCCTGCAGTCTGTATACAAGGCATACTGACTGAGAGTTCTGCTTTTGGGAATGTAGAGTTATGGCTGAGTTATCAAAGAATGTTCAAATATTACATTTTTTAAAATTCTGCTATTTCTAGCTGAAAACATTTAGCATCACATAAATCATAGTATAAAAGATTCTGTATATAGATAATATTGTCTGATTCTTAGCAGACCCCATTATGCAGTTAGCAAACTCTATGAAGCAGCGAGGAAATAATATGAGCAGTGCCGTTCCTTCTTTCCAAAAGCTCAGTTCTCATATTCCTTCCTATCTCACCTCRAACTGATTTGTAATGAGCAGAACTCAAGTAACATAAGAAGCAGAGCACATGTTTCCTTTCCTATCACAGCACTCTGGAAAGGAGAAGTGGAGTAATAATTGGTAAATCAGAACTGTAAAAGCACCTTGTCTACAAACCAGGAGGAAGAAAGTGTCTGGTTTGGGACTTCTTTAGGATTTCACTTCCATGGCTGCTTTTATTCCTTTACTTGTACTGTTTTGGACAGAGTCATACCCTTTCTTAAGCTTTCCACAGGTATATTTGAGGTGCATTCAAGATTAAGAAGGAATCAATAATCAAATGGGCTTAGATGTTCTCACACAATTGAACAATTCAGACTCCCTTTGTTTTCACAAGAAGCTCTGGAAACATATGCTGTCCATTTTTCAATTATTATTAACATTTTGCAGAGAAATGGTAAAACCATGGGAAACTCTTGTTGACAACGCTGACTCCAACAGAACAGTCTGTGTGATATATGGCCAGCTGCAAAACCCATGTGTGCTTAAGCTGACTAGCCCAAAGGASGGTTGTGAAGTGAAGATGAATAGAAGTGGAAAGCAGTGCAGGCTTATGAARAGTGTACAGCTCTGAATAAGCCTCCCACACATCTATAAGGCTCTACCAATGTGCAGCTTGTGTGGCTTACGAACTCTCAATGGCTTATTGCCTCTCTCCCAGCCCTGGCAGCTCTGAGATCCCAGGGAAACAGACCAAGGCACTCCCAGGCCCGGTCAGCCTTCAGCAGTCTCCTCAGTCATGTGCCTCTTGTTAAAGATACACAGATCAAGAGCTAGCAAATAAAATGATACAGTTGTCATAACCTAAAAATTACATCTCCCATAGGAGATGAATTTTCTTTGTGAAACGTGCAGCAGCAGCTGATAAAGTCTGTACAAGATCATTACTGACTGGATTTTTCTATTATATGTTTCAAATGCTGTAACAACTGCTCTAAAAGAAATATATCYTGCTTTTGTTCCTCTTAGTCTGAGACATGGTAAAATATTTCCATATTTTTCACTGCCTTTTCTTGTTTTTTCCTGTCTTTCCAATGCTGGTGCCCCTTTATTCATGCAAAAGCAGCCTGCATTTCACATTAATCTTTTCACAGTCTGGCTTTCACTCTGAAATATTCAAATCTCTGTGGAAAATGTACAAAAAAAGTTTGTAGTAAGTTGTCAATGTCTGCCTCCAACTTTTATTTTTCCAGAGGACTTCTTAACCACTTTGCTCTCTAATCATTCACTAATTTCGCCTCAGTGGACACTTTGCCTGTGGACTGTTTAAAATGACAGTAGGCAACTACAYTATGTACTTTATAATATGACTGGTTTCTTTTAAAAATGCTTTGAATGTTTATCATGCCACTGTGACTTAGACTGCTTTAAGTCATGTTCTGCCAGTGGTAGTTCAGTCTTCACCCTAGCCACCACTGTCTCCCAGTCTGGCATTTCAGACCATTAATAAAAGCATTTGGAAGCAGAACTGTGTATGAAATATTATTGGCATGGATACATGTAAAACAGTGATAGTAATATTATCACTTTTAAATATATGAACATTGGGGCTGCAACATAATAATAAAAGTCATAGCAATTGTACTACCATTAAAAAAATTGTAGAGATCACATTTATTCACTATGCAAGCTATTAAAGTGTGATGTATGAACTAATGCTTATGACAACAATATTGCTTATAATATTTCCTGGGTTTGATGCAGTAATGCTCCAATATTAAATATTGCTTGATTCCATGTTTCATATCTCAGTATGTTCTGCTAAAGCTGCTGCAAACATGAAGCATATGTATTTTGACTCCTCCCTTCTGTATGTGTCATCCTGCTGTGAAATGTTCCACTCAGTGACACAGCAATATTTTTGTCCAAGGCTGTGGCAGACAGTAACTGCCCATGATCTGTGAAATAGGTTTATACAAATTGTCCATTCCACCCAAGGTGAGTGATACGTAATTCCAGAACATTCAGAATGCCAAGCATTGTATCTTTGGTTTTTTGTACTTTCTTCCTGTGAATTACAAGTGTCAAGACATACTTTCTCTTTCTCCAGAAAAACGTATGGATTCAGGTCAGTCCTATGTAATTGTTCGATGCAAAAATTACAGTCAGCTAATCTGGAATTCTGTGAACTCCTCAGCAGCCTATCTCAATATTTTGAGTACAGGTTGCCCATACAATAATGTCCTCAAAGCCCTCATTTTGGTGTCACTTTTTTTTTTTGTCTACCTGTATCTCCACATATTTAAAGGCACAGAAGTTCTGGGTTCTAGCTATTTTCAAGAGTAGGTCTTATTCATAACCTGTCACAGAAACACAGCATTACAGAATGGGTCAGGTTGGAAGGGACTATTGGTGGGGTTGTCTGGTCCAACCTCTCTGCTCAAGCAGGGTCATCCTAGACCACACTGCACGGGATTGCATCCAGACAGTTCTTAAATACCTCCCCAGGCAAGTTTGTTTAAAATCTGTGCTTATATTGATACTTGAGATGTGAGGGAGACAGCAGTGAAAAATCCAGAATTTGGATAAACGATCTTAGGTGCCGTAAAATAAAGCTTTTCTTACCATGCTAAAGATGAAAAGAGACTTCATCTCCTTTGAAAATCCTGGTTTCCATCATGGGCTGTTATATTGGTTTTAATACAGTACCTTGCCCACTTCATTACACTAAATTGCTGCTTTGTTTCTCCTCATATGCCGTGTGCCACAGTCCTCTGAGTTTCCTGACAACCCTCCACCAGACTTGCACCAGGATGGCGACGTATTTCTTGTACTGGGAAGCCCACAAGCAGGCACAGCAGCCCAGCTGTGAACTCCCCAGTGCTAAACAGAGGGGAGTGCTAAACCTCCCTTGACTTGCTGGCTACACTCTTGCTACCACAGCTGTTGGCCCTTCCCTGCGGAGGCAGACAGCTCACCCATGTTTACTCAAATCAAAGTCTTTGTTGTACACCAGGAGTCCCCACTCCTTTTCTGCAAAGCCTGCTTTCTCGCCAGCTGGTGCCCAGCTTGTATTGCTGTAGAGTTATTCCATCCCATGTGTGAGATTTCTGGAGCAGCACATTGCTATACAAAAATCCTAGGAAAACAGTCGGAAGGCTTCACCATTTATTTGATCAAACATTACAAGAGACAAGCAGCTGACAGATACTCATCACAAAAGAGAACAGAAACAGCCCCATACCTTTAAAGATGGTTGTTGGTTAGGTGAATCAGCAAGGAGCAAGACATCAGTTTTCTGAAGCCTAACACACCCAGTCTGAACTGAAAAAAAAATTCGAAGCCRCTGGTAGTGCTAACTTACATTCCTTGTTGTGCTGTGATTCATGTTTGAATGTTGAAATGGCTGGCTAATTTACAAGGGAAAGGACTCTACACAACAATACCAGTTGTTTTGCCATTGGTTGGTGAGACAACTCCAGAAACGTTTTAACTGTTGTTAAAAGTGGACTAGCATGAAGCCTTATTTGGAGTTAAGGATTAGTTTACTATAGCAGAAGAGATAAGAAAGAAATGTTACCTGCATAAGGGTCCTCCATCTTCCAAATCACTCCCCTTCTTAGACATTTTTAAGGAAACTTGTACTTAATTATTAATTTTGTCAAGAAAACCTTGATAGCATAACCAAGCATACAGGGATGTCACTCCAGATATAGCCACTCCAAAAGACTTAATATATTCAGTTATAGATTAATCAAATTCAAAACATATGAGTTGGGATCTACAAGAGGATGAATGGCTGAAGCATAAAATTTTATAAAATGTAAATTACAATTCCAAAAGAAAGGCCAAACTACAGTTACCATAAGAATCAGTACAAACACAACAAAAGAGCATGGAGTAGAGTTCTAATTAGTAGGAGAAAGACCAGTATAATCCCAGACTAAGATCTGTCTGTCTCTGTTTCAGGCTCTGGTTTCCACTGGAGTCTTATTGATTAAATAGTCATACATTAGCCTTTTTGCCAATTAAATAATAATCATGTCTGCCCTAAATTGAAAGGTCATTTATCTAAGGAAGCTCACTCCAGATTCACTCCTTTCATCTCATGTCTTTTATTTGAAACAGCTTTTCTTTCCATGACAGCAAGAACTGAAAGCCAAAATTGACTGAAATTTCAACCTGCCAAGCTATTCAAGAGTATACAGAAAATATATTATAAAATGGAAGGTGTTTCATGACTAAATAAGCTTGGGAAAATGTGTTTCCACATCTGACACACATTTAAACTTTACAACAAACTAATCCTGCTTCCCAAAGGAAAAAAATTTGTGCCTTTTCCCTTTTCTATTATTTGTAGAGATCTTCCACAATTTTTACAATCTTAGAGTATTTGATGGCAAAGTCTTAAAGTATTACCTTGTAGAAACATAATTTGAATGTGTCTGCAGGGTTTGATGACAAATGGTAGAATCTGGATTTTAAAATTTTGGCAAATTGGCCTGATGCAGAAGTCCAGTGGAAAAATATTTATTTGGTATGCATAAATATCACACATTTCATGCTTGAAACAGCCACAATACAAAAATATTCTTGCTTATGTTCCCTACTGGACTTTGTGCAGATGGTGTTTTGAGAAACCTCATTATGAGATGACAAATGAACTGGTGAAATGGTTTTTGTGACTTAGTACAGGGTTCTTCAAATACAGGCTACATACAGTGAAGAATTAAACTCTTTTCTAAGAACCCTTTAGATTCTTGTCCTGCTTCATTAATTCTTGGAGTTGTCCTTCATTTGACTGTAACTGTAATGAAAACTGATAGCAAATATCTGTAAATATGCCTTCTTCAAGGAGGGACTTCATTTTTTCCAGTATCAGTGATCCCATCCCTTCCCTTCCCTTCCTTTTCCCTTTCCCTTTCCCTTTCCCTTTCCCTTTCCCTTTCCCTTTCCCTTTCCCTTTCCCTTTCCTTTTCCCTTTCCCTTTCCCTTTCCCTTCCCCTTCCCCTTCCCCTTCCCCTTCCCCTTTCCCTTTCCCTTTCCCTTTCCCTTTCCCTTTCCTTTTTTGCCCTCTGAATATCAAAATAGCTTTTAGGTGCATTTTTCTAAGTCCCTCAGACAAATACTTAAGGATAGTCTTTATGAGCAGGTCATAAAACGCTTCCATCTTCTCTTGAAGCAGTTTGGGTGTGGAACAGCTCATGTCTGGACGAAATACAGTCCTAATAGGATCACCTGTGCCTGATTTAGTACCCTAGCCCAGAGCAATACCAACACAGGGTGCTTTTTGATAGCACACAGGGTGCTTTTTGATAGCACACAGGGCAAGCCCAGGACTGCTTGCTGTGATTCTTGTAAAGACACTTTTTAGCTTGCCAGTGGGACATCAGCGGGCTGCTGCTGGTGCTGTTGCCGGAAAGATGTGGGTTCTCGGTCAGCAGCAGGAATCAGTACTGGAAAACAGAACCTGATGCCCACAGAAGCACAGGTTCTTTATTAATTATTTAAAACTACTTTAAAATAAACCATCTCCAGACTCAGAAATGCTCCTTTGTAAAGCAAGTAAATGACATTCCTGCAAGAGGCAACTTGCCAGAAACTTACTGGCCATTGCTATCAATTCCACTGAGGGAAGTAGAGGTGCTGCATTTAAAAGCCTCAGGCCTTTCCTCATTATCTGATTGTTTCCTGAGCAGAAATAATTTCTCTGTCATCTCTGTCAAATTAAACTTAAAAAAAAATCCAAGTAAGCTACTCCTTAAGATTTATTTCCTCTATATCAGCCATCAGCCTGTTTTCTTGCATGTCAGACAAGTGCCCATGAGCAATCTGATCTCGTACAGTGTAGTTAAGACAGATTTTGAAGTAACTTGAGAAAATGGAATGGGCAATGTATCATTTCCTTTGCAAATGTATGAGATGTGGAAGTGGAAATGCCAAAGCATTTTGACATTAACTCTTGATTCTTACTGGCTTTCATGACTCATTCAGCTGGTGAGGGAGCAACGAGATTGTACCAGAAAAGGAAACTATGAACAGCTTATTTAAATTAACATATGTTTACTCAGGAAACTGTTTCCTCTTCTGATTGCAGGTAGCGGTGCGCTAATTTTGCATTGCTATGAATAAACTTAGAAGCAAAGAAAATAAAATCGTGGACGAAGCATTATGAGTATCACAACCCTCCTGCCCGGTAATACACGCCTAGAGTTCTGCCAGGTAGTGCCGCACCTGTGGGCCATGTGACATTATGTCATGCACCATACTGAGGTGAAATCCTGTCTTCTGTGAGCAGAGCAGCTTTCACTACCCGAGTGAAACTCCTAGCAAACAGCCTTCTAAATGTTGTTCTACTACAACTATTTAGGTGACAGCGCAGCAATGAGAAAGAGTCCAGTGAAAAATGAGCTTCCTCATGCTTCTCTTCAACAAATTTTGTTGTATTCAGAATCTGAAGCAGATGTGATAAACCCAGACATGCTAAATGGGGCTTTAATTTATTATTACTGTGGTGGATTGACCTTGGCTAGCTGCCAGACTCCACCCAATTGCTCTCTCACTCCACTTCTTGAACAGCACAGCGGAGAAAATAAGATGGAAAAGCTCATGGCTTGAGATAAAGACCAGTTGCTGTCATGGGCAAAACTGACTACACTTGGGACAAAACTAAATGTACTTTATTGCTAATTAAAGATAGAGTAGAACAGTGAGAAGCAAAGATGAAAACTCCTTCCTTCTATCCTTTGCCTTCTTCGCAGCTTCAGGGTCAGCTTCAGCCCTTCACTCATGACTCCTCTACTTCCTCCTCTCCAAGCGGTGCAGGGGATGGAATGGGGGGCTGTGGTCAGCCCATAACAGCTCCTCTCTGCTGCTCCTTCCTCCTCACACTTTTCCCTGCTCCAGCATGAACTCTCCACAGGGTGCAGGGAAATCCACAGCCTTTCCAAGACTTGCCTTCTACATTCAAGTTTGGACTTGGAATAGTGTATCAGCTGACGCTTATTCACAAGGCAAACACTTGATAAACTGAGTAATGCAGTTATGAGGGCAAAGCAGTCAAAGATGGCCAGTGAGGCTCGGTTCCTTACAGAAGGTGGCTCCTTGTCCCCAGCACAGGTTGAGCACGTTGGCAGTGTGGCTGCTGGAGGCTGCACGTGTCACACCAGCACTGACGCACATTGCCTGGCCTGGGGTCAGGACCGAGCTGGGGACACTGCTCCCACTCTGGAATTCAGGGTCTAAACCAACACATAAGCCTGGGCTTTCTGAATCCTTCTTTCCTCCCTACATCTCTATTTAGTGGCTTCTAAAATGAATAATTTCCTACTTAGTCTTCCTCTGAGGACTGAGATGCAGCATTTGGACGAGGCAGCTGTACTGAACTGACTCATGCTCAGTTTATGCTTAGTTTTCAGGTATTAAACTGATGCTCTCAAACACGGTAGAATTGCTATGCTGTGCCCCACTGCGTTTCAAGATTGATGCTTTCACACGTTTTCTCAGCATTTGGATGTTTAAGGCTTCTTTTCTCTCTTCCCCATATTTTTCATCATCACAAGTTTTTTTACTTGCATCTTTTTCTTACTTAGAGGTTTTTTTTACTGTTATGTACTCAATGGAGATTCACACAGCTCTTCTAAAAACATCTCCTTGCCACAGTATCTAGTAAGATTTTTTTATACACCTCTGCTTGTAAGGCGCTTTTATTGTCAATTTCTTTTTAACCAGAATGACTTATGTGATGTCACTACATAACATGGAGATGGCRGACACTCTGGCTGATGAAATTTCCAGCTGCAAACATACCCAGAGGAACTGTACTACAGAAGTTATATCAGGTTGAGGATTTTTAATTAAACAGTGTGTGGGGGGTGTGTGTGTGTGTGTGTATACTACCTAAGTTTTATCTTTATTTTTATCTTTACAGAAAGGAGTGCAGAAAGGTTCTGAGCTACAACCCCAAGTTCAGGTTACCCTTTGCTTACATGTTCAGGTGGGCAATCTCCACTTGTGGATGGGAAGTACAGCTAATTGAGCTCCTACACTTTGAATACACATAAACCAATGTATTTAAACCATTCTGAGCTGGACATCCCGCTAGTGTAAAGCAGTACAGCTGGTTTTTTGTCAATAATCTTCTCCTAAGCATGTCCTAAAATCAAGATAAGGATCATTCTTTTGGGTTGTCCTCAGTTTTCTAGAGGGTTAAGTGATATATTTTCATATAACTTGTCACTGCAACTTAAAATTCTCCTTTTAGAGATACTCTGTGTTCTTTATTAGCAATGGTGTAAAGAAGAAAGCAGAATATAGAAGCCTCAGGGTGATTATAAAACATTGTAATGAGAAAACCTGACCTTGTTGGGCTACAGAGTGCAAATATAGAAAAGGTACAGGAAAGTTGTATGTTAAATACAGAAATGTTATTCTGGATTTCAGTACCCTTGTAAGTGTCTGGTTGATGTCATATTGCAAGAACAGATTCAAACATTCTAAAAAGCTCATTCAAATTAACCCAAACTGCTCTTTTGCCTTCTCTCTCTGCCTCTTTCCATACATTATATTTATCATCACTGTGGCCTGAATAGTTTGCTCTATTTTTATACTCCCCCCCTGAAATATGTTTGTGGCATCTGGTTCCTAATAACCTGTTCAAATGAGCTTCCCCCCTCCTCCTGTGATCTCCCACAGGGATAGATGACTCAGTTGAAAAAGAAAGAAGCTGGGAGTTTGCATTCCACTCCACTCAAAGAACAGAAAACGGAGTGGTGATGACACGGCTGGTGGGTCTCACTCTCACCTCTCTACAGGCACTGTCTCTTCTGTTTCCTGTGTGGGCAGGGAGAGTTGAAAGAATCAAGTGGCAAACATGCTGGACCAGCTCAGCGCTCATTCTGTGTTCAATCTGCCCAGTGAAGTACTGGAACTCCGGGGAAGGGGCCAAGAACAAGTGCTACCTCTCAGTACAAGATCTATGCTGATATCCTTGGATATGCATGCACCCTGGATAGAATTGAGATAATTGATGGGAAACTGTGTAAATRTCTTCAGACATATGTAATTGACTCTGAAATATGAATTATTTTCCAATATTGAAGAGTTGGAATTATCCATCTTAAAACTTATATTAACCCCACATATTGTACGTAAGTGTTTTTAAAAAAGAGTCCTCTACATTCATCCTCCAGGTACTGCAGAACTGAAAGAAGCCGGGCAGAATTCTTTATGGGAAACGACACTTCCTATTTTCCCCCCAGAGATTCAAAACAGTAAGTCCTTGTTTCACAGGCAAATCCTGACAGCACAGATGACTCCTTAGTGTCAGCCAGGGGTGCTAAGAACATTAGAACAATTGTATCAGGTCAGAGCAGACATCCGTCTAGCCTAGCATCCTGTCTGGCGAGGCCTCAGCGGATGCCTAGGAAAGTGTATGAGAACAGAAGCATATAATGATGCTTCAGACATCTGGTGAATTGTAGCTCAGAGATTTTTATCACTGAAAAAACTGTCTTGGAAGAAAGTAAGTAAGTAAGTGTCGGTAGAGTTTTTTCCACCTCTTTTTCCATACTTTGTTTTCTTCTGAATAAGCTTTCAGACTTCACAGCCTATTGTCGGGTATTTCCACAACCCGGTGACATGATGTGTCATGAACCATGTCCTTCTGTGTCTTTTAAATCCGTCAACACTACATTTATTTGAAGGTCTGTAGGTCATTCACTACTTGAAGTCTTGTTTCATATCAGTCGTCTCCTTTCCAGGATGAAGAGTCCAGCATTTTAAGTTGTTTTTGTATAGAAACTACTCCATACCTTTGATCAGCTGTATAGTCTTTTACCATTTCTACTTTTTTGCTTTCACATGAGGAGCAGAGTTGATTTCACAGAATCACAGAACCACACAATCACAGAATAAGCTGAGTTGGAAAAGACCCACAAGGATTATCAAGTCCAACTCCTGGCCCAGCACAGCACTATCCCCAAGAGTCACACCATGTGCCTGAGAGTATTGTCTGAACACTTCTAGAACTCTGTCAGGCTGGTGCTGTGAACACTTCTCTGGGGAGCCCATTCCAGTGCCCAAACACCATCTGGGTGAAGAACCTTTCTCTAATGTCCAACCTAAACCTCCTCTGACACAACTTTAGGCCATTCCTTCAAGTCCTGTCACTGGTCACCAGACAGAAAAGATCACTGCCTGCCCCTCCGCTTCCCCTCACAAGGAACTTGTAGACTGCATTTCACTCACTTTCATCTTCCAACACCAAGAAATGTAGACTAACGCACAAATGTATTCATCCCAGTGTAAATCCCAGTCCTCATTTTGAGGAGCAGTAAGAGTGGGGCTGCTCCACAGGGAAAGGCAGGCCATGAGTCAAGGGTGACAGACAGCAAGGCAGGCAGATGGAGTCCCCTCACTTACAAGAGTGTGTCCCACACCAACCAAAACTGAAAAGCACTTGCAAAAGTGGTGACAAGGTTCGGCTGACAGACCTGTGACTGCCACACAAGCCTGTAGCAATGAGACAGGACCAGGGTCAAGCCAGGAAGTCATGCCACCAAGGCAGGGACAGCAAGGTACACAGGTGTAGCTGCGATGTAGCTCAGGGCCTGAGCTTAACTGCAGCTCCCAAATGAATGGATGGATACCCCCAACAAATCTTACAGCTCCTTCTCATGTGCCCCTTGTACAGCACTGGGATCTGAGCTGCCACAGCAGCACTGTGCCAGAGCCAACCATCTGCTCCAGCAAGTAAACCCCAGCCAAGGCACAAGAGGTGGCAGAATTTCTGTGTCTGGTGCAGGATATGGACAGTCGCTACGTAGAAATGATAAGCTGGAAGTAAAAAATAACTAGTTTCAGGTGAAGAAGTACAGAAAACCTCATGTTGCTGTTGTCAGCATGTTATGCTTCTTTTAAATACTAGATGCAGTTTTTTCTTTCTATCTCAACAAATGTAGTAATAGCTGTCAGTTTTGTTTCCTTTTTTAAAATGTTTGAAATGTTCTGGATGTTTTCCAAATGAAGTGAAAATATTTGACTACATTTATTTCATGGTTTTCCTTGTTGATCTGTTTTGAATTTTCTTTCTTCTCTGTTGCTTCCCAAATCAATATATACATCCACTCCAGGCTGTGATTCACACTACTTTGATTTAAACATATACAGGAAAACATAATATAATACCTGGAACAGCAGAATGTAACAAAACATCTAACAGCTTCAAAACTGGTAAAACCTGTTTGAATTAGATCATGAGGAAAGCATGTAATATTTCTTAAAAATAAACAAGTGAAGCAATGTGAATAATATTTTCAGATATTTAGATCATTATTCCCTCAAAGTGAGTGGTAAAATCCTGTTAGCTTCATTAAGAGTTAGAATTTAATGCAGAAGACTACCACAGTTATATAAGACAAGCAAGACAGAAATTCTGAAGCCGCTTGTTAGCTTCTGCATGTTGTTTGAGGTGAGCAAGACACTGGATGTCTCTGCTTCTGTGTGAATATATAAATACTCACAGACTTTGTGAACTCAGTTTAGATCTTTTACTTTGATCTATCAGATCATCTTGAAAAGGAAACTAGGCTTGCCTCCATATCATATATTGTACAATAGTGCTGCTGCGGGTCAGATCCCACAATTACCTGCACTTCTTTGTGGCTCTTCAACTGTGAGTCACAGCTAATGTCACTTAGCACATTAGTTGCTAAAACAAGAACAGTTTGAAAAGTTATCCTCAGGTCACAAAAGAGACTTTGTCATAGAAAAAGCTACGGAGAGCAATTTTTCCATTTGCAACACTTTTGAGGTAATAGTAGTCGGAATAAGCGAAAAAGGTTGCCAAGCAATTCTGGACTGAAGGAATGTACAACAATGAGACTTACCAGCCACACATAGGTCTTCAGGAAATGACTCACCACTGGTAGCAACAAAAATTCCAAGGAATGGCTAGGGTCAGGGTGCACAGCTACATATGTTTTGTTCTCTTTGTATAACTTCTTCCTTCATAAGAATTTAATGCATCAAAAATAAAATCAACTGAAAGATTGTGCACATCCCTGTGGTACACAAAAAAAATCTTTAAATTGATTGAATATGACTGTCACTATTAATTTTCATAGAACATCTTTCACAGAATGATAAATCAAAATGTTTCTTTGCTGGTGTTGCAAAGTCACCACTTCTATTTATACTACAGATAGAAGATAAAAAAAATTAAGCAGTCAAGTTTTCCATTTTCTCTTAGTCACCTTTGAACAAATCCTGCTCTGGGAGTGACCTGGAGAAATCATGGCTCAAAGATAATGTTGAGCTTGTTCTTTTCCCTCAGTTCGGAGCACCCATACCCACAGTATTTCCAGAAATTTAAGATTTTGAATTAAATTTTTTTTTTTTCTAAAATACATTTGAAACTATATATTTTTAACAACAAGAAGAAGATTTTTTTGTTTACCTGCTAACATTTTTTTTCAAAGGTTTCACATACAAGTTCATCCTCCAAAACCAAATTGGGAATTCCAATTTAAAGATTCACCCTCACCTGCAAAACTTGATATTCTCAGGCAATCATATAACCCAGGCATTAAGAAAAATACCAGATGTTATAAAGTTGGCAATAAACACATCAAAATATTTAAAATCCTTCATCTCAGTGATGAAGCAAGGAAGTGTCAATACACAGACTTCTATGAAATGTTAATTACAATATTTGCATTTTTCAAGCTAACACCACACGGCGCAGAATACCTGAGGGACAACAATCCTGGTATATTATTTTCTTTGAAATTTATCTTTTTCTTCCAGAACGAGGAAATCTCTGTCTGAAAACTACCTTGGCTGTTCTGATTATAAGGTGCGATTGTTCACGTTAGTAAAACTACCTCTGAAGTGTAAACCAATATTTACAGACTAGGTGTCACCTGGACATTAATCTAAATGAAATTTGTATTTTATTGTGAAATATACATTGTTAACTGGGAAAAAAAGAAACCCACAACAAAATGAAATATTAATATATATTTGTTTTGGAGGCATAAATACACATATGCTGTAATAAAGAAGCTTATGACTGCCAGTGTGTTTACCACTCTCCCTAGCCCATGAKGCATTCACTGTGTCAACAGTGTGTATTTGCTCAGGAAACATTAGTTCCTGTCAGCATCTGAGTATTTTACTGGCAGCACAAGTGATGGAGTAAACAGACATGTCTTGGAAAGCTCCGGTCTGCTGAAGTGCCAGTCTCTCCTCTTTTCTAGCCAGTATTCTAACATTCAAACCAGCTGCAACCAAAGCCCTCATTCCTGCTCAGTAAAAGCTCAGCTTATTCTCTCTTCTGCTTTTTATTTCTATTTCTGTCATTGCAAGGCCCTGTTTTAGAAGCTAATGCATTGTGATTTTTACAGTGCAGGAGATAAAGGTGCTTCTGCACAGCTCTCCCTCCCTCTCTCCCATCATATCCCTCCCAGATCACTGCTACTTTGGCTTTAGAAGAACTGCATACTACTTTTGCTAAATTAAACTCTCCATAGCCTTTAATTAAACTTTCAGTGCTTTTGTTAATAGCCGTTCCTATTTGGGTGTAACTTAATGATAATAGCTACCCTGTAAAAATATGCTGCTTTCAAGGATGAAATGTCACCATCTAATCTTTTCTCCTTCATTTATTTTTGTCTTTCCTTTACTGGAATGTTTCTTATCAGCTTGCCTTGTCAGAAGAAACAAACTCTTTCTAAAAACTAATTCTCTTCTTCTGAATATTAACGACCTGACCCTGGAGAGAGGCTCTGCACAGAGGCACATCTGTGCTTTGCTTCTCTTAGAGCTGAATAAAAAAAATACAGTTCAAATCTGATGTATTTTTTACTTGAAAAAGAGCAGACATGATAAATATAGCCTCAGTTAGACATGAAAGAAGGCCTGTGAGAGTCTTAAATTCTACATCTGATACATTTAGTTATTATTTCTGAAGCTGTTTTATCTCAGTCCACTTAAATTGAAGTAGATTGGATACAATTACTTTTGCTATATTGAGAACTGTTCTCTTAAAAAACCCCTGCAAAATGTTGCAAATTTACAAACTCTTTCTTTGTCTCTAGTTTTCATGCAAATATCTGTAGTTATCCTAATTGTGAATACAGACGGTCTACCATGACACTTGAATTCCTTGGCTTCTGGGCAATACAAATATTTGTGCATCTGAAATTCTGGTAATTCTACTGTCTAGCACGTCTGTTGGTAACATACAGGTAATTCTCAAACAGCTGCATTAGATCACCAAGGCTAACAAACGTTAACTGTACTAAAAAACCATATTTTCTTCATTAYATAAGAAGATACAGATTTTTAAATCCTGCAATTTAGTAAAAATGCCTCTTATTTCTACTCTATTTTCAAGAATAGTTGTGACAATGAAGAAAGTAGGACTTATAGTGTGTTTAATAAATTTTATATTGTGTTATGACTAATTATTTTATCAATTATGGAAATGTAATTTTGTCTGGAAGGGATTGTAGAAAACAATTGCTCACAGTGATGGGAAATACAAAGTGTTTCTTAAGTGGGACTTTTTCTGTGCTACCAAAAAGAAAAAAATTATAAACAGCCTTTTAATGAAACCCATGCTTGGGGCCTTAGTAAAAGCAACTTAGTGTTCATCCAGCATATACAGAACATTGGATTCTGCACTAATGTGCCTAAATATAGATCAAACATAAATCTAAACATAGACTAAAGGACTCAATGTTTAATCACCATTTTTTGGAACAATTTTAGCCATTACTAACGCAGAAATTTTGTCATTGGTCTTCCAGTTGTCCTCCAAAATACCTACGCATACTGAGCAGTCCATCTCCTTATAAACAGTTTAGTTTGTGCTTAAGAAAAGCAAAGAAAATATATGTAGCACACATGCTTACAGCCAGCTCAGATTTTCTGATGAAATGTTCTACTGATGCAACAAGCTGTTTGCACTAACTGCGGTTCATCCTGGTAAATTTTTGAAGTCCTGGTTTTCCACGAGGAAGCTCACAGCAAAATACTTCATTTCAGCATGATTTGGTTCTAACCAGAATGGTTTCTGTGTTGCCTTATGAGTCCTGTACTTCTACCTTTTGGTCTTTTCTTGGGGTCAGGCTACAACTTCTACACAGGACTATGAAATTTATAGAACATTGCAGGACTGGTGGGATTCTTGGTGCATAGTGAGCTCTGTTGTCTGGCCACAATGTCTGGCACATTGGGAATCTCTATTTTCATCCAGTAATCATCTTCCTCCTCAAGCATAACATTCCACCTGGGAAGATGCAGATGAATATTAAATTTAAATTACCACTAACATTAAAATAGCTTGAAATTAGGCACTTCAGGTCATTTCAGCAAGCCAAGAGGAAGTAGTTCAATTTGAAGGATTTTTGAAAAGCTTTGAAGTGAAATTGCTAACATTTCTTGCCTTAAACTTTTCAGAAGTTTCTATCAAGTTCTTTAGATTCCCCCACAGAAATTTGTCATATTTGTAGAAACAGAATCCAATCTGAAAGGTTGCCTTCCAACTTCCAAACTTTTTTTTGCTTCTTAGAGCACTTTACTGTAGAGAGCTGCACATGTCATCCTTCCAAGAATACAGAAATATCCGAGCAGTGGAGGTGAAGGTAGAGCTGACCATCTCCTGTGAATAACACTCTCATTCAATCCACCTCTTTAGCATCAGGTCTGCGAGGAGAAAGAGTAAGAAAACTCTTGGCAAATAGTGGGAAAGCAGATATGAACACCTGTGAGGGTTTTTAACCATTTTAACCCTTTTAATCCTTTACTGCAGATGGTGAGGACAGCAGAAAATTATTTGCACAGAATTTGGGAAACTGGGAAAATGCAATTACGGCCTTCATTAACAGAACTCTTCCAATAGGATCAAAGTCCTTTCATGTTTGAGGAACTTGTTTAGACTTTCCAAATTAAAAAACATTTCCTGCCCATAAAAAGGATTACAAATCCATAAGGTATTTGGGTTTTGTAGGATTTTTTTCCTAACTTCAGGCAAATCTTACAATTTCTGGAGAATTGGTTGAGATTTTTTTGTTTGGTTGGTCTTTAACTTTTGTTTTCACATTTTGCACCTGATCTATTGGGCTGAGACATCCCGTCTGGACATAACACCTACAGATATATCATGTCTAAGTTGGCACAACAGAAAACGTAATGGAAAATTATGTAATATAGCCACTTATTCTGCCAGAAAAGCAGTTTTAAATAGGCATTTCATAAAGTGAGTGGAGTAACAGATTGATCTAAAATCAGAATACAACCAGCCAGTTGTGACCTGAAAGAGAGTATGAGAACTTAACTCACATGCTAATTTTTACACTTTGTGACCCAAGCGCCTAGCCAAAAATATCAGTGACTGGTTTGAATTGCAAGTCTGAAAATTTCCCTGATCAGTAAAAGTGTCTCCAGAACATGAATAAAAAAATAATCTTTTTTCCCCCTGTTTAATAAAGGAATTACTGCTGGGGAAGGGGAGAATAAAAGAGAGGGTTTATGGAAATTATTTCCATTGTCTTTCCAAAATGCACAGAAACTTCCATATTAACCTATCCAAAAGACAACTACATTCAAACAAAACACCACTGTTACTGTAAAGATAGTAGATCTGCCAGCACCATTGCAGGTCACATTCCAGTGCTCTGGAAAAATTTTCTTAAAGTCCTTCCAGCACTTCATAGAGATCTTAGTGCAGGAAAGCTTCTGGCGAGATAGCCCCTGCAGCACTGGAGGGACCCTGAAGGGATATGCATTGGTTAGAGTTCTTTCAAGGCAGGGATCTAATTTAGGGCTAAAGACACCCAGTGTCAGTGCCATTCAACACTACTTGGCACCTTATTCCAGGTCAATCAAACGACAATATTAGAAATTCAAAGGCTGGACTTAAACTTGCAAACTGCAAAAGTTAGGAAGACTTTTGATGGAACTAAGTTGGTGCAAAGAACTGTCTGTCAAGCTTTTCACTCTAGTTTGGAACCCTCAAGCATGGAAAAAAAAATAAAGAAAATAATTGTGTAATATATCAAATAATGGTCCTGATTTATCCAGAAACAAAATCTAGCACTAAATAGGGAAATTTGTGTCTTGGCTTCAAAATGAAAAATCACCACTCTTTTTCTGAAGCAAAATAAAACCTAACGTGCAGATATGTTTTATAAATATTCAGGAAAAGGACCAAAAATTTTGATCTGGCACCTTGTGCATTTGTCTCTGTGCAGCAAGAGAAGCAACCTCCTGTGATTGTAGAGAGGAACCGGTGCCAAGAAGACTCCCAATCTCTTTGCTTTTTGCAGCAAAGGAACTGGCAGCAATGCTCTGCTCCTGCTGTGATGCGCAAGTGACAGACATGGCCTGCCATACATCTTAACTCATATGCTGGGCTGCAGAACTGCTTTATAACTGCTGTTTTCAAAAGTCATGCTTTTCTTGTGATTCCCAGCTGTGAAGGGACAGCATGAAGCAAGAGCAGTCTCTGTGGGAGTGGTTGCAACATTACATGAGATGCAAAACTAACACTTCCTCTCACCACCTCCAAGTACTCCAGAAGCCGAACAAATGCAGCATCCAGTCCCTCCAGCAGATTTTTCCAGTCCCCAGAGCATTCAGTTACTCCAAGTTATCTTCATCCTACTGCTACCAAGCAAGCCTAGCAAAGATTCCCTCCCACAGCCGTATACATCCCACACCTGTAGCAACTCATGATACCAGCCACCTACCAGTCTGCTCCCCATATGTCTGCCCATTTTTCCAAGGACGGCAGCCACCAGCTTTCCTGTTCCACACATATGGGCGTGCTCTAAATTCTACCCTAACACTGCACTTGCAGGTTGAGTTAATTAAAGGCTAGCACTTGGCGTGTATCAATCTGCAACATGCCTCAATGAGTTTGAGAAAGTGTCCCATGTGGAGCCACACAGAACTTGGTAGCTCTGTTGACAACAGAAAACAGATGGTAATAGTGCATTCCAAAGGATCTTAAAGAAAAGCTCCCGACACGGGAACAGGATTTCAGTTGCTGCAAATGCTGTAGGCTAGCATTTCAAACAAATTGTTGAAAAGCATCCTCAAGTCTTCAGCTATTAAAAAAACCCCTTGCCAGATCAGATGCTGAAGTTCTGCTCACAGCTTTTCCTGGGGCTATCAGGGAGCAATTCTTCTCTCTGCTTTCCTTGGCCAGGTTTCTCTGCTGAGAGAACCTTATGGTTTTGCTTCTCCTTGCCCTTGGCTTCTCCTCAGCTTCCATTAACAGGTTGGATAGAAAGAAGCTGAATACTTTCTCACATTGTGTCTGCTTCTGGCTCTGATGTTTAGAGACACTTTGGGACCATACAAACTGGAGAGTGGGCTTAGAAGACGCTCTTTACAAGTTTTATTTGGGGGTGACTAGACCTCAAATGGGCCACCTCCTGGTGCTGTTACTGCTGCTGCTGAAGTTACCCCGCTAGTCTGGCTTGCATGTGAATTGGGGCAAGAAAGGAGAAGGGGAACAAGCTATTAACTGAGCAAAGAGATGGATTATTCATGGCTTTGACAGATTTTGGAGCTGGCTCAAAGTGCTGTCAATTGCTGGTGGTAAATAGCCAAAAAATGAAAAACGAGCCTTTTTTAGACTGTGTCAGCAGTATCAATCGCAGCAGTATCCAAAAATCATGAAATAGATAGAGCACATTTCTTACTGGTGGGGTTCAAGCAGAATATATTTTAAATGGGCATAAAAATAAGGACATATCACCTTAAGCTTGTTTCCCTATCCACATTTTTTTCAGAGACTATACAAAAAACGAAGTGGTTTTTTGAGTGTGTATCTGKTTTTTCTCAATTGTTTCTTTTCCCAGTTACAGATGCTTAGGTTTGTTTTACTGTGATGCTTTTTTGCATGCTTATGTATAATTTTCAGGAAGAACAAAGATTTGTTATGATATGAAACATAGATCTGTTATGCTGCAGGGTATTGTGGAGAGGCATGGCCAGGGGTATTAAATGTTTTTAACTTTGCTGTAGAGCAATGCCAAATGCACAATTTTGTCTTTATTATTTCAGTTCAAAAACCAAACCAAACAAAACCAAAGTAAGTACTGGAAAATCTCAACATCTGTCAGGCATTTTTAAAACAGCTCTTAAACTGTCTTTTTCTGAAAAACAGACAAAGAGCCCTTATAAACTAATGTGGAGGTCCACATAAGAGACATAAAGTAGACAGAATAGTGATGAAGGCTGTGACTGTTTGGACAGTGAGGTTTTTTTGAAGGTTCTCAAACCTATACTTTTAATTTCTATGCAAAACCAGCACACTGGTGACAGTCCAGATTTGGATTACAATTTGGGCTTACTATTGTGTAAAAGAAACCAATAAGAGTGATAATCATGGATATTTAAGGAAATGTTATTCCTCAACTCTTTGTACAGATCTTGGAGAAGGATGGATAACTCAGTACAGACAGCATGGGGATCATGATAATATGTAGTACATGCTAAAAAATCTCCTTTAATAACAGGATTTAAAATATTCCCTTAATAGGTTTTGGAGTAACTTTCACAAATTTTAAGTTGAAATCATTGAATTTCTTTCTGTTTTTTTTTTTCTTTTTCTGTTTAGTAACCCACAGTATCAAAAATATCACTACTTCTATTTTCATGCCTTCCAATTTTAGCCCTTGCATTTAAGGTGAAAACATAATTCAAATATCTAATTTATTTCTTATAGCAAGCCTTAAAACTGTTCTCTTAATTGAACTTCAAAATAATTTAGTTGCATTTCTTTCAATCCTTCTCTCTATCTTTCCAATAATCTTGGATTTTTTTCCTTTAATTCTATATTATTCAGTTAGTAACTTCTTTTTATGTCTTAGTTTGAGAGTTATTTAGGCAAAATCCTACGGTCAGTAGTGGGAGACCTGATCTTCCAAAGTTATTTTTGTGTCTGTTATTTATACAGTGAGTAAGCTTCTTGCTCCTCACTGTATGCAATATAATATACTAATATACTAATTTCTACAGCCTTTAGTGCAAACATGTACCAACATACAGTATAAAAATCTGTAATTAGAGTGCTGCCTCTTTTTACTTGCAGCTATATTAATAAGCATAATATTAAATTATTATACTAAAAAATTAGGTTCTTACAAGTCCTACGCTAATAAGAATTTTGAATCCTGTGTGGGAATTCATATCTAAATGAATGCAAGTAATTAGCTTCATATTCTAGCTTCAGTTTAGCATTAAAATCCAGTGAGCTTCAGTGGAAACCTTAGACCTACGACTGAAATTGTTCACAGTGCTTGACAGATTAGTCAGCCATTAATTGTGCATAGACTGTGCCTGTGAAACTAGATTCTCATCCTGGGCAAAAGTCTGGTCCTTTTTATGGTTGGAGGTTTGATTATATGGATTGAGGTATTAGTGAAAATGCTGAAAATATCTCTTCACTTACGGCAGCTTCAGAATTAATTTGCTGCCCATTTTCGTTTGAAACCCCCCTGGTGAACCCAGGGGGATCCAGCTGTTGCAGCAGCGTTGTTGCACACCGGCAGGCTCATGCAGATGTGACGCGGTGGGTCGTGGGGTTAGCACTGTGCTCGACAGCAACCTGCTCCATTCCTGCAGACCCTGGAGAAGCCCCCAGCCTGGGATTCCATCCAGCTCCCTTCTCCACCCAGCTGTGGGACTTGAGCAGCTTGCTGAAGAGGTCGCTTAGCCCGGATGAGCCCTGGACTTTCTTCCGTACCATTAACTTCCCTTGTAATCTCTCTTGTTCCTTAGCTCCAGTGAATTCTTGCTCTTCCCTCTGCTTTTGTCTCCATGTGGGGGGTGGGGTTTGGGACGCACCCATTCCTCTCCTGACCCATCCAGCATCTTCCCTGCCTCCCCTTTGCCAAAGGTGTGTTTGCTTCAGAGGTGCTTGTCTTTCTTTTCCTTGCCTCTCCTTAACCTCTTCAGACCTGGGGAGCAGGCATTCTGAGACAGCAGGGCATGGAGCTGAGGCTGCAGCTGAGCTAGAAAGTGTCACTGGCTTCCTGGAAACACAAATTGATCTACAAATGTTTGTGAAGAGTCCTGAACCTCTGGCTGTGCTAAACTTAACAGGTTATTTATCATGTCCGGACACACATTTAACAGAAGAACCTTGTTAAATTAACAACAAGGTCTTATGCTCACTTGAAAATGGCTAATATATATATATAAAATATGCATTTGATAGTATTTAATGTGTATAACAATGATAATATTTCCACAGCCTGTTTGTTCAAATTATTTTAAAACGCTTTTGCAATCAGTAGTTAATGGCTTAGAATTCTCTTGTGGGTAGCATCTTGAATTCACGGCTGAGGAAATCTAAAGCACTTAGAAGAAAACATTTTTTTTTTTGTTCACCTAATTTTAAAATTGAGTGGAAATAGTATTTCCTTTTAAATGAATTGCACAAAGACATGCGTACCATGAGTGAACAAACACTATGGAAATTAAGGGCAATATTTTGTATCTAAGATTATATATTTTAGACATAACCTGTTATTTGGATGACAAACATAAAGAAGTCCACTAAAATGCTAGGTAGTTTTACACATATTATTAGATACATAAACAAATAATTAATTATAATTTTTTTTTATTAGACCATGTCATTGCAGTGTGGTATGAGGCATAGAATTAAATAATTCAAAAAGAGTTGAACTGCATGTGCCACATTGTCCCAAGATAAAAATCAAAGCTCTGTCTCTTCCGAAGCAAATTACTGCAGAAAAGCTTTACAGGGACTATCTTGGTCAGAGCAGTAACGTACAGTGACATTCTTCACTGCTATGGAAAATCAGTACAATTTCATTACCCTGCCTTCCTGCGGGGCAGCTTGATGCACTTACATTAAAGTCTCCATCTCTTACCTGTTTCTTAAAATGATTGCTGTTTATGTCTTCAGGGTTCTACTCTAATTTTAGCACAAAGAACCCTCTAGCTTTATAAAACAACTCATTTTAGAATTGGCTYACTGTATTTTTTCCTGTATTTAAGAAACAAGACAACCTTGAAAAAAAATGTGGTTTGGTTTAACAACTTATGCAATGTCATGCAAAGCCTATAACATCTTTGCATACCAATTAGTTTTTGCTCTGAGTTTGTTGCAGCCTTAGATAAGAACCTTGGTTAGTTCTGCTGTTTGCTTTACTGTTTTGTTAAGACCACAATGTGATGAACATTTCATGAAGGGCAATAATGAAAACACACCATTAGCCCTGAGTTGCAGCAACATAAATGGAGATAGGAAGCAAAAATGAGAAGCAGTGTGGAGGGATGGAGGAAGGACAGTGGCCCCTGAAATGGCTCTAGAGATAAGAGAAACAATCTCAAACTAATCTTCTAAATCATTCCCATTCCAATAGTTAGTACCACACAAGAATAATTTATTCTGATTATTCTTTACAGTCAGTGGAGATAGGCTAAAAGAAAAAAAATACTTTTTTCCCATATATGCAACTATATAATTTAGTAACCCACATCTTCATGTTGACTTTGCTCTCAAAGTATTTTAGCTAGATATGAAGCAGTTTTAAAATAACGGTATAATTTTCTAACTTCTGTTTGTGTGTGTCAGATTTATTGTTCACATCAATGGCAACCTGAAAGATTTAGGGACTGGCCTTCTCTGTAGAAAAAGCATTTAATACAAAACAACAGTGCAAAGTTCCACATGTTCTGAATTATGATTCAGTACTTAATGAGAAAGGACACTTAACAAAGTAAAATGTAGTTCAATTCTTTGGGCTGTTTTCCCTCTCTGGGCTGCTGAAAACTTCACCATTTACCAGAACTGAAAGCACATATTTTTGTAAGAGTGGCCCAAGGGCTCAAATTCCTTCACCTGGCACAAAATGTAACAGTTGCATTGATACCCATTCAGACTGTTATCAGGTGAGTTTCCTGACTGTATTTTAGGCATTACAGAACTTGTGGTGTTTTGAAGGAGAAAGAGGGGGAATGTAGCTAAAAAATTTTATATGTGCACTCATATCTTGGCGCTTAATTTGAGGCTGTTTTTCAGCTGACTGATGAACAGCTGTAAAAGTCAGCAAGTCTGCTTCTTCAGGCAGGAAAAACTAGAAATATGAAGTCTAATCATTTTCTAAGCATAACTTGTTCTGTTTAAACACATAAGCCTTAGTAAACGTTTTTTCCAGCTGTTCTCAATATCCCTCAGGAAAGCTGTATCCTATGTACTGCAGAGTAGTAGCATACATGGACATCTAATTATCTGACATGCTAAATAACCAACAATAGCTGTATAAAAGTATTATGTCATGTAAGCAGATTGAGGCTTGTGGCCAACATTCTCTGTGTACAGATTTTTCTTGAGATGAAGGGAATCAAAAGTATTTTTCTTTATAGCTGTTTTCTTCCAGTCCACCCAGAACAACAACTGTGGTGGCCACAGCAGACAGAAGGACACCTACTAAATCCTTTCTGCATTCAAAAGCCCAATTCCCGTTTATGTCAGACTGACTGGGGGAGCTGTGAAGAAGCATGGCAAGTTCCTGCTCCACAGCAGGGCTGGCCTGGAGACATAATCTGCCTCATTGTTGTTATGGCTGCTTGTAAACCAACATCTGTCCTTTTCCTGCCCAGAACCACTGCATAGCACCAAAATAATGCCACCGAAATACAATGTGCACACTCTGGTATCAGCAGGACAGGTAATCTTTAGCATCACTGAATACTGAAGAGAACCTGCAGTGGTACCTCTAGGTCTCTCTTTGTAGGAACACTGTTGTACCAGCAGTGATGAAGAACAACTTGGCGTAGTCACGATTTCTCCCTCTGGTCTCATGACAGCTTGTGCTACGGGTCCACATGGTCAAATACATTCAGAATCTGGAAGATACACACATACACCTCTCCTGTTGCCCCTAAAGGTATTCATTTGGATGACACTGCTGTTTGTCTTCTTGTCTGCTTTGTCTCTTTTAGATTCAGTGTGTTCCAGGAACTTGTGAACATTTTTTTACTTCAGGTTATACTCTCGGCAAAAGTCGTATACCCTTGACTCAAATTATTTATTTTATTGTTCTTGTATAATATGATTTATGTCACCCTTGTGTTACAGCTGAGATGAAAGCAGACACTACAGTAGCCACAAGGATTTTGATAAAGGGAATCCTCTTGTTAAAACCAGATGAGAAGTGCTTTCAATTCTGCCCTTGATGTGTGGCACCAGTCTTACTTCCTTACATAATCAAAGCAGGATGAAATGAGCTAAACAGATAAGAAATAATGAAATGCATGACCTAGAAAAAAAGGAAGAACAGTGAAATTAAAAACAAATAAACATTCTGTGCACCACAGTTAAAGAGACCTGGAATGGCAAGATTTTTAAGCTAGCAAAATCCCAGGAAAGAATTTAATTTACATTTTACATCTGATGTGTCAATTTTGGTTTGTCATTTTTATATGGATTGTCCTGAAGCCTGTAGCCAAGAAGGGTAATCTTTGCTTGTTTGTGTGAACATCAACTTCAGGAGAATCCATATAAAGTCAATGTCCCTCATGCTTTTCGAAAATTAGTAAAAAGTTAGCTGAAAAGAAAGAAAATTCTTGTATCACATCACTATATCAAAAGTCAGTGTTACATGCAATATGTACATTATTCACAATGGTCTTACTGAGTCTACACGAAGACCTGTCAATGGAAAAATGAAATACAACCAGCTACAGATGGTCCCCAATTACATGGAGCAGACTATTTTAGATTAATGAGTAATAAAACTTTCTTTTTCTAAAATTAATTTTATGAACAATGTATAAATAACTTAAAGAGATAATTCAACTTCATTTGGGATTGATAAATTTTCAGGAATAATTCATCTGATTAAATGTATAACATAGTAGTTCTGGGCTGTGATTCATCTAAAGTACACCAAGCAGGATGAGACTCTTGGTGCTCTGACGAGGTAAACACTGTGTGCCAAGCTAATGACTTCTTTTATTTACTGCCCTCTTGGCTTGTGCTGGGGACAAAAAAGCAGCCTGTTGAACATACTGTCCTCAGCAGACTCTTTTTTAGTATGGAAAACTGTGAACCTACTCTCCCATGAGTCCATTTGTCACAGAGATGGTTAATTCAGCACCTTTTCCTCCTAACAAGTGTGGGGGTTTTTTTACAGAGTTGCGAGTGCCAGTTACAGAAGCACAAAAGGGGTGTGGTGAGTTTACTTTGGATATGGTGACTTCTCTATGCCTTGTAGGAAGTCAGTGAGCTTAATCACACTCTCAAATAAGCCCAGAAGCCTTTAAAACCTCCTATGGTGTAATCAAGGAAGAAAGTATCTGTCTCAGCAGCGATGAATTGCAGCTACACACAGGCATCTCCTCTGGGAAATGTGGAGGATGACTCCCAGAAGATTTACAGCTTGTGTAAGCATAAGCTGAATGCATGGTGTGATATAGAACCTCTTCTATTTCAACTTCTACACTTTTTTTTTATGGTAACAAGATATATTTCCTTTTATTCCTCCTTCTTTCATGGGTATAGAGCTTGGGAGTGTTTCTTTTGTGTAAGCAATACTTTTAAAACATTTATCTAACCTCCTAAACTAGATTTATTTTAAGGAGAATGACCATTTTGATTATAAAAAGCTCCAGCTTTTTTTCCCCCTCTTACAGTAATAAAGAAAAATTTCCAAGGATAAATAAAATTATGTCCATGTAAAATTATCTGATTGATATCAAATTTGATATAGTAACTTTCACTCTCTTCATCCTTGTAAGAACTTTTTAGCAGTTTTGTGCAGCCCTTCAGTTCTTACTGATGTGAATGGAGGATATTAGCCTGCTCTCCCAGGGTTTTAGGCTTGCTCCAGGAGCCACGATAAAGATGCAAGCTTTGCACTAAAATGTTTTTACCACCTTTCCATAAGAGTACATGAGATGACATTTTCTAAGCTCTGCATTGTCAACTGACAGGAGGAGGGAGAGTGAGTTCCTGAGTTGCCTTTGGCATATGTATTGTGTCCTTCTGCTCAGAGGAGGTTTCGATACACGCCACTGTGACCGTGTGGTGTGTAGCACTTGTGCAACTGTGCTGTGTGTAGTAGAGTGCTGCATGGCTTGAGCTACTCAGTTCCTTCGGCAAACCATGCTTTCCAAAGGCAAACATGCTTAGAATTGCCCTGGTATTTATCACTCTGGTCTTCAGGTATTGTGGAGCATATTAACACAAAAAATCAAATTGTATAACAATTCAGCCAATTTTTTTTTTTTTCCTACACATAATAGTTAGGGCAATACTGTTACCTGGGCAGATGTGTGTTTTGGTTTGTAACAAATTGAATAAGAACGCAGTGAGTGCTCAGTGCCTCAACCAAATCCACCTATTATTCTTCCTGTGCCAAAACATCTCTCTGTAGGTCAGAACTTGAGTTTTCTTGCATGTTAAAAACTTTATCAAGGACACATCCAGGAACATACAGGTATGCTTTCACTGCCAGTATAAGGACTAACTATGTTTCATGTTCTAAGAGGGAAAATATTCACTATATGATGTTACATGTTCTTAATTTGTGTCAGCTGGAATGACAAACCAGGATGTCTACAGCTCATCTTTGTGCAAGTTTTGCATTACTCCCTGATGCTCTACATGCTTTGGCAGGCCTGCCAAGATGCTCCAATTCTGTCAGAAAAAAAAGATTCTTTTAGGATTTCAGATTTGAGATAGGTCAGGTAGAATGGATCTAGAATATGATACTTATTAAGATGATTACTCCTATCATTTAAATGGTGACAAATTTCCTAGAGAAGCTTGAAAATGAATGAAAATTAGTGAGTGGAAAAAATTTAATTTTCTCACAAAATAAAAAAAAAGGAGAAAAAGAGCTTAAATCTAATTGCTACTGAAATCCCTCCAAGGGCTTTCTGTTTACCCTATAAAAGGCAGAATGAGTATTAAAACCTTTTAAAATTTAGTTTTAAACCAACATAATTGMAGAAGATTCACTGTTTAGATTTCTAACCAGACGCTGTAAGTTGAACTGACAGAAATACTAAATAACATTTGGAGAAAAACTGATGTTTCAGGTGACAAAATTCCCTCTATATTTTTCCAGAGGATGATGTAGGTTGTTCTAGTCCACTGTGACAACATTTCCATGGGTCATTTGCCTTCATAGAGAACAATTAGTTTTAAACAGAAACTGAGCTSAAACACAGAGGAAAAGGGGTATTTTTCACTTGCAACTACATTTTAAAATGTTTCAGCTACATTTTTGCTTGATTCAACTGCTGCTCAAGGTAAAATATCATTCCTCTACTGTACCAATGAGACAGTCTCAATGCCTCTAATTTTCACAAACATACATTTGACACGTTCACTATCTCTTCCAAGGTTTTTTCATAAGGCACCAAATCTAATCTGCTCTGAGCCTTCTAAGGTTTTCAGTGGAAGGTCATGATATCAAGTCTTGAAAACATGAGAGGCAAAGCTTTGCTTATGGCTCTTAACAGTACTCTGATGTCACATTGCACAGGAGATATTTCTTTAATTACTTACACTGCTTTGGGGGTCTGATTGGAGCAGCTTGGTGCAGGGGTACAGTAATTTCACAAGGTGTTAATTCCAGTATTTTGTTGACTCGAAACAGAATTGGCTTTGGACATGTTATTAATTAAACTAATTATTATGGCATAATTGTGCCACAGTGACTATACTGTATGTACACCACATGTACAATAGCAGTTTTTTAATTGTTACAGATCATACAATCTGCAGCCATCCTTCATTTCCAAGATTTGAGTGAGCTGTAATGTTGTGGAACCTCTCATTGATGGTAGCTCAAACAGCAATCAAACTCAATTTTGGGGGAAAAAAAAAAACAGGTAAAAGAACAAGTAGATGAAAAGTAGACCTACAAAGCAGTAGGAATGAAAATAGTAGCACCACTCTTAAAAAAAGTCTTCATCTTTTGCTTGTTTAAGCTCATGTCCCAATCCAATAAGGTCTGATTTTAGTCTGAGTGAGACAAACTTACCCATTCTTTTTCACATTCCCTTCCTGTCTCCCATGCCCTGCCTCAGTCTCCTGTCCTCCAGGAGCTCAGGTGTTTGTGTATTGGCCTGGGATTTTTGGAATCACTACAGAATTCATTTTAAGACAGGAGCTGAGTTTAAAACATAATGTAACTAGAGAGAAAAAGAGGGGTTTTTTTAAAAGTTGTGGAGTTCATTCACTTARAAGTGAATGAACAAGTTGGCTGGTAGAGTCAGGAATAAAAGGCAATAGAGTTGGGGGTGTGTATTATTTTAAATGAAGCTTAAAGAACTTCACGGCTTAAATGTTTCTTGTCCTTTTCCTCAATTTTTCAAATATCAAGAGAATTATTCTAAAAATCAGCATAGGAACTTGATGGTGCTTGCTATTTTGAAACGTAGCATATTGCCTCGTTTTGCAAAGGGGCCCAGTACAATTTCACCTGTATACTTTCTCTTAGATATAAGTTAAGGCTATGGCATTTCTTGTATTCTGCAGCAAGAGAAAAGGAAAAATATTCATTGTGCTGCCATGTAATGCCTTTCCAGCTCTCTCCTGGGTGAGAGGTGTGTACCCTGTGTGCGCATGTGTGTGTTCGGAGGGTGTGAGTGCAGCCACGGGGTGCTTGGCAAGTGCAGCTCTGTGCATGTCAGGGAGCAGTGGCTGGTGAAGGTCAACCCAGGCAAGCCACTGAGCAGGTGAAATGGTCCATGAGCAAGAGCTGGGGGGGTCTCTAAGGGCATTCCTGGGTGTGAGAGCTGCAGGAAAGCAACTGAAACAAGCACTGATTCTTGTCTGGACCTGGAGATCACACCTCATCTAAGGTGACGCCAAGATGGTTCTCTCCTCTTGTATTTTACTGATTAACATTTCAAAAGGTCATAAAATGTTAGAAGACAAGATACTACAGTGAACAAAGGGTTACTCAAAAGTTGAAATAGTGCAAATCAATGAAACCTAAAGAAAGGTAGGCATTGAAGCACATTGTTACTACAGAGAAACATTGGAGACTAAGCCAAATTCCCACAAGAATAAAGTTGCAGGAACTTGATGATTTTTTTTCAAAAAATAACTTTTTCCCAACTTGAGACACATCTAGGAGAGATATGGCAAAATTCTGGGGTTTTGCTGCTACCTGACTTGGCTAACTCTGTTCTGTCACTTCGAATCCCACGCTCATCAGGAAATGACAGATTTTTTCACAGGCATACACAGTCCAAGAAAAACAACAACCACTAAAACGGGAAGAGGAAGATTTATAAGATCAGTCCAAAAGTATTATTTAAAAGACTCTTTTCCTCTCAAGAAATAAATTTTTTCAGGGACAGTGTGAACACAGTTACAATGTCAAAAACTGAACAATTGTCCACATGTATAGGCCCGATGTCTCTCTGAAGAGGATGGTCATTTAATGTCTTCTTTGTACAACACTGAAATGAAAATATGCATCTAGTCCAAMCCTTTTTTGTATTTTTCCTCTCATTGTAGAATCACTAATAAGGACGTGTCTGGTTATGCAACACTGGATAAAACGTGGTGTATTACTTAGACTTTAAATAAGAAATGGTGTGAAAAAACTCTGCTGATTTTGCTAGCAAAAAGGCAAGGACAAAAACTAGTTAATTCGGATATTTTTGAAGGAAAAATACGTATTTTAGTGCTACAAATATGCACTGTAGTGTTTAGTTCTACCTGATCACTGTGATAAAGAGACACAATATATATCCACAACTGTTGATGAAAGGCACTGAATCCACTCTTCCCTTTTATAATTTTCCCATAGAAATAAACAATATAGCAGTAATAAAAAAAATTTCTAATTATGAGGGCAACTCAGACTAAACAAGAGTAGACCTTATAAAGAGTAAAAACTACCTATTTCGGTACTTAATGTTCTTAAAGAAATTACTAATATCTCCTCCACAGAGACAGCAGGCCTCGTAGAATCCAGGGGGAAGAATGACAGACCTTTGACAGCTTTTCTTTCCCACCTGAACCCTTGCTCCCATTTATACCATCTGGGGTTTGGAACACCTAAATTTTTTTTCACCACATAGTTTGAACAAAAAGTATCAACTAAACCCATTTTTCCTCTCTTTTCCCATAGGAAATAAAAATGCTTAAAGAGCTCTTAAAATGCTCTTTGATTGCTTCATGTCTAGCAACCTAATGCAGTATATGTACCCTGAAGTCTTCTTTTATGTTTGGATGGAGAAAAAACTGAGAATYGGAAACCATAAATGAATTTAGAGATCCATCTGAAACCTTCGTATGGTGGTCAATGGATGACTACAGCTGAAATAAAAGCATCAGCCACATTTTCAGAATCAGTCTTCATTTATGTGTCTTCCTTTGATCTTTTGTAGTTAAAAAAGAGCAGTCCTGCACTTTTCATCCTGGTAATGATTTCTGAGCCACTGCCTCTAAAGCTGTAAAATTTCACAAATTTTAGTTTCTACTAGTTTGACATGTATCTACTTCCTAAGCACAATTAGAATGCATCAGAGAATAACCTTTATTCAGAGAATAACCTTAACTCAGCAGAAGTAAATACAGTTTTATAACCTTTAGGGATTTTTCAAAAGCTGTGATCTCATGTTAGATTTTACAAGTTATATGATAATTTTGGAGTGCTGAATCACGTACATTACTAATATTATACAGAACATATCATAAGAAAAGCTTACTTCTTATTAAGTAAATATATACAGAATAATTATGCAGGAAGTATCACAGAAACCCTTGATTTTTAAAAATGCCTCTGCCAGCATCTAGTAAAGATGTACAGAACATTCTGAGATAGAAATGCAAAAATCCCAAGACGATGGAATTCATCCCTCTGGAAGCAGAGCATATGTTATACTACACTTGAGTCAACAAATTGGCATTTCTGAAAAGACAGATGAAACTATGATTCCTAACATGTATCAACAAGGTTTGATATAGCTTTAGAACATGGAAGTAATTTTTCAATATGATTTTAAATGTTCAACTAGAACCACTAAAATTAAAACAGCGCGGCAAAGATGATTTTCAACAGTGGTAAATCTGTGTGTGTGTGCAATTAACATGTACAGCACAACTGACTCTTTCTTGACTGTATTTGGTTTATGTGGAAAGGTTTTGGTAGTGCAGGGGTTGAGGAGTGGTTTAGTTTGGAGAAGGGGAGGCTCAGGGGAGACCTTATTGCTCCCAACAACTTCCTGAACAGAAGGTGTAGCCAGRTGGAGATAGGTCTCGTCTCTCAAACAGCAATCAATAGGACTCAAGTTGCACCAGGGAAGATTTAGATTGGATATTAGGAAAATATTCTTCCCCAAAATGGTTGTCAAGTGTTAGAACAGACTGCCCAGGGGAGTGCTTGTGTCACCATCCCTGGAGTTTATTAACAGATGTGTAGACGTGGCRCTTGGGGACATGGTTCCCAAGTGGACTTGATCACGCTGGGTTAAAGGTTGGACTTGGTGATCTTCAGGGTCTTTTTCAATCTAAATTACTCAATGGTTATGTGAGAAGCTGACAGAAGCTTCCCCCATGTCCGACAGAGGCAATGACAGACGACTCCAAGATGGACCCACCGCTGGCCTAGGCCAAGCTCATCAGTGAGAGGCGTGGTACCTCTGGGATAATGCATTTTAGAAGGCAGGACAAGAAAGCCACACAACTTCATCCAGAGAACGGAGTTAGGATACGTGAGAGAAGCAGCCTTGCAGACACCAAGGTCAGTGAATAAGGAGGGGAGGAGGTGCTCCAGGCCCTGGAGCAGAGATTCCCCTGCAGGCCACAGTGCAGCCCATGGTGAGACAGGCTATTTCTCTGCAGCCTGTGGAACACCATGCTGGAGCAAGTTTGCTGGCAGGGCTTGTGATCTCACGGGGGACCCACGCTGGAGCAGCCTGTTCCTGAAAAACTGCAATCAGTGGGATGGACCTCACACTGGAACAGAAGAGTGTGAAGAGGAAGGAGCAGCAGAGACGACGTGTGACAAACTGACCACAACCCGCATTCCCATCCCCCCGTGCCACTCAGGTGGAGGAGGTAAAGAAATCAGTAGTGAAGTTAGGCCTAAATTACTTGTTTATGCATTATTGCAATTTTTAGGTAAAAGTTCTGCTATCAATGAGAAATGCTGCTTTGACTAGATATTGCGGTCAATACTAAAGTTTTACTTCTGGGAAATACAGGTTGAGTCTTAGTGACATGACAACAGTGTATGGGAATGAACAGCACTATCAACTAAGTTCAATTCATAACAAACACATTTCCTGGTAGTGTAACTTCACTTAAGCCAGTGAATCTAGCCTGACAAGAAAATCACTRCTGCATGCAAAAATTAGACATATACCTGACTTGATTTTCAGAATTGCTGAATCTCTAACAGCTTATACTGTCTGCTAAATTAAGTATCCTCAACTGGATTTAGAAGCTTCATTATGAAGCTTAGTTATGAAATTTCTCTGCCTTATTCCTAGCATGGACTCTACTAAGACTTCTGCAAATGGAATTATCTGAATATTTTAAGGATGGATGACCAAAGTTGCACCATAAATTGCACCTTTATAATTAAAGTAGGTATTAGTGAAGTCCAGGAAAACAGTGAGTGTTTAGAGTCTTAAAGAGTAACATCACTTGGCTTTTAAATACCTGGTCTTTGTCATTAAAGCTTGAACATTGTAGCTTCACATAGTGTATATATATATATCATACATATATATAAACTTAATATAGTTCCCATATCAGTAAAATAAACATTATCCTTTCTTGCTGCATCTCTGAGAACTGTCATGAAACCAAATTGGTAAGCCCTGAAAAGAAGTTGTGAAATTCTTCAGAAGTTTTTGTCATTATTTCAAAGTATTCTTTGTATAATAAAAGTTGTTTATCAAAGATTCAATGGGCAGTGCTCGAGCGACTTATGCATGATAAAATAGAATAAATAAAGAGGAAATGTGGTTAGGCAAGAAAACATTTCAAGGGCACTCCGATGAACACGCTTGACCAGATATAATTTACTGACTAATTCTTTTAAATTTTTCACTTTTGAACATCGTAGTGTGGCCTTTGATATCAAGGATATACCCAAAGCAAAGATATGTTAGCAACAGCAACATAATAGCTTATTTATTACTTGACAAGGTGAAGTGTTTGTTAAAAAATGGTTATTGCACATGTATCTTAGAGTCATCTGTTTAACAACTACTCCCCTCCTACCTCCCTGAGCCCTGCCTAACCTATTTATGACAGTGAGAACAGTAACTCATATAATGGAACCTTCATGACATACATAAATATTCTGGAATATTTTAGATCTTAATTTTTCTAAGTAAGAAATATTTTCTGAACTCAGGTTCAAGAATAGCTTTGTAATTCCCGCAGTAACATTAAACATCAAGAACCTCAGAGCTTCCTGCCTGAAATATTATTTCTGTTAAAAGAGTGCTGATGCCTGTGTAAAAGCCCATATGTTTTCTGGAATCCAGGATCCATAGTTTGTGAGCTCATTAGTACATGTATTGATTCAACCAGAGTGCTTGTCAGTCTTTCAGGTGTCACTGCTACTATTACTGAGGGCAAACAGTTTGGAAGCTTGAAGTCTTGGCCATTTCAAAAGGATGGACATCAAGAAATACAGTTTGGAGTGACCCAGCTGATGGGATTACTCCAGATCTACAGGATAAAGGCCTCTGTTCTGAGTGCTAAATACTCATTTTCTGGGGGAGACTACAGCCCTTGCCCAGGTGGGCACACAAGTCTTATCTTCTTCTAGAAGAGGCTGTGTCTGCCTTCTCTGGAACTTGTCTCTGTTGGCATATCTGTTGTCCCATGACATTGTGACATTGGTAGTAACAATGCAAAGGCTGTGCTTTAAATCACAAATAAAGAGTTGTTATTTTCTAATGTGAAACTGAGGACACATCCTGCAGCTGAGACACAAACTCTTCTGAGATAAGGCTGATGTATTGCAGATGGCAGATAAGGCTGAGGTGTTGCATGTGGCAGCAAAAGTTGACACTGCTTGTCCTTACTACCAGCTGGGATGTGTCTCAGAACCATAGCTGGCGTTTGTTCTGGATTCAAGAAATTGATACACTCCACAATACATCCTGAGGCTGGATCAAAATAAGTGAATCAGCAGAGAAGCAGAACCCCAGAGAGAACTGTGAACCTAAATTATTTGGCAGCATAGCTTACAACTTGAGACAATAAGCTTCCCCAGTCTGAAGAAGAAAGGCCTTGGGAACTTGTAGAGCGTCCTGGCTTCCAACAGTATCTTTAGGAACCTAGAACATATCCTCAGCTTGAATGGAGATTCCCAGTTATCTATCTCCCCATGTAAAGACTTGGCAATGCAGAATGTGGGAATCTTGGCTAGAAGAAGGCCTCACACACTTTCAGGGTTGTCAAAATCCAGATTTGATGTGGACATCTTCCTTTAGAAATGCAGAGCCCCATTTCCCTAAAAGTAAGTTGGGAAACTACGCTGTGTAGGAAATCCAAGAATATCTTCTCATAATTTAATGGGTTCAAAGTTCAAAGAGGGGTGGACTGAGAGTAAATTCGGCATAAATAGATCCTTCATCTACCAGACACAAATGTAGGAGCAAAGGAAAATTTAAACTCAAAATGTAGTCATTAGTGGAGCATTATTTATTTTCAAAGTAGCCCCAAATTTGCCAGCTGATATTTACACTGTGTACAATTTTCACAATCTTCACTGTTTTGTCTTGAAAAGAGCGTATCTAGGACCCTTTGAACAAATCTGTTCTTGGATTTTTGAAGGTTCAAATTCCAAAAAATTAATAGCTCTCTTAAAATGCTAGAGGTGGGACTAGAACTCTTTCACTAGAACTACAGATGCCAGTATATTGTCACTTTGAATTTCTGAACATCTAAAATAGGATCAAAGTGAATCTTTATTAGTGGAAACATGCAGGATTTTTTCCTTTCTCAATTTACCTGCTTATTAATTTTGTAGATACAACCATTTTCTTATTCCCTAAAAGCTATATAAAACATAAAAGATTAGAGTCTGGTACAGATTCCAGAGACAGATGGTAGCAAATATATGCAATGTACTTAGTATTTCTGCATAGAAATATCTTCTTTTGACTGCTTAAAGCACAATATTAATTTTAATAGCAAAATAAGAACTGACTGTACAGAAGTCTTCATATTCATAGCGATCCACACAGTTCCCAAAATACGGTCCTCTTGCTCTTTCAATTTGATTCTTATGACAAATTCTCYAGAGTTACGCAAAGAGCAAAGGGATTCCTGTAGCAAGATGCAGGCAAGCTGCCCAGAGAGAGGTGGCAAGTTCCCCAAATATCCAACAAACTCCAGCCTAAACAGCCAGTGCCTCATTCCGTGTGAAAAAAYGCTTTGATCTCTATTGAGTACTTAGGCATCTGTGCTACAGTTTGAGGTCATGCATGATTCATCACACCATGACACTCCCTATTCTGCCATTCTTTTTCACGTTTTGGAGTTTTCAAAAGACACTGTAAGCATTCCTACTGCCTGCTTCTGAAGATGGCATGCACCATGAACTCCATCAAACAGCAAATGCAGCCAGTTCAGACATTAAGGGATTTCCCTTATTCAAAACTGCTGAAAGCTTCTTATCCCACTAAAGGCCCAACCAAGGCCATAACACCAGGCAGACGACCATTTCAGAGCTGGCATTACAGGAGACAGGTCAGCACCACTACCGACACTCCAACACTAAGCAAGATAACCAGGCTGCACTAAGCAGTGTGTTATGCAGTGTTGCCACATCACTGGAAGGACGTATAACTGTATCCAGGGCAGGAACGGGCCCAGGAAAGGACAGAAGATGCTACTAGAAAAAAGCAATAATGTTGCCAGTCAGTGTCACTGGACTCCTCAAAACGTACCTAGATGTCTGCCAAGAGCTGGCCACGCAGCCATGTACTAAAACTCTACCGGTCCTCTGCAAATCCAAGCGAGAYGCAGGCAAGGTAGAAGTAGCCTGTTTTCTAGGGCAGAGGACCATATTTCCCATCTGGTCAGTCAGCCTGCTTAAGGACGGGCTTTTCAGGAAATAGTTGGCATCCTAGTTGCACTTTGGAATAGGTTAAAGCATTTGTACACAAACATAAAAATCAGCAAAGGTAAAACCTATGTCTGATGTAGGGAACAGTATTCAATTTAATTCCTCTAGTTGTGTAGTGTAACAGTCGTAGCCCCACTCTTGTAACACCTCATGTACAGATACATATACAAATTTGTCTCTCATGCTTCATAGCCCCACTTGGCCTCCTCTTGCTCCTCTCAGTGTATATTTCTGGAATACAGACATGTTTTTATTGCTCTAAATTACTGATATGAACCCTTGGACAAGATGTTGTTCTCTCCCATATCTTAAAGCAGAGGAAGTTCTTCATCTGGCAGGATGTCTCCCAATACTCAGCATCTCAAGCATGGAAATCAATTCTCTAGCCAGCCAGGAATCTATATGTGAGAGTCATCACTCAGTTCTGACCATAACTTCTGGAATTTCTTTCCCTATACTTAAATTTTTTTTTTTCTCCATCTCTAGAATGTACTGATAAGGAATTATAGTAATGACATGCCTGTGGTCCTCCCTTCTTCAGATTATCTCATGAGGAAGCACACAGAGGGAAGCTGGAATGGATGAAGGAACTCAGACTGGTGTTGAATACTGATAACCCCCCTGGAGCCACCTGCAGTGAAGAGCTCATTGGCAGGATTTTTCCTGCTGCTGCGTGTGGTAATGAAGGAATGTCATTTGTAGTAAGTACAGAACACAATTGTTTTTTGCAACACATTTTACAGGAATGGTCAAAAAAATCAGTGTGAGATGACTTTTTTAACTCCCAAAAAAATGTACCCATTCCATCTGGCCTTCTGAAACAGAAGAAACTGCCTGCTCCTCATGGAAGCTACGTGCAATACCAAGAATTCTAGTTTGGGTTTTAAGTAGCAACAATTTTCTCCTCCTTGCTCAGCTCTACCACCAGGTTTCTTCCCTCTTCACAAACATGTAAAAGACTTGCTAATATAGGCTTCTGAAACACAGTAGGAAAAGCACTATCCATTTTCCTTTTTTTCTTCCCTAAGCTCTACAGTGCTGTTTGTTAGCGGCATAATGAAAGCACTGTAGGCTTAGTACGCAATTGCTAACACTTTGTAAGCTCTAACCATTTCCTAAAGTTCTACCTACTACAGCAGCTCATGGCTTCTCAGAAAAAAAATCTCCCTCCTCTGTTTTTTTTTGTATTTGCCTAATGTGGCCAAAACAATGCAGCTGAGATCAAGATGAGGTAGAATGAGAAGACAAAATCAATGGGCATTGTGTCAGGAGTACAAGAGAGATGGAGCAGGTACACTTCACTACCTGTTAATATTTCATTTTCTATTGACATGCAATTGCAAGGAAATAAAATACTTCCTTTTCTTCCTTTCTTTGTTATGAAATAGCTTCCTGTACCCTTTATCTGTATGAGTCTAAGATAAAAAAAAATTGTATATATGTTCCTTATATAATTAATTTATACAATACACTAATCTAGTGTAGCAGTTGTGAGCTAAGGAAAGAATAATAAAATTGATACATACCCTATTAAAAATTTTGATTGAGAGGAGCTCTTTAAATTATACCAAAGACTTGTCTCATACTTTCTGAAATGGGGACTAATGTGTTCACCAGTCTGGCACAGGACCAAAATCAATGACAATAGATTAACTTTAATATGCTGGATATAATGGTTACATTTTGGAAGGAACGTTATCTCAAATTGGCTTTAGCCATGCTGTTAGAACAACTAAGGCCAATACTTACAAGTTAAATGCATTCCAATCCATTTAAATGAAATGTATTTCGTTGATACTACCAAACAGGCATTTTTCTTCAGCAGACAGAGCTCTGGGATGTCTCTCTGATCACTTTGGGCATGAACATCTGTCAGCCACAAGTAGAATTCTTACTAATCCAACCAATATTGAGGGCAGGTAAAATAACTTCAATAGAAGATTCAGTTGTTTAGTGCCTTGGCTGTATACTAAAAAAATTGTACCTACTGAGACCAGTTAGAAAGCATTTCCAGATCCATTTGCATAACATGCTAATCTTTTCTGAGCTCCCCCTATTCCCTAAGGCAAATTGGATATGCTAGAATTTTGAGATGGTGGTACGGTGTGCTGCCTCATGACACGTTAAGGAATATATGCCTATTTCTCTGTGGACTCTCTTTTCCCAGGCATTTTTACAAATCCTGAAACGATTTTGAGATGTTCTATCTTCTGCTGGTGACGCTAATTGCTTTAGAAATAGATTATCCACCAAAGAAAGAAGTGTGAGACAGCTGACCATCCAAATCCCTGCTTCATTCATTGTTTAAGAGGCAATTTCAAAATTTAAAGCTGTCTAAAGAGTCTGTTGGAGATAGCTGGGAGATAGAGAGAGCAGTCAGAGAACCCCTTAGGGTATTATTTCTATTTAGTTCAGCAGCTCAGATTGCTGTCAAACATTAGTGGAGTAAGAAACTTTGACTTCATGAAGTGACAATCAGAGGGAGACTGAGGGAATTCACAAATATATGCCAGCCTTAAATTCAACAAAGATTTTCATCTCAGTAAAGGATTTATTATATTTTTGTCAGCAGGTTCCACAGGTTGATTATGAACTGTGCTTTTACATACTTCCTTTCATCAATTTACATCTCTCTAAGAAAAAAAAGGAAGTGTGAATATCCAAAACTATTTATCTTTCTTAATTTTGAAGTTGACATAAGTGTCTCCTGCTTTAAAGGGACCACCGACTATATGCAGGTTAAGAAGATTGGAATTCTGAAAAATGAAAAAACAAGTTACAGACTATATTTTTAAAGAAATATTGACAATAGTTGGTGTTAGCATCTCTCTCTTCTTTATATCCCTTATTTGTGAAAGACTCCTAGAATCATTTGTGATTCTCCGGACAGAAAATTTTTCAAAACCGGATGACACTTTTATATGTGACTTAAACAATCTGTTATATGAATGATGATGTAGAGAAAAGTTCTCATGATATGCTGAATATGAAATCTTATATTAAAAGATAGCGCAGTTAACACTGAAAAAGAGTAGTATCTTAAATTACCACATAGAATTGAAGCTACGGAATTAATTCACTGTCAGAAAAAAAAAATATAAGTAATTTAAGGAAAACTTAACAGGATTTCAAAGATTATTCATTTATATAACTGATTTCAACTTAATGGCTGGGAGACGTCTGTCTCTAGTGTTCATTGGCATGCTTTCCCCTCTCTTTTTCTCAGAAGTAGCAAACAGAAGATGGATGTGTGTCTCACTTGAGGGACTCTGTTTCAGAAAGATCTGAATGAGTATCAGTATTAGAGAGTTAGTACAGGAGTTGCAGGGTAGGTAAGGTGTTTGCCAGACGGGTGAATACAACAGGTACTGCTGAAAGGAAAAGTACCATGACAGCAGAAGATGATTGGTGGAGTTTTTTCAGTACTGCCCCTGAAACTAATCTTTTGAAATATTTTCATTAACGATGTTGTTATTAAAAAAAGGTGAGTGCCAATAAAGCATACTGAATATGCTAGGTTGGGATGCATAAAAGAGGACTGCATGAGGGAGTCCTCATAAAAGAGGACTGCAATAATTCAGTGACCACAAGGGCAGAAATAATGAAAATGGGAATAAAATCAGTATTGCTCTATGCAATGCAATGCACTACAAAAATACTGTAGATGTCAGTGTAAATTGGAAGTTCCTGTTTGGAAGTAACTGATAAGCCATGGGATCTCAACTGTGATCTCAACTAATTAGATACAAGTTTACTACAATCACCAAGGAAGGCAAATGCAATTCTATTATGTACAAGGAAAGTATTTCAAAGAAAAGGAAGAAACTATTAATATCATTATAACAGATAGTGGTCAACTCCATCAGGAAGTCAATAAAAACTCCTGGCTATCTGTGCTGAAAAATATCAGTTCAAAACATGTACAGAGAACTACAAAACCACCCCTAAGTTGTGGACATGGGCACCGCACAGCATTTTCTCCCTACATCTTGCTGAAAGATTAAGCAGCTGGAGGCTATGTACACTCCATTTCACTTTTGTGCTTTGATTTTCTTCCCATAGTGTCCTGGTTTTGGCTGGGGAAGGGTTAATTTTCTTCCCAATAGCTGGCACAGTGCAGTGGTTCAGATGAGGATGAGAATAGTGTCGATAACACAATGATGTTTCAACTGTTGCTGAATAGTGCTTACCCTAAGTCAAGAACTTTTCAGTTTCAGGAAATGGGGGAAAACAGAGGGGTGTACATCCAGATTTCACCCCAGCACAGACCAAAATCCTACTGAGTAACACAAGTGAACCTGGAAGACTCCTTTAAGGGAGACTAGAAGAGTTTATTTTCCTTAATGCTGTGATATTAAGACTTAGTCGGAACAATTTCCTTCTATAAATAGAGGAGGGCATTAATACCAGAAAGATAAAAGATCAAAATGATAAAACTACCATAGAAACAAATGGATAAAAGAGCTTATATGTAAGTGTGGCTGGATGAAAAAGAAGGTCTATAGCGAATATCAGAGCAGTGAAATTCTGTACCACCTTCCCAAAAGAAGATCTGTCTGTTCCCAAGATTTATTGCTTTTACAAATAGAATTTCAAGTGCCTGGGAGGAGGATTATCAGATTTTGTGCTTATGCAAGGCAAGGCCAGGACTCAAGAAGCCCGACTAAACCTACCTCTGCAAGACTTCACTAGAACCATTGTTGTCAAATGGGTGTTTCTAATTCATATTTATTTTTCCAGACCATTATTTAACTACTTATGTGCTGACTGTGTACAACATTGTTTTCTTAAGGCAACAGGTGAGCCTGTGTTGAGCGTCTTGCAGAAATTTAAGCATATTGCCCTAACAGCTTTCATTCAAAAACAGAAATAATACACTTCTTACACAACATTGGACATAATACTATAGTAGCCAACAGTGACTATTTGAGACCATACTAGATACAATAAGGTACATCTCATGTCACTATTATGAAGTACAGAGCTAACTTTTCCTACTGCAGGGAGAAGTCAGCATTTGTTTTGTGTTGTTGAAGATAGATATCGAGCAGTTGAAAAACCTTTTAATGCTTAGGCTTTTTAAGAATTCCCTTTCTTTGCTCTCACTACTTTCAAAGTCAAGTCCACTGATAACTAAATTGTCCCCAGGAAAATCCTCCAGGGTCTAACAGCACCCAACGACTACTGACTACTGAGCAGCTCAGTCACTGCATCTCATTTATTCTCTGTCATACCCTATAAATAATTTTTCTTTCATCTTGTTTTCAGTCTTACAAAAGAAATTTGAAAAGTCAGCCTGTTCTTAACCCAGAGAATGTGACTGACACCCTGACATTCTAACTTTGTAGATCTCCTGTTTATGGCCTCTGACTTGGTGTTAGGCAATGGACTTGGGGCTGTAGCTCCCACTCCAGTAATAAGACAGCTAAAAGTAACACTCAGCTGTGTGACATTGAAGTAATCCCGTGTCTCCAGGACCATGTGATGCTGCCAGGGTCTGCAGCCATTGACCCAAGCACAGACAGCAGTCCCAAGGTGCATCCCACCTATGCAGCTTTTCAGCAGAAGAACAACATAATGGAAGGAAATTGCTATAAAAAGAGGTATGATTTCCCAAAAAGAGTAGAAGTGAATGCTTCCATTATTTCAGAGCCACACAGCTCAGCACTGCCAGGTATGGCATCACCACAGACACAGTGACTCCTCATTGTTCGTATTTGCGGCATTGATTACATCAGTGATGGACAAAGAGCTCTCTCCCAGTAGCAAGACTTTGCCTTATTAATATGGCCAAATGGGTACCAAAAATCCCTAAATCTCTTTTTTTTCCCCTGAAAACTTGAAGCAAAGCCATAGGAAATTCAGTCAACTTCCGAGAAATGCAGAACTTATTGGCAAAGTATTGCTCTCAGCTGGAGGCAGACAGAGGGCTGATATACAAATGTCCAGACTGATTTTCAGACAGCTTCTGTTCATCAGAGAGTTTGTCTTCTGTTCAGCCTGCAATTACCCACCCCCCATCTTGGATTCTTTAAAAAGCATTCTCCATGTCCTTGATATTTTGTTTGGCATGTGGGTGTTCAGGTGTTGGTAGTGGGGGGCTCCAGGAGTGACAGGGAGGAGAAGGAGGAGCTCCAGAGTGGAACAGAAATCCACATGTTGGCTTGTGGAAAACTGCAAGCCAGAGAAGGGGAAAAGAGTGAAGAGGAAGGAGAAGGAAGGTCTACTGCTATGTACTGACTGTACACAGCATCCCTCTGTGCATCCTTCACATCCCCCTGTGCCTCTCGGTGGGGTAGAGGAGTCTAAAGGAATGAAAGAGTCTAAAAGAATGAAGTTCATCTTGGGAAAGAGATGAGGAAAGAGGTTGTTTCAATGTTTGGGGTTTGGATTCTCACCACCCAAATCTAAAAAATAGATTAGCAATAAATTCATTCTTGTGAAGTCAAGTCTGTTTTGCCTTGTGTCAGTAACTGGAAAGCAATGTCTCTGTCTTTACTTGCACCCGTGAGTTTTCTCATTCCTGTTTTTTTTCTTATTTTCTCTCTCTGCCCCACTGGGAGCGTATTTTTGGAGTAAGCGAGCAGCTGGTCCAGAGTTTGGTTTTTAGCTAAGACTAACCCACCACATATTTACATCTGCAAGATGTATATAAAGATAAAAAAAATATCTGCTCCCAAGGCTGTAGAAGAAAATAAAATCCTAGGAGAGAATGAAATTATTTCAACTCAGTTTGCCTCCAGTTTCAACTGATTTCTGCTCAATAATCCTTCTTTTCTGTACCAGTAAACCGATTGAGATAACAAACATTGGTATTTCAGTCTTTAAAGTGTCATTCTCTTTAGGTACTTTTTTTTCTCTACCATATCAATGCCACAAACTCATTGGGTGTTTTTAAACAAAGTTGAAGCTTCCTATTTCACATTTGTAACTCTTTTACTGCAGCACAATAACACACATCCCTTTCCACAATCCAGTGAGACCTCACCTGGAGTGCTGCCTCCAGCTCTGGGGTCCCCAGCACAGGAAGGACATGGACCTGTTGGAGTGAGTCCAGAGAAGGAACACCAAGATGATCAGAGGGATGGAGCACCTCTCCTGTGAGGACAGCCTGAGAGAGTTAGGATTGTTCAGCCTGGAAAAGAGAATACTTTGGGGTAACCCAATTATGACCTTCCAGTACTGAAGGGAACTTACAGGAAAGATGGGGCAAAACTATTTACAAGGGCATGTGGTGGCAGGACAAATGAGAATGGTTTAAACTGAAAGAGAGTTGGTTTAGATTAGGCATTAGGAAAAGATTCTTTGCTGTGAGGGTCGTGAGGCACTGGAACAGGTTGCCCAGGGATGTTGTGAATGCCATGTCCCTGGAGGTGCTCAAGGCCAGACTGAATGAGGCTCTGAGCAGATAGGGCTCTGGTCTAACAAAAGCTGTCCCAGTCCATAGAAGGGGGGTTGAAAATAGGTGATCTTCAAGATCCACCTCCAACTCAAACCATTCTATGATTCTATACTTTTTAGATTGAACGAATACCAACTTGAATGAATCTCCCTGTTATAATCCCAAATATTTTTTGAGGAAAGCACTTACACACGCCTGCAGAATTATATATTCATAATAAACTATAAACTTTTTTCATTTCTGAACATTTTAAAACAATGCAAAGCAATCCACTCAGTAGTAGATCACTATATTGGCATAACAGTCAAACCCTGATGTGTGCCCAGAGGGTGTTGCAATTTGGAGTGAAGCACAATCTAAGGGCATGTTGTACTGCCCTGTGAAGCAGGCTAAAGCTCACTTATAGTCAGCTATTCTGTGATATTTAGATTGCTGCAGATTGTGAATTTGTGCATCAACCATACTGTCAGACCTCAGAGAGATCTTCTTCGGAAGTCTAAGTGGATTCAAGGGATTATGATGAAGAAAATATTTTTAACATGCACTCTAAGATCTGTTGTCTATATCTGTTGTATATTCCATGTTCAAATGGTTGCTCAGAAGATGAAGTCTTTGAATGGCTTTGCTATTACTGAGATCCTTTGGAGGTTTTTCGTGCTTTTGAGGAACAGGAGAGGAAAAAACTTGGTTTAATGATGTGTTTTTCTAATGGGACTCTGATCTAATCTGATTGTGCCTTCCACTTACTTGTATGGAGAAATGTATTATTTATCAAGTAATAATGCAGACACAATTAATTTGACTAGTATGTGTATTGAAAACAGGAGTTTGGAAATAGAAAGAACAACTGTTGTGTGCTCGCTATGTTCAGTACTGCCTGGGGTTAAGTGATGGGGGCAACAAGTGCTTTTATTCATTTAAAAATTTTAGGCAAGTTCAAAGGTAAAGTTTACTGCATCAGAAAAGGTGATAAATTGTGTCCTGCCGGCTGGGCTGAACATGCTTCTCAGAGGAGATGGGCCGGGCCACACAAATACTGCATTCCAGTTGCAGGCAACATTGTTAACCTCCTGGGTAGGAAAGAAACAGCCCTATGTTTCCCAGCAGTTTCTTAGTGTATGCTGTGCTGCAGACTCCCAACTTTCCCTTCCCGCATAACAATCCAGAGAAAGAAACCACACTTCCTCTGCTGTCCTCCCAGCACCCTTTCAAAGGAAGATAATGTAGAGCATCTGTAAACTCCAGGTAAAGAGTTACTGCCCAATACATGCTCTACAATTAGCATTCAAGCAGCAAAGAGATTGCCTATTAATTATTAGTACCACTAAGCTAGAGTTGAACCCGACTTATTTGTTCCTATGTGTATGTAAAAGAGAAAAGAAGGTTCTACACATATTTACAATGAATTATACAAGATCACAATGCTAAGGGAATATTGCTGTATTTGTGGGGATAATTTTTGCCTCAAACACACAATTCTAGTGCTCTTCTATTGCTCATCTGAGAATATTTTTATCCTTTCTTTTTCCCCATAGCATCTGCTTTAGAGAAGCAATATGTTTCTTTGCATTAAACAACTGCTGTACATAGGGACTGGCTGACTTCAAAGCTTCAACTCCTTTCTTTTGCTTATGCGCTTTTTATCATTGCTGAAATATTTGACAAAAGGCATATTGCTTGCTTCGGTAATTATAAACCAGTAAACGATTCTGAATGCCACAGCTGCAAAGATTTGCATTGATCTCTTGCAGTTTCCTAACTACAAGCCTTAATATAGTTATGTCTATACCAAGAACACAATAGCATTAGCAAAATTCACTTCAAACTGTATTTGAACACACTTAAAAAAAGAAGACTGCACAGTTGGTACAATTCCTATGCAGTTGTCAAAGCCTTTTAATAGTCCTTCCCCTCCACATTGCTGTTTTGCACGATATTGTTAATRTTACATATACAGACAGTGTCTGTCTTCCAGGTTAAAGTTGTACTGCAAGAATTATAGAAAAATTCATGCAGAAAAGGACCTCTGGAGGTCCTTCGGTCAAAATTTACTCTAAACAGGACTAGCTTCATAGCTACACAAGGTTACTAACAGCTGTGTCCCGGGGGGGCATCAGGCTCAGCATCACCAGCCGGGCAAGGGAGGGATTTGTCCCACTGTGCACTGCACTGGGGTGGCCTCACCTGAAGTCCTGTGTGCAGTTTTGGGCACTTCAGTACAAGAAAGATACTAAACTATTAGACAGCACCCAAAGGATGGCAACAAAGATGGTGAAGGGCCTTGAGRGGAAGCTGTATAAGGAGTGGCTGAAGGCACTTGGTCTGTTCAGCCTGGAGGAGACTGAGGGGAGACCTCATTGCAGTCTACAACTTCCTTGTGAAGAGAAGAGGAGGGGCAGACACTGATCTCTCCTCTCTGGTGACCAGTGACAGGACCTCCGGGAATGGCCTGAAGTTGTGTCAGGGGAGGTTTAGGTTGGACATCAGGAAAAGGCTTTTCATCCAGAGGCTGGTCTCTGGAACAGGCTCCTCAGGGAAGTGGTCACAGCACCAGCCCTGACAGAGTTCTATAAACATTTGGACAAAGCTCTCAGGCACATGGTGTGACTTTTGAGGCTATCCTGGGCAGGACAAGGAGTTGGACTTTGATGATCCTTTTGGGTCCCTTCCAACTCAGCTTATTCAATGATTCTATGATTCCCGGTAAGGGATGTCATTGAGCTGTCTGAAATTAATAACACTACCAATAGTATTTATGTGTCATCTAAACTCCAGAACTCTTTCTAAACTTAAGACAATTAGATCTACAACATTTTAGACATCTGTAGGAAGAGCTGTGTTGTTATAAATAAAAAAAATAATAATCCTGGATGGGCTTTGGGGTCCCTTGCAGTCTTCCTGAAAGCGTGGCGTTTGTCCGGCGGTGCCGTGACGTGTTCGGTGGCGCGCGCGCGCGCACACACACACACACACACACGCAAACACCTACTTAGTTGAGGCAAAGACTCAGAGGGATTCTCCTTATGTGTTCCATGAAATAGGTTTATTCCATGAATCGGCAGGAAAGGAGAGAACCCAGAACAATGGAGGACTTAGGGTTTTATCCCAGGGGCAGTGGGGGCGGAGAGACAACAGGGSCCAATGGKTTGAGGGTCAGGGGGCAGAGTGAAGGCRGGGTAATACAACTTCAACCARTAGGGGTAAACGAGGGGAGGAGTGGGGTACAGGAATAAATGGGATGCCGAGTAAGGGAGAACACTCTAGAACTGAACCTCATGAGGGAACAAGGAATAATAGGCTGCTCGGTCACTCCTGTGGCTGGCTCAAACACTGCAGCACTCTCTGCTGCAGGTTCAGCTRCCTCTACAGAGCTGAGAAATCTGTTTTGGGAAGATTCCATTTAGGGAGAGCCATAAGAAAAGGGGCTAAAATACTATATAGCACCACATTGGATACTTCAGAAGAAGCAAGGAGAAAGGAATGGAGGATACAAGAAGGGGAATGGAGAATACAAAAGCCAGGAAAAGAAGGGTTTGTATTTGCCTGTTCACTTACTGGAGGAACAGCTTTGTTATTTCAACCATCCTTCGGCCTGTACTAGTAAAAGTCTTTTTATGGAATATATTTTCTCAAGGTCTGTTTTACAGATGCACTGTGTAATGCAAAACACAAACTTTTCCAATAGTTATATTAACCAACCCTGAACCTGGCTCTGYTCTGCCTTAGTTGTACCTTGTATGCTCAGGCGCATATAAACAATTAAAATTGTCCCAAACAGTCAATAACTGACTCCTCTATAAAAGCAACACCTCCAGATGCTGTATTTAAGGAGGTTGGCTCTGTCTCATCTGCTTTTGACCTCATTTTGCTCAATGAACTCTTCAGAGAAGACAAGGTGGGAATGAATGATGACTGACATGCACTGTGCTGCAATGGTCCTGTCAGCCAGAACAGTCCCTGTGAACCAGTATTGCCCCCAGAAAACAGAAGAGCTCAAAGACCGGTTCAACACATTTATTGTGTCAGACCAGAGCATGACTCTCCCACCGAGAAAGTACAAAAGGGTGGCTGAACAAAATCGAGCTGCATTGTGTCTCATAACTGGCCATTTGTCACAATTCTGCAGACCCCTTCTCTGAAATTTTTATATTACAGAAGGAAGGTTTTCATAGATTGTTAAAAGAAGAAAATTCAAACACCAGAGCTTGATATCAATTACTTGACCTGCGCGTTTTACAGTTCTGTACGTAGAAACACATGCATACACTTTTGGTTGTGCATCACCCAACCAAATCAATTTTAAGCATTTGCCTAAAGATTCTTTTTATTGTTCAGGGCTGGCTTGACTTCACTGTGAATTGAAATTTTTTTCAAAGGAAAAAGAACTCTATCTTAATGGTATTTCTACCTTATGCATCATTTTTTTCCTTCTGAAGGGTTAGGATTAGGATTTTAAAAGCATTCTAATAAGGCTTGAATTGAAAATGAAAACTTTCATTAAAATTCTGTGAAATGGAGGACTGAAGAACTTTTTCAGTCAATTCTTTTTGATTTGTTTCTCATAATCTAATTGAAAACTGATGGTAGTAGTTAAAATGCATATTTGTAAAATATGTCATGGAAAATGTAATCTGAACAGGTCTGATCGATGTTGTTTTCACAGTCTTTCTACTAACTTACAGAACAGAAAAAGAACATTTTGATTTTTAAATGCTATTTTAAATAGCATTCAAAAAGAGGAAAGGCAAAATGGTTCTAAGTTAATAACAGATAATAGAACTCAAAGAATTGGGTACATTTTCCCCTTAAAATTTTAATTAGGCATGTCCTTCAGCACTGAATCTGTATTGCAAAATATGCAAGAACTATCAAAAGACTACAAAGTGAAATTATTTGAATTTTCTCCATATGGTACAAAGTAAACAACAATCTTGACACAAATCAGAATGCCTGTTTGACATTAGGATTTCTGCCAAAATGTAGGTGGTTAGGACAGCATTCATGTCTTCTTCTAAAATTATACAACTTGATGGTTCTGTCAAAATAAAAAGGAAAACTTCATGTAGTTTTCTAACCTGATGCACCAACAGAATCTGCATGTTCGCAATCTAAATGTTGACAAGGTCTGAGAAGGGAAACACATCTCTCACAAGAATGGAGAACAGAGTGATAAATGTCTGAGGCAGAGACACCACATGAAGATCAATTGTCTGAAGAGAAAGAATCAGTAGCAATCCTTTACTAAAGGAGTAGCAAACATCCATAAATAGAATAATTTTTTTCTTAATTCCAAGAAAAGAGAACATAATGACCTTCATGAACAAATATGTTTTTACATGGCATATAGATAGCAGGTCACAAAACCCCATAGTCTTCAATGATTTAGCAATCATTTTTGGAGTCAGATTAAGCACAGTAAAACATATTAACTTCAACAACATGCCTTTTTACATAGCTTGTTTCATTACTAGCCCAATTTTTACAGGTATAAAACACTGTCAACTTTATTGACTTCATTTTCCTTGTTACCTGAGGTGCCTGCAGCTGCCCGCTCTCAGGCACTTTTAACACCTCTCAACAGATCATATGCAGCCCAGGTAGAACATGTTATTTAGCCCTTGATGGATGTCATAAAGAGTGCCTGGAATTCACAGCCTAATGACCAGCAGGCTTCCAGTCTCGGAAGCCAGCTTGTATCCAGTTATGTCTGAGAATATTTTGTGTCAATTTACAGTTCACTTTTTGCGTCACGATCATTAAGTACTTCTAAAATTACCTACCTGAAAAAAAATCACAGAAGTAGATAACTCTGTGTGGTAATTCTGTTTGTAATGAAAATGAGGTTGTTTATCTATAACTCAGTATTCCCAGCTAAGACTTGATTTTTTTTTTTTTAAGTTGAGAAAGTAGTCATGTGCCATGCAAACCTTCCTGCTCAAATCATGGCACATCCAGGTCAGCATACACCTGGAAACCTTCCATTGACATCTCAGACAGACTCTGAAGGAGTGTTTCTCATTCCAGGCACGACTCTTTCTGTCAGGAAGGAAAATTTCAGCTATTTGAGAGATCCAGCTGCAAAGGATTTTCTGACAGGAGAAAATCCTGTCTTGATCCTCTAGAAAGTGGAAGTTCCGTTCAAGAGTTGTATTTGAACCTCTACAAATAAACAGGAGAGAAGCCACCTATTGTGTGTGTATGGTATCGTCTCGTCTGTGTGTTTGGTGTTGACAAATATCATACTTATAAAATCAGTGCAGGAAAAACAGAAAAAGTGACAGATATGTCATTGAAAAAAATAAGTTACAATATCAATTTTTTCCAGAGAAGTGGAAAAGTGTTTTATTTATAGACTGAGGTGGAAGGAAGTGACTGAAGACTTTGCCTATTGTCCAGAAAAAAATGAACATGAAGAGCACGTGCAAGGACAAATGATGACCTACCAGGACAATCAGCAAAAAAGAGAGCTGGCTACTTGGCTAAAAAATCTGAAAAAGCTGAGACTGTTCAAAAAGTGCCCATCTGTCACTGGGACCTATGCTGCTATAAGGAAAATTCTCTTCCAAGCAGAGCTGAAGACTTGTAAAAGCTAAGACACAGATACATCTCATTTTGTTTAAAAGAAGTACAACCACTACTTCAGTTTCAATCTGCAAATTTTTCCATGTATCATAGTAGTAGTATGCTTAGTTAAGTAAGTAATAAAAATCAGAAAAATAATAAAATGAAGTGATGGTGGCGGTGGTGGTATTAGTGTGCAATTATTTATTCCATTTCATGTAAATAAGGAAATTATTTCTTTGTAAATATCAGGTTGTCCAGAAAGGTTTTGTAGTTACCATTCTTAGTATGTTTCAAAAGTCACCTGAGCAAGGCTTTAAGCAACCTTGTATAGTTTTTAATTTAGTTCTGCTCAAAGGTAGAGTGAGACTAGAGACCTCCAGAGACCCTTTCAAATTAAATTCTTCAGTGGCTCTACAGCTCTATTTTTGAATAACAAGAGAAAGAAAGAAGGAAATGAGAAAACTGTGCACTTCTGGACAAAAAATTCATTGTCCCTGTGAAGAGATTTACTTATTATGCCTAACAGGTTGTCTGATGCCAAATATTTATTTAACATGTTTCAGTCCTTTGCTATCCTCATGAAGAAAATGAAAAAGGAACCTGAAATATGCAGCTGCCTTGTTGGCATCCTTAGCATTAGTACAGACAGAAAAAGGATGTTCTTGACCTTATAGAGAAATAATTAGTTAAAGGACAGAAAATATTATTAGCATAAAGAATTTAAGCCCTGAGTCCCTTTAGGTAGGAATATAAATATTAGTGGTTACTGTAGATCCTGCAGATGATTTTCTAATGTCCTGTCATATCACACTTTATTTCATGTTCTTAAAAGGAGGAGGTACTGTAATACGGTTTTTCATCTTAGTTCCTTGTTCCTAGCTTCATTGTCCCCTAATAATTCTGTGACAGAGACAGTAATGCTGTCAGAAGACATAGCAAAATGCATATTTGGCTGTACTCTACTGGGGAAAATGCTTGCAAAGGTATGCTTTTTCATTACATTGCTTCAGTTTTTATGAACTAGTGCAGTGATTTGCTTTCTGACAGTCTCTAGGAGCATCCAATTTGAGGATCCTTTGTGCTGAACTCCATAATTGTGGGGGGATTTTTTAAGTTATCCTGACCTCAGAGGAAAGCTTAATTGAAACTAACACCAATGGCAGTGAGCAATTGCACACTGTCCTCCAAGCATATAGGTATAACTCTGTCACTGTCACCCCTCCACTATTCACACACCTTTTGACATGCCAGCAGGCACAAATCACAGAAGCACAGAATCACAGAATGGGTCAGGTTGGAAGAGACCACAGGGGTCATCTGGGCCAACCTCCCTGCTCAAGCAGGGTCATCCTAGACCACATTGAACAGGATTGTGTCCAGACAGTTCTTGAATATGTCCAGTAAGGGACACTCTACAAAGAGCATGTATACAAGCCTCTTCCTATCTGTGAATGTTTACATGCATCAGATCTCTCCTTTCTTTCACAGGACCATCTTTCCCTGCTGCCTACCACTTCTGCCTGCCCTCCATCCTCTCCATTGATAAAATAGTTCACGCTTTCTGATCTCATTTAGTCTGCCTTCTGTTCCTGCCTGTGGCCCTGCATTTTGCAGTTCTTCAGATGTGCAGTGTTTTTGGTTCAGCGAAATAGTTTCTCACGCACTTTTGTGTAAACACGAATTGTTGACCTAACGGCAAAGATTGTTATGAATTCCTAACCTATGTGATAGACAATATTGCTAACCAGTGGACAGCAGGAAGTGGTATTCYCATCCTCCAATCCACGGTGGGTTTTGAAAACATATAAATAAAATGAGGGCAGAGGCCAGCTCTTCTTCTTCCTCCCTTTTGGCCTCTGYCTGTTGGAGAATCCTGACAGCTGTGTCCGTGTGTTTATTCGAACCCGAGAACAACACCTGCCATTCAGGGAGCTCAGCTCCCCAGAGGCAAAATTGTCTCTCATTATTTTCTGGCAAAGAAAATAAAAGGAGTCTATTTTATTTTTTAGGACAAATGCATKCAGGTTTAATTTTGTGTTGCGAATATAGTACTTCTGCACAAATATTCCCTTTATGTCTACAGCAGGCCAGGCACAAAATGCCAGCAGTACATCAAACYTCTGCAGCCCTTATTTACATTTACAACATGCTCTGTTTTCAGTTCCACTGAATCCTTTGACTTTGTTCAACTGACAAGTAAATGTTCCTATTATCATACTCTTGGTAATGTAGATGCAGTTTATGAGTATGCATGCCAGGAGCAGAAAGTAAATTAGCCATGATGGAGCATCAATTTGAGGCAGAAGCATTCCCATAAAGGTGTTACCTAAAAGTCAAATTCCTCTGAACTTTTAAGTCAGATTTCATTAGTGGACAAAAMTATTAAGCACTGCTCTTTGTTGCTTGGCGCAGAACCCAATTCCTTCTCTGGCACTCTGTGGGCTGAGGGAGCCCTTCCTGCTATGTTTTACCATCCAGCTCCTSTCCAGTACGTTCTTGGGTTGTGCACACCATGCACAACCACTTGTGCATTTCTAGGAGCACCTCTTCTTTGCAGTCAGCTCTTAAGCTTGGCCTGAGACTGCCATGTGCTGCAGAGAGAGACATTACCCATCTTCCCGTCTCCTTTTCTCTCTTGCCCCCCAGCATGTCTGTGGTGTTGAAGGTCTTGCCCTTTCCAGTAAGCTGGGAGCCTCTCTGTGCTTTGTGTGCTTGGTAGCTCTGAGGGAAGCAGTGCTTCTTCCTCTCCAGAGGCCTCTGCTCAATTTGGAGCGAAGCAACCACTGAAAGACAAAGAGACACCCTCTTGCCTTGAAGCAGGGACACACTTTTTCTAGTAGGACATACCACACAGTGCACATAAATTAAATGATGAGCCAACAAGTAGGCCTGTTCCAGCATCTTTCACACTAATACAGACCATTGAATAGACATTAGAAAACCATATTATGAAACAAGAAARGATCCAAAACTATAAAACAGAAGTTTCTGGACACTAAACAAGTTTGGCACTCAAGTGTCAAACTTCATTACCTGGTTTTAAATATTTCTTCAGTATTTTGTCAAACAGYTGAAAACATTAGCTTTCCAGATATATCCACTTTTTTTTTTTGGATCCCCTGCATTATAACACACTATTTCATATTTTTGAATCTCTGACTGTTTAAATTTTAAATGAAGTGTTTTTTCCAGTTACTAGTTATAACATCTTGAATCACAACTGACAGASTTGAAGTGAATGAATGAAAGGACATGGGACTGCTTCCCTCAATTCTGCTTGATAAATAGCGAATTCACTCTTTTGTTAACCTCCTAACATTCAAATGAATATTTCAAATTTCTCCTCAAAAAAGTGAAGTAATGGGAAAAACAAAACATATATCAGCAACGCTTCAGCAGAACACTGTAATTGTGAAAAAATGCAGCGGGCAGCAAAGAGATGTGCTGAGTGTTGCTCCCAAACCTGGGTTTTGAAACAGATGTGCTGAGAAAAGCAGCATCTTAGAAAAGGTTATGTTGTTCCCATTTGTTATTTCTTTTTGTAATTTATTATCTTTCCCTTAAACCTTTCTCTGAGGAGGAAGAAGCAGATTAGCTTTCAAAGCCTTTAGAGTCTGTAGATGTGTTTGGGATTAACTCCCACAGTTCAGCTTCTGGGCTGTATGCCACCCAGAAGGAGTGGTGATCAGTAGCCCCTGGGATGATTCCCGTAGCAAGCACAGCACTTCTCTCTCCAAGGARTCAGTATGTCTCCTCACAAGGCAAGAGGGCGGAGGACAGAAATGTTCAAGGGGTTGAAGCTTTGTCCCTTCCTTGCCCAAAGGATTATATTGACATTGTAAATCAACACATGAAAGTCCCACATCCAGTTGCAGGAACCCCCCAAGCATCAAGTATACTTATATTCTCAACCACTACCACACTAGCAAAGCACACTATTGTGGTGGTGAAGCAAATTCATRAGGGCTGCTGTATATTCCAGAGTTCTGCTGCAATTTCTCGTGAGAGATTCTGGATGTTAGAGCACGGGGCTTGGATRACGTGGGGCTCAGATCACCAAGGCAGGTCTGCAGCTCTGGGAAYGGCCATGTTATGCTGAGGAGGCCCAGATGTCCAATGCTGGTGAAAATTAAAGACCTATGCCTTTATATCCTCAGTTTGAAGGTGATCTYATTCACAAGATGAGAATAGCATGTAATCAGCATCTAAGAATGGGTCATGTCACTGTTAAGGCTCCTGTGCTCTAGCTACTGCCATGTAACCCTTCTGTGGAGCAATGGAAGATGTCAAACACTGTCAACATGCTCCTTTTCACAAACACCAAACACACACCTACYTTCAAATTTTAAAATGGTCATGTCTACAGYCATTGTGCTGGTTATACACGTTTGTGGATGTAACTGGCACTGATTTTTTGACAGGAGATTGCATGAGACTATGATTACTGGAATTGTTTACTTCTTCCCGATCATCACACTTTCTATTTTAAAAATAAAGTGTAGGAGAAGAAGAGAGCATCAGCCAGATTGATGACAGGCATTCATACTGGAAAGCTCAGTTGGCATCCATGATATAAAGTTAAATAGATCTCAGGGACATGGGGAGTATCTAGAAATCAAAAGATTTTTTTAAAAATCTCATTTACCTAGTGATTTAGGATGAATCAAATACTGTAACCAGTTTGCTTCCATAACYATTTCCTTCATGTCAAATAGGCAACAGTATTCTCATTGTTAAAAGAYCTCATTTCAGTGGAGTTTACATAAAGAAAGAAGACATGAAAATATGGAAGACGAAGAAATACCTTGTAACAATTTTTAATGACAATTAAATATAGAAAAGCATAAATTAAGTAAAATATTGCAAAAACACTCAATGAACACACCTAATGAAGGAACTTTAGTTTCCTATAAAAGCAGTCATTTTTTTCTGTAACTACACAGGAAAAGTTACATGTATTAGTTTATGTTTGGTCTCTTTCTTCTGGACTTATTTGTGCCTCTGCAGCCAGACCCCAAACTCTGTATTATTTTCTCTATTCTGTCAAGGCTTCCCAAGTTCTCTTACCTCTTCCTCATCTGCATATCATCTGTTGTTGATTTCATCTAGTCACTGGTTTCAGTCACCACATATGCCTAAGTCGTATATATTTATCAGCTACAAGTGCATCTTGTCCCTCAGCCTTTTCCCTGCCACTGCCTCTTTCTCACTCTCTCTGAAGGTTTGCTATGAAATCAATCTGCACACATTTACTAAGTCATCATATCCATTCCTGCCAGTTCTCTCCTCTGCTCTCCATATTGCCTTCTGCATTCCCTAGGCCTGCACAAGAGGCGAAAAACACAAAAAGAGAAAGACTCAAACAGCCCTTTCATTATATAATGTAATTCATTCACAGTCTTGTGATCTGACAGCACTGCTCTATGAAATTTGCTGGTTTTCTGGGGAACTTCCTTGGCTGTTTTATCCTCAACAGCCCTGTGCCCACCATTGTATGTTTTAAYAGAATTTGATGAAAAAGCTCTTTTCTAACCACAACCATATGCAATGTACTTTTTCTGAATTCTGTATTKTAAACTTCTTAAGCCAATTGGCTTAAGAGAGATTATTTTTGTCTGGAAAATCATCCTGTTTTTAAACTGAAATGGAAGTAACATACCAGCTGAATGAAAAGTATCTGTATTTTTTGGAGTATGCAATGAAACTGAAGAATCCTAAACTTAAGGAGAGTTTGGCTTGCCCTCATGAATGCTTTGCTTTCATGCTAAATGCAGTATTCTTGGGAAGACTGCTGGAGAAGATGTGAATCGCAGGGATGAGAGAGAGGCTCATTTGGCAATGTGGCAGGTAACACAGTACATTTGCTAACCCTCCCTAAAAGACTGACAGGATTTGCTTCAGACTGAAAGAAAAGCTAGTTAAAAGTACTGCAGTGTGTCTCGCTTTTGTCCAAGCACATTAATAYTTATTTGTAGGAATAGATATGGGACAAAAGGAATAAAATCGTATTAAATCTCTGAGTGTTTCAAACTTTGTGTTGGCATTCATTCCTAATTGAAAGAGTTCCAGTCAGCTTTGTACAGATTCTGCCTTGATGACAATAATTATTAGTTCGCAAAAAAATGCCTGCTTGTATAATACAGGCTATCATACATCATCTTCCTTTTTTCCCAGACAGCTGCTCTTTTTCTTTCCTATGAATACATCCAGGCAGATATCTGATAGCCACAGCCTGGAGCCAGCTCTTGTTTTTCCTGTGGGGAAAGTCAGGAATGGAGGTGGAATCAATGACAAATGGATGCTGGAGAGTAATCTGAGTGCAGGGGTGGGGGAGGAAGGAAGAATTGTCAGGTATTTAAAAATAGAAAGAAAGAAAGAAAGAAAGAAAGAAAGAAAGAAAGAGATTCGCACAGCAACTGCAGACAGTAGACACATGGGCTGAGGATGGGGGCTGAGAGTGAAGGGGAGGAGGGAGGCCTGTGTAGGAGCAGAAGCTGAGCAGTGAGATAACGGGATGAATGTGGGGACTGTGGTGAGGAAGAGGATGCAGCCCTGTGGTCAGAAGGGAGTGTACCAGTACATGCTGGGGGCTGGATCCAGGTAGAAAATAGCCACGCAGAAAGGACCTGAGGGTCTTGGTGGACAGCAAGYTGAATATAAGCCAGCAATGAGCCCTTGAGGCGAAGGTGAGCAACAGCATCCTGGGCTGCATTAGGAGGAGGAGTGTTGCCAGCAGGTCGAGGAAGCTGATCCTTCCCCTCTCCTCAGCACTGCTGAGGCCATACCTGATGTGCTGGGTCYGGTTCTGGACTCCCCAGTATGAGAGAGCGACTGAGGTACTGGAGAGAGTCAAGTGAGGTACCATGAGGATGATTAAATGACAGGAGCATTGCTTATACAAGGAAAGGCTGAGAGATCTGTGACTGCTCAGGACTGGGAAGACAAAGCTCAAAGAGGATTTCATCACTGTATATGAACACCTGAAGGAAGGGTGCAAACAAGATGGAGCCAGGCTCTTTTCAGTAGTGCCCAGT